>CM038144.1:433475276-434675276 GCA_021437245.1 Aegilops speltoides
TCTTCTTGCTTACGAGTTTGTACTCGATCCGTCATTCCTAGCCTGCTCGGCTATATCATTATTGTGCTAGATATTAACTGTGCTACCTGGTCCTTGCTCCCAAAGCACAACTTCGGTGATGAGCTAAGCTTACATTGATCTTCCTTGTCTTATCGTTCCACCTTGAATGACAAGCTTGAATTCGAGTTTGTGTCCTACCCATGGTTCCAATAACCTCTTGCTTCATCATTCTTTTGACTTGATGTGATCGCGGATCGATTACATCTTCAGGCAATTTCTCGACAAATGTGTCGTGATCATTATCAACATTCTGAGCTCTTCCAGAATATCAATCAAATTCATGATGAGAATTTCCATCCTTGCCCCTCGATGATTTGTGTTGTCATCGACTACTTCCTTGCCTTCTTTCCAACACAAACTTGTTCGTGTTGTGGCTATACCTTGAGTTCCTCGTTAACCGACTTATGTTATGTTCTACCTTGAAGTATTACCATCTTCTATGTCAAGAATGTCGTGAGAATTTCACCACCTCTTGAGAATTCTTGGTATGGTGATACTTCTCACCCTCACCATTCTTTCTTGGTACACGTGTTGTTTCTAACCGGAATACCGGCAATTGAACTATGATGTGTGAATTCAAAACTTCTAGCAACCCTATTGCTTTGGAGGGAATGGTCGAGTTTCATTCTAATTCTTATGTTCGTCAAGTCACCATTCTAACATTGATCGTGCAACCCAGCCCATATTTCGGGTACACCTTCCAACCAATGTTTAATTGTGTATGTCTTTCCTCGAGCATACAACATTATATCATTTGAATTGACAAGTGTCATCTTCTTGTTCACATTATTGTGGAAAGCCATCCGTATAGGATTCTCGATGAATTGTCGCTGAGCCCATCAGCCACCTTCTCATCCCCTCCTTGGTTTAAGGATGAACTATTGCTTCAAGAATCCGCTCCCATAGTTCATTTCCTGAGAATCTTGAAATGTCATTTCGTCTATTTGTATTGCACCTTTTCTTCTCGGACATCCTGAGTCTGAGGTATCATGACACCAATCGGATCTGAATCTCGGTCAGATATGATGGTTGGGACAACTTTCCAAGAGTTATGATGTTGGTCCTTTGATGACCCGGTAACATGATGTCATGCCTAGCACCCCCCCTGGGTGGAGGACCTATCATTATAATTTCTTTTGCAAGGATAACCATTCTTCCTGGAGGAAATTGTAAGACCGATATTATAAGCTGTTCCTGATGGATCCATTGAGTATCTAAAGTCTGACCTTTGCTTGAAGACCATGTCAAAGCTATCTCAAAAGCTTGTCTGTGGAACTCTGATTTTCAACAAGAACATTTGAAGCCCAATGCTAAATGTTTCCTGCTAAATTATCCAAACACCGTTGTATGGGTAACGTCATGAAATTTCTCTCCCCTCACCTAGAGGATTTTCTACATAATATCCTGTCATGGATATCATGCTCCGCTTGTCCTTGGGAAGGATATACCCCTGAAATATGTGTTTAAACGCATTTTCCTTTCCATTGTTTTGTTTAACCTCTCTTGTATGCTGTCTTAACTAAGCAGAGATAATTCCCTGCTTAGGTAAGCACCTCGTTGTACCACTCTGTCTGTAAGACCCTGTTACTATTGTTGATGACATTCCGGTAACCACCGACGGGTGATAACTTTGCCAATTGGTTCGCCCCATTCAACAAGCAGGAAAATTGCTCTTCGTCCCTCGCCCTTGGTACCGACATTGTTGCCGACATAACCGACATTGCTACTCTCTGACATGCCTTGCCATCATGACCGTGCAAGAGGTTACTGCTCTTCCTACTTTTACCCCACATGGTGGGCCCATAACCCACGGGTCCCAGGATCGAAACCTGACTCTTTTGTATACCCCCTGTTCCCAAAGTTATTCCTCCCGCGTGGACTCATATGTAATTCATGAGCCACCTTCCGATGAGATCATCAATTCTGGAAATAATAATAATAATAATAATAATAATAATAATAATAATAATAATAGCTATTCCGTTGCTTGAAACCCCTTTCACCTTTTGACTAGGCATTGAACGATTGCCTGGCTGCCTGAGACTTCTTGTTGGACCTTCCAACTTTACTCTCGATGTGTTCTATTTGTTCAACTCAAGAGGTACTCATATGCTCATCCATGGGTTAATCCCAGGTTATTACCCTTATAGCATTCTGTCGTTTCCGATCTACCCGTTACCTATTCGTAAATACGATGAGGATCCCGAAGAAAGGATGCCGACTTCATCATAAGGACCTGAAGCAGGGAAATGAAGACATCAATGTATTGGACCGGTTCTCTTCGAGAAGAGCAAGCCAGAATGAGAAGACCCGATAGAGTCGTAACCAAACCTTCCCCCTTTCACTACCTCTTAAATCTCGGGACGAGATTTCTTGTAGTGGAGGAGAATTGTGACGCCTGGGTAATTAAGCTACAGTGATCCTCTACTAATGATGTCACGTCACCACGATTATCGTTGTTAATCTTGCGATGATTCAAAACACAGATTCAAATTCAAATCCAAAATCAAGTCAAACAGTAAGAGTTTTCAAAAACTAAAACTAAAATGTTCTAAATGTGACAAATAAATTCATGAGTAATAATGTTGGAGAAATCAACATTTCTTGTAATATTTAAATGCACTAAAACAACCAAAACAGAGGGAAAAACAATTAATTAAATGCCTTTTATAAAGTTATAATAATATAACTAATTTAGTAGTGTGCCAAAATAATTGTGGCAGTGGACTAATTAGTAATACTAATTTAGGTGCTCATTTGGTATTTTATAAAACTAACATAAAAGAAACTTGGTGAAAACAGAAAGAAATAAAATAAATAAAAAGAAAAGGTCTAAGCATAAACAAAACAAAAGAAAAGAGAAAAGGAAGAAAGACACCCCGCCAAGACTGGCCTCATTAATCTGCCATCCAACCGGGCCGACCCACGCCCCCCGGTCGCTCTCCTCCTCCTGTTCCACCGATCAACAGCAGACGCTTGCGCACAGCCGCCGTTGCCGTCACGCCGCCTCGGAGTCGCCGGTGAGGGGATAAGCCCCCGACGCCTCGGTCCTCTCCCCTACGCCCCACACACTCCCCCGCTCTCCACTGACGCCCGCTCCGCCTCTCTCTCTCCCCTCCAGATCCACCTCGGTCGCGCCAAGATCGAAGGCCATTGCCGCCATGGCTGCACCATAGCCGCGCCACCGCCACCCGCGACTTCGCCAAGACGCCCACGAGACGCGCGGCGACCTCTACTCGCCTACGCCTCTCCATCGAGCTCGAGGAGCACCGCAGCCACGGATCGAGCCGCCTCTTCCACCTCGCCGCGGCGATCTTCCTCCTCTCGGCGCCGCCCTCTGCTGCTACTAATCCTTCCACGGGCCTCCTTGAGCCGCTGCGGTGAGCTCCGCTCTCCTCCCTCCTTTCGCTCCTCTATGAGCTCGGGCGGATGGTTCCACCATTGCCGAGCCCAGCTCCGCCGGTGTGCTCGCCGCCTTACGTGAGCCCCCGACATGGCCGCCGAGTCCTTTTCGCGCCACGACCTCGAGAAGACGCCAGAGTAGCGCGCCGCCTGCTTTTGGCCTCCGCTCCATCACGCGAGTTTGTCGCGTGCCGGGTTTCCGCCGCCCCTCGCCGCGCATCGGCTTCGGCCATCGCAGCTCGCGCGGCCACCCGCGTTGGATGCGGCGTGGCTCACTCGTTCGAACGCGCCAACGCACGGGCCAAATGGCCCCCTATACGAGGATTCCGGCGAGGTCCCGAGCGCGCCAGATTACCGCCGGCGTTCACCGCCGCCACCACCGACGTGGCACACCTGGGCCACAGGTCATCGCCACGTCGTCCCGCAGCCCCTTTGACTGGGTTGACCAAGTCAATGTGCTGACTGGGCAGCCCAGTGCCACTGACATGTGGGTCCCGCGCTAAATAACAGGTTTTATAAATAAATAAATTGTTAATTAATTTGTTAAATAGTTTTAGTCACTAATTAGTCACTGACTAGTGGGGCCCACATCCCTAACTAACCCTGTTAGTTAATTTAACCCATTGTTGAGCTAACAGAGGCTGACACGTGGGTCCCACTGGACCCACAGGTCAGGTTTGACCCCAGTCAACCGTCCTGTTGACTGCTGACATCACCTCTACATCATGCTGACGTCATATTCCATTTATGTTAATAATAATAATTCCAGAGAATGTTTAAATCTTTAGAAATTCATATAAAATAAACCGTAGCTCGGATGAAAATACTTTCTACATGAAAGTTGCTCAGAACGACGAGACGAATCCGCACGCAACCCGTCAAGGCCCACCGCACATCCTCAAAGATAGCAAACATGCAACTTTCCCCCTCTGGTTCATTTGTCCGAAAACACGAAACGCCGGGGATACTTTCCCAGATGTTTCCCCCCTTCACCAGTATCACCTACTACCGCGTTAGGGCACACCGAACACCGCGTATTGTCTTGTTACGCTTTGTGATACCTTGATTGCTCTGTTATTTATTGTGTTCCTCTCCGTTACTTCTTCTCGATAGACCCGAGATCGCCATGACCCCGGTTCGACTACGATGTTGACGACCCTCCTTGTTCGAGCAACCAGCAAGCCCCCCCCTTGATCACCAGATATCGCCTATTCTCCTCTATCGCTTGCATTAGAGTAGTGTAGCATGTTCCGCTTTCGATTGATCCTATTCGATGCATAGCCCGACATTGTTGCTACATCTGCTGATACCTTACCGCATTCCTAAATGCTTAGTATAGGATGCTAGTTTATCATCATTGGCCCTACATTCTTGTCGGTCCGCCTTGCTATACTATCGGGCCGTGATCACTTGGGAGGTGATCACGGTATATACTATACATACATACATATTATCTGAGATGGTGACTAAAGTCGGGTCAGCTCGGTGAGTACCCGCAAGTGATTACGATGAGGGGCTGAAAGGACAGTGGCTCCATCCGGTAGAGGTGGGCTGGGTTCCCGACGGCCCCGATCGTTACTTTTGGCGGAGCGAGCAGGCAGGTTGAGACCACCTAGGAGACAGTGGGCTGGCCTGTTCGGCGTTCGCGGATACTTAACACGCTTAACGAGATCTTGGTATTTGATCCGAGTCCGCCATTTGGTCTATACGCACTAACCATCTACGTGGGAGTAGTTATGGGTATCCCGCCATGGTATCACCGAAGCCTTCTTGACGTCACGACGAGCGCGCTGGCCGGATTGGACTGCGTTAACGCAACTTCCTTTGTAATGGAGGTTGCTAGGTGCATTTCGGCCGCCCTCATAACGCTTGGTGTGTTTCAGGCGATGGGCCTAGACCCTCGCGCATAGGATTTAGACCGCGGGCTGACTCTCTGTTGTGCCTAGGTGGGGCTGCGACGTGTTGATCTTCCGAGGCGGGCATGACCCGTAAAAGTGTGTCCGCCAAATGGGATCAAGCGTGTTGGGTTATATGGTGCACCCTGCAGGAAGTTAATCTATTCGAATAGCCGTGATCTTTGATAACAGGACGACTTGGAGTTGTACCTTGACCTTATGACAACTAGAACCGGATACTTAATAAAACACACCCTTCCAAGTTCCACAGACAACCCGGTGATCGCTCTCTAACAGGGCGACGAGGAGACGATCGCCGGGTAGGATTATGCTATGCGATGCTACTTGGAGATGCTACTTGGAGATGCTACTTGGCGATGCTACTTGGAGGACTTCAATCTACTCTCTTCTACATGCTGCCAGACGGAGGCTGCCAGAAGCGTAGTCTTCGACAGGATTAGCTATCCCCCTCTTATTCTGGCATTCTGCAGTTCAGTCCACTGATATGGCCCTTTACACATATACCCATGCATATGTAGTGTAGCTCCTTGCTTGCGAGTACTTTGGATGAGTACTCACGGTTGCTTTCTCCCCTTTTTCCCCTTTCCTTTCTTTCGGTTGTCGCAACAGATCTGGAGCCCAGAGCGACGCCACTGTCGATGACGACCCCCTACTACACTGGAGGTGCCTACTACTACGTGCAGCCCGGCCGACGACGACCAGGAGTAGTTAGGAGGATCCTGTGCAGGAGGCCTGCGCCTCTTCGATCTCAGATCCCGGTTTGTGCTAGCCTTCTTAAGGCAAACTTGTTTAACTTATGTCTGTACTCAGATATTGTTGCTTCCGCTGACTCGTCTATGATCGAGCACTTGTATTCGAGCCCTCGAGGCCCCTGGCTTGTATTATGATGCTTGTACGACTTATTTTACTTTTAGAGTTGTGTTGTGATATCTTCCCGTGAGTCCCTGATCTTGATCGTACATGTTTGCGTGCATGATTAGTGTACGATTAAATCGGGGGCGTCACAGAGCCCCGTCTATATTTTAGAGAAGTGGGGTTTGCCACTGCTTTAAAAATATCTTATCTATGTGCAAATCCCGTGTTGTCATCAATACACCAAAAAGGGGGAGATTGTAAGGGCATATTTATCCCTAAGTGTTTTGGTGATTGATGACAATACTCGTCCGGACTAATCGTGTGCCTTGAGTCCCTCAGATACTTCATCATTAGGCACAAGACGATTCGGTGCCCCTCGGAGACTGTTGAAGCCGGCGTTGTTCTACGTTTCTCTTTGGTGGAGTTGAGTCGTAGGAGAGCCGTACTATTAAGAGGGGGTCCGCGTCGGAAAGGTAGGGTGGAATCACACGTACATTTGTCCCTCCTTTCCTTGCACTTTGGAGCTACCCGTCGTTATCTTGGTTGTGTGAAAATCTGGCGATCATTGTTGTACTTGCGGTAGTACCGCAGTACAAATGTAGTACTGCTGGCGCGTCACGGTAGTACCGCCCTTTGGTGCGGTAGTACCGCGGCACCTTGGCCTAGTGCCGCTCGGTGCGGTAGTAGGGCGGATGTAATTTTTACATCCGCGCCTCACGGTAGTACCGCTTCTTCGTGCGGTAGTACCGCTGCACCTGCCTAGTGCCGCTCGGTCTTGCGGTAGTAGGGCGGATGTAATTTTTACATCCGCGCCCCACGGTAGTACCGCTCGTCAGTAGCGGTAGTAATATGGGGCCCACGGTAGTACCGCCCTTGGAGTAGTAGTACTGCGTGGTCTTCGCCTAGTACCGCAGCTGTCGCGGTAGTAGGCGCGATGTGATTTTTACATCGCGCCGACCACGGTAGTACTGCGCGCCGCAGCGGTAGTACCGCGTCGGGTTTTTGCACCACCCTAGTTTCGCGGAAGTAGGCACGGATGTAATTTATTTCATCCGCGCCCTTCCTGTGCCGTGACCCTCCCGCCTTGCGTTAGTACCGCAAGGGGAGCGGTAGTACCGCATGAGCGGTAATCTGCTCCTTCTTCGAGCTTGTTCCGGCTCAGGTTGTTGCCACAGTAGTACCGTGGTGCTCCACGGTAGTACACATGGCGCCATGGTAGTACCGCGCCCTGAGCGGTAGTACCGTGAGTCGTGGGCAGAACTAGTGGATAACGGTTGGATTTTTTTTCCACGACTATATAAGGGATGTCTTCTACCTCTAGTTGACTACCTCTTCCACCTCTAAGCTCCATTTTTGCTCCAAGCTCCATTTTCGCTCGATCTCTCTCCCTAGCCAATCAAACTTGTTGATTTGCTCGGGATTGGGTGACAAGGGCCCGATCTACACTTCCACCAAAGGATATTTGATTCCCCCACTTATCCCTTGCGGATCTTGTTACTCTTGGGTGTTGAGCACCCTAGACGGTTGAGGTCACCTCGAAGCCATACTCCATTGTGGTGAAGCTTCGTGGTGGTGTTGTTGTTGGGAGCCTCCGATTGTTGTGGAGATTGCCCCAACCTTGCTTGTAAAGGTCCGGTCGCCGCCTTCAAGGGCACCAATAGTGGAATCACGGCATCTCGCATCGTGTGAGGGCGTGAGGACAATACGGTGGCCCTAGTGGCTTCTTGGGGAGCATTGTGCCTCCACACCGCTCTAACGGAGACGTACTTCCCCTTAAAAGGAAGGAACTCCGGTAACACATCCTCGTCTCCACCGTCTCCACTCTTGGTTATTTCGTACCTTTACTTTCGCAAGCTTACTTATTGTTACATCTCTTGCTTGCTTGCGTGCTAGTTGTTATTGCATCATATAGGTTGCTCACTTAGTTGCATATCTAGACAACCTATTTGTTGCAAAGTTTAATTTGGTAAAGAAAAGCTTAAAAATTGTTGGTTGCCTATTCACCCCCCCCCCCTCTAGTCAACCATATCGATCCTTTCAATAAGGTTTTTGGATTGTTGGAAATACGAGCAATTTTACCGAGTGATTTTATTAACAGAAACACTAGATAAAGCATGACTAGTGTAGCAGTGATAAAACAAGCCATGCGATTTGACAAAGAGAAGGTAAACAACATCTTCATATATGGACCGTAACTAAACATATCTTGAGCAGATAAAGATAGCAAGTTGCATATATGAAATAGAGTCTAACATATCTAGGGCAAATACTAGAACAAGGAACTCAGAAAGGTAACCTCTAATGTAAAGGGGACGAACACGACGGGCAGCAGCAGCAGGTTACTGGACTTGCGGTCGGTGTCCTCGCCAGCCATGTCGTCGAGGAGATCGTGGACATCGGGGAAGAAGTCGTCGTCGGGGAAGTAGTCGTGGGAGTCCGGGGCGTCCGTGACGAAGAAGTCAGTAGTCGCGCAGAGCGCTCCCCAAAAACCTTATCACCCTTCTCCCGAACAGGACTCAAAAGGTGCGGTTTCAGAGGCCTCTTGTCCCGATCATGGTGCACAAGCAAGCCGGATGAGGAATACTGAAGAAGAAGCAGAGATTGGAACCGGTGGCGAGAGGAAGGAGAAGTTTTGGTGTGTCTCTCTGAGAGGAGCGACCTCCCTTTTATAGGCGCAAGAGAAGGAGGCGAGAGGGCAGCGACGGAAGGTGAAACGAAGAGACGAAGACGAAGCGAACAGCCAGCAGCCGAAGGGCTGCACCGTTCGCATTCAAACTCTACTGTCGCAAAAATTTAGACATCGGCTCGTTCCCGCAACCTGCGGCATGCCGTGGCGAGGCGAGCGGCGGAGGAGGAGCGCGCGTGGATGTCCCTCTTGTTCTCATGCTCATACAAGTGGGGAAGGAGCCTCCCTTATAAAGAGGTCCAACTCTCTCTAAACTAGCAATGTGGGACTAAACTTTAATTCCACCTCTTGCCTTGCACGAATGGGCTGCGTGGGCCTCTAGGATTTATTAGGAATTTCTTAAACTGCTATTGGGCTAGGCCCAAATAGACAAAAATTCCAGCAGCTGATTCATGTTGAGGGAGTAAATCTAATAGAACATCAGCTTTCATCTCAATGTTATTGGTGAAGTAAATACTAACTCAGTTTGAATTCCAGATTACTGCATATTTAAGTGGTGAAGTTCTCGCAGTGACGAAACCAGAGCTAGGTCGCTTTATTGTAGAGTTGTGAAGAATTGCAGGATCTTTAAGCCAGCAGACTCTGAAACTGTATGGAAATGTGAATTGTTGCCACTTTTGCATTACGTTTTCAGTTAAGAAAGTGTCATTCCTAACCATGCGTGCCTCTTTCTGAAGTGTCATTCTTTATGTTTTCAGTTAAGGAAGTGTCTTTTTCTTTTTTTGCAATGTATGATCATGCTTTCTGGTGCAATGGTGGAAATTTTAAGCCAACAGATGTTCTGTAAAATTCATAGTGAAACAAGATTTCCAAAGAAAATAGCGTTTGGAGATTCAGTCATTGACTTGACTTAGTCAGGTGCCTTTTTGTTCGTTTGCGAAATTAGTATGGACCTCCTTTCCTTTTGCAATGTTTTGTATGAAATATGGATTTCTGGCACTGATTCATCTCAAAAGAGTAAGTTTAGCAAAAACTAAAAGCTGCTTATTGTTTTCAAAAGATTAGACGAAAAGAAACTTCAAAAAGATATCCGACCTACCGGATTCGAACCAGTGACCTAAGGATTTATCTGCAACGACTACAGTCCTCCGCTCTACCAACTGAGCTAAGGTCGGTTTGTTGTTTTTCTTATTTTACGACATTTATCAAGGAATTCCTCAACTCGTTTCAATACAAGTACGGCAGTATGTTCTGTTTTTCTCAAGAACAGGCAATTTCTGCTGCCGTTGCTCTTCATTTTCATTGAGATGGAAGTGTATACGAGAGCCTTACAGAAACACTGCCATGGCACCAAAACAACAGCTACTGGTGCCATCCACCACCGCTAGTAAGCTACTCCTCCCTCAGACGAGCCTGTGACCCTCCTCCAGAGCAACTGAGCAAGCGAGACAACCACATCATTGATTCAGCGTCGCATGGCAATCCTCTGTTTTCACCATGCAGGCCTGAGGATCAAACCAACTATATGATTCAGCGACGCGTCACAAGGAATAATAATTCTTCAGTTCATTCATTGGTTCATATTGATTTACACGGTAGTATAAGAAGAATTGCCCTTCAGCATAAGAACTGATGCAATGGGGTATATGAACGTTTTTCTTTAGATCAAAGGAGCCTCCAGGCAAAATAGAGTATGTTTACAAGAGGAAACAAAAACAGCCATACTAGAATGAAAAGAACCTTAACTAGGGAAGATGCAAACCCTCTCACACCCAGCATCTACCCACTACAGGAGCATCACATACTGCTCAACTCATCACAGAAACAGAAAGAGACTTCTCTTTTAACAGTGAAACGGAGCTAAAATTTTTAAGCCAACAACTGCTCTATAAAATTCATAGTGAAACGGAGCTTCAAACGTTCCAAAGAAAAACAGTGTTTGGAGGTTCAGTTCATCCATAATGGATTGCATGTGTTGCCTCAGTTGACTTATAGGTTGCAAAATCTCCTTTCCTTTCTCAATGTTCGTATAAAATGTGGGTTTCTGGCACTGATTCATCTCAGAGCAAAAATTAGAAATTGCTTATTGTTTTTCAAAATATAGAAGTAAGAAAAAGAAAAAATTCCGACCTACCGGATTCGAACCAGTGACCTAAGGAAGTGTCTCTTTTTTTTTTGCGATGTATGATCATGCTTTCTGGTGCAATGGTGGAAATTTTAAGCAAACAGCTGTTCTGTAAAATTCATAGTGAAACAAGATTTCCAAAGAAAACAGCGTTTGGAGATTCAGTCATTGACTTGACCTAGCGAGGTGCCTTTATGTTCGTTTGCGAAATTAGCATGGACCTCCTTTCCTTTTTCAATGTCTGTATGAAATATGGATTTCTGGCACTGATTCATCTCAAAAGAGTAAAAGTTTAGCAAAAACTAAGAGCTGCTTATTGTTTTCAAAAAATTAGACGAAAAGCAACTTAAAAAAAATATCCGACCTACCGGATTCGAACCAGTGACCTAAGGATTTATCTGCAACGACTACAGTCCTCCGCTCTACCAACTGAGCTAAGGTCGGGTTGTTGATTTCCTTATTTTCCAAAGCCTATTATCACAACTGCATAATTACTTCTGTTCGTTTTCAATTCATGTGCAGCAGAATGTCCTGATTTACCACAATGCATGCCTACTAACCACAGTATGATTCAGCGACGCATGTCAAGGAATATTAATTCTCGAGTTCATTCATCGGTTGATATCGATTTACACGGTAGTATAAGAAGAATTGCCCTTCAGTATATAGTAGGCCCGGCCAGCAGCGACACGAGCTAGAGATGATCACACAGGTGGACGCACGCACGCACGCTTCGATTCTTCGAGGATCAGAAAGAAACTAGGCGGCCGTCTTGTAGGACGCCTCGTCGTCGTCGATGGGCACCACCTTGGGCACGTGCACCGGCAGCACGTGGACGTCCTGCGCCCAGGGGCTGCCGGCGTCCCCGACGGCGACGGCGTCGACCGCCCTGAGCGCCTTCCAGACGGCGCTGTTGCACTTGAAGCCGGAGCCGAAGGCGATCTGCCACACCCGGTCCCCCTTCTTGATCCTGCCCTTGGCCTCGCAGTAGGCGAGCTCGTACCAGAGCGAGCTGCTGGAGGTGTTGCCGAAGCGGTAGAGCGTCATCCGGGACGGCTCCATGTGCCAGGCGCTGAGCTTGAGGCTGCGCTCCAGCTCGTCCAGCACGCCGCGCCCGCCGGCGTGGATGCAGAAGTGGTCAAGCGCGAGCGTGAAGTCCGGGATGTGCGGCTTGACGTCGGCGCGGAAGACGCGCTTGAGCACGACGGTGGCGAGGAAGCGGAGCTGCTCGGAGAGCGGGAGCACGAGCGGGCCCAGCGTGGTGATGTTGGTGCGCAGCGCCTCGCCGGCCACGGACATGAGCTCCTTGGAGAGCGAGACGCCGACGTGGCCCGCGTCGTCCTCCTCCTGCGTCACGCAGCCGTAGCTCCGGTCGCTGGCGCCCCGGTGCGTGCGCACGGTGTGGATGAGCTGGTACTTGGCGCGCGCCCGCTCCTGGCGGCGGTTGGAGAGCAGCACCGCGGCGCCGCCCACCCGGAAGAGCGTGTTGGTGACCAGCATGGGGCGGTTGTTGCCGAGGTAGGCGTTGAGCGTGATGTTCTCCGTGCTCACCACCAGCGCGTACGTGTCCGGGTGCACCTGCATCAACCAACCCAATTACTACAGCTATTGCCACTAATGGCAGAGGAGCAACATAGAAAATCATAGGTGCATGTGCACCACTGTTGGCACAGATCGATTTCCTGGCGTAGGATGCTGCCAGATTCGCTCACTGATCATGATCTGAATTCTGAAGGAGGAGGAGGACCATTTTGGCGGGCCTTGATTCCGAGTCATGGCAATAGCTACTACTGCTGGTACGTGCGGATTCTTCTTCCCCATTGATGCCAGACTTTTTTACCGCTTCCGTCGTCGCAGATGCCATGCTGCGGCGGTGCGTGGTCCAAAACTATTCTGAAACGGAGAAACGATGCGATGTGACCCAACCATGGCCAGCAGGGGGCAGTGAACAGTACACCAGTACCCACCCGGCAGATACTGGCGTGCACACATTATGATGGCAGTAATCGACACCCAACGGTCACGGGGGCCCTATATGTATGTATGGGTGGCTGACCGTCCTCCGTTGCAGACAATTAAAGCTGGAATAATTAGTCAAGTTTATTTACGCGGTCAGACTTAGCTCAGAGCCGTGCGCGAGGCAAAGCTTGCACAGGCATTTTTTATGCACGGCAGCTGGACGATGTTGGGATCTGACCTTGCTTAGGTACGGAGGGATTTAATCTAACGATTATTAGCCGGTGTCGTCCATGCATCGGCCGCAAAGTCATCGGCTGCGTAGCACTGCTCGTTTCGGTGAATTTTGTTAGGCCGAGCTCTTAAGCTGGCCCCACAAAAAGGGCTGTGTTTGGCACTGATGTCAAACCAGCTTTTGACTATTTTATTTATTGTTATTGTTTACCTAACCAAAAAAATTTCTAGTTTCATGCCAATTTTATCTTTTTTTTGCTATGACATGCCTATTTTATCTGCAGGAGACTATAATAAACAAACGTAAATCAAGGATAGGTTTTATTTACATGAAATGAAGCATAAGTTAGCTATATTGCACCATGAGATGGGCCGATCTCGAGAGCAACATTTTAAATGGGGTTGTCCTGGATCGAGGGTTGACAGTAATTTGACGGGACTATCCTAGTATGTTTACGGGACTATCCTTTATGTAAGGATGGCCCATCACCAATCGATCTGAACTATTTAAAATTAAATGTCATGAGATTTATGGCGCCGTTTTCTGATCTAGGACTTGATCACGGTTGTTCGATTAGCATGGGTAGCCTCCATTATGACTGTTAGGGGGGGTCGATTGCCATACATCATGGTAGGTCCTTGAAGAATAAAATTATCTTGTTTCCTAACAGATCTTCCTATGCTACCAAGTGGTCGCTACAACGAGGATGTAAAATAAGACGGAGTAATATATCTAAGGCATGACATAATGGAAAAAACAGATATCGATGATCTTATTTCCCCTTTGCCACTGTCAAGATAAACCATTCCCTCATTGTTTATTATGAGAAAGTATGCATAGCATGCAATGCATCTTTAGTCATCTTGAACCATATATTAGAAATAGATTACTCATGATCTGTTTAGGATTGAGAATGGAACATTTAAAACATTTGATGTGAAATTTGTGTACATCACTGGAAAGGACGGAAGTTAAAAATAGCCCCATGTGTGTTGGCTCCTAACTTCACTACGTATATGTGTGCGCGAAAGATAAGGCTAGAGTTAAGCTACACCCATTGCCACTACACCAAGATCATTGTAAAAAGGATTCACGCAACTTACATAGTTACATGCATGCTAACTCCCGTTGTAATTTTCATAATCAGTCATGCATGCTAAAGGTAATCATGGTTAATGTGCTTTTTTCCCTGCCTCTCTCGAACTGTCGTATATGATACCGTTCGGCATGAGCAATTAGCTAATCAACAAACCCACACTCAACAACAAAAAAACTGCATGTGTGATGAAATATAAGGACGGTTAATTTATCATATAAATATAAAGGCTAAAATAATGTTAAAACAGGCTTATATAAATAGGTTGACTAGAAATGAAGGATACTTTAATGTTGGAAGAACCAGCTGGACCTGACATCTTATTCATATTCCTAGAAATGAAGGAGTACCTGAAAAATCAGACTGACATGGTTTTGTTCTCTATCATGCTAGTCCTGTCATAGTATGTTGATGTTAACGACCTGCGTGATGCGACGTCTAATTCTAGCTTAACCAATTAGTGCATGTCGCAGATATTCCCTTGCCCGTCCACATGTACGCTACAGTACTAGGCCATGCTGTGCATGCATGGGTCGCACGATGCCTCGTGTTCTGACTTCCGTGCATGCATGGGGTGGTGCATGCTTTTGCATGGACGAACGGAGGGAGAGTGATGTAGATGTATGTATGGATGGATACCTGAAGGAGGTGCTTGGCGAGGTCGATGGCGATGATGCCGGCGCTGCAGCCCATGCCGCTGAGGTTGTGGCTGACGACGTCGTGGCGGAGGCGGTACCGGTTCACGATCAGCGACACGAAGGACGGCGTGGGGCTGTAGAGGCTGGAGTTGGCGATGACGACGCCGATGTCCTCCGCGCGCACGCCGGTCTTGGCCAGCAGCTCGTCCACGACGCCGAACACCACGGCCTCCGACTCGTCCCTCGCCGTCTGGAGGCACATGTCCACGGGGATGCTCATCAGCGACGCCGGGAAGTGCGTGGCCTCCCCGAGCCCCGACCGCTCCATCATCCGCTTCTGGAACGACATGCTGTCGTCGTCGAACCCGCCGGCCAGCCCGAACTGGCGGATGGCCTGCGCGCGCGTCGCCTCGTGCGCCGGCCCGGGCTTGTACCCGGCCAGGTCCACCAGGTACACGGGCCGCGGCCGCGACATGGCGTAGGCGTACGCCGCGGCGGCGCAGCCCGCGCAGGCCGCCAACAGCACGGCCGCGTTGGCGCGCGCCTCGCTCCAGAGCGCGGCGAGGGACAGCGTGGACACCAGCGGCGGGGCCACGACGAGGAGCAGCGTGACGGCGAGGAGGTGCGGCAGGCGGCACACCAGGCGGTGGTACAGGAGCCTGGCCTGGTTCCGCGTCCCCTGCTTCACCGTCCGGAACAGATCCCTGTCCATGGCGATCGAACCGCCGGTCTCTCTACCTCCACAAGGACGCTGGCTCGCACGTACCTCGTGAATGGAACCCCGAGCTACCACGGTTCTGCAGACAGACCACCGATTCGTGTGAGCTCGCTAGCCAGCTATGGAAGCTACAGGGTTTGCGGAGGCTGCCACGGCTCTGCGAGGTGCTAGGTCTGGTGTGTGGGAGTTCGCGGCGCGGGGCGCGGGGATTTATACGGGGAGATCAATGGAGCAGGGAAGAGGATGGATGGAGGGGGAGATTAATGGCGGCAGGCTGGTTGAGGAGGTAGCGGGTTAATGCGCGCGCCGGCAGGCCCCCATGGGCACGATACCTTACCGGTGCAGTGCATGCAGCACAGGACACTCAACCGATCGAGCAGAGGCGCCAACCCATACGCATGCGATGCCTCGACCGTGCCATCTATGGATCAGACCGCATTAAGAAAAGGAGAGCAGAGACGTAAACAAACAATTGTGGATCGGTGCTTGCATGTGCGTCTGTGTTGTGCATGCGTACGTGCAGCTAGCCGTGTTGGCCGGGTCGTACTATTGATGGGCGATCGAGGAGGGAGTTAATGGCCGGGCTAGCTGTGGTTTTGATCGTTTCTTGAGGCATGAGGCAGACCGGGCGGTTTCATAGTTCAACAGTGCTCGCCATGTTGCAGTGTTCGGCAGATATATGTTGCATGCATGTGCTCGTCATGTGGGAGTGTATGGCCAAGCTAGTACCAACTGCTGGTAGCTGCGGAAATTATGCCGCTTGCCTTTGCGTTCAATTTCTGGGATTGCTTTATGGATCAATATGTAGGACATACTCAAGTGTATTTGTTGCCCTAGATCGGTTACTACTTCCCTTCAAAATGTTGGGCACCTTTAGGTGCATCACCGTACGTGTACCCTCCTGAAAACACAACACAGAATTGCTGGCACATATGCATCTATCTCTTTCTTGCAATTACTTTGCTTGTGGAATTTTGACCAAACAGAGTAAAATCTCTAGTTGTGATATTGGGGTAGTGTTTACCCTCTTTTAGAAAATCTTGACACATTGTACTCCATAGTTGGATGTGACCTTGTGATGCTGGTTAGTACTCCATAGTTGGATGTGACCTTGTGAGTACTCCACTTTAATATTTTCCCCAAACTGGTAAAATTATATAGTGGCGAAATCCACCAGTTACGTGGCGGTTCAGGTGACTGGGCAAACAATTTTCGCCTGATATTCAATGTAGGTGTATCCAGTATGGTACATAAGCAGTGCGGTGCAGCTAGGCACACATGTATGGCAAACATGATGCAATTTCATATAATTTGGTTGATTTTGATGAAATTTACATGTCACTCGGTAAGTCCCTAACGAGTACGTTTGTCCAGTCAGCTACCATGTCATCCTAATGATTTAGCTTTTGTGACTGGGGAATAATTAGATGGGTAAATGTTCTCGCAGTGTGATAACAAAGAGGTAAATTTGTTGAGATTTTATTTAGTGGGATAAGAGATATCACAATTACGGGGTAAAATGTGAAGTTTAGATGAATATGAACAACACAAATCCCCTCCCTTCCCTGCATTATCCTCTTTGCATGCACCAATAATAAGGGAAAGCGAGTAGAGTATCTTAGAGTCATTGGTTAGTTCATTTTGACATGACGGCAAGAAGGTATTTTGGTTGCACGAGAGATCAGGTCGTCCTCACTGGTTATTTCTTCTTAGCTTGAATCACTAATTTCCACTTATATGCTTTTGTTGGTTCAAATCATCCTGGTTTGGTTTCCGCCACTATACATTTTTAAGTAATTGTTGATGTCACTCTTATTTTTGCAAACATGCTAGGTTATTGGTGTTTTGTGGTACTATCTTCAGTTAACACCATAATATCCTTCCAACACTAAGTATATTTCGCCAGTGCCTTAAACTTGGCTTGCACACTAGTGCGCAAGTGGCATCACCAAGCATCGCCTTAACTAGAAGCTGCTGGATAAATGTTCAATAAAACCTCTAGGGCTGCCAACGGGAGATCACATAAGGCTGGTCGTGATGGGGGTATCATCCTAGTATCATGCATACCAACTACATGCAATTTTGATAAGGTGGCATAAAATTAAATGAAAAAAGGGTTGAGTATCATATCATGATACTGTATCATTATAAATGCTATGCTACTATGTGTCATGCATGACAATAAATAAAGTACTATATAATACTATGCATTAAAGAAATAGTATCATATACTATATGATACTAGTGTATGATACTCCCCATTACAACCAGCCTAAAACCCCATACAAATATACTGGAAGTCTTGTTTTTCAAGTACGCGGAAGAAAATTGAGGGCCCTATATATTAAGGAAGAAGCGAGATATAATTGCATATAGAGCGCCACAAACGACAGCTTACACCACGCCGGGATACAAAATGCTATTCTCCTAAAACCCCAAGAACACCACACGCACTGAAAGTCAACCTAGTACTATTGTAATTTTGGTTTGGCATTAACATGAGATTGACTTTTGATGTACTCGTATAAGAAAAGTCAACCTAGTGTAAATTTGGTTTGACATTGATATGAGATTGACATTCGAGTAGTATGTGGGATCCGTCGGATGGCCGCTCGAATCCTTAAATATCTTTACTGATGTGATGCATTAATGCTCATGTGAAATCCTCATATTCGTTCAGTTTAGACCTTTTTCAATGCATGAGTGCTTAGATAAGGTGCTAAGTGTATCAAAGGGCTTAGCAGCTAAACTCCCCATGCATAGGTGCTTAGTTTTTGGTTGCTAAACTCCCTTCATTTATTTGGTGTATACTTAGATTTGTGTTTTCACCTAGGTACACACGCTTAGCATTGTTTCTTCGTGAGGTCTCCATACTCTCTCTCTCTCTCTCTCCCTCTCTCTCTTAATTAACATGTCACATCAGATTTTTTTTTCTTAGTTGGCAATCTTAGCACCTGTACAAGGTGGAGCATTGGGAGAGGCTTATCAGTTCAGAAATGAATCTCTAAATCCTTAATTATATAATCAATCAAAAGGAAGAAACCAATGCACGTTCCCACTTTCTTTGTGATCAAAGCTACGCCAAACAAGGAACACATGAACGTGAGCATGCTAACGATCCACTCAGCGGCCGCCAAGTGAACCAATCACATGAGGCAAGCCTCATGCTTCTTGCGCTCAGTATCTTGCGCCGGGTTGTCCGGGGGCAGTTAGAGGCATTGCACAATTTTCTTTTATTTTTTTGAAAAGGAATCGCGCAATGTTCGAGTGTTGCTTCTTGTCCTTATCTACAAGAATTTGCATATAGTTTCCTTAAATATTTACTAGATCCTGCTTGGAAGAGGGTGTGCCGGAGTGCACCTTAGGTGCGATGCACCTGAAACTTTGTAGGAAACCTAGCAATGGTACAACACAATAACTACTGTTGGGTGTTGGGTGGGTGCTTCCTACTCGATCCATGGTTTGAACGAACGACATGACCACAACAAGACAACCACAGCCACTAGTTTCACACGGATACCTGTATCTCCGCATGCATGCACGTTCAATTCTCTAGGCGCCAAGCTAGGCACATGCTAGCTAGATACCCCAGCAAAACCGTATGTGGTGAAGGAGAGCCGGTCGTGCGTGCTCCAGATCATGCACCATTGATAATGCAGCAGGCCGGGGTCAGCAAAACCGGCGATCCAAACCGGGACCGCACACGGTACTAACGACCCTCTCAGGCCGATGGCCGACGAGGTGATGCAGACGGAGGGCTTGAATGCCCCCGACGCGTTTGGCCTCCTCTCGGCTCTCTCCCCGCCGGCCCCTGCCACCGCCCCCTAGCCTCTCCCGCCCCCCCTACCGGCTTAGCTAGGGGATGGCTGTCCTTGCGTACACACTGTTTTTTATGTTTGTTTGGGTAAGAGCCAGCTGCTAACTTTAATTTGCAGGCCTCTATTCTGTTTTATTTTAGAAAAAGAAGTTGAGCCTCGGTTCCGCACCGGACAATTATATTATTCAATAAAGCTTTAAATTGTTCATCTTTTTTTTCTTCAAAAAGGAGGCATACCCCCGGCCTCTGCATCTCTTGATGCAGACAACCATTTATTAAAATAAAGGCTCCAGAAGGTTCCAACAAGTAGTCTCAAAACGAAACAAAAGTCTTGGAAAATAAATAAAAGCCACAAGCGGCAAAAAATAAAAGCCACAACCGGCGAAAGTAGACGCTCTGAAGATGACCTACAAAAAGTTGGTGATGGTTTGTCTGTTAAAGACAATGTCATTTCGACAATTCCATAAAGCCCAAAGTAATGCACATGCTCCCATTCGGATATGTGCCGCGGACTTTGGCGCCACCGCAGCAAACCAGTTATCAAACAAATGTGATATCGTGAGGGGCGGAATGATGTTAAACGTAACGTGAATAGTTCTCCAAAGTAATTTAGCAAGCGGACATGCGATAAATAGATGCTCTATTGTTTCATCCTGATCACAAAAGCACCATCTTTTACTTCCTTCCCACGCTTAGCTAAATTATCTTTAGTTAGAATGACACCCTTATGCACAAACCACATAAACACTTTTATTTTCAACGGCACCTTAACTTTTCAAATATGAACCGTCCTCGGGATAGTCCCGGTATTAATCAAATCCGTGTACATGGATTTAACCGAGAAAACTCCTGACCTGGAAAGCTTCCATTGCAGAGTGTCGGGTACATCCGAAAGGTTAACCTCCATTAATCTATGCACAAGATGCAACCATCTATCCCCCACCGCTCACCTATAACAAACCGCCGAAACTGCATGTTAAGAGGAATGGACCCCCAACACTGTAGCAAGGGAAACCTCTTTCCGTTGTGCAATGTTGTAAAGGGATGGATACTGCAAGGCCAGCGGGGAATCTCCTAACCAAGTATCCTCCCAAAATCTAGTATCCCGTCCATTCCCAACGATGAATTTCATCCTGTTGAAGAAGGCGACCTTCATCCTCATCACCCCTTTCCAGAACGGGGAATTAGACGGTTGTGCCGTAACCTGGGCTAACATTTTGGCATATAGATATTTATTACGCAGTAGCTGAGCCCAAACCCCTTCTCTGTCTACTGATAAACGATACAACCATTTGCTGAGTAAGCACCTATTTTTCACCTCCAAATTTTCAATTCCCAAGCCTCCCTGGTCCTTTGGTCTACAAATTACGTCCCATTTTGCCAACCAATACTTAGTTTTGTTCTCATCAATTTGCCAAAAGAATCTAGATCGATAAAAATCTAATCTTTTCTGTACCCCAACCGGGACTTCAAAGAATGAGAGGAGGAACATGGGCATACTTGTGAGTACAGAATTAATAAGAACCAATCTTCCTCCATAAGACAAGAGTTTGCCCTTCCAGCAACTCAGCTTCTTTTCAAACCGATCCTCAATACATTTCCATTCTTTATTAGTGAGCTTGCGGTGATGAATTGGAATCCCTAAATACGTAAAGGGTAACGAACCCAATTCACACCCGAACAACTGCTTGTAAGTTTCTTGTTCTTCTCTGGTGCGTCCAAAGCAGAACAACTCACTCTTATTAAAATTAATCTTCAATCCTGACAGTTGTTCGAAAAGGCACAACACTAACTTCATGTTTCTGGCCTTAACAAGGTCATGTTCCATGAAAATGATGGCGTCATCGGCATATTGAAGAATGAAAACCCCACCATCAACCAGATGTGGGATAATACCACCTACTTGGCCGTCTTGTTTTGCTCTATTAACAAGAACAACCAACGTGTCAACAACGACATTAAAGAGGATCGGAGACATCGGATCTCCCTGTCTCAATTCTTTTAGCGTCTGGAAATACTGACCAATATCGTCATTTACTTTGATTCCGACGCTGCCTCCTTGTACAAAGGATTCGACCTGCTTCCTCCAGGCCCGATCGAATCCTTTCATACGCAAGGCCTGCTGTAAAAATGGCCATTTCACTTTATCGTATGCCTTTTCAAAATCCATTTTGAAGACCACTCCATCGAGCTTCTTCGAGTGAATTTTGTGCAAGGTCTCATGAAGAACGACCACTCCTCAAGAATGTGCCGGCCTGGCATGAAGGCAGTCTGGGTTGGCTATACCACAGAATGGGCAATCTGAGTCAGACGGTTTGTGCCAACCTTTGTGAAAATCTTGGAGCTCACATTGAGCAAACATATCGGCCTGAATTGCTCAATGCGAATCGCTTCCGCCTTCTTTGGTAACAATGTGATAGTACCAAAGTTAAGTTTAAAAAGCTGAAGGTGGCCATTAAACAGATCATGAAACATAGGCATCAAGTCACCTTTAATAATACCCCAACATTTCTTATAGAACTCCGCTGGGAAGCCATCCGGACCAGGTGCTTTGTTATTTTTCATTTGTGATACCGCTTCAAACACCTCCTTCTCAGAAAAAGGTGTAGTGAGCACTTCGTTCTCTTCATCCCTCAGTTGAGGAATGTCGTCCACCATGCTCTCGTCGAGGGCGACATAATTCTCAGCTAGGGCCCCAAACAGATTTTTATAATAGTTGGAGATATACATTTTTAGATTTTCATGGCCTACAATTGTTCCCTCATCTTGTTCAAGTTGAATGATTCTCTTTTTCCTATGTTTCCCATTGGCAATCATATGGAAAAATTGAGTGCTATTATCCCCTTGAACAACCTGGCGCACTTTCTCTCTAAGTGCCCATTTCAATTCCTCTTCTCTAAGAAGCTTTGCCAGACTAACCTCAGCTTCTCTTTTAGTCACTCGCTCATCCATGTCCAGCGAAGTGCTCTCGGCTTTTATGTCAAGATCATTAATAATCTTTAACAATCGTTCTTTCTCTTTCCTATAAACGCCACAATTGTTCTTAGCCCAGCCTCTCAAGAACTGTCTAAGATGTCTAATCTTATACTGCCATCGATCAATATTGGACTCTCCCCTTTGTTCCGCTGCCCATTCCCTTGTGATCAACTCAAGGAAATCCTCTCTCTTGAACCACACTGTTTCGAAAGAGAAAACATTCTTGTTTCCTTGGTGAACCGCCTCACCGGAGTCCACAAGAAGGTGTGTATGATCAGATATTCCCCTCTGTAATGCCTGCACCATCACTAGAGGGAATTTTTGTTTCCACTCTATACTCGTGAGAACCCTATCAAGTTTTTCATACGTTGGATTTGGAAGAGTATTTGCCCAAGTAAATTGCCTCCCCGTGAGTTCAATCTGAAGCCACCTTCTAAGCGATAAGTGTTGCTACATCTACAACCTTGATGATGGGGCGCCTCACACCTATGCAGAACATAAAAAAGTCGAAGCACCGGTCTAGCACACCCTTAGCGTGTACCAACACGACCACGGAGGAAGTTGCGCCAGCACAACCATGGAGGAAGTTGCGCCGACAACATCAAAGAGAATCCGGCCTGGCCAAGACGGGCAAGGGGCCAGGTTGGCTCCCACGGACCCATCCAGCTCCAACAAAATGGGGTTCCAGAGACCGGCTAGGCGACGGACGGGCCTCGACGGTGATGGGCTTCAGCAAGACCCAGCTGCGTCACTCTTTCTCTTAGACTTTGTTCTTCATAAAACTTTTCAGTTTTCCTCGTATTATTGTTGAGTATATTGATTCATTAGGAAACATAAGATAGACTAGGATTTTTTCCTGCCTTGTCTTGTACTCCAAGTAGATCATTGTACTCCTATATATATATGCCCATGAGGCTCAAGCAATACAACAACTATTCCACCAATCCCTCTCTCCCTTCTAACATGGTATCAACCTAACCGATCCTAAACCCTAGCCACCATCGCTTCCGCACCCGTGCGCCGCCCCTGGGGCGGTCGGCCTCTATGACCGCCGTCGGGGGCCGTGCCGCCCGTACCTAGGGTCCGTTTGCCGGTCGTGTTGACCAGCTTCCCTAGAGAGTCTTATTCCCAAGCCCTTGCTCCGGGTTTTTTTCGCTCTCTCACTGGTCGTTTTGATCGGTGTTTTCTTTTTGGTTTTCCGATCTATGCTTGATCGATTTGCGTCACCCGCCGCCGCCGTCGACCCCCTGCACCTCTACTCCGACACCGTCGTCGACCGTCTGGCTCCTTCACTGAGCTGGCGGCCTCACGCGACGGGCGGCCCCTCACGACCATCGTCTGCGCGCTGGCCTGCCCCGTCGATCTATGCCGACCGTCTCCGCCCTCTCCGATCGGGACACCTGCATCGCCTCCACCCGATGGCTTCGTGCCATGCGGCGGCCAATCATAGCCGCCGCTCACGCCGGCCCGCCAATTGATCCTAACCACCCCCTCCGCCGCATCTGCACAGGGTTGCCTCGCCGGCCTCGTCACCGGTTTCGTCAGGCCTGTCGGCTGCCTCGAGCTCGGGCGCCGCTGCTCCCGTTGGTTGCTCGGGCCTCGCTGCCCAGGCGTCGGCGCTGCTTTGGCGGCCCAGGTGCCGGTGCTGATGCGCTCGTCCGCACATCGTCCCACGCCGGTCCATCGTCGCCGGCTTCATCTCAGACTCCGCCGCCACCCCGCCTCCACCAAGCGGGTCCCCGACGTCGCGCGTGATCGGATTGATCACCCGCCCACCGCCGTGATCCGCCTCATCTATGCCATGCGACCGACCTGGCCCGTCGGTTGCGCGTGCCTCCGCAGGCCTCGTGAAGACTGTCCCGAGTTCAGCGCACCCCTCTACTGGTCAAGCAACGGGCTGCCACTGGGTCGAGCCGCAGCGCCGCCGCCCTGTGGTTTTTCTCCCGACTGTACCAACCCGCGTCACCCCTCGGGCCGTAGCGTCGTGGCCGCGGTCCCCATCGTCGCCCCGAGGTCGTCCGATCCAGGTCGTCCCCGTGGTTGCACCGACCCTCGCACTGCCGCTCTGTCGCCCCGTCGGGCCGTAGCGAGTGTGGCAGCAGTCCACACCGCCGTCCCGAGACCATTCCCGCGGTTGCACCGACCCGGGTTTCGCTGCTGCGCCGCCCCTTCGGGCCATAGCGCCGTGGCCCGCGGTCCCCGCCGCCGCCCTGAGGTATTCTTGCCGTCGCTCCGATCTGCCCACCGCCACTGCGTCGCCTCTTCGGGCCGTAGCATCGTGGCCCGTGGTCCACCGCCCTCCCCGCACGTCGACTTCCCATGGCATATGCGTCGCACCGCCTCCTTTGGCGCAGGAACGCCACCGTCCGTGCCGGTCTTCGTCATGTTGTCAGGGTTCTTCGCCTACTTCGAGCACCGCCGCCGCGCTCCTAACCTAGCCGTCAAGCCGCCGCCGTCAAGCCGCCGCTCTACTTTTGCCGGTGCCGCCATTACCCCCGTAGCCGCCGTCGCCCGTCCACCTCCTTCATCTTCATTCAGCACCAGCCCATCGCTAGCGTCACCGTCATCTACCCCGACCACTTCGTCTACTCCGACAACCGCGGGCGACATCGGCCCCGCGCCGGTTGGCGCGACAACCGTCGTCGAGTTTTTCTCTGCTGGCCCTTCTGACTTCTTCGACATGGCGTACAGGTCGTGCAGGTCCCTCGTCTACGCATGCCCAGTGCTGGCAACACTGATGCGTGCCTTCATCCACGATGTGTCCCCGGGCCTAGCAAGCCTGGTGCGACGCTTCGTCAACTTCGTTTTCGTCCGTCCACGCATGCCCGGTGCTGGCAATACAGATGTGTGCCTTCATCTACGACGTGCCCCCGGGTTTGGCAAACCCGGCGACGCTTCGTTAACACCGCCTACCTCCCGGTGCACCACTACTTGGACACCATTGCGCCCATGACTAACTCGGCGCCTCCTTGCGCCCGCGACTCCATGGCAACTTCCTCGACACTGGCTACCCCGACTCGACATCGACCATAGCTTTCTTTGCACATCTATCTCAACCACGGCTACACCACCTACGCTCTCGGCTACCTCGACAAACAGCACAAAGGGCTACCACCTTGCTTGAGCAACCTCGTCAGTTTCCACTCAAGCCACGACTTCCGCGATGCATCGCCGTTACGACTGTGTGTGTGTGTGTGGGGGGTGTCCGTCGGCTTGCCTTCGAATTCTTCTCCAGTCTCATTGTCTGCGTCGCTACTGTTGTGACTGGGGGGGAGGGGATGTTGAGTATATTGATTCATCAGGAAACATAAGATAGACTAGGATTTGTTACTGCCTTGTCTTGTACTCCAAGTAGATCATTGTACTCCTATACTAGATCATGCCGGCGCGCGTTGCCGCGCCCGTCCATTTTTGCTATAAAATGGTAGGAACTTTTGCAAGTATACAAAGATACAAAACATGCAAGTTATATAGGATATTTTGTAAATATATGGAGACACAAAGCCTACAAGTTAGATTTGCAATTTGGCATGAACAGAACTATGTATTGTGAAGATGGTCGACCCTTATGGACAAATGATCTGCAAAAGTCCTTCACAAACATTTTAGTGTGTGACATACTCGGCGTCTTCTTAGCTTGAACTCCATGTGTGTTAGATTTCGTTGGACAAACATGCCATAACCTGCTTTCACTTCCCGTAGCTGCATGGACACATATTTGTAGAAGTAAGCGTATGCTTGTAATAATTGTTTACAGATCTATAATTTGTTGTCTTAATAGCACACATGAACTTCTGTTGAAGAATCAAGGCGCAGTAAGCCTACAAAACTTACCACCTATTGGTTTACAGGATATTTCTTCATTATGAATGCAAAATTAAAGGATATGTCTTAATGTTCACTATATATATGGAGTAAAGATCTCCGAATATATATATGGCGTGGCATTTGGTAACACAATGGCGAGTGCAAGTCAGCTTCAGCAGCCAAAGCTGTGTACCGATTCTCAATCTTTCAGTTTCACCCATGCACCGCCTATCGTATAAATGAGAGCTTCGACCAAACCAGACACCTACTGCAACGCATCAGTACTTTGATTTTTCTCCAACCTGGATAAATAAAAAAAATATTAGCATTTTATGTTTGTTTGTAATTGTCATAAAAATGGCTACTTAGTTTTCCTTGTGCTTGCATGACATCCTAACCATTTTCCTAATTCCTGTGATTAACAGTTTAACACCCTTGTTCTTGAATACATTTCGTAGTGAAGATTTTCCATGCTTCCAGCCATGAAGATGCATAGACTGAAACCATCCGCAACTGATCTCATCGCACGCAAGTTATTGGCGAAGAGAAGATCTGAAGGAAACAATAAGAACATGGCCCCTGAATTCAACACCCTTCAAGAGTATAATCACATCTCAGCTGGAAAGTTGATGTATGCCAAATATAGCAGGACCAATTAAAACCTTGACATCACATTTCAGACGGTCAAAACATCATAAAAATTCTAAATCTTCCTATCTCTCTCAGAAGGAACACAAAATTAATGTGAGAGGCTCACCTGACAGGAAAACCAGTGTGATGAGAAAATCAAGAAACTCAACATCCCAGTTTCAAATCGATCCAGAAGTCAATCAGGAAAGGTGCTGACCTAGGTGAGTAGGACGCAACAAGAACAACGGCCCCTAGCACAACAAGGAAAGGAACACCACATGCAAAAACCAGTGTGACAGCACGGACAACAGCGTCGGAGTGACCCACAATATTTTCATTTTATTCACAGTGTGATGTGGACGCATCAACGCCTTGTATATTTCTTTTTTGCATTTTTCACTTGCTAAATAACCTGCTAGATAAGATATAATTATTTCAAACAGTTCATCGTATCATACGATTAAAAGGTACATAGACACAGATATTGAGATCAAGCATAAATTTAGTTAAACGAGGCATAAGAGGACACCGATACTAACCTGTGCCTTAGACATTGGATACCGACAGATTCAGCTAGAAAAAGGTAAAAACCCAACAGTATGTTCCTGGAATTTGTCCTTGTAGAACCTGCATTTTTTTTGTGGACACTAAGAACATCATAAACAGAACAAATTCCAGTGATGGAGGAAGAATTGGGGGAAGAGGAGCTGCAGGAATGAGGGAGAATTGGAGAGCTAAAAATCACCCTAGTTGCTAGAGAATGATTTACGGAAGTGAGGACGGTGGGGAATGAGCAGCGGAAACATTGGGATTATATGGGCTTGCATAAATTGAATGAAAATTACGAATCACCAATTGTAACTGACCTGCAGTAATCAGCAGCCCGCGCATCGATTTTTAGTAATGGCTGATTAAACTCTCAATCAATCAACCGTCATCCGATTGGCGATAGAACTTCAAGACGGATCCATGTTGACCATCCTGCCGCGCCGTGCAACCGAACGGATCGAGTAAATCGAGCCGAACGCGGGCGAGGCGCTGCCTGAACCAGCACGATCTCCATGGATCCGTTGCTCTGGCCCAGCATCGGCCGTCGCTCAAGTCGGTCGCCTCACGAGAAGGGATGGGAGGCACGCGACTCCGCCGATCAACACAATGTTTTTGTTTTCGGAAAAGAACACTTACGCTGGTAAAGGCCTGGCGCGCAAAGGCCCATGAGGCTGAAATTTACCACACAACAGGAAAAATGCCACCGAGCAGCGTTCAGAACTGTTGGCGCCGTTAACAGCGAGCTGGGCTGATTAGGGCGATCGAGAGCAAATCTTACGGCCACAAATGCGCCAAACTAAGGATTCAACGGCTGATAACGCTAATGGTCTAAGAGGGCAGGAAAAGTGCTCAGTTATAATGTATTTAAATATATGCCCATGAGGCTCAAGCAATACAACAACTATTCCACCAATCCCTCTCTCCCTTCTAACAATTATTTTTTTTTGAATTTTCACCGTGGGGGGGGGGGATTTCCCCACCTGAATTGTATTCATTTGCCTATAAGACTTTGCAGCCTGTCGCAGGATAGGTTCAAGTGAATCGGAATTACAGGGGGCACAGAGAAGAAGAGAAAAGCAAAAAAAAAAACACGCCACAACACACATACATGGGGTACAGGGAGGAAGACACAACAAAGAGCACCATAGGATGAAGGCAAACGGCATCGGCCAGCCAAGACCGAACCACGACACTGCACCATCGATGCAATCGAAAGGCTCCACGCATCCGAGACTGCACAACGCCATGACACCACTTGTGTCACGAGGCACATTCGAAGGGACACGCGGATCCGAGACGACGCCATGGCACCTGTGTGCCACTAGTGTAGTCGAAGAGCATCGCCAAGCAGACCACACCACGACACTGCACCATCGACGCAATCGAAAGGCTCCACACAACCGAGACTGCACAACGCCACTACACCACCTGTGTCGGGGGTACATTCGAAAGGTTGCACGAGGCCGAGACGACGCCACGGCACCTATGTGCCACTGACGTAGCTGCAGGGCACCGCCTAGCAGAGACACACCAAGAGAGCACTCAACCACGACACACACCACCGTCGACCCCAGACTGGCCGCACCACCACCACCGACCAGCAACCTCAAACCAGCCAAGCACCGCCCCAACCCTCAGGCAAGCAGCATTGAGCAGCGTCTCCAAAGACAGGCGCCACCAAGGTGGTAACGACGTCGAGGACACCGTCGCTGTCCGATCCAGGAGTTGGATCTAAGGCTTTCACCCGGAGAACAAACAGAGTGAGCGAGGAACCAGGGCATCATACGACGGCACCTCCAAGGAGGGATCCGACACAACAGTGCATCGCTGCTCGGTGCCGAAAGAGGCTGACACAGAGCTTTCGCCCATACCCATCATCCTCGCCACCCTTCTGCTGAGCCGCGGCCCTGAGACCGGATCCACCACCGCACAGGGGCAAAACCTTGAGAGGCGACAGAGACCAACCGCCCGCCAGTCGAACCACCAGACCGCCGAATCAGCAGGAGGTGGAACTGAGCAAGGCAGCGACGGGGGGTGCAAAAGATCCGAGGCGGTCGAGAGCAGAGGAGGAAATCTTGCCGCCCCCGATCTGGATCTGGCCGGGAAGAGAGGAAGTGGCAAGCCAGAGGCCTGGCCCCGCGCCCCACGCCGCCCGTGCGGCCGCAGATGGCGCGACCACGACATCGACGCAAGGGACCGAAGCCCCCGACGCCACAGCCGCCCGCCGGCCCAGATCCAGCCAGCCGCCAGATCCGCAGCAGAGGGAACGCGCGCCATCCCGAGGCGCCGGCAGTCTCGCGACACCTCGACGCCACCCGCCCCCCCACGCGCCCGCGCCCCACGGCTTCGAGCTCGGCAGAGCTCGCCACCAAGACGACCGCGGCCACCCGGCCACCCGGCCAACACGTGTCCGCCGCGGGATCTCCCCGAGCCACCTTCAGAGGCAGGGGGCCGCCGCCACCGCGGCAAGGCCAGCGGCAGCGGCGGAGGAGAGGAGGCGTAGGAGAGGGGGCCGCCGGCGACTGGCGAGGTTCCCCCCGAGTCGCCCGAGCGGAGCGACGCGGGGGTCAGGAGCGCTTTTCATCCCTTCTAACAATTATCATCCATGAGCTCTATCGTATAGAACAAGAATAAAGGTGTTCCGTCCTCATAGAGTCCTTTTTTGTGGCATACTTTATTCTCCTTGTGATTGCTAAAATGCGAAACATACACAAACATACTAATCTCCTCGTGGTACGACCATGATGTTGAGTCAAAGAGACCCTCTATGTCCAGGCTCGGGCCTGCATCATATTATTTGCCCACCCCCTCCCCCAGTCAGAGTAGGCGCGGCATCCAGCAACCCTTCAAACTATCAAAACACCCGGGGGCTATATCAAGATACCCGCCTCACTCTTAAAGACATGCCCAAAATGAAAAATTCGGACAACCGGTCTCTTTTTTCTGTATCGCCCAAATAAGCCCGACTAAGGTGAAAATCATTAATACCTTTTAGCTACGTAGGAAGATTTCTAGATAGTTTAAAACTTTCTTATCATCACTCAAGCAAGTAGGTTTTCTAAAAGAGGCTTACGTGGCTCTTCTAATCACTAGTAGATACCCCGCGCGTTGCTGCGGAAATTTGTAGTCTTTAGCTGAGCATCTTTTTAGAGCATAATACAACTCATAGAGGGGCTATTGGAAGTGTCAAAGGGTGCGAGACTGCAAGTAAACAAAAGATTTTTAATGCGATCGATCTAACAAAGCTATAAACCTTTCGGCTTACCAAAATAATGAAACATTCATGAAAAAATAATGTACTTTAAATATATTCCGACATTGCTACCTCGGTAAGCAAAACCTGGAAACTTCTATAGGGAAACTATGTGTGATGTTCACTTCTTTTAAACAAATGAATTTTCTAATAGAACAAACATTTTTTAGAACACACGGAGTAACTCCCCGCTTCTATTTTCCATTGAAAATGAATCCCATCAACCAAAATATGGGAAACTGGCTGTGACTCTTGCGGATATAGTTAGAAAGATAAACAAAGGTTGGATACATCACATACAGCTATAGATCGCTAACTGAACACACACAGCTCACAAGCAAACCATGCCCATAGTTTCCCCTTCGCTGTCTCCCGCGTCCGCCTCTTGATATTTCTGTCTGAAGCAAGCTTGCTAGCTGAGGCACAACATATGAAACATCTGAGGCTTCACTGATGGGTTGGGAACAACATACAAAGTATGCCAGCTGCTTATTTAGTTGGTGGAATCAGTCCAAGTAAAAGCATGAATAGCATCTTATTAAAATGGCAACGGGACACCAAAGAATCATGTTTGTGAAAATATTTAAACATCACTTGGAATCAATTAAATAATAGACATAGCACTCCATACCAAAGCTCTCTAGATCTGCATAAAAAATCAATGAGTCATAAAACAACAAATTGTGGTATGTACTATGTTGTAATCGAAAGAAAAAAATAAGCTTGACATTGAATGAATACTTCACAACCTAGCACATCACAGCAATTCAGAGAGCCCTTGTTCCACAATATTAGCATACTAACGCGGACCTTTGGAAGATGAGTAAATACTGACTTTTCGTCAAACAATGTATGAGAAATAGCAAGGCAACATAGGACATAGCATTATAAAATGCACTCGGGGACAAATAAATTATTCTTGAATAACAAAACGGTAAAGTAATATATCCAACTGCAAATTCGGTACTACACATGCTTTTTTGCTCGTATTGCTTGCCTTCTCATCATCAAGTGGGTGAAAGCTTAAAAAAATAACCTAACATTACATTATATATAACTTCAACAAACATGATTTTAGAAAGGAATCCACCAACAAAGCCCAGATGGCCCTGGGCATGTCTAGAAAGAACCAACCTGTGGACATATCCTGGCTTCACAAATGTTGCAAACTAAATCACCATCAAGTTATATTACATAACAACATACAGAGAGAGGGAGATAATTACAACGAACGTATAATCAAAATGAAAGGAAAATTCCAGCCACAAATCTTTCAAAAATAAATTGCTTTTTATCATAAAGAATCTTACAAAATACTACTCCGAAGGTGCTGAATAGCACAATAGAAATTCATCAACTCTAACTGAAAGCACCTCCTAAATCCTTATCCAAGCAGACCAACCAAACTCTCTGCAAAATAAGTTGAACCACAAATGATATGGCTATATATAAACTTAAAGAAAATTTGAAGAAACTAACGCACAAAAATTCTGGATGGTGGATGATAGGACCTCCCATGCAGTACTGTGATGAATTTTCCAATCTGCACATTCATACATCTTAGTATTTGTACATGACCACGAGCCACATACCAATCAGTAAAAAAATGGAAAAGTAAGGCGCATTTACAGCACACATCAGGCCCGTACAACAAAGATCTGGACAAATATACGAATTTACAGTAAGTATGCATCTCTTCCACTAAAAGAACATATATGGCTTCAGGGGAACGATACAGGCGGAAAGATCTGCACAAATATACTCACGCCGCCGATTTACAGTAAATTTGCGGTTGACATCCATCTGGATCCATCACGCCGCCGAACTACGATTGGGGGTTGGCGCCCTCACCCTTCCCCTCACAGTTACTCCGATTGAAAATCAGGCCTTCCAACCAATCTAAGTAAAAAAGAATGCAGTTCAGATCTGAGGAGATAGACAGGAAGGAGAGCTCCCACCTCTGACACATGTGGAGTCGAAGGAGGTCGCTGATGGTGGCGCGCATGGTTTGCCGGGAGGTCAGCGGCGATCATGGGGCACCCGAAAGGCGGCCGGGCGCATGTCTCTAGTGTCGATGGCCAGAGAGGCTTGGCCGGCGGCGGCGTAAAACGGGTAGTGTGGCGCAAATACAGAGGGGGCATAAAAGATGGGAAGAGAGCGCTGAAAATTTACTGCTGGGAGATGAAAGGAACCATCGGAGGAGGAAATAAGAGGAAGGGGCAGTAATTAGTGCGATGGTGGTAGGAAAATAGACGCTTCATTTTTTTTTTTGAGTGAGGTAGAGCGAGCGAGACAGTTGGGAAGGAACGAAGCGGTATCTTCCACTTAGCGGTGGCAAGTCTCGGTAATATTGACCACTTTTGATCAGATGGCTGCAAACTCCTGAGCTACACCACATCAATGGCCATAACAATTTGGATGACGTGGCTTCATGAGAAGGCAAGAAAATCACCTAGTGGGGTGCCCCTATTTAGATATAGAAGATAACACTCCTAAGTATGAAATCAAGGATCCTAGTGTTATAGATAGGGGTTTATTTGTTTAAAGGGTTAATGATAGGTGTTCACTGATCATTTTAAGCTCCCTTTTTTCACCCCATGAAGATACATTAGCATCCGGTTGAGGTAGCAACATAGTAAATCTCGGCGCTTATTTTTCCTTGGGGAGATTTTGTAGTTGAAATAAAAGTGACATGGAGAGATTCCACTAGCTAAAGAATACTCCGCGCGTTGCTGCGGAATCTTTTGCAATATATTCCAAGTGATTTGATTGTACTCCCTCCGGTCCTTTCTACTCTGCATATTAGGTTTGTCTGAAGTCAATCTCATCCAACTTTGACCAAGTTTATATAAAAAATTATTGACATTTACATAACAACACCAACATCATTAGATTCATCTCGGAATATATTTTCATATTATATTTATTAGATATTATAGATGCTAATAATTCCTAATATAAATTTGGTCAAACTTAGCTAAGTTTGACTTTCGGCAAATCCAATGTGCAGAGTAAAAAGGACCGGAGGGAGTATGAAGCATGAATAATGGAAATAAAAATATACCCCCTCAGTCCAAAAATACTTGCCAGATAAATGGATAAAAATGGATGTATCTAAAGCTAAAATATGTCTAGATACATCAATTTCTCCGACGAGTATTTCCGGACGGAGGGAGTATGAACTAAATCTATAAGTACATATGTCTATCGTATTTGGTTATTGTGTAGTCGCTTTGTTTTTTAATACAAGTGGCATACTATAATGGAAAACTCTCTCATGCATGTCTTTAATGAGATGACAGGTGTGGTGAGGTAGTATGTGTTCATGAGTTCAACTAATAATGAAAAAGTTTTTCACATGCATGCTGTGGCGGGCCTTTGATGAGGTGGTTGAAGGAAATATGCCCTAGAAGCAATAATAAAGTTATTATTTTATATTTCCTTATACCATGATAAATATTTATTATTCATGGTAGAATTGTATTAACCGGAAACTTGATACATGTGTGAATACATAGACAAAACACCGTGTCCCTAGTATGCCTCTACTAGACTAGCTCGTTGATCAAAGATGATTAAGTTTCCTAGCCATGGACATGCGTTGTCATTTGATGAGCGGGATCACATCATTAGTGGAATGATGTGATTGACAAGACCCATCCATTAGCTTAGCATAATGATCGTTCAGTTTTATTGCTACTGTTTTCTTCATGTCATATATATATATATATATATATATATTCCTCCGACTATGAGATTATGCAACTCCTGGACACCGGAGGAATGCCTTATGTGCTATCAAACGTCACAACGTAACTGGGTGATTATAAAGATGCTCTACAGGTATCTTCGAAGGTGTTTGTTGGGTTGGCATAGATCGAGATTAGGATTTGTCACGCCGAGTATCGGAAAGGTATCTCTGGGCCCTCTCGGTAATGCACATCATATTAAGCCTTGCAAGCAATGTGGCTAATGAGTTAGTTACAGGATGATGCATTACGGAATGAGTAAAGAGACTTGCTAGTAACGAGATTGAACTAGGTATGAAGATACCAACGATCAAATCTCGGGCAAGTAACATACTGATGACAAAGGGAATAACGTATGTTGACATTGCGGTTCGACCGATAAAGATCTTCGTAGAATATGTGGGAACCAATACGAGCATCCAAATTCCGCTATTGGTTGTTGACCGGAGAGGTGTCTCGGTCATGTCTACATAGTATGGGTTCACACGCTTAACGTTTGATGATGATATGTATTACATGATTTATGTATTTTGGTGACCGAAGGTTGTTCGGAGTCCCGGATGAGTTCATGGACATGACAAGGAGTCTCAAAATAGTCGATAGGTAAAGATTGATATATTGGACGATAGTATTCGGACAACGGAATGATTCTGTAGTGTTTCGGGTATTTTTCGGAGTACCGAGGGGTTACCGGAACCTCCCGGGGGAAGTAATGGGCCATATGGGCCATATGGGAGAGGCAATGTAGCCCACAAGGAGGTGGCGCCCCCCCTTGGGGAGTCAGAATTGGACAAGGGGAGGGGGCGCGGCCCCCTTTCCTTCTCCCTCTCCCTCTTCTTCCCCCTTGAGGGAGTCCTGGATTAAGGGGTATCCGGACAGTCGGACTGTATACATCGTTCGGACTATTGAAGCATGGAGATACAAGACTCAAGACTTTGGCCCGTGTCCAGATGGGACTTTCCTTTGCGTGGAAGACAAGCTTGGCGATCCGGATATTGTGTTTCCTTCCTTGTAACCGACTCCATGTAAACCATAGCCCTCTCCGGTGTCTATATAAACCGGAGAGGCTGGTCCTTAGAAGGCCGATCACAATTACAATCATACCATCATAGGCTAGCTTCTAGGGTTTAGCCTCTACGATCTCGTGGTAGATCTACTCTTGTACTACCCATATCATCAATATTAATCAAGCAGGAAGTAGGGTTTTACCTCCATCGAGAGGGCCCGAACTTGGGTAAACATCGGTGTCCCTTGCTTCTTATTACCATCAGCCTAGACGCACAGATCGGGACCCCCTACCCGAGATTCGCCGGTTTTGACACCGACATTAGTGCTTTCACTGAGAGTTCCTCTGTGTGTCGCTGCAGGGCTCGATGGCGCCTTCAATCGTCAACGACGCGGTCCATGGGGAGACATTTCTCCCCGGACAGATCTTCGTTCGGCGGCTTCGCACTACGGGGCCAATTCACTTGGTCATCTGGAGCAGATCCATGGCTGCACCCTCGGCCACCAGGTTGGGTTCAGAAACTTGAACTACACAGCTGATGTTCGCGGAGACTTGATCTTCGACGGATTTGGGCCTGTGACAGGAGCACCGAATAGTCACGACGAACACGGCTTAAACCTGCTGTCGGACAAAGCTCGGGATCTAAACCCGGAGCAAGTTGCGTTGCCTAAGGACGGAGGGGTGGACCTCGCCCTACAGGCCGCACACTCATCGGCGATGGAGCCGAACACGGGTCTCACCTCTGTTGTGGCCTATGACTTCGGACCCCCGGATTCGTGTCCGGATGTTGGTTCCTGTCCGCGCGCTCCCGAGCCCACCGAGTCTGGTTGGGCCCCGGTAATGGAATTCACCGCTGCGGCTATCTTCCAGCACTCGCCCTTTGGCGACATGCTGAATTCGTTAAAAACTCTCTCTTTGACAGAGAATTCCGGGCCGAACTATGTCCGGCTCGAGTGGGAAGCAGGCGACGAAGAATTTCGTTACCCACCCGCCACCCACTTCATAGCCATGGTTGATGATTTAACCGACGTGCTTGACTTCGACCCCGAAGGCATCGACGGTATGGACGACGATGCAGGAGAAGATTCAGAATCTATGGGGTGCCGGACTTCCGCCTCATCACACGGCATATACATGGTGGATACGCCCAAGGAGGACGATAGTGACAATCCAGAAGATAAAACCCCCAGGCAAAAGCCAAAGCGACGGTGCAGACGCCATTCCAAGTCCAGCAACAGTAAAAATATCAGCAAGAGCGCCAGAAGGATCGATACTCCGGTCAACCCCGAAGGCAACAACGACCATACGGAACCAGCGATGGAGCAGATTTAACCAGTCACGCTAAACACAGCTTCGAGCGAAGCCCGAGGACAATGATCCAGAGGGACGAGTTCATCAAACCGCCCAGACAAGAAGACAGTCCGGACAATGATGCATTCATCATTCCGGAAGAACGCGTGGAACGAGGTAACCTCCACAGAAAGCTTATGGCCACAGCAAGAAGTCTGAAGAAGCAGAAGCAACAGCTCAAAGCCACACAGGAAACGCTCAACCGCAGATGGAATGAAGTGCTAGACACTGAAGAAAGATATGGCGACGATCGCCATACAAAGAGCTATCCAAAACGCAAGCTACTGCCAGAATTCGACGACGAGGCCGTTCCACCAAAGACTAACACGACCAGGAGGCCCAAGGTACCGCTCCACAACCGCAACAGTACGGCCACCGACGCCGCGCGTGATCTACGTGAGCACCTGGATGAGAAGGCTGGCGCAGCTAGATCCATCTACGGATCTAAAGGACACACCTCGGCGAGGGACTATGGTCACCAAAATGATTATACTAATCAAATACCAGTTCAGAATAAACACCAGACACAACAACAGCCGACGGCATGCCACAATACGTCCAGACATGGAGGGCTGCTCACCCCGTGCTTTCATCAAGAAGCATCGACCATGAATTTCCACAGGCTTTAAACGTGGAACATAGAGGCATACGACGGAACGATGCACCTGTGGGTCCGGATCGAGGACTTTATCCTCGCACATACACGGCTCGTGGGGATGACCTCCACGCCTCAAATACCTTCCTCAAACTAAAGGGACCAACTCATCACTGGTTGAAAAGCCTCCCAAAAATTCAATTGGGAGTTGGGAGGAACTCAAGACGCTTTCAGGCCAATTTTCAAGGGACTTATGTCCGCCTCCGGATGTCGACAATTTAAGTCACATAATCCAACAGCCCGAGAGTCCGCCCAAGAAGCTTTGGAACAGATTCGCTCACTAAGAAGAATCAAATTGTCGATTGTCTGACGCCAAGCCTTAGCGGCATTCAAACACAAAGATCATGACGAGTGGCTCGCCAGACACCTCGCTAAGAAAAGCCAAGGACAATGGCAGCCCTAACAAGCCTTATGACCCACTTTTGCGCTGGTGAAGATAGTCGGCTAGCCCAGAAGGCACCAGCGACCCCAAAGACATCCAAATAAGGGATGGCAACGGAAGCCATGGCGTAATAAAACAAACGCCAAAACAAGGAAGAGAGCCCGGATAACACAACGGTTAATGCCGGATTCAGGGGCTCTCGACCTGATCAGCAAAAGAAGCCATCTAAAGGCAACAAAGAGGGACCGTCTTGTCTGAATAGAGTCCTAGACAGACTGTGCCAAATTCATGGCACCCCTGACAAACCTGCAAACTACACGCACAGAGAGTGCTGGGTCTTCAAGCAGGTCGGTAAATTCAATGCTGAACACAAGGGAAGGGAAACACCAGGTGAAGACGAGGATGAACCTCGTCAGCCGAACACTGGAGGGCAGAAAAAATTCCCGCCAGAGGTTAAAACAGTGAACATGATCCACGCTACTCGTACATCCATGAGAAGGCACGAACGCACGCATAGAGACGCGCGCGATATAGAGCCCATCGTACCTACACCTAACTACTGGATGTCTTATCCAATCACCTTCGGCCTCTTGGACGACCGAACTAGTATTTGGCGCAAGGGATTAGAGGCCTTGGTGCTTGACCCAATAATCGACAGACACCATCTCACCCACGTCCTCATGGACGGCGGTAGCAGTCTCAATCTAATATATGAGGACACTGTCCGCAGGATGGGGATAGACCCATCCAGAATTAGTCAAAGCAACACCACCTTTGAAGGGGTGATACCAGGCGTTGAAGCCTACAACCGGGGCTCTGTCATACTGGAGGTAACATTCGGCTCTCCAGGCAACTCCAGAAGCGAAGAACTACTCTTCATCATCGCACCCTTCCAAAGCGCTTGGAAGAACGGCCTTCGCCCGCTTCAACGCATTGCCACACTATGGCTGCCTTACACTCAAGATGCCCGGTCCACGTGGCGTCATCACGGTTAGCGGAATAACAGAGCGCTCTTCACGCGTAGAGGAACACGCGACGGCCCTAGCGGCCGGACGATAAGCGGCATCCAATACCAAAAAAACATGACTGGTCGTTAAGACCACAGACACGGTTAGACGAGTCCGGTAGCCTAGATAAAATCGAACTAGGGCACCATTTATGCAATCCCATAGCGGATACCAGGGGCTATAAACACTTAATAAAGCCCCACACTTGGCTCAACCTTATTGGCAGGCCAACATCTTACACTTTTACTACCCATCGCATACTTACGTTGTAATCTCATATGAGTCTTCTTTTTCCACAGATAACGTTCGCGCGCGATACCCTTCCAGGATACGACACAACAAAGACAAAGGCGCAAACGTGCAACAAGGCCCTGTTCAACAGGTTTCTTTTTAGATTAAGCCCCTGTGTAAACCTTTTCTATTGCCTCTTGTTGCTTAACCATCCCATGGGTTCCATACCCACAGAGGATACTGCCGTTTTTGGCATTTCGCCACGACAGATTAACGCATGTACCTGGAAACACAGGGTTTATAATGAATGGGAATTCTTGAGCCCATTGTCTGTTATAAAGTCCGAATACCTTCGGGAGTGTTCGGCGTCACGAGTTTGGCCTTATATGCATCAGCTCCGAATCATGTCTTTGGTCAAATGTTGGGTTAGACCGGCTCCTGGGTTTGCCGCCTTATGTTCCGTTATTATCGGCTAAGGCGGCCAAAGGAGAACTACTGCGATTGTGACCTGGTTATTCCGGATGAGCACCTCAGTAGAGAAAGCCGAAAACTGACTGTCATGATACAACGAGAGACTGATCAACCACTCGAAGACTCAACGGAATCTTTAGGATTCCTCCACATTAACGAAGGGACATTCCCCGGCCATGTATATACGCGCCCGTATTTGGATGCACGCGAAGGTACCAGGGGGCTACATAGTAGCCCCAACGTTAGACTCCCGTGGCTAAGCGAAAGTGTTCTAGCTATATAGTCCGGTTGCCTAGTTCGACGTGCGATCACCTCCTTAATGGACCAAGACGTTGGATCAAGTGTGATTACGCATATTTTCATGAACACCCCGCATTGTATGCGTGTAAATGAAGCCAACGCATCGCTAACTTCGGATTACACACACACACACACACACACACACACACACACACACACACACACACACACACACACACACACATATATATATATATATATACACGGCCGCACAAGGGACACAATCATATTTTCAGGCAAACAGTATAAATATAGCCTTATAATCAAAATAAACATTGTTTTTACAATGATTCGATTCATCACTCGAACAAGACATTCTTCGAGCACTACGCCTCTATTAGGCGGGCACCCTCTGTGACCGGCGCCAAGTAGTGCTCGGCCGGATATTGGCCCCCCATCGGATCCTGGGTCGCTATAATGGTGGCATCCATATCCGTCCAATGGGCTTTAACGCGGGCAAGAGCCATCCGTGCACCCTCTATACACGCCGACCTCCTCATGGCATCGATCTGAGGCACAACCCCAAGGAATTGCTGCACAAAACCAAAGTAACTGTCCGGCTTAGGCCCCTTCGGCCAAAGATGGTCTATTACAGACCGCATTGCCAGCCCGGACAGCCTGTGAAGCTCCGCTACAGCAGCCATCTTGTCACTTAATGGCAGCGGGCGAGTGGGAGCATTGAATTGCGACCAGAAAAGCTTCTCCACTTCCTTATCACCCTGTGTCGCGGGGAACGAGCACCTATGGGGCAGGGGGCCCCTTCTGGTCCGGCAAGGGAGCGGGGCGCGCACGCAGAGCAGATTGAGGCGAGTACACGCGGGGGATTTTACCCAGCTTCGGAGCTCTCCGGAGAGATAAAACTCCTACTGCTGCTTTGTGTTTGTATTTGCTCTTATCTGAGAGCGTGAGTCTGGTGTGGTGTTGAATCTCCGAACTGCGGAACCCCTTCTACGTGCGCATGGGCCTCCCTTTTATAGTCCAAAGGGGGTCACCGACAGGTGGCAGCGTAGAGAGAGGGGTAGAAAGGTAAAAACGCGGGTTGGTACACTGCTGTGCACAGTGTCCCCTACCTAACTCTGACGGCAGGGGAAAAGAGCATTTAGTGCCTGTCTGGTCGCTCCAACAGTGCAAGGAAACGACCGTTAGGGGTGCCACTGATCGCCACGATGGCCTCCTTGTCAGCTCCGCTCGCCACCTCGCCCCGCTAAGCTGCACAGCTACACGCGACATGCTCCAGGAGTGATCCTGCGGCGACACGTCGCCGGGTGAGCTGGAGCGCAGGCGCAGAGTGGTGGCTCTGCCGTGGCAAGTGCCTTGGCTATCCTCCCCGGCAAGCTCCTTTTGCCGGGGTCTTGCTCTTCACGGCAAGCTTCTCTTGCCGGGGCCTTGTTCTTCCCGGCAAGCTCCTCTTGCCGGGGCTTTGTCTTCTCAGCTAACACTTTGTTCTTGAATGGCAGTAGAATAAGAATGACGAAGGGTCTTGGCGACGGATCTTGGCGGACGCCCGGCAAGCCTTGCCGCTGGTGTGCGATCGTCTGCGTTTCAAGTTCGGGGTACTAAGGTACCCCTACTTTAGTACACCGACAGGAGCCCCCAGGCCTGGGCCATACACGGTGCCGAGCGCTGTTGGGCCAGGCCCAAAACAGGGCACGGGCCCGCGCGGCCTGGGGCCACACAAAATCTGACTCCATACCCGCCGCGTCCTCCGTAATGGCACGCGTCGATTGCTGCGTCGTGGGAGGCGTGGGCGGCGTGCACGATTTTCAAGGCGTCCACCCCCTGTGATCACGGGGCGGGGCGAGGTCACCTCATCCATCGCCTCGGCTCTGCATCTTCGCCACGCGGCTCCCATGCGCTCGGGGTCATGGGCGGTGGAGGTGGAAAACTGGGCCATCACGAGCGGGGGCAGCGGAACGGCCCCCACCCCCTGCTCTTCTCGCGCCCTGATTGGCTGAGCGGGGCGGCCGAGCTCCCACCTCGCTCCTTAAAAGGGGCGGAAGGGGAGCGCAGAAGCCCGTACACCCCCATCTCTTCCTTTCTTCGCTGCTCCTCTCCTCTCATCTCGCCATGGAGGAGGGAACCCCGTCCTTCTTCGTGGCGGCACGGTCGCCGCAGCAGCGCCCTCCATATCTGCAGACCTGTGGTGGCAGAGCCAGCCACAAGGGGAAGAGGGAGGGGGCGAGGTCGTGGACGAGGTCGAGGACGAGGCCGAGGCGCTCGAGGGAGAGGCGGGCGTGGCGGCGCACCATCCCCGCCTCTGCCGGTGGTTCCTCTTCTCGCGGCGGTCCACACGGGGGACGACCCTTGCGAGTTCTTCGTCTGGCTGCTCCGGGCGCCTCGTCGTCGCCTCCGGCTTCCAGCTCCGTTTGCGAGCGCGATGGAGCCGGATCCGCTCGAGACGCTGAGATTGCACATGAGGGGCTGTGGGATCAGTGGTACGCGAGTCCACGTTGTATCCCCAGCCCCTAATGTGATGTATCTCGATCGTGGGTGGAAGACGTTCGCCCGCATCCACAGCTTGACGGCGGGGTTTACCCTCCATTTTAAGTTAATGGAGGGTGACCTCCTCTCCGTCAAGGTCTTCGGGGACTCCGGCATTCGAGCGAGGTGCTGCGTGGACAGCTCCTCCGACAGCGAAGGTTCCTCCTCGAGCGAGAGTGACGAGGAGGGGAGCGACAGTGACGACAAGGGTAGCGGGCGGCGGGATGACGGGTCCGACTAGGCGTCGGGCATCGCTTCGTGCGTCCCCGACGACCCCATCATCCGTGTCGCCGACCCCTTGAACTCCCCGGGGTCGTCTCCTTGGGCGGCTGGCGTAGGGAGGCTGCGGAAGAGGAAGAGGGTTGGCGGCAAGGCCGTCAAGTCGGAGTACGGGGGCGTAAAGCCCTCGACAGCGTGCTGACGTCCTGCCGCCCCGTCTTTGAGCCCCTCTTTCGGCGCCGCCATCACCATCCAACTCCGGACAGCCCCCGGGGTGTTCTCTTGGTGTCTTCTGGCACCCGTAGCTCGCCTAGGCGCCCCTTTTGCCCTTCTCGCCTCCTTGCCCTACCTCCTGAAGAGAAGGACATAAAAAGGATTACGGGCATCTTATCTTTTTAGTTTGTAAGCCTTCGGGCCTTAGCCGCATTAAAAACTTGTAATCCTCTCTTTCATGTTTTTCATCCTCTATGGACTGTATCTATGTGGGATTTTTTTTAATGAAAAGGGGAATGCTTGCCGGGTTACATCCTTTGTTCTGTTGCGTCCCTTGTATGTTTTTACCCTACGCTTTGAGGGAACTTGCCGGCGCAAGCACACTTGCTGAGTGCGGAACATCAGCAGCCCGCTGGCGGTTCTGCTCCCGGCAAGAAATCTTGTCGGGGCTAGTTGCAGCGCGCTTGTATTGTTGAGCGGACTCGAAACAAACCAAGGGCGCAACATAGCCGCGATTCGACTCCTCTGCGCACAGGTTTTCCATACAAGACACGGCAGTTTCCGGGAAGAAACGCGGTTTCGCATTCCCCAGTCCATAAGAGGATGCATGATGAGGGATGAAAAACTTATCTGATATCGCAGCCCCCGGCAACTATGGCTTGGCGGGGATGAATCTTGGCATTCGCAGCCCCCAGCACACTAGCTCGCCGGGACCCAGGTGCCGGCGCTCCTTTCTTTGCTCTTGCCACTGCTAGATGCGTCATATGAACAATCTCTTAGAGCGCGGCAAGTTATTTACTGTAATATATATCTTTATCCTAGGCACTGCTTGTCACGTTATCTCCTTTACTTGATTCCATCCCTTGTATGTTTTTACCCCACGCTTTGAGGGAACTTGCCGGCGTAAGCACACTTGCTGAGTGCGGAACATCAGCAGCCCGCTGGTGGTGCTGTCTCCGGCAAGAAACCTTGTCGGGCTAGTTGCAGCGACTTGTATTGTTGAGCGGACTCGAAAACAAATTAAGGCGCAACTTAGCCATGAAGTCGATTCCTCCGCGCAGACGTGTTCTCCATACAAGGCACGATCGCTCAAGGAGTGTAATGCAGCCGCATCCCCGCCCATAAGAGGATGCATGATGAGGGACAAAAAGACTTATCTGGCATCGCAGCCCCCGGCGACCCTAGCTTGCCGCGGAGGAATCTTGGTACTGCAGCCCCAAAGAATGTCTGGTTTGTCGGGCCCAGTGCCGTGCGCCTTCGCTCCTTCCTTGTAGCTGTTACTTTAATTATGAGAACAACTCAGTCAGTGCCACAATAAGTTACTTTTGTGATGTAACTTTATCTTGGGCAATGCTATGTTATATCCTTTACTTGACTCCATCCCTTGTATGTTTTTATCCTTGCGCTTTTAGGGAACTTGCCGGTGCGAACACACTTGCCGAAAAGGAACATCAGCAGTTCGTGGCGGTGTTGCTCCCGGCAAGAAACCTTGTCGGGGCTAGTTGCAGCGCGCTTTTATTGTTGAGCGGACTCGAAACAAAGTTAAGGGCGCAACGTAGCCGCGAGCTGGTTCCTCCGCGCACAGGTTTTCCATACAAGGCACGGGCGTTCAAGGAACATAACATAAAATTTAAAACCATCGTGCTCGTGACTCAAATTTTGGGCAACTTAGCTTTTCTCATCATCCGTGTTCGCAAGGATGCACTTCTTCCTTGATTCCCTCCCCGTATGTTTTCACCCTTATGCTTTTTAGGAACTTGCGGTGCAGAAACACACTTGCCGAAAAGCGGAACATCAAGATCCCATCGCGGTGTTGCCTCCGGCAAGAAATCTCGTCGGGCTAGTTGCAGCGCGCTTTCATTGTTGAGCGGACTCGAAACAGATCAAGGGCGCAACTTAGCCACGATTCGATCCCTTCGCGCACAAGTTTTCCATACAAGGTACGATCTTTCAAGGAATACGACTCAAAAGTTTGAAGCTGACTGCTTTCTTCGCTCTACTTGCTGGTGGAGCTCGATGGCACGTCCTCGACGGCAGCGCAGCACTCCGGAGAGGTGCGCTTGCCGGAGTGGGCACCAGAGCTATTCTTGCCGGACTTAGTCTTTGGTGAAACTGTCTTTGCCTTCTCGCACTTGCCGGTGGAGCTCGATGGTGCGTCCTCGACGATAGCGCAGCACTCCGAAGAGGTGCGCTTGCCGGAGTGGGCATCAGAGCTACTCTTGCCGGACTTGGCCTTTTTCTTCTTCCCCCCGGGAGCTTCAGCGGCAAGTGGTTTGCGCTCTGCTGCGGCTGCTGCTTCCCGGTAGATCTTGTCGGTACAGATAAGTGCATCTTTCTTGTCGCCGTGGACAGAAATGACACTTATCGGACCAGGCATCTTGAGCACATTGTAGGCATAGTGAGAGGCTGCCATGAACTTGGCAAGCGCTGGACGGCCGAGTATCCCATTGTAGGGCAACGGGAAATCAGCAACGTCGAACCCGACTCTCTCGTCACGAAATTCAGCTCGCTGCCAAACGCCATCGGCGCAGTGATCTTCCCTTCGCTTGCTCCTTCCCGGATTGATTCCTTGAAAGGTACCAGTTTCTTCAAGCTCGCTGTCGGGGATCTGGAGCTGGTTGAGCACTGCGGAGGAGATGAGATTCAGGCCGGCCCCACCGTCAACCAACATCTTTATGACCTTGAGGTTGCGGATAGTTGGTGAAACCAACATCGGCAAGCACCCGACCGCAGTGATGCGATCAGGGTGATCCTCAACGTCAAAGACAATGGGCGTGCTGGACCACTTCAGGGGCTTGCGCGATTCGACTGATGGATCTGCTGCGTTCACCTCCCGCACCCATTGTTTGAGTTGGCGGTGTGAGGTGTGTAGAGAAGCACCGCCGTCAACGCACAAAACCTCCGTTGCCTTCTGAAACTCTTGATCGTCGGTCTCATCCTCATCCATCTCATCATCCTCATCTTCTTCTTCGTCCTGGTCGCGGCCACGGGGAGGCCTATCTCCTTGCCGCTGCTTGGGCTTGCCGCGGCGCCCTCCCCGGGCGGGAAGCTTCTTGCCGGATCCTCCGCCACCTTTCTGGGCCTTCTCATTGTCGCGGCGCTCATATTCAGCTTTCTGTAGCTCCGCCATATGCTCAACCTTCTTGCATGCTTGGAGGTCATGGCCCTTGGTGCGATGGATCTTGCAATCCGCTTGCCGGAGCCGCCCCGCTTGTCGGCGGCCACCACAGCCTCGCCGAGTCGCCGGCCTTGGCCTTGTTGAGCCGCCTCCGTTCCGGACTGCTCAACAACTAGCACACCCTTAGCCTTTCTCTTTCGTTATTCCGCCTCCGGTTCCTCCTTGCCGAGGGGCATCCTCACCGCCGATCCTTCGCTCCTACATTCTCTCCGGAGTTTCTCCTCTTCAAAGACGTGCACACTTGTCGGCTAGAGCATAGAGCTCGCCGACATCTTCGATCTTGCACATCGCCATCTCTCTCATCATCCGCGTTACGCGACGTTCGATGGAACGCGCGATAACCGCGTGGTGGACGCTCAGGATGTTGCGATGCACTGGCTGAATCTCGTATGTACTTGCGCAGGATTCTCCTTCCTTCGGGCAAGCAAATGAAGATCGCTTCGCCATGGGGTTTGTGACCACCGTGAATGCGCCGACAAACCGATGGCACAGTGTCCGCCCACGAAGAAATGGAGCTGTCCGCAAGTGCATGAGCCAAGATCGACGTTGGGCTTGAGCACCGCCGGAAGTAGTTGGCGAGATCTTCTCATCGCGCTTCAAAGAGCCCGCACCGCGATAGTGTAGACGCCGAGGAACTCGACGGATGTATCCCGCCATCGCATTTCTCGCACGCCCGCTTGAAGTTCTTGGTGCTGGGCCACTAGACTTGCCGCGAACTCACGAGTGAACGCAGGACAACCTACCGCAGACGCAAGTCACTGGTTCTTCGGGCGCATGCATATCGACAGTGGGCCCAGCGCGCTGGTCAGATTGACGCCGCGCTTCTCTCCTGTGCTCGATGCGAGTACGAGCGTCTTCGTGTCGTCGTTCTTGGAAAACGTGGCGTTGATCTCGGCGAGCACACGGGTCCGACGACGCGGTGGAGTCGGTGTCGAGGTTGGCCCGGTGAGTCGGCGATCTTGGCCTTCGGGGCGGGGAGTGCGCGGTGGTGGCACCCCCTGCGGTCTTATCGGCGTCGGTTCGCGCCTGGGCGCCTTGCCGGGGCTTCGATGTGCTCGTTTGCCGGGGCTTGTCGGCGTTGGCGAAGCCGACGAGGCTCTGAATGGTCATCCTCCGCCGCCGATCTTGTATGCGGCGCCGAGGATAGTCCGTAGCAGCTGAGCTCGCCGCTGCTTCTTCCGAGTCTTGGGCGGCGGTGGCGAGCGATGCGAGGTGCGGGACATGCTCGGACTCCCAACTGGGTTGGAAGGAGCAATACCCCGTCCAGGCGACCGCACCTCGCTCGTGCCAGCATGCTGGCGCGCACGCTGGTCTTGAACGTCTCACGATCCGCCGGCTTGGCCTTGTTCCAACGCGAGCACGGTGCTAGGGGCACCGTGGCGTTGTCGATCTTGCACCTCCTGAGAGGGGCGCGGCGGATATCCAGATGCTGAAGCTTGCGGGCTCTTGTCTTTGGACCTGGTGACGACGTGAGTCCCACCGCCGGCGCCCGCTCCTCCGCCGGCGTCCGCCCCACCGCCCGTTGCTCCGGTGGCAATAGGACAGTCGCAGACGGAGCGGCTACCTCCGAAGCCTTCTTCTTCGGTGGCATGTTGACGAAGATGTTGATGTAGCGCGCATAGACGCCGAATCGACACGCACGACTCGACGCCCTACCGGGCGCGCCAAAGATGTCGCGGGAACGAGCACCTATGGGGCGGGGGCCCTTCTTCGTCCGCAAGGAGCGGGTGCGACGCAGAGCGATTGAGGCGAGTACGCTGGGGATTTTACCCAGCCGGAGCTCTCCGGAGAGATAAAACTCCTACTGATGCTTTGTGTTTGTATTTGCTCTTATCTCGAGAGCGTGAGTCCAGTGTGGTGTTGAATCTCGAATGCGGAACCCCTTCTACGTGCGCATGGGCCTCCCTTTTATAGTCCAAAGGGGTCACCGATGTGGCAGCGAGAGAGGGGTAGAAAGGTAAAATGCGGGTTGGTACACTGTTGCAGTACAAAGTGTCCCCTACCTAATTTCGACGGCAGGGACAAGAGCATTTAATGCCCGTCTCGTCGCTCCAATAAAGGCAAGGAAACGACCGTTAGGGGTGCCACCGATCGCCATGATGGCCTCCTTGTCAACTCCGCTCGCCACCTCACCCCGCTTAAGTCAGACACTACACGCCACGTGCTCCAGAGGATCTCGCGGTGACACATCGCGGGTGAGCTGGAGCGCAGCGCAGAGTGGTGGCTTTCGCCATGCAAGTGCCTTGCTATCCTCCCGGCAAGCTCCTTTTGCCGGGGTCTTGCTCTTCCTGGCAAGCTTCTCTTGCCGGGGCCTTGTTCTTCCCGGCAAGCTCCTCTTGCCGGGGCTTTGTCTTCTCAACTAACACTTTGTTCTTGAATGGCAATAGAATAAGAATGACGAAGGGTCTTGGCGGCGGATCTTGGCGGACGCCCGGCAAGCCTTGCCGCGGGGTGCTGCGACTGTCCGTGCCCAAGTTAGGGGTACTAAGGTACCCCTACTTTAGTACACCGACACCCTGATCATCGAAGAACTTGGCAGCGTCAGCTATACTCTTTGCCAAATCCGCATACGCATCCGCAGGACTCCACTGCCCATCCAGGGGAGCGTACTTCGGATCAAAAAACTTCGTCCGTAGCAAGTAGGAGCCCCCAGCCGCAGTTTTACTGGCCTGTTGAAGCTCCTCACACGCACTCCTGAGCTCAGTCCGTATTTCCTTGGTAGCATTCAATGCCTTGTCTAGATCGGCCAAACTATCCTTATGCTCCTTTTTAAGGAGCTCATACCGGTCAGCGGCATTTTTTAACTCCAAAGCCATTTCGGCATCTTTTCCTCGCTTCGGCGATGAGCAGCCTGTTCGGCTCTCAATTCCTTGGCCGCCTTTAGGGCAGCTGCATCACTAGTCCGAGCCTGCTCCTTGGCCTGTGCAAGTTCCGCCCTCAGGGCATCCACGGCAGCAGCACCATCTGCAGTCCAAACATATTACATTAACATCATGCCACCTTCATATTTTCCTATATAAAGGAAGACAGAGCACATACCTTGTGATTTGTCCAGCCGCTCGTTCACCAACGTGATATCGGCATTGATCGATCCAATCTGCCTCGTTAGTTCGGCAACTTCAACGGACTGGCCGGCGGCCGGACCCACAGGTACCTGCACATATTTACGGCACAATCATTGGTTTATGATCCCCCGTTTGCCGCCTAGGGTGGGCAACCAGAGTCTCAGGGGCTACTATCTATATGGAGCACACCTAGCGCGTGCCTCACAGCCAAAGAAATAGTGTATTCTTCATTACATACCTCAAAGCCTCTGAGCAGGCTTGTGAATGCTTCGTTCAAACCGCTTGTAGCGGATGAAATCTTCTTGAGCACCATGCTCATTAATGAGCGGTGCTCCTCCGAGAGCGGAACTCGCTCTAGTAGGCCTGTCAGTACGTCTGGCCAGACATTAAACTATGCCGGACCGTCCCCATCGCCCCTCGCGGGAGCCAAACGCTCCGGGCTCAGAGCGGCTGACGCATTGGCTTCCGGCTTCGGCAGATCCAGACTCCTCCGTGACGACACCTCGGTGTTGCCCGCTTCATGAGTCGGAGAGGTGGGTGGGGTCTCGCTCTCCATCATCTCCGGAGGAAGATCCCCCGAAGACGAACTCTGTCGAGAAGAGCTGCTAGCCGGACTGCAAAATATGGAACCTGGTTATTGATCTAGGAGAAATATGGTACCTTCGAATTAACGATTGACTTACAGCTCATTGGAGGGCTAGCCCGTTGGCGGGCATAACGCGGTGAAGATGCCCGTCGCGGTAGAGCCCCTTGGTGATACCTTTTTCCCTTGCTTGGGCATCTCCATCTCCAGGTCTTCGGAGGCGACCCTCTTCTTCCCGTGCGGCGAGGAGGCCTTAGCCTCCCCTTCCTGACTATCCTCCCCAGGGGAGGTAACAATTCCCCCAGTTCAGGTGCATAGCGTGTGGAGTTCGGTTTCTTCGTTCTTCCCCCTATCCTTCCCTGAGGGCATTTTGCTGAGTACCCGGTCAAGCATCTTGGCCATGGTGGGACCAGGCAAACCTTCGGGAAGTGGCGCCGAACACCTGATTCTCTCCGCCTTGTTGAGCCATTCCTGTCCGCGGATGATTTTCAGAATGAACAATTATGACAAATACAAAACAAGGTGTCCGGTATCAAGGCTACTTACTTGGGTATCTAGGCGATTGCAGCTTAGGCCCACATCCTCGGTGGTGTCCGGACACTCTACTTTCTATTCGAAGAATAATTTGCACATCCCTTCGAGCTTCAAGCCGAAGAAGTGCTTGATAGTCCACGGACCCTCTGGATTTAACTCCCACATCCGGAGAAGCCAGCGTTGGCACGGCAACATTCGTCGGATTAACATCACTTGCATTATGCTAACGAGGCTAATGTCCATCTCAAGAAGCTCCCGGATGCGATTCTGCACCAGCGGGCCCCCAATTTCGTCCTACGTCTGTCCAAGACGCCAACTATGATGGAGGGCCCGAGCGGAACTCGGGGGCGGCTACCCACTTTGTGCCCCTGGGGGCCGTAACATAAAACCACCTCCGCTGCTATACATCGGATACTTCGGGGAAAGAACTCTCTGGCCATGGGGCGTCGGTGTTCCTGCTTATTATGGCACCTCCGCACTCCACATGTCGCCCCTCGATCATCTTCGGCTTCACATTGAAGGTCTTGAGCCATAAGCCGAAGTGTGGGGTGACGTGAAGAAAAGCCTCGCACATGATAATGAACGACGACATATGGAGGATAGCTTCCGGAGCCAGATTGTGAAAATCCATCCCGTAGTAGAACATGAGCCCTCTCACAAAGGGGTCGAGGGTGAAGCCCAAGCCGCAGAGGAAGTGTGGGACAAAAACGACGCACTCATTGGGCTCCGGTGTGGGGATGACCTGCCCTGGAGCAGGAAGCCTATGCTGGATGTCGGCGGTCAGGTATCCGACCTCCCTAAGCTTCTTAATGTCTTCCTTTTGAATCAAGGAGGCCACTCACAGGACTTGAGGGTCGGATCCGGACATATTGGAGGATCTGGGGTGTTGGAGCTTAGGTTTCGGGTGTTAGAACTCGAGGTGCGAGAAGGCGCGAGGAAGGTGGAAAGGAGGCATAGGCCTCAACCCCTTTATAAAGGGGGTGAATATCAAGAGTCCTCGGTGTGGCCGTTTGAGGCGTATCTAAAAACACACGGAGTTATACCAACGGCCGTCTTGGGGTCACGCACGCTCGTATTAATGGAAAATCCCGTAATAAGAAGAACACGATCTCTGCCTCGACGGGACGTGCCAATAAAACCGCCTCGTAACACGAGTCGAGATGGGGTAAGAAATGCCGGTTCTCGTTGGACCAGGCCACGATGCAAGGGCACGACGTACAACGATTGCCAGCGGATCAGATTTATGCTATGCGAAGATTATTTTGCAGATCCGGACATGGTCTACATGTTCGATAACCACTTTGGAGTATTCGGAGAAGGAACCCGCCTTGCAATGCCGAAGACAATACTGCGCGCCGGACTCATCGTCATTGAAGCCTGGTTCAGGGGCTACTGAGGGAGTCCTGGATTAAGGGGTATCCGGACAGCCGGACTGTATACATCGTCTGGACTATTGAAGCATGGAGATACAAGACTCAAGACTTCGGCCCGTGTCCGGATGGGACTTTCCTTTGCGTGGAAGACAAGCTTGGCGATCCGGATATTGTGTTTCCTTCCTTGTAATCGGTTCCATGTAAACCTGCTACGTCTCGAGCTTGCGTTGGTTTTCCCCGAACAGGAGAGGATGATGCAGCACAGTAGCGTAAGTATTTCCCTCAGTTTTTGAGAACCAAGGTATCAATCCAGTAGGAGGTCACGCGCAAGTCCCTCGTACCTGCACAAAACGATAGCTACTCGCAACCAACGCGATTAGGGGTTGTCAATCCCTTCACGGTCACTTACGAGAGTGAGATTTGATAGAGATAATATTTTTGGTATTTTTGGTAAAGATGCAAAGTAAAAAGTAAAAGCAAAGCAACTAAATAAAGTGATGGAGATTGATATGAGGAGAATAGACCCGGGGGCCATAGGTTTCACTACTGGCTTCTCTCAAGAGCATAAATATTCTACGGTGGGTGAACAAATTACTGTTGAGAAATTGATAGAATTGAGCATAGTTATGAGGTTATCTAGGTATGATCATGTATATAGGCATCACGTCCGTGACAAGTAGATCGAAACGATTCTGCATCTACTACTATTACTCCACTCATCGACCGCTATCTAGCATGCATCTAGAGTATTAAGTTAAAAACAGAGTAACACCTTAAGCAAGATGACATGATGTAGAGGAATAAATTCATGCAATATGATAAAAACCCCATCTTGTTATCCTCGATGGCAACAATACAATACGTGCCTTGCAACTCTTTCTGTCACTGAGTAAGGACACCGCAAGATTGAACCCAAAGCCATGCACTTCTCCCATTGCAAGAACTACCAATCTAGTTGGCCAAACCAAAAAGATAATTCGAAGAGACTTGCAAAGATAACTCAATCATACATAAAAGAATTCAGAGAAGATTCAAATATTATTCATAGATAAGCTGGATCATAAACCCACAATTCATCGGTCTCAACAAACACACCGCAAAAAGAAGATTACATCGAATATATCTCCACGAGAGAGGGGGAGAACATTGTATTGAGATCCAAAAAGAGAGAAGAAGCCATCTAGCTACTAGCTATGGACCCAAAGGTCTGAAGTAAACTACTCACACTTCATCGGAGGGGCTATGGTGTTGATGTAGAAGCCCTCCGTGGTGGATACCCCCTCCGGCGAAGCTCCGTAACAGGGTCCAAGATGGGATCTCATGGATACAGAAGGTTGCGGCAGTGGAATTAGGTTTTTGGCTCCGTCTCTGGTCTATTGGGGGTACGTAGGTATATATAGGAGGAAAGAGTACGTCGGTGGAGCGTCAGGGGGCCCACGAGGTAGGGGCGCGCCTGGGGGCCTCCACCTCGTGACCGCCTGCACTTCTTGGAGTAGGGTCCAAGTCTCCGGGTCACGCTCGTTGGAAAATCGCGATCCTCAAGGTTTCATTCCGTTTTGACTCCATTTGATATTCTGCTTTCTTCAAATATCAAAAAAGGCAAAAAACATCAATTCTGGGCTGGGCCTCCGGTTAATAGGTTAGTCCCAAAAGTAATATAAAAGTGAAAAATAAAGCCCAATATAGTCCAAAACAGTAGATAAAGTAGCATGGAGCAATCAAAAATTATAGATACGTTGGAGACGTATCAGGCATCCCCACGCTTAATTCCTACTCGTCCTCGAGTAGGTAAATGATAAAAAGAGAATTTTTGATGCGGAGTGATACTTTGGCATAATTTTAATGTAAATCTTCTTAATCATGGTATGAATATTCAGATCCGAAAGATTCAAGATAAAAGTTCATATTGACATAAAAATAATAATACTTCAAGCATACTAACAAAGCAATTATGTCTTCTCAAAATAACATGGCCATAGAAAGTTATCCCTACAAAATCATATAGTCTGGCTATGATCCATCTTCCCCACACGAAGTATTTAAATCATGCACAACCCCGATGACAAGCCAAGCAATTGTTTCATACTTTAACATTTTCAAAACTTTTTCAATCTTCACGCAATACATGAGCGTGAGCCATGGATATAGCACTATATGTGGAATAGAACGGTGGTTGTGGAGAAGACAAAAAGAGGGAAGATAGTCTCACATCAACTAGGCGTATCAATGGGCTATAGAGATGCCCATCAATAGATATCAATGTGAGTGAGTAGGGATTGCCATGCAACGGATGCACTAGAGCTATAAGTATATGAAAGCTCAACAAAAGAAACTAAGTGGGTGTGCATCCAACTTGCTTGCTCATGAAGACCTAGGGCATTTTGAGGAAGCCCATCATTGGAATATACAAGCCAAGTTCTATAATGAAAAAAAATTCCCACTAGTATATGAAAGTGACGAAATGAGAGACTCTCTATCATGAAGATCATGGTGCTACTTTGAAGCACAAGTGTGGTAGAAGGATAGTAGCATTGTCCCTTCTCTATTTTTCTCTCATTTTTTTATTTGGGCCTTTTCTCTCTTTTTTTGGCCTCCTTTTTTTTATTTTCGTCCGGAGTCTCATCCCGACTTGTGAGGGAATCATAGACTCCATCATCCTTTCCTCACTTGGGACAATGCTCTAATAATGATCATCACACTTCTATTTTTCTTACAACTCAACAATTACAACTCGATACTTAGAACAAAATATGACTCTATATGAATGCCTCCGGCGGTGTACCGGGATATGCAATGAAACATGAGTGACATGTATGGAAGAATTATGAAAGGTGGCTTTTGCCACAAATACGATGTCAACTACATGATCATGCTAGTAATATGACAATGATGGAGCGTGTCATAATAAACGGAACGGTGGAAAGTTGCATGGCAATATATCTCGGAATGGCTATGGAAATGCCATGATAGGTAGGTATGGTGGCTGTTTTGAGGAAGGTTTATGGTAAGTGTATGATACCGGCGAAAGGTGCACGGTATTAGAGAGGCTAGCAATGGTGGAAGGATGGGAAAAAGTGCGTATAATCCATGGACTCAACATTAGTCAAAAAGAACTCATATACTTATTGCAAAAATCTAGAAGTTATCAAGGCAAAGTATTACGCACATGCTCCTAGGGGGATAGATTGGTAGGAAAAGATCATCGTTCGTCCCCAACCGCCACTCATAAGGAAGACAATCAATAAATAAATCAAGCTCCGAGTTCATCACATAACGGTTCACCATACGTGCATGCTACGGGAATCACAAACTTCAACACAAGAGATTCTCTAAATTCACAACTACTCAACTAGCATGACTCTAATATTACCACCTTCATATCTCAAAACAATTATCAAGCATCAAACTTATCTTAGTATTCAGCGCACTCAAAAGAAAGTTTCACATATCTTGAATACCAAGTATATTAACATTAAGCAAATTACCATGCTATTAACAGCTCTCAAAATAATCTAAGTGAAGCATGAGAGATCAAGTTTCTTTAAAACAAATCCACCACCATGCTCTAAAAGATCCAAGTGAAGCACTAGAGAAAAAATTATCACGCTCAAAAGATATAAGTGAAGCACTATGAGCAAACTATCAAGCTCAAAAGATATAAGTGAAGCCCACAGAGTATTCTAACAAATTTCAATTCATGTATGGCTCTCTCAAAAGGTGTGTACAACAATGATGATTGTGGTAAACTAACAAGCAAAGACGCAAATAATACAAGACGCTCCAAGCAAAACACATATCATGTTGGTGAATAAAAATATAGCTCCAAGTAAATTACCGATGGAAGTGGACGAAAGAGGGGATGCCTTCCGGGGCATCCCCAAGCTTTGAATTTTTGGTGTCCTTGGATTATCTTGGGGGTGCCATGGGCATCCCCAATCTTAGGCTCTTTCCACTCCTTGTTCCATAATCCATCAAAAGAATTCACCCAAAACTTGAAAACTTCACAACACAAAAGTCAACAGAAATCTCGTGAGCTCCGTTGGAGAAAGAAAACAAAAGACTACTTCAAAGTACTGTAATGAACTCATTCTTTATTTATATTAGTGTTAAACCTACTGTATTCCAGCTTCTCTATGGTTTATAAACTATTTTACTAGCCATAGATTCATCAAAATAAGCAAACAACACACGCAAAACAGAATCTGTCAAAAACAGTACAGTCTGTAGTAATCTGTAACTAACGCAAACTTCTGGAACTCTAAACATTCTACCACAATAGGACGTCCTGGACAATTTGTTTATTGATCAGCAGCAAGAAGAATCAATGCAAAAGCACGTTCCTGTGATTTATCATAACTAAATTCGTGCGCGCAAAGTTTCTGTTTTTCAGCAGAATCAAATCAACTATCATCGTAGGTTATCCTATAGGTCCTACTTGGCACAAACACTAATTAAAACATAAAACCACATCCAAACAGAAGGTAGATGGATTATTTATTCCTAAACAGAAGCAAAAAACAAAAAAAACACAAAATAAAATTGGGTTGCCTCCCAACAAGCGCTATCGTTTAACGCCCCTAGCTAGGCATAAAAGCAAGGATAGATCTAGGTATTGCCATCTTTGGTAGGCAATCCATAAGTGGCTCTCATGATAGATTCATATGGTAATTTTATTTTTTTTCTAGGGAAGTGTTCCATACCCTTCTTTAAGGGAAATTGGAATCTAATATTCCCTTCCTTCATATCAATAATTGCACCAATCATTCTAAGGAAAGGTCTACCAAGAATAATAGGACATGAAGGATTGCAATCTATATCAAGAACTATAAAATCTACGGGCACATAATTCCTATTTGCAACAATAAGAACATCATTAATTCTTCCCTAGGCTTTTTAATATTGGAATCCGCAAGATGCAAGTTTAGAGAGCAATCATCAAAATCACTTAAATCTAGCAAGTCACATAAAGTTTTGGGAATAGTAGAGACACTAGCACCCAAATCACACAAAGCATGAAACTCAAAATCTTTAATTTTAATTTTAATAGTAGGTTCCCACTCATCATAGAGTTTTCTAGGGATAGAAACTTTCAACTCAAGTTTTTCTTCATAAGATTGCGTCAAGGCATCAACAATGTGTTCGGTAAAGGCTTTATTTTGACTATAAGCATGAGGAGAATCTAGCACGGATTGCAACAAGGAAATACAACCAATCAAAGAGCAATTTTCATAATTAAATTCCTTGAGATCCAAAATAGTGGGTTTAGCAACATCATGGTTTTTATTTATTTCAATCCCACTTTCATCAATTTCATCATCAAGATCTAAAAACTCAGAATTCTTAGAACGCCTTCTAGGTAAAGGAAGATCATATTCAGTTTCATCAAGATTCATATTGCAAAACAAAGATTGAATAGGAGACACATCAATAACTTTCAGATCTTCATCTTGATTTTCATAGGAATTAGAAGAACACGCTTTAATAAAGGCATCTTTGGAAGCACGCATCCTAGCGGTTCTTTCTTCGCACTCATCAATGGAAATTCTCATGGCTTTGAGAGACTCATTGATATCATGCTTAGGAGGAATAGATCTAAGCTTTAAAGAATCAATCTCGAGAGAAATTCTATCAACGTTCCTTGCCAAATCATCAATTTTAAGCAATTTCTCTTCAAGCAAAGCATTGAAATTGTTTTGTGAATTCATAAACTCTTTAACACTACTCTCAAATTCAGAGGGCATCTTATTAAAATTTCCATAAGAGTTGTTGTAGGAATTTCCATAATTATTAGAAGAATTACTAGGATAAGGCCTAGGATTAAAATTCCCTCTATACGCGTTGTTACCAAAACTATTCCTACCAATAAAATTCACATCCATAGATTCATTATTATTCTCAAGCAAAGTAGATAAAGGCATATTATTGGGATCAGAAGAAACACTCTTAGCAATAAATTCCTAAGTTCATCCATCTTTTCACTCAAAACATTGATTTCTTCTATAGCATGCACCTTTTTATTAGTAGATCTTTCAGTATGCCATTGAGAATAATTTACCATAATATTATGTAGGAGTTTAGTAGCATCTCCTAAAGTGATTTCCATAAAAGTGCCTCGTGCGGCTGAAGCTAAAAGATTTCTAGAAGCAAAATTCAATCCAGCATAATTTTTTTGTATAATCATCCACAAGTTCAAACCATGAGTAGGACAATTACGTAGCATTAATTTCATTCTCTCCCAAGCTTGTGCAACATGTTCATGATCAAGTTGCTTGAAATTCATAATATCGTTCCTAAGAGAGATAATCTTGGTGGGAGGAAAATACTTAGAGATAAAAGCATATTTGCACTTGTTCCAAGAATCAATACTATTTTTAGGCAAAGATGAAAACCACGCTTTAGCACGATCTCTAAGCGAAAAAGGAAATAGCTTCAATTTAACGACATCATTATCGACATCTTTTTTCTTTTGCATATCACATAAATCAACGAAGCTATTCAGATGAGTAGCGACATCTTCACTAGGAAGGCCAGCGAATTGATCTTTCATAACAAGATTCAACAAAGCAGTATTGATTTCACAAGATTCAGTATTGGCAAGAGGAGCAATCGGAGTGCTAAGGAAATCATTTTTATTGGTATTGTTAAGTCACACAATTTGGTAGCATCTTGAGCCTTCGCGACAAACAAGCAAACTAACACACGAGCAAACAAACGAACGAGGAAAAAGGCAACAGAAAGAGAGGAGGAGATTGGGAAAGAGAGGGAGAATAAAACGGCAAGGGTGAAGTGGGGGAGAGAAAAACGAGAGGACAATGGCAAATAATGTAATGCGAGAGATAGTGATTGTGATGGGTAATTGGTATGTTGACTTTTGCGTAAGCCTCCCCGGCAACGGCGCCAGAAATCCTTCTTGCTACGCCTCGAGCTTGCGTTGGTTTTCCCCGAAGAGGAGAGGATGATGCAACACAGTAGCGTAAGTATTTCCCTCAGTTTTTGAGAACCAAGGTATCAATCCAGTAGGAGGTCACGCGCAAGTCCCTCGTACCTGCACAAAACTATAGCTACTCGCAACCAACGCGATTAGGGGTTGTCAATCCCTTCACGGTCACTTACGAGAGTGAGATCTGATAGAGATAATTTTTTTGGTATTTTTGGTATAAAGATGCAAAGTAAAAAGTAAAAGCAAAGCAAGTAAATAAAGTGATGGAGATTGATATGAGGAGAATAGACCCGGGGGCCATAGGTTTCACTAGTGGCTTCTCTCAAGAGCATAAATATTCTACGGTGGGTGAACAAATTACTGTTGAGCAATTGATAGAATTGATCATAGTTATGAGGTTATCTAGGTATGATCATGTATATAGGCATCACGTCCGTGACAAGTAGATCGAAACAATTCTGCATCTACTACTATTACTCCACTCATCGACCGCTATCCAGCATGCATCTAGAGTATTAAGTTAAAAACAGAGTAACACCTTAAGCAAGATGACATGATGTAGAGGAATAAATTCATGCAATATGATAAAAAAACCCATCTTTTTATCCTCGATGGCAACAATACAATACGTGCCTTGCAACTCTTTCTGTCACTGAGTAAGGACACCACAAGATTGAACCCAAAGCCATGCACTTCTCCCATTGCAAGAACTACCAATCTAGTTGGCCAAACCAAAAAGATAATTCGAAGAGACTTGCAGAGATAACTCAATCATACATAAAAGAATTCAGAGAAGATTCAAATATTACTCATAGATAAGCTGGATCATAAACCCACAATTCATCGGTCTCAACAAACACACCGTAAAAAGAAGATTCCATCGAATAGATCTCCACGAGAGAGGGGGAGAACATTGTATTGAGAACCAAAAAGAGAGAAGAAGCCATCTAGCTACTAGCTATGGACCCGAAGGTCTGAAGTAAACTACTCACACTTCATCGGAGGGGCTATGGTGTTGATGTAGAAGCCCTCCGTGGTGGATACCCCCTCCGGCGGATCTCCGGAACAGGCTCCAAGATGGGATCTCGTGGATATAGAAGGTTGCGGCGGTGGAATTAGGTTTTTGGCTCCGTCTCTGGTCTATTGGGGGTACGTAGGTATATATAGGAGGAAGGAGTACGTCGGTGGAGTGTCAGGGGGCCCACGAGGCAGGGGGCGCGCCCAAGGGGGGGCGCCCTCCACCCTCGTGACCGCCTCTGGCGCTTCTGGGAGTAGGGTACAAGTCTCCTGGGTCACGTTCGGTTGGAAAATCATGATCCCGAAGGTTTCATTCCGTTTGGACTCCGTTTGATATTCTATTTCTTCGAAATACTGAAAAAGGCAAAAAACAGCAATTCTGGGCTGGGCCTCCGGTTAATAGGTTAGTCCCAAAAGTAATATAAAAGTGAAAAATAAAGCCCAATATAGTCCAAAACAGTAGATAAAGTGGCATGGAGCAATCAAAAATTATAGATACGTTGGAGACGTATCAAAGCCCTAGCCCTCTCCGGTGTCTATATAAACCGGAGAGGCTGGTCCTTAGAAGGCCGATCACAATTACAATCATACAATCATAGGCTAGCTTCTAGGGTTTAGCCTCTACGATCTCGTGGTAGATCTACTCTTGTACTACCCATATCATCAATATTAATCAAGAAGGAAGTAGGGTTTTACCTCCATCGAGAGGGCCCGAACCTGGGTAAACATCTGTGTCCCTTGCTTCCTGTTACCATTAGCCTAGACTCATAGATCGGGACCCCCCTAGCCGAGATCCGCCGGTTTTGACACCGACACCCCTCTTCCCCTCCGATAGAAGGAACGGGGGGTGGGGGCGAATAGGACTAGGAGTCCTAGTAGGACCCTCCCCCCACTTGGGGCGCGCCCTAGGCCGGCTTCCTCTCCCTCCCTCGTTTATATATGGGGGGGGGGCTATGAGACACACCAATTTCTCTTAGCCATGTGCGGCACCCCCTCCACAGTTTACGCCTCCGGTCATATTCTCACGGTGCTTAGGCGAAGCCCTGCGCGGATCACATCACCATCACCGTCACCATGCCGTCGTTCTAACGAAACTCATTTACTCCTTCGAACCTCTGCTGGATCAAGAGCTCAAGGGACATCATCACGCTAAACATGTGCAGAAATCGGAGGTGCCGTACGTTCGATACTTGATCGGTCAGAACGAGAAGACGTTTGACTACATCAACTGCGTGGAGCAAATGCTTCCACTTTCTGTCTACGAGGGTACTTGGACACACTCTCCCCCTCTCGTTGCTATGCATCTCCTAGATAGATGTTGTGTGAGCGCAGGATTTTTTTAAAATTGCATGCTACGTTAACCAACAGTGGCATCCGAGCCAGGTCTATATGCGTAGATGATATGCACAAGTAGAACACAAAGAGTTGTGGGCGGTCATCGTCATACTGCTTACCACCAATGTCTTATTTTGATTCGGCGGTATTGTTGGATGAAGTAGCCCAGACCAGCCTTACATGACCGCGTTCATGAGACCGGTTCCACCGACAGACATATAACTAGTTTTGCGTAAAGGTGGCGGGTGTCTGTTTCTCCAACTTTAGTTGAATTGAATTTGACTGCAGCCGATCCTTGTGAAGGCTAAAACAACACATTTGATAAATCAATGTTGTGGTTTTTGTGCCGTAGGTAAGTACGGTTCTTGCTAGAAGCCCGTAGTAGCCACGTAAAACTTGCAACAACAAAGTAGAGGACGTGTAACTTGTTTTTGCAGGGCATGTTGTGATGTGATATGGTCAAGACATGATGTGATATACATAGTTGTATGAGATGATCATATTTTGTAGAAGTTATCGGCAACTGGCAGGAGCCATATGGTTGTCGCTTTATTGTATGAAATACAAACGCCATGTAATTGCTTTACTTTATCACTAAGCGGTAGCGATAGTCGTAGAAGCAATAGTTGGCTAGATTACCACGACGCTACGATGGAGATCAAGGTGTCAAGCCGGTGACAATAGAGATCATGATGTTGCTTTGATGATGGAGACCAAAAGCACAAGATGATTGTCGGTGTCAAAACCGGCGGATCTCGGGTAGGGGGTCCCGAACTGAGCATCTAGGCGGATGGTAACAGGAGACAAGGGACACGATGTTTTTACCCAGGTTCGGGCCCTCTCGGTGGAGGTAAAACCCTACTCCTGCTTGATTAATATTGATGATATGGGTAGTACAAGAGTAGATCTACCACGAGATCAAGGAGGCTAAACCCTAGAAGCTAGCCTATGGTATGATTGTTGTTCGTCCTACGGACTAAAACCCTCCGGTTTATATAGACACCGGAGAGGGCTAGGGTTACACAGAGTCGGTTACAATGGTAGGAGATCTACATATCCGTATCGCCAAGCTTGCCTTCCACGCCAAGGATAGTCCCATCCGGACATGGGACGGAGTCTTCAATCTTGTATCTTCATAGTCTTGGAGTCCGTCCAAAGATGATAGTTTGGCTATCCGGACACCCCCTAGTCCAGGACTCCCTCAGTAGCCCCCGAACCAGGCTTCAATGATGATGAATCCGGCGTGTTGATTGTCTTCGACATTGCAAGGCAGGTTCTTCTCCAAATCCTGTGTTGAATAGTGTCTGGCTTCTTGTAAATGCTGCGCTCCTTGGCTTCTACGCCCAATAATGGCCATCTTCCACGTGTCAAACGAATGCGAAAAGCCAGGGTATTTTTACACTGCCCCCCCTAGACGCGCAAATGAGCTGCCTACGAGGATCTAGATCCGGATCACACCATCCTCCCTCCGCGAGCACTCACCGGAGCACCCTTGACAAAAATCCATTCCATCATGGACAGTCAACGCGGCTCCTCCTATCGCGCTCCCAGCCCTCAGCCAGGAGATTGGGGGAGATGCTCAGTCTCGCATAGTGAGTTAGTGACGCTCCAAGCCGAGGGATTTCTTCCCCTAGCCTTTATGGTTCCGGTTCGAGCCGGACTCGCCACCTACAAGGGCGGAAAGCATCCCCAATCCCTCCAAAGGAGAGCGGGTGTGCTTTTCTCTTATCTAATAAGAGGACTCGGATTTTCGATACATCCGTTTCTCCGGGGGCTCCTGGAGTTCTACGGCCTCCAGCTGCACCACCTTACACCTGCCTCCATTCTGCACATCGCGGGCTTCGTGGCCCTTTGCGAGCTGTTCCTGGGCGTCGAGGCTCATTTTGCGCCGTGGAAGAGATTATTCTGCCTCATACCCCGTTCTCATGAGGGGTCGATATATCAAGTGGGCGGAGCCGAGCTACGGCGCATCGCCGGGACCGGATCTCTATCCGGAACCCCGAAGAAGGCGTCCAAAGACTGGCCTTCGGAATGGTTTTATATAGAAGACGCCCCGCTACCGAATCCAGTTCGGATCGGCCTCCCGGAGTTCAGTAACACTCCTCTGAAGAAACGCCTAAGTTGGCTTCCACGGAGCCCTCAACGGGAGAATGACAGGGACGTCCAGTACCTGATGGGCCGAATAAGATTATTGGCTCATTCCGGATTGACCATGATTGGGGTCATGGCCACATGCATTATGCGGGGGCTGCAGCCGCTCCAGTATAGGGGCCACCCCATGTGGGATTTCAACGGGGAGGATGATGCCACCCGTCATGGCCGTAAGGGGCCGGGATCGGTCGCTGATCTGGTGAAGATCTTGTCCGCCCTGTACAAAGGGGAAAAGGAGGATTTTCTCCGTGTCAGTCCACTGAACGGGTTTTCTATGAACAATCCTCGAAGCTGGGTAAGCGGACATTTCTTTTTGCCTATCCGATCCACATTCCCATGGTTAAGTATCTCATTTTGTGATTTCGACGCAGGAACTGCGCCGGGATGTAGAGGATGCACACAGCCCGCCTCCACAACCCGAGGATCCGGAACGGTCCCTCAAACTGGCCTCCGAGGAGGATCCGGACATAAAGGTGGAGCTGATCGACGGGGTGTTCCACCAACTTAGCATCGACAATGCTTTGGCCGCCATTACGGCCGACTACCCCGGAATATTTCCAGCTTCCTGTAATCGCGTGATCAAGTCCCGATACCATGGCCCATTCGTGCTTATTTCTGATCACCGCATACCAATGGTGTTCCATAGGAGGTGCCTTTGAGGCGAGAAGCCGAGCCCGCGGCGGCTGGCCAACAAGGGGCAGCTCGGCCCAGCAGGCGGAAAAGAAGTGCGGTGCGGATCGAGACGTCGCTGCAACGATATGGCGCGCCACCGTGTTTCAAGGAAATATTCCTGGAAGGCATACTAACGCTCATGATTTTTTCAGGAGAAAGAGCGCTCGCCGGACTGTGTCCGGAGAGGTTGCCAATCGAGCCTCCGCCAGCCAGGCTCCAACGCCAGGTCTGAAGGGGGAGGCGAACACAAGGCGCGCGTCGGGTGCTCCTCCAACGGAGGATGCCAACAAGTTGTCCGCCACCAGATCTGAGGTGGAGAGTGCCATGAATCACAGGCGCCGCCGGACAATCCTTCGTGACGCATGTTTCTCCCCAGAGGCATTGAACGCCTTTAATTCGGGAGATGCGCATCTTCGTGCCGCTCAAGATGGTCTAGCTAGAGCCACGGAGTAGTATGTGAAAGACATACAGGTAAGTAATTTTGATAGTTGTATATGCCAGTAGCCCCCGAGACTTGAAATAGTTAGAGTAACTGATTTAAGGATCATTTGTTATGCAGGACCTTATGGAAAAGAATACCCACCTGTCCCAGGAGCTTCAAGAGTGCAAGGCCCAACTTGAGGCCGCACTAGCCGCCATAGGGGGAGCCACGGAGACCCCCTCCGGTAATATATACTTTGAAAGATAAGTAGTTTGTGAAGTGCGGCGTGTGTATAAGTGTTGGTGTACTAAAGTAGGGGGGCACCTTAGTACCCCGAACTTGTGCACGGGCGGTCGTAGCACCCCGCGGCAACGCTTGCCCGACGTCCGGCGAGGCTCCCCACCACTCCTTATCACTGCCATTCAAGAACAAAGTACCAGCCCAGAAAACGAAGGCCCCGGCAAGAAGAGCTTGCCGGGAGGGCTAACTATGGCATCACCAGAAAGCTTGCCGCGGCGCCCCGCGCGCCCCGACAAGTCCCAGTGGCCGGCAAGCTTGCCGGCACAACAAAGGAACCGCGGCAAGACACTTACCGCGGCAAAACTGCCACCCAACTCCAGCGCACCCTGTGACGCGTCATCACCAGGCCGCCCCAAGAGCACGTGGGGGGATACTACACAACCATGCAGAGCGAGGTGGCAAACGGAGTTGACAGAGGCGCCATCGTGGCACCCTGAGGCTCACCTAACGGTCACTCCCTTGCATCACATAACGGACGGGCATTTAATGCCCTTGTCCCCTGCCGTCAGAGTTAGGTAGGGGCACTGTTGTACACTGTTGTACCAACCTACACTTTTACGTTTCTACCCCCTCTTCCTACGTTGCCACCTGTGGGTACCCCCTTCGAACTATAAAAGGGAGGCCCATGCACACGTAGAGGAGGTTCGGTTCATTTGACACCCGCACCACCACCATATGCTCGCACATTCGATCTAGATTCTATAACAACTCAGAGCAGCAGTAGGGGTGTTATCTCTCCGGAGAGCCCCGGCTGGGTAAAGATCGCCTGTCTCTCAGCGTGCTCGACCTCGATCTGCTCTGCTTGCTGCCCTCGCCCCCGCCGAACTGAAGGGGCCCCGAGTGCCCCATAGGTGCTCGAGGCCACGGATACGAGTCCGGGCCCCGACATCTTTGGCGCGCCAGGTAGGGGGCGTCGACGTCGTGAACATCTGATCCGGTCTCGCAAGACACCACATCAGCGTCATCACAACATGCCACCAAGAAGAAGCCTTGGAGGTGGCCGCCCGCTACATCAACTCTACCGCCACCGCCGGAGCAAACAGGCGGTGAGGTGGGCGCCGGCCGGGCGGCCGGTACCGCCGGTGGGTCTCGTGTCGTCACCAGATCCAAGAACAAGGCCCCGCAAGCGTTGGCGACGGTGCATACGCCAGGCCCGTCCCAAGAAGTTCAAGGCCAACAGCGCCGGTGCTCCAAGCACCGTGCTCGCGCTGGAGCAAGGCTGCTGGTGGGTCGCAGGCGCCGGGAAGCATGCACGAACGCATGCCGGTGCGAGTGAAGTACGGTCGCTCGACGAGGTGTTGCTCCTCCCAACCCGATTGGGAGTCCGAGCACGCCTCGCCTCGCGCCGCCCATCACCACCGCTGCCTAAGATCTGCAGAAGAAGCGCCGTTCGAGCCCGCCTGCTTTAGATTTCCTCCGCGCCGCACAAGATCGACGACTGGAGGATGGCCATACACAGCCTAATCAGCTTCGCCAATGGTGACAAATCCCAGCGATCAACGCGCTAAGGGCCCGACAAGACGCCCGACGCAGACGGCGCCGACGGGACCATTGGGTACCGCTTCAGGCGCTCCCAGCCCCACAAAGTTAAGATCGCCACCGCCGGACCAACCTTGACGCCGACTCCACGCTACATCGGACCCGCGAACTCGCGGGATCAGCGCCACGTTCTCCAAGAACGGCAACACGAAGATGCTCGCTTTTCAGATCGAAGCGCCGGAGAGAAGCGCGACGTCAATCGACCAGCGCGCTGGCTCGGCTGTCGACGCAAGACACGCCCGGAGAACCAGCGACTTGTCAGTAGGCGGTTGGTTCGCCCTGCGCTCACCCGCGAAGCTGCGGCAAGTCCAAAGCGGCCCAAAACTAAAAACTTCAAGCCGATGTGCCGAGAAGTATGATGGCAGGATACACCTGTCGGAGTTCCTCAAAGATCTACACCATTGCGGTGCAGGCTCGAGGACGCGACGAGAAGATCCTCGCCAACTACTTCCCGCCGGTACTCAAGCCCAACGCCGATCTTGGCTCATGCACTTGCCGGACGGTTCCATCTCTTCATGGGCGGACTGTGTCATCAGTTTGTCGGCGCCTTTCACGGCGCCACAAGCCTCATGGCTGTGAAAGTGACCTACACTTGCTCGCCCGTAGGAGGGGAGCCTCGCGCAAGTATATACAAAGATTCAGCCAGTGCAGCGAATATTCCTGACGCCCACCTGCGCCGGTTATCAGCGTTTTATCGAACGGCGAATCGCAGGATGAGGGAGGAGATGGCGATGATAAAATCAGAGATGTCAGCCGAGCTTCACGCCTCGCCGACAAGTGTGCACGGGCTGAAGAGGGAGGAAAATTCCGGAGAGGTTGCAGGAGCAGAGGATCGACGGCGAGGATGCCGCCCGCAAGAAGGAACAAGACCAAGTCCGCAAGGACGACCGCTCTGGTGTTCACTCCGCAGACGCAGCCCCGAGCGCTGCGTCTCCGCCGAGGACGCGCCATCGAGCTCCACCGCAAGTGCGAAGAAAGCAAAGATAGACCTACCAAGGACTAAGCCCGCAAGGACGACGGCTCGTGCACTCTCCGACAGCGCATTCTCCCGAGCACCGCGGTCGCCGCCGAGGACGCGCTAACGAAGCTCCGCCAACCAGTCCACCGCCAAGAGGGCGAGAAAGATGCCAAACTTCAACTTTTGGGTCGATCCTCAAAATCCATACCTTGTATGCGTAACTGTGGCACGGGGGAAACGAATCGTGGTTGAGTTGCACCGCCCATTCGCCTTGAGTCCGCTCGATGATAAAAGCGCCGCAACCAGCCCGACGAAGTTCTCTCACGGAGGCAACACACTCAGCAAACATGTTTGCGCCAAGGATTCCCCGCAACATAGGGACAAGAGCATACAAGGGGAAAGGATCGGGGAAGAAGTGCGACCTCAGCAGGACGTTGAAAAAAAAGCTAAGTCATCCGAGTTCTTGTACATGTCACCCGTTAGTTCCATGTTCCTTTTATGTTATGCCCCTTTGCATGTTCGTCCTTTGTATACGATGCTCGCGCTGAAGTAAGGCCAACTCGTGGTTAAGTTGCGTCCTTGCTTTGTTTCCGAGCCCGCCAACAACGCAAGTGCATCGCAATCGCCCGAGAAGGTTTCTTGCCGGAAACAACACCGCCAGCAGGCTACTGATGTCCCGTACTCAGTAAGTGTGTTAGCGCCGGCAAGTTCCCTAGAAGCGTAGGGTGAAAACGCACAAAGGATATAACAGGCAGAGGGCGTGACGTAGCAAGCCTTGCCGTAAGGCGCCTTCAGATGAGAAACTTGTGCGCAGAGGAGCCAACTCACGGCAGAGTTGCGCCTCGATTTGTTTCCGAGTCCGCCAACAAATCGAAAGTGCATCGCAATCGCCCGAGGAGGTTTCTTGTCGGAGAAAACACCGCCAAGAAGCTGCCGACGTTCCGTACTCAGCAAGTGTGTTGGCACCGGCAAGTTCCCTAGCAGCGTAGAGTATAAACATACGAAGGGCAAGACACGGCATCGTTTCGCGAAATCACGCGCATGTATATATAGATAATGAAATCGACGCAGTACCACCTCAGCTGTTTTCATGGCTGTAATTACAGCAGCAAGGAGGAACCAGAAGAACACACCAACACCTAGATTTTGGCGGACCCAGAGTCGCCGGGGGCTGTGAGTGCCAAGATTCCTTCCCGGCCGGGATAATAATGCCGAAAAGCTGCGGAATCAGATAAGTTTTTCATCCCTCGTCATGTGTCCTCTCATGGACTGGGGAAGGCGGGGCTGCGTTCTTGAGCGAGCATGTCTTGTAAAACCCATGCGCGGAGGAGCCAGGCCGTGGCCCAGTTGCGCCCTTGTTTTGTTTCCGAGTCCGCTCAACAAACACAAGTGCGCAGCAATCGCCCGGCAAGGTTGCTTTGTGGGACTTAACACCGCCAATGGGCTGCCGATGTCCCTTTTCGGCAAGCGTGTTCGCGCCGGTGAGTTCCCGAGAGCGAGGATGGGAGCATACAAGACACGGGTCAAGTAAAAGACTTGGTCCGGCAAGCGTTCCCCCCTTTTTTTCATTAAAAACATCCTAGTTTAGTACAAGTCCATGGAGGATGGAAAACATGATAGAGAGGATTACATGTTTCAAATACAACTGAGGCCCGAGGGCTTACAAATTGAAAGATAAGATGCCCGTAATCCTCTCCTGTTTCTCTGCTCAGAGTTCAGAGGTAGGTCAAGGAGTCCCCAGCAAGAGAAGCTCGCCGGGGAGGGCAAAACGGGCGCCTAGGAGAGCTATGGGCGCCAGAAGACACCAAGAGAACTTCGGGGCCGCCAGAGCTTGGCGGAGACGGAGGCGCCGGAGGCAGAGCTTGAAGACGAGGTGGTGGGCCGTCGGCCGACGAGGGCTCTCGCCTCAGATTCGATTTGACGGCCTTGCCGCCACCCTCTTCCTCTTCCGCAGTCTCCTCACGCCACCGCCCAAGGAGACGGCCCCGGGGAGTTCAGAAGGCCGGCGACCCGGATGATGGGGTCGCCGGTGGCGCATGAGGCAGCATCCGACGCCTAGTCGGACCCGCCATCCTCGTCGTCATCGCTGTCGCTCCCCTCCTCGTCACTCTCGCCGAGGAGGGACCTTCACATCGGAGGAGCTGTCCACACAAGATCTCGCCCGGTCCCGAGTCCTCGAAGACCTTGACGGCGAGAAGGTCGCCTCCATTAACTTGAAATGGAGGGTAAACCCCCCGCCAAGCTGTGGATACGGCGAACGCCTTCCACCCTCGGTCAAGTACATCACGCCGGGGCTGGGGACACGACACTCACTCGAAAGTGCCGCTGATCCCGCAGCCCCTCATGCGCAACTCCATCACCTCGGGCGGATCCGGTTCCATCGCGCCATGAACGGGCCGCGGCACCGAGGCGGCGACGAGGCGCCGGGCGAGCTTGACGAAGAACTCCCCAGGATCATCTCCAAGATGGACCGCCGAGGAAAGGAGCCACGGAGGGGACGGGAGGCGACGCCACGACCGCCTCTCCCCGACCGCCCGACCACGCCCTCGGCCTCGTCCTGCCTCTCCCCTCCCTCTCCCCTCGTGGCGGCTCTGCCGCCACAAAGGGATAGGAGAAGTGCGCCACCGAGGCGACCCTCGCCGCCACCGCTGAAGAACTAGGATTTCTCCTTCCATGGCTGAAAGAAGAACGGAAGTCAAGACGAAGGGAGAAGAGGAAGTGTGAGACCATTGTGCTCCCCTTCCGCTTTTTAAAGGGCGAGGTGGGGCTCAACCGCCTTGCCCGCCAATCAAGAAGCGAGAAGGGCAGAGGAGCGGGCCGCTCGCCATCTCCGCCCGGACGGCTCGGTCTCCCATTTCGCCGCCCACGCACCCCCATGCATGAGGGCCGCGTGGCGAAAAAGCGGGTCGAGCGACGGGTGAAGTGACCTCGCCGCACCACGATCACGGGGTGGATGCCCTAAAAACCGCACGCACCACCCACGCCTCCCATTACGCCGCAATCGACGCGTGCCGTTGCGGGAGAGCGCGGTGGGTGCGGAGCCCGTTGCTGTGTGGACCAAGGCCACGCGTGCCCGTGCACTGACTTGGGCCTGGCCCAACAACGCTCGGCACCGTGTATGGCCCAGGCCCGGGGGCTCCTGTCGGTGTACTAAAGTAGGGGGGCACCTTAGTACCCCGAACTTGTGCACGGGCGGTCGTAGCACCCCGCGGCAAGGCTTGCCCGACGTCCGGCGAGGCTCCCCACCACTCCTTATCACTGCCATTCAAGAACAAAGTACCAGCCCAGAAAACGAAGGCCCCGGCAAGAAGAGCTTGCCGGGAGGGCTAACTATGGCATCACCAGAAAGCTTGCCGCGGCGCCCCGCGCGCCCCGACAAGTCCCAGTGGCCGGCAAGCTTGCCGGCACAACAAAGGAACCGCGGCAAGACACTTACCGCGGCAAAACTGCCACCCAACTCCAGCGCACCCTGTGACGCGTCATCACCAGGCCGCCCCAAGAGCACGTGGCGGGATACTACACAACCATGCAGAGCGAGGTGGCAAACGGAGTTGACAGAGGCGCCATCGTGGCACCCTGAGGCTCACCTAACGGTCACTCCCCTTGCACTGTTGGGCGACCGGACGGGCATTTAATGCCCTTGTCCCCTGCCGTCAGAGTTAGGTAGGGGCACTGCTGTACACCGTTGTACCAACCCGCGCTTTTATGTTTCTACCCCTCTTCCCACGCTGCCACCGTGGGTACCCCTTCAACTATAAAAGGAGGCCCATGCGACGAGAGGAGGTTCGATTCATTCGACACCTGCACCACCACCATATGCTCGCACATTCGAGCTAGATTCTATAACAACTCGAGCAGCAGAGGGTGTTATCTCTCGGAGAGCCCCGGCTGGGTAAAGATCGCCTGCCTCCCCGCTGCTCGACCTCGACCGCTCTGCTTGGCCCTCGCCCCCTGCCGAACTGAAGGGCCCCGAGTGCCCCATAGGTGCTCGAGGCCACGGATACGAGTCCGGGCCCCGACAATAAGTCTGACAATAATATTGCAGATGGCGCCGGACTAGATCCGGACAAGCAACAGCTACTACGCCAGCTAAAGGCCAGCAAGAAGGTGCTTACAAGGGTGCGGCAAGAGAAAAATAACCTCCAAGATGTTGAACACCCACCGGGCGAGGAACTAAAAGATGTTCGCCCAGCTGTCCGACCGTGAAGGAGAATCGGTAACCGTTGCTATGCATTTATAGTAAGTGCTTGAGCGAGATTTTGAAAAGAAGAGTTGGCGAGGAAGTCGATTAATGTAAATATGTCCGAGGTATGCTCACAGTGTCGCCCCTGCGGAGGAAATGCTCGGCTGAACGGGTGACCTACTTCCCGAAGTTGCAGAATCGCATTTAACGAAGTTCGGCAGGTGATGAGCGGAGTCACCCAGGCCTTGTGGCCATCCATGTCCCTACCCGAAGGTCTTGGAGAGCTTGCGGAGAAGCTTCAGGGAGCACGGCGGCGCTTTCGGCTATGGAAGATATCGGCCTGCCGTCAAGGCGCCAGGGAGGCCTTGGCCATGGTGAAGATGCGGTATGCGAAGGCTGACCCAAGCCACATCTTCCTGGAGCGGCTTTTCAAGCCATCCGTACTATGGGAAGGGGAGTCTGGAAACAACAATCCGGACCCAACCGCACCGCCCAACACCGAACATTCTGACACAATCGGTGGTTCGATGGGAAGGAGATCCCTGTGAGCTTAGTGTACGGCCAAGTAGAGTTGGCCGCAAAGTATTCCTAGCGGGACTGTAAACTAGACAGTCTATTAGATGGTATCGAAGAGGAATAAAATCAGTCAGTTTGACTATGTAATTTAAACTGACATGTAAAATGCCTTCTAGCCGGATTGTAGATCGTTTGTCGTAGCGGACCTTTTCGCTTCAACCTCGGGACCCGACAGTCCGGAGTGTGTCGAATACCTCGCTGTTATATAAAAACTGGGCATGCGTGGAGACCAAAGCGAGGGGTCATTAGTGCTTTATCGCATAAGTGCCCAACTAGTTATGTTATATTACATGGTTAGTAAGAAATATCTTCCAGGAGAATAGTTCCGTTAGGGGTTCCTTTCTCGAGGCATGCCCTAAAGTGCATGTCCGGACTGCGAAAAAAGCAGGAAAGCATCCGGGGCAGATAAATAAATAGGTAAGAAATCATCTTTAATTCACCGACCAATATTCCCTTAAGAACGCTTAGCTTTCGCTTCACCCATCTAAGGTACACATCCGGTGACCGGCAAGAATAATCACAGAGGTGCTCCTTTACCTCCTAGCCGAACAATCAGAACGAGGGGTAAGCACAGGAGCCAGGCAACCCAGCTTGGCCAAAACTTAAGTCATATCGATGCATATAATGGTGAATAAAAGGTACATGCGGAAGTGTGACACATGTTTGGCATAAAGCCCGTATAAATAAGCTTCTGTTAAAGAAGCCCCCAGGTATAATGAGTGCGAGTAGCACGTCAAGTGTGTGCGAACAATGCGCAAGCGAGCCTCCAAAGGCTTGTGAGAAAAGGGGGGGGGGAGAAGGAGAGAAATAAAAGACAATTAAAGTATAAAATATGGACGGGGGAAGGAGATGAACTCAGAGTCCGGCGCTAGGCATAGAATCTTCGGAGACGGGCTGCGTTCCATGGGTTTGGCTCGAGGCGGTTATCCGATGCATTTCGCAGACGGTACGCTCCGCCGGTCAGGACTTGGTCGATGATGAAGGGACCTTCCCATTTGGGCTTGAGTTTGCCCTTTTTCTTGTCCGGTAGGCGTAGAACTAGTTCACCAACATTGTAAGTTTTGGCCCGTACTTCTCTGCTTTGATATCTTTGAGCCTGCTGTTGATAGAATGCGGAACAAGCTTTTGCCACGTCGCGCTCCTCCTCTAAGGCGTCCAAATTTTCCTGCCGATCCAGCTCGGCTTCTCTTTCTTCGTACATGCGCACGCGAGGTGAGTCATGAATTACGTCGCAGGGCCAAACTGCCTCTGCGCCGTATACCATAAAAAATGGTGTGAATCCGGTCGTGCGATTCGGCATGGTCCGCAGCCCCCAGAGTACGGAGTCGAGCTCCTCTACCCAGTGCGTGTTAGATTCCTTAAGGGACCGCACTAGTCTGGGCTTGATGCCGCTCATGATTAGACCATTTGTTCGTTCCACTTGACCGTTAGTTTGAGGGTGATAGACTAAAGTGTAGTCGAGCTTGATGCCCATGTTTTTGCACCAGAGTTTAACCTCGTCGGCCATGAAGTTCGTGCCGTTATCAGTGATGATGCTATGGGGGACGCTGTAATGGTGTTCTACCCCCGATATGAAGTCTATCACGGGTCCGGATTCGGCCGTCTTAACTGGCTTGGCCTCTATCCATTTGGTGAATTTATCCACCATGACCAATAGGTATTTTTGCTTGTGGGTTCCTCCTTTAAGGGTCCAACCATGTCAAGCCCCTGCATCGCGAACGCCGGTGATGGGTATAGTTTTGAGGGGTGGGTGGCATGTGGCTTTGATTAGCAAAGAGCTGGCAACCGACGATCGTTGGACTAAGTCCTGCAGATCCGCCGGGCCGTCGGCCAATAAAATCTGACGGAAGGCCTTGCCTACAAGGGCCCAGGCTGCGGCGTGGTGCCCACCGAGTCTGGCATGAATTTCAGCCAGAAGATTTCGCCCTTCCTCTTCGGAGATACACCTTTGAAGGACTCCGGTTGTGCTTTTCTTATAAAGCTCTCCCTCATGGAACTTATAGGCTTTAGATCGCCGTACTATGCAGCGGGCCTCGTTTTGGTCCTCAGGAAGTTCCTGCCTAGTTAAGTAGGCTAGGAATGGCTCGGTCCACGGGGCAATAACTGCCATTATTTCGTGGGCTGAAGGTGTTATTTCGTTGGCAGAACCACCGATTGTGTCAGAATGTTCGGTGTTGGGCGGTGCGGTTGGGTCCTGATTATTGTTTCCGGACTCCCCTTCCCATAGTACGGATGGCTTGAAAAGCCGCTCCAGGAAGATGTTGGGAGGGACGGCATCGCGCTTTGCGCCGATGTGTGCCAATACGTCCGATGCCTGGTTATTATCCCGGGCTATATGGTGAAATTCGAGCCCTTCAAATCGAGCTGACATTTTTAAGACGGCGTTATGGTAAGCTGCCATTTTCGGATCCTTGGTGTCAAAGTCTCCATTTATTTGGGATATTGCTAGGTTTGATTCCCCGCGGACCTCTAGGCGCTGAATGCCCATGGAGACTGCCATTCGAAGACCATGTAGAAGGGCCTCGTATTCGGCTGCATTGTTGGAGTCCGTGTACATTATCCGGAGTACATATTGGACTGTGTCTTCGGTTGGGGATGTCAGGACAACGCCAGCCCCCAGGCCGGCCAACATTTTGGAGCCGTCGAAGTGCATGATCCAATTGGAATATGCGCCGTACTCTTTAGGGAGTTCGGCTTCAGTCCATTCGGCGATGAAGTCAGCTAAAACTTGCGACTTGATAGCTCGCCATGGCTTATAGGTTATGTCGAATGGGAGGAGCTCGATGGCCCATTTTGCAATCCGGCCAGTCGCGTCGCGGTTGTTTATAATGTCATTAAGGGGTACTTCGGAGGCTACTGTTATCGAACACTCTTGAAAGTAGTGTTGCAGCTTCCGGGATGCCATGAACACCGCGTATGCTATCTTTTGATAATGTGGGTACCGGGACTTGCATGGAGTTAGGATAGTGGACATGTAGTAAACTGGTTTTTGAAGAGGGAACTTGTGTCCGTCCGTTTCTCGTTCGACGACGAGCACCGCCATAACTTGATGTGTTGCGCGATATATAATAACATCGGTTCGCCTAAATTGGGCGCGCTAAGACCGGACTTGTTGCCAATATGGCTTTGATTTCTTCGAGTCCGCCGTATGCATCCGCCCACTCGAAGTGTTCGTGCAACCGGAGGAGGCGATAAAGGGTAATGCCTTTTCTCCTAAGCGGGAGATAAAGCGGCTTAGAGCCGCCACGCATCCAGTCAATTTTTGTATTTGCTTGAGGTCTTTTGGGATATCCAATTGTGACAGAGCTCGGATCTTGGCTGGGTTTGCTTCTATTCCTCTACCGGATACAATGATGCCCAAGAGCTTTCCGACTGGTACGCCGAAAACACATTTTTCCCGGTTAAGCTTAATGTCGTATGTTTGGAGATTGTCGAATGTGAGCCTCAAGTCATCTACTAGAGTTTCGACATGCTTGGATTTGACGACCACATCATCTACGTATGCCTCCACTGTTTTGCCGGTCTGGTTTGCCAAACATGTCTGAATCATGCGCTGATATGTTGCGCCGGCATTTTTGAGCCTGAAGGGCATTGTGTTGAAGCAGAATGGTCCGTATGGAGTGATGAATGCCGTTGCGGCTTGGTCTGGCTCCGCCATCTTGATTTGGTGGTAGCTAGAGTATGCGCCGAGAAAGCACAATGAATTGTGCCCTGCAGTAGCGTCGATGATTTGATCGATGCGGGGGAGGGGGAATGGATCCTTTGGGCAAGCCTTGTTAAGGTCCTTGAAGTCGACACATAGGCGCCAGGATTTATCTTTCTTTGGTACCATCACCAGGTTTGCTAGCTAGTCCAGATGTTTTATATCTATGATGAATACGGCTTCCAAAAGTTTGGGTAGCTCCTCTCCTATTGCTTGTCTCTTGGGTTCGGAAAAACGCCGAAGAGCCTATTTGACTGGCTTGAATCCTTTTAGGATATTTAGGCTGTGCTTTCGGCCGGTGGGTGGGATTCTGGCATGTCCGAGGGTGCTGCAAAGATGTCCCAATTTTCACAGAGGAATTCTCGTAGAAAGCGGCGCCGACATCGTGGTTTAACTGTGCCCCAATGGAGGCCGTCTTTGTAGGGTCCGTTGGATGGACTTGGAATTTGACTATTTCGTCTGCTGGTTTAAAAGAGGTGGACTTGGATCTCTTATCGAGTATCACATCGTCCCTGTTCACCGTGGAGCGCAGCGTGGTGAGCTCCTAGGCCGCTAGGGCTTCGGATAGTGCCTCGAGGGCTAGTGCGGCTGTCTTATTTTCGGCACGGAGTGCTATGTCCGGATCACTGGCAAGAGTGATGATTCCGTTGGGCCCGGGCATTTTTAGCTTCATGTACCCGTAATTGGGTATAGCTTGAAAAATTGTGAATGCCTCTCGTCCTAATAAAGCGTGATATCCGCTGTTGAACGGGGCCACTTGGAACGTGGCCTCCTCGGACCTGTAATTGTCCGGCGAACCGAACACCACATCCAGTGTGATTTTTCCTGTGCAGCATGCTTCTCGACTAGGGATTATTCCTCTAAAGGTTGTGCTGCTTCGCTCAATGCAGCTCCGGTCTATTTCCATTTTTTAAAGGGTTTCCTCATAAATGAGGTTTAATCCGCTGCCGCCGTCCATGAGTACCTTAGTAAGGCGAAAGCCGTCCACTATTGGGCTGAGGACCAATGCAGCTGGTGCTCGGGCTGTTCGGAATTTAGGTTCATCACTGGCGTTGAAGGTAATAGCCGTGTCACTCCATGGATTTATTGTTGCTACTTGGTAGACTTCGGCAAGGCTGCGGAGTGTTCGTTTCCGTATATTATTTGATGCGAAAGTCTCGAAGACTGTTAATACTGTACTGGTATTGCTGGGCTGGTTCTCTGGAGCTAGAAGCTCTTCACCACTTTTGGCCACCTGCCGTAGTATCCAACATGCTCAAGGCTATGAGTTGAAGTGGCGCCCTCAGATTATGAATTTTGCAGGTCCATCGAGCCATCCCTCCGAAGACGGTTCCGTGCCCTTTAGTTTTTTTTTGCTTTTTGGTATTTAACCCGGGTGCCTGATGATGATACACCCTTTTATTTCAGACTAGGGTTGTATTCGGAGCCGGATTATCCCAAAAGTTGGTTTCGGTTTTCCAGGTGCTCTCCATCGCACAGTACTTTCGTACTATGGACGCCAAGTCTGCAAAGCGTGTAATTTCGCGACGGCTTATGGCGTTTAGGATTCCCTTGTCCGTGCAGTTATTGCAGAAAAGTAAGATTGCGTCTACCTCGCGGCAGTCCTTTATCCTGTCCATAACCAGGAGGAATCTGGCCTAGTAATGGTGTACTGTTTCAGCGGGCTCTTGCCGGATTCGGGATAGATCGCTTATGTTTGGGTGGGCAGGTGGAATTGAATTTGAAACCCCATCCAATCTAAGACTCAAAGGTCGAAAAGTTTTCGAACTTGGAAGCTTGGGTTTTTGGATATTGTCCAATGAATCCAGCCCGCTGCCTGACTTTAGGTTCAGGACTTGATCGACGTCCGTCCCTCCGCGGGAATCCGACATGGAGGGGTCGGGAATCCGGACATAGCTTGTCCTTAATATAGAAGAAGAGTCGCCATGCTGTTCCTCCACCACAGAACGTGGTGGGTAGCCCGGGAGAGTTGATCTCTCGGATCGGTTTTAGGCCCAATCGATCGTGATCAGAAGCGACTCCCAGACGGCGGCGCGCGATCCAAGAGCTCGTTTAAGGAGGAGAGCTCCATCGGATCTAGTTGCTCGGCGAGTTCCGAGTTGACGTGGAGATCGCTTTTGATGACTCAAGAAGTCATCGTCGGCGCGGCGGCCGAACAGGTGGTCATAAGAAAACCGCTTGGCCGGATAGTTTGGCCGATGGCCAAAGCTTCTTTAGCAATGGTGCCGTCTTTAAAGACGGGACGAGGCATCCTTCTTGATGGCGGCGACACAGAGGAACTCTCAACGAAAGCACCAATGTCGGTGTCAAAACCGGCGGATCTCGGGTAGGGGGTCCCGAACTGTGCGTCTAGGCGGATGGTAACAGGAGACAAGGGACACGATTTCTTTACCCAGGTTCGGGCCCTCTCGGTGGAGGTAAATGTTGGGAAACATAGTAATTTCAAAAAAAAATCCTACGCACACGCATGGTCATGGTTATGCATAGCAACGAGAGGGGAGAGTGTTGTCTACGTACCCTCGTAGACCGAAGCGGAAGCGTTGACGCAACGTAGAAGAAGTAGTCTTACGTCTTCCCGGTCCAACCGATCCAAGCACCGTTACTCCGGCACCTCCGAGTTCTCGACACACGTACAGCTCAATGACGCACCCCGAGCTCCGATCCAGCAGAGCTTCAGGGAGGAGTTCCGTCATCACGACGGCGTGGTGACAATCTTGATGTTCAACCGTCGCAGGGCTTCGCCTAAGCACCGCTACAATATGACCGAGGTGTAATATCGTGGAGGGGGGCACCGCACACGGCTAAGGAACAATCACGAAGATCAACTTGTGTGTCTATGGGGTGCCCCCCCGCCCCCATATATAAAGGAGCCAAGGGGAGGGGGCAGCCGACCAAGGAGGGGCGTGCTAGGGGGGAGTCCTACTCCCACCGGGAGTAGGACTCCCTTTTCTTCCTAGTTGGAGAAGGAGAAGGGGGGAAAGAGGAGGAAGAGGGGAAGGAAAGGGGGGGCGCCGCCCCCCTTCCCTTGTCCTATTCGGACTAGGAAGAAGAGGGGCGCGCGGCCACCTCCTGCCTCCTTCCCTCTTCTCCCTCAAGGCCCATGTAGGCCCAATAACCCCCCGGGGGGTTCCGGTAACCTCCCGGTACTCCGGTAAAATGCCGATTTCACCCGGAACGATTCCGATGTCTAAATATAGGCTTCCAATATATCGATCTTTATGTCTCGACCATTTTGAGACTCCTCGTCATGTCCGTGATCACATCCGGAACTCCGAACAACCTTCGGTACATCAAAATACATAAACTCATAAAGAAACTTTCATCGTAACCTTAAGCGTGCGGACCCTACGGTTCGAGAACAATGTAGACATGACCGAGACACGTCTCCGGTCAATAACCAATAGCGGGACCTGGATGCCCATATTGGTTCCTACATATTCTATGAAGATCTTTACCGGTCAGACCGCATAACAACATACGTTGTTCCCTTTGTCATCGGTATGTTACTTGCCCGAGATTCGATCGTCGGTATCCAATACCTAGTTCAATCTCGTTCGGCAAGTCTCTTTACTCGCTCTGTAATACATCATCTCGCAACTAACTCATTAGTTGCAATGCTTGCAAGGCTTAAGTGATGTGCATTACCGAGAGGGCCCAGAGATACCTCTCCGACATTCGGAGTGACAAATTCCAATCTCGAAATACACCAACCCAACAAGTACCTTTGGAGACACCTGTAGAGCACCTTTATAATCACCCAGTTATGTTGTGACGTTTGGTAGCACACAAAGTGTTCCTCCGGTAAACGGGAGTTGCATAATCTCATAGTCATAGGAACATGTATAAGTCATGAAGAAAGCAATAGCAACATACTAAACGATCGGGTGCTAAGCTAACGGAATGGGTCATGTCAATCAGATCATTCAACTAATGATGTGATCCCGTTAATCAAATAACAACTCTTTGTGTTGGGGAACGTAGTAATTTCAAAAATTTTCCTATGCACACGCAAGATCATGGTGATGATATAGCAACGAGAGGGGAGAGTGTTCGCCCACGCACTCGTGACCGTAAGCGAAGCGTTAGCACAACGCTGTTGATGTAGTCGACGCCTTCACGATCCGACCGATCCAAGCACCGAACGTACGGGGCCTCCGAGTTCAGCACACGTTCAGCTCGATGATGATCTTCGGCCTCCGATCCAGCCGAGCTCCGGAGATGAGTTCCGTCAGCACGACAGCGTGGTGACGACGATGATGTTCTACCGGCGTAGGGATTCACCTAAACTCCGCAACAATATGATCGAGGTGGAATATGGTGGAGGGGGGCACCGCACACGGCTAAGGAACGATCCGTAGATCAACTTGTGTGTTTGGGATGTCCTCCCGCCCCCGTATATAAAGGAGCCAGGCGGGAGGAGGCCGCCGGCCAAGGAGGGCGCGCCAAGGGGGGAGTCCTACTCCCACCGAGAGTAGGACACCCTCTTTCCAAGTAGGAGTAGGAGAAGGGGGGAAAGAGGAGGAAGAGGAGAAGAAGGCGGGCGCCGCCTCTTCCCTTGTCCTATTCGGACTAGGAAGGGAGGCGCGTCCCCCTCCCCGCCTCCTTCCCTCTTCTCCCTCGAGGCCCATGTAGGCCCAATAACCCCGGGGTTCCGTAACCTCCGGTGCACTCGGTAGAAATGCCGATTTCACCCGGAACCATTCCGATGTCCAAACATAGGCTTCCAATATATCAATATTTATGTCTCGACCATTTCGAGACTCCTCGTCATGTCCGTGATCACATCCGGGACTCCGAACAAACTTTGGTACATCAAAACTTATAAACTCATAATAAAACTGTCATCAAAACGTTAAGCGTGCGGACCCTACGGGTTTGAGAACTATGTAGACATGACCTAGAACCATTCTCGGTCAATAACCAATAGCGGGACCTGGATGCCCATATTGGTTAGTACATATTCTACAAAGATCTTTATCGGTCAAACCGCATAACAACATACATTGTTCCCTTTGTCATCGGTATGTTACGCGCCTGAGATTTGATCGTAGGTATCCAATACCTAGTTCAATCTCGTTACCGGCAAGTCTCTTTACTCGTTACGTAATACATCATTCCGTAACTAACTCATTAGCTACATTGCTTGCAAGGCTCATAGTGATGTGCATTACCGAGAGGGCCCAGAGATACCTCTCCGACAATCGGAGTGACAAAACCTAATCTCGAAATACGCCAACTCAACATGTACCTTCGGAGACACCTGTAGTACTCCTTTATAATCACCCGATTACGTTGTGACGTTTGGTAGTACCAAAGTGTTCCTCCGTAAACGGAGTTGCATAATTCTCATAGTTACAGGAACATGTATAAGTCATGAAGAAAGCAATAGCGAGAATACTAAACGATCAAGTGCTAGGCTAACGGATGGGTCATGTCAATCACATCATTCTTCTAATGATGTGATCCCACTAATCAAATGACAACACATGTCTATGGTTAGGAAACATAACCATCTTTGATTAATGAGCTAGTCAAGTAGAGGCATACTAGTGACTATAGTTTTGTCTATGTATTCACACATGTATCATGTTTCCGGTTAATACAATTCTAGCATGAATAATAAACATTTATCATGATATGAGGAAATAAATAATAACTTATTATTGCCTCTAGGGCATATTTCCTTTGATCTCCCACTTGCACTAGAGTCAATAATCTAGATTATATAGTAATGATTCTAACACCCATGGAGTCTTGGTGCTGATCATGTTTTGCTCGTGAGAGAGGCTTAGTCAACGGGTCTGCAACATTCAGATCCGTATGTATCTTGCAAATCTCTATGTCTCCCACATGGACTTGGTCCCGAATGGAATTGAAGCGTCTCTTGATGTGCTTAGTCCTCTTGTGAAATCTGGATTCCTTTGCCAAGGCAATTGCACCAAGATTGTCACGAAGATTTTCATTGGTCCGATGCACTAGGTATGACACCTAGATCGGAAATGAACTCCTTCATCCAGACTCCTTCATTTGCTGCTTGAAGCAGCTATGTACTCCGCTTCACATGTAGATCCCGCCACGACGCTTTGTTTAGAACTGCACCAACTTACAGCTCCACCGCTTAATAAAAACACGATCCGGTTTGCGATTTAGAATCGTCGGATCGGTGTCAAAGCTTGCATCGACGTAACCATTTACGACTAGCTCTTTGTCACCTCCATATACGAGAAACATATCCTTAGTCCTTTTCGTATTTCAGATGTTCTTGACCGCTGTCCAAATGATCCACTCTGGATTACTTTGGTACCTTCCCGCCAAGCTTATTGCTAAGCATATGTTAGGCCGGTACACAGCATTGCATACATGATAGAGCCTATGGCTGAAGCATAGGAACATCTTTCATTTCTCTCTATCTTCTCGTGTGGTCGGGCATTGAGTTTGACTCAACTTCACACCTTGTAGCACGTGCAAGAAACCTTTCTTTGCTCGATCCATTTTGAACTTTTTCAAAATTTTGTCAAGGTATGTGCTTTGTGAAAGTCCTATTAAGCGCCTTGATCTATCTCTATAGATCTTGATGCCCAATATGTAAGCAGCTTCACCGAGGTCTTTCATTGAAAACTTTTATTCAAGTATCCCTTTATGCTATCCAGAAATTCTATATCATTTCCAATTAATAATATGTCATCTACATATAAAATCAGAAATGCTACAGAGCTCCCACTCACTTTCTTGTAAATACAGGCTTCTCCAAAAGTCTCAGATAAAACCATATGCTTTGATCACACTATCAAAACGTTTATTCCAACTCCGAGATGCTTGTACCAGTCCATAAATGGATCGCTGGAGCTTGCACACTTTGTTAGCACCTTTTGGATCAACAAAACCTTCTGGCTGCATCATATACAACTCTTCTTCTAGAAATCCATTCAAGAATGCAGTTTTGACATCCATTTGCCAAATTTCATAATCATGAAATGCAGCAATAGCTAACATGATTCGACAGAGTTAAGCATCGCTACGGGTGAGAAAGTCTCATCGTAGTCAACCCTTGAACTTGTCGAAAACCTTTCGCAACAAGTCGAGCTTTATAGACGATTACATTACCATCGCGTCGGTCTTCTTCTTAAAGATCCATTTATTCTCAATGGCTTGCCGATCATCGGGCAAGTCAACCAAAGTCCATACTTTGTTTTCATACATGGATCCCATCTCGATTTCATGGCTTCTAGCCATTTTGCGAATCTGGGCTCATCATCGCTTCCTCATAGTTCGTAGGTTCATCATGGTCAAGTAACATGACTTCCGAATAGGATTACCATACCACTCTGTGCGGATCTTACTCTGGTAGACCCACGAGGTTCGAGAGAAACTTGATCTGAAGTTTCATGATCAATATCATTAGCTTCCTCACTAATTGGTGTAGTTGTCACAGAACCGGTTCTTGTGATGAACTACTTTCCAATAAGGGAGTAGATACTGATTATCTCATCAAGTTCTACTTTCCTCCCACTCACTTCTTTCGAGAGAAACTCCTTCTCTAGAAAGGATCCGATTTAGCAACGAAAATCTTGCCCTCGGATCTGTGATAGAAGGTGTACCCAATAGTCTCCTTTGGGTATCCTATGAAGACACATTTCTCGATTTGGGTTCGAGCTTATCGGTTGAAGTTTCTTCACATAAGCATCGCAGCCCCAAACTTTAAGAAACGACAACTTTGGTTTCTTGCCAAACCACAGTTCATAAGGCGTCATCTCAACGGATTTTGATGGTGCCCTATTTAACGTGAATGCGGCCGTCTCTAAAGCATAACCCCAAAATGATAGCGGTAAATCAGTAAGAGACATCATAGATCGCACCATATCAAGTAAAGTACGATTACGACGCTCGGACACACCATTTCGTTGTGGTGTTCCGGGTGGCGTGAGTTGCGAAACTATTCCGCATTGTTTCAAGTGTAGACCAAACTCAGAACTCAAATATTCTCCTCCACGATCGATCGTAGAAACTTTATTTTCTTGTTACGATGATTTTCCACTTCACTCTGAAATTCTTTGAACTTTTCAAATGTTTCAGACTTGTGTTTCATTAAGTAGATATACCCATATCTGCTCAAATCATCCGTGAAGGTGAGAAAATAACGATATTCGCCACGAGCTTCAATATTCATTGGACCACATACATCTGTATGTATGATTTCCAACAAATCTGTTGCTCTCTCCATAGTACTGGAGAACGGTGTTTTAGTCATCTTGCCCATAAGGCACGGTTCACAAGTACCAAGTGATTCATAATCAAGTGATTCCAAAAGCCCATCAGTATGGAGTTTCTTCATGCGCTTTATACCGATATGACCTAAACGGCAGTGCCACAAATAAGTTGCACTATCGTTATCAACTCTGCATCTTTTGGTTTCAACACTATGAATATGTGTATCACTACTATCGAGATTCAATAAAAACAGACCATTCTTCAAGGGTGCATGACCATAACAGATATTACTCATATAAATAGAACAACCATTATTCTATGATTTAAATGAATAACCGTCTCGCATCAAACAAGATCCAGATATAATGTTCATGCTCAACGCTGGCACCAAATAACAATTATTTAGGTCTAATACTAATCCCGATGGTAGATGTAGAGGTAGCGTGCCGACCGCGATCACATCGACTTTGGAACCATTTCCCACGCGCATCGTCACCTCGTCCTTAGCTAATCTTACTTAATCCGTAGTCCCTATTTCGAGTTGCAAATATTAGCAACAAAACCAGTATCAAATACCCAGGTGCTACTGCGAGCATTAGTAAGGTACACATCAATAACATGTATATCACATATACCTTTGTTCACTTTGCCATCCTTCTTATCCGCCAAATACTTGGGGCAGTTCCGCTTCCAGTGTCCAGTCTACTTGCAGTAGAAGCACTCAATTTCAGGCTTAGGTCCAGACTTGGGTTTCTTCTCTTGAGCAGCAACTTGCTTGCCATTCTTTTTGAAGTTCCCCTTTTTCTTCCCTTTGCCCTTCTTCTTATAACTGGTGGTCTTGTTGACCATCAACACTTGATGCTCCTTCTTGATTTCTACCTCCGCAGCTTTCAGCATTGCGAAGAGCTCGGGAATAGTCTTGTTCATCCCTTGCATATTATAGTTCATCACGAAGCTCTTGTAGCTTGGTGGCGTGATTGGAGAATTACATCAATGACACTATCATCGTGAAGATTAACTCCCAGCTTGAATCAAGTGATTATTATACCCGCACATTTTGAGTATGTGTTCACCGACGTAACTATTCTCCTCCATCTTGCAGCTATAGAACTTATTGGAGACTTCATATCTCTCAATCCGGGCATTTGCTTGAAATATTAACTTCAACTCTGGAACATCTCATATGCTCCATGACATTCAAAACGTCGTTGAAGACCCGGTTCTAAGCCGTAAAGCATGGCACATCGAACTATCGAGTAGTCATCAGCTTTGCTCGCCAGACGTTCTAACGCCATCAATTGCATCTGCGCAGCAGTTCGCACCCAGCGGTGCTTCCAGGCGTAACTTTTCGTGCAGCAATGAGGATAATCCTTAGGTTACGGACCCGATCCGTAATTGCTACCATCATCTTTCAACTTTGCTTTCTCAAGGAACGCATTAAAATTCAACGGAACAACAAAGATGAGCCATCTATCTAGAAACAAACATAGACAAGCAAAATACTATCAGGTACTAAGTTCATGATAAATTTAAGTTCAATTAATCATATTACTTAAGAACTCTCACTTAGACAGACATCTCTCTAGTCATCTAAGTGATCACGTGATCCAAATCAACTAAACCATGTCCGATCATCACGTGAGATGGAGTAGTTTTCAATGGTGAACATCGCTATGTTGATCATATCTACTATATGATTCACGTTCGACCTTTCGGTCTCCGTGTTCCGAGGCCATATCTGTATATGCTAGGCTCGTCAAGTATAACATGAGTATTCCGCGTGTGCAACTGTTTTGCACCCGTTGTATTTGAACGTAGAGCCTATCACACCCGATCATCATGTGGTGTCTCAGCACGAAGAACTTTTGCAACGGTGCATACTCAGGGAGAACACTTCTTGATAATTAGTGAGAGATCATCTTAAAATGCTACAGTCAATCAAAGCAAGATAAGATGCATAAAGGATAAACATCACATGCAATCAATATAAGTGATATGATATGGCCATCATTATCTTGTGCTTGTGATCTCCATCTTCGAAGCATTGTCATGATCACCATCGTCACCGGCGCGACACCTTGATCTCCATCGTAGCATCATTGTCGTTACGCCATCTATGGCTTCTACGACTATCGCTACCGCTTAGTGATAAAGTAAAGCAATTATGAGGCGCTTGCATTTCATACATAAAGCGACAACCATATGGCTCCTGCCAGTTGCCGATAACTTCGGTTACAAAACATGATCATCTCATACAATAAAATATAGCATCACGTCTTGACCATATCACATCACAACATGCCCTGCAAAAACAAGTTAGACGTCCTCTACTTTGTTGTTGCAAATTTTACGTGGCTGCTACGGGCTTAGCAAGAACCGTTCTTACCTACGCATCAAAACCACAACGATAGTTCGTCAAGTTGGTGCTGTTTTAACCTTCAAGGACCGGGCGTAGCCACACTCGATTCAGCTAAAGTGAGAGAGACAGACACCCGCCAGCCACCTTTAAGCACAAGTGCTAGTAACGGTGAAACCAGTCTCGCGTAAGCGTACGGGTAATGTCGGTCCGGGCCGCTTCATCTCACAATACCGCCGAACCAAAGTATGACATGCTGGTAAGCAGTATGAATTGTATCGCCCACAACTCACTTGTGTTCTACTCGTGCATATAACATCAACGCATAAAACCTGGCTCTAATACCACTATTGGGGAACGTAGTAATTTCAAAAATTTCCTACGCACACGCAAGATCATGGTGATGATATAGCAACGAGAGGGGAGAGTGTTCGTCCACGTACCCTCGTAGACCGTAAGCGGAAGCGTTAGCACAACGCGGTTGATGTAGTCGTACGTCTTCACGATCCGACCGATCCAAGCACCGAACGTACGGGCCTCCGAGTTCAGCACACGTTCAGCTCGATGACGATCTCCGGCCTCCGATCCAGCCGAGCTCCGAGATGAGTTCCACAAGACGACGGCGTGGTGGCGATGATGATGTTCTATCGCGCAGGCTTCGCCTAAACTCCGCGACGATATGACCGAGGTGGAATATGGTGGAGGGGGGCACCGCACACGGCTAAGGAACGATCCGTAGATCAACTTGTGTGTTTGGGGTGTCCCCCCGCCCCCGTATATAAAGGAACCAGGGGGAGGAGGCCGCCGGCCAAGGAGGGCGCGCCAAGGGGGGAGTCCTACTGCCACCGGGAGTAGGACTCCCTCTTTCCAAGTAGGAGTAGGAGAAGGGGGGAAAGAGGAGGAAGAGGAGAAGGAAAGGGGGGGCGCCGCCCCCCTTCCCTTGTCCTATTCGGACTAGGAAGGGGAGGGGCGTGGCCCCCTCCTGCCTCCTTCCCTCTTCTCCCTCGAGGCCCATGTAGGCCCAATAACCCCCCGGGGGGTTCGGTAACCTCCCGGTACTCCGGTAAAATGCCGATTTCACCCGGAACCATTCCGATGTCCAAACATAGGCTTCCAATATATCAATCTTTATGTCTCGACCATTTCGAGACTCCTCGTCATGTCCGTGATCACATCCGGGACTCCGAACAAACTTCGGTACATCAAAACTTATAAACTCATAATAAAACTGTCATCGAAACGTTAAGCGTGCGGACCCTACGGGTTCGAGAACTATGTAGACATGACCTAGAACCATTCTCGGTCAATAACCAATAGCGGGACCTGGATGCCCATATTGGTTCCTACATATTCTACGAAGATCTTTATCGGTCAAACCGCATAACAACATATGTTGTTCCCTTTGTCATCGGTATGTTACTTGCCCGAGATTTGATCGTCGGTATCCAATACCTAGTTCAATCTCGTTATCGGCAAGTCTCTTTACTCGTTACGTAATACATCATTCCATAACTAACTCATTAGCTACATTGCTTGCAAGGCTTATAGTGATGTGCATTACCGAGAGGGCCCAGAGATACCTCTCCGACAATCGGAGTGACAAACCTAATCTCGAAATACGCCAACTCAACATGTACCTTCGGAGACACCTGAGTACTCCTTTATAATCACCCAGTTACGTTGTGACGTTTGGTAGTACCCAAAGTGTTCCTCCGGTAAACGGGAGTTGCATAATTGTCATAGTTACAGGAACATGTATAAGTCATGAAGAAAGCAATAGCAGAATACTAAATGATCAAGTGCTAGGCTAACGGGATGGGTCATGTCAATCACATCATTCTTCTAATGATGTGATCCCACTAATCAAATGACAACACATGTCTATGGTTAGGAAACATAACCATCTTTGATTAATGAGCTAGTCAAGTAGAGGCATACTACTGACTATAGTTTTGTCTATGTATTCACACATGTATCATGTTTCCGGTTAATACAATTCTAGCATGAATAATAAACATTTATCATGATATGAGGAAATAAATAATAACTTATTATTGCCTGTAGGGCATATTTCCTTCACTTTGTCCATGGTTAGGAAACATAACCATCTTTGATTAACAAGCTAGTCAAGTAGAGGCATACTAGTGACACTCTGTTTGTCTATATATTCACACATGTATTATGTTTCCAGTTAATACAATTCTAGCATGAATAATAAACATTTATCATGATATGAGGAAATAAATAATAACTTTATTATTGCCTCTAGGGCATATTTCCTTCAGTCTCCCACTTGCACTAGAGCCAATAATCTAGATTACATAGTAATGATTCTAACACCCATGGAGTCTTGGTGCTGATCATGTTTTGCTCGTGGAAGAGGCTTAGTCAACGGGTCTGCAACATTCAGATCCGTATGTATCTTGCAAATCTCTATGTCTCCCACCTGGACTAGATCCCGGATGGAATTGCAGCGTCTCTGATGTGCTTGGTTCTTTTGTGAAATCTGGATTCCTTCGCTAAGGCAATCGCTCCAGTATTGTCACAAAAGATCTTCATTGGACCCGATGCACTAGGTATGACACCTAGATCGGATATGAACTCCTTCATCCGGACTCCTTCATTAGCTGCTTCCGAAGCAGCTATGTATTCCGCTTCACACGTAGATCCCGCCATGACGCTTTGTTTTGAACTGCACCAACTGACAGCTCCACCGTTTAATGTAAACACGTATCCGGTTTGCGATTTAGAATCGTCCGGATCAGTGTCAAAGCTTGCATCAATGTAACCCTTTACGATGAGCTCTTTGTCACCTCCATATACGAGAAGCATATCCTTAGTCCTTTTCAGGTACTTCAGGATGTTCTTGACCGCTGTCCAGTGATCCACTCCTGGATTACTTTGGTACCTTCCTGCTAAACTTATAGCAAGGCACACATCAGGTCTGGTACACAATATTGCATACATGATAGAGCATATGGCTGAGGCATAGGGAAGATCTTTCATTTTCTCTCTATCTTCTGCAGTGGTCGGGCATTGAGTCTTACTCAACTTCACACCTTGCAATACAGGCAAGAACCCTTTCTTTGCTTGATCCATTTTGAACTTCTTCAAAACTTTGTCAAGGTATGTGCTTTGTGAAAGTGCAATTAAGCGTTTTGATCTATCTCTATAGATCTTAATGCCCAATATGTAAGCAGCTTCACCGAGGTCTTTCATTGAAAAACTTTTATTCAAGTATCCCTTTATGCTATCCAGAAATTCTATATTATTTCCAATCAATAATATGTCATCCACATATAATATTAGAAATGCTACAGAGCTCCCACTCACTTTCTTGTAAATACAGGCTTCTCCAAAAGTCTGTATAAACCCAAATGCTTTGATCACACTATCAAATCGTTTATTCCAACTCCGAGAGGCTTGCACCAGTCCATAAATGGATCATTTGGAGCTTGCACACTTTGTTAGCTCCTTTGGATTGATAAAACCTTCGTTGCATCATATACAACTCTTCCTCCGAAACCCATTCAGAATGCAGTTTTACATCCATTTGCCAAATTTCATAATCATAAAATGCGGCAATTGCTAACATGATTCGGACAGACTTAAGCATCGCTACGGGTGAGAAGGTCTCATCGTAGTCAATCCCTTGAACTTGTCGAAAACCTTTTGCAACAAGTCAAGCTTTGTAGACAGTAACATTACCATCAGCGTCAGTCTTCTTCTTGAAGATCCATTTATTCTCAATTGCTTGCCGATCATCGGGCAAGTCAGTCCATACTTTGTTTTCATACATGGATCCCATCTCAGATTTCATGGCTCCAAGCCATTTTGCGAAATCTGGGCTCACCATCGCTTCTTCATAGTTCGTAGGTTCATCATGATCTAGTAGCATGACTTCCAGAATAGGATTACCGTACCACTCTGGTGCGGATCTTACTCTGTTTGACCTACGAGGTTCTGTAGCAACTTGATCTGAACTTCTATGATCATCATCATCAACTTCCTCACTAGTTTGTTTTGACGTCACAGAAACCGGTTCCTGTGATGTACTATTTTCCAACAAGAGAGCAGGTATAGTTACCTCATCAAGTTCTACTTTCCTCCCACTCACTTCTTTCGAGAGAAACTCCTTCTCTAGAAAGGATCCATTCTTAGCAACGAATGTCTTTCCTTCGGATCTGTGATAGAAGGTGTACCCAACTGTCTCCTTTGGGTATCCTATGAAGACACATTTCTCCAATTTGGGTTCGAGCTTATCAGGTTGAAGCTTTTTCACATAAGCATCGCAGCCCCAAACTTTAAGAAACGACAACTTTGGTTTCTTGCCAAACCACAGTTCATATGGTGTCATCTCAACGGATTTTGATGATGCCCTATTTAATGTGAATGTGGCCGTCTCTAAAGCATAACCCCAAAACGATAGCGGTAAATTTGTAAGAGACATCATAGATCGCACCATATCAAGTAAAGTACGATTACGACATTCGGACACACCATTACGCTGTGGTGTTCCGGGTGGCGTGAGTTGTGAAACTATTCCGCATTGCTTCAAGTGTAGACCAAACTCGTAACTCAAATATTCTCCTCCACGATCAGATCATAGAAACTTTATTTTCTTGTTATGATGATTTTCAACTTCACTCTGAAATTCTTTGAACTTTTCAAATGTTTCAGACTTATGCTTCATTAAGTAGATATACCCATATCTGCTTAAATCATCTGTGAAGGTGAGAAAATAACGATATCCGCCACGAGCCTCAACATTCATCGGACCACATACATCTGTATGTATGATTTCCAACAAATCTGTTGCTCTCTCCATAGTACCGGAGAACGGTGTTTTAGTCATCTTGCCCATGAGGCACAGTTCGCAAGTACCAAGTGATTCATAATCAAGTGGTTCCAAAAGTCCATCAATATGGAGTTTCTTCATGCGCTTTACACCGATATGACCTAAATGGCAGTGCCACAAATAAGTTGCACTATCATTATCAACTCTGCATCTTTTGGCTTCAACATTATGAATATGTGTATCACTACTATCGAGATTCATCAAAAATAGACCACTCTTCAAGGTTGCATGACCATAAAAGATATTACTCATATAGATAGAACAACCATTATTCTCTTATTTAAATGAATAACCGTCTCGCATCAAACAAGATCCAGATATAATGTTCATGCTCAACACTGGCACCAAATAACAATTATTTAGGTCTAATACTAATCCCGAAGGTAGATGTAGAGGTAGCGTGCCGACCGCGATCACATCGACTTTGGAACCATTTCCACGCAAGATCGTCACCTCGTCCTTTGCCGTGTTAAGCTAATCCGTAGTCCTGTTTTGAGTTGCAAATATTAGCAATGTAACCGAAGATCAAATACCCGGTGCTATGCGAGCTCTAGTAAGGTACACATCAATAACATGTATATCACATATACCTTTGTTCACCTTGCCATCCTTCTTATCCGCCAAATACTTGGGGCAGTTCCGCTTCGGTGACTACCGCTTGCGGTAGAAGCACTCAGTTTCAGGCTTAGGTCCAGACTTGGGTTTCTTCTCTTGAGCAGCAACTTGCTTGCTGTTCTTCTTGAAGTTCCCCTTCTTCTTCCCTTTGCCCTTTTCTTGAAACTAGTGGTCTTGTTGACCATCAACACTTGATGCTCCTTCTTGATTTCTACCTCCGCAGCCTTTAGCATTGCGAAGAGCTCGAATCGTCTTATCCATCCCTTGCATATTATAGTTCATCACGAAGCTATTGTAGCTTGGTGGAAGTGATTGGAGAATTTCATCAATGACGCTATCATCCGGAAGAGTAACTCCCAGTTGAATCAAGTGATTACAATACCCAGACATCTTGAGTATATGCTCACTGACAGAACTATTCTCCTCCATCTTGCAGCTATAGAACTTATTGGAGACTTCATATCTCTCAATCCGGGCATTCTTCTGGAATATTAACTTCAACTCCTGGAACATCTCATATGCTCCATGACGTTCAAAACGTCGTTGAAGTCCCGGTTCTAAGCAGTAAAGCATGGCACATTGAACTATCGAGTAGTCATCAGCTTTGCTCTGCCAGACGTTCTTAACGTCGCCGGTTGCATCAAGAAGAGCACGGCACCCAGCGGTGCTTCCGGGCGTAACTTTTACGTGCATCAATGAGGATAATCCTCAAATTACGGACCCGATCCGTGTAGTTGCTACCATCATCTTTCAACTTTGCTTTCTCAAGGAACGCATTAAAATTCAATGGAACAACAGCACGAGCCATCTATCTACAAGAAACATAGACAAGCAAGATACTATCAGGTACTAAGTTCATGATAAATTTAAGTTCAATTAATCATATTACTTACGAACTCCCACTTAGATAGACATCCCTCTAATCCTCTAAGTGATCACGTAATCCAAATTCAACTAAACCATAACCGATCATCACGTGAAATGGATTAGTTTTCAATGGTGAACATCTTATGTTGATCATATCTACTATATGATTTACGCTCGACCTTTCGGTCTCCGTGTTCCGAGGCCATATCTGCATATGCTAGGCTCGTCAAGTTTAACCCGAGTATTCTGCGTGTGCAAAACTGGCTTGTACCCGTTGTAGATGGACGTAGAGCTTATCACACTCGATCATCACGTGGTGTCTGGGCATGACGAACTTTGGCAACGGTGCATACTCAGGGAGAACACTTCTTGATAATTAGTGAGAGATCATCTTAAAATGCTACCGTCAATCAAAGCAAGATAAGATGCATAAAAGATAAACATCACATGCAATCAATATAAGTGATATGATATGGTCATCATCATCTTGTGCTTATGATCTCCATCTTCGAAGCACCGTTATGATCACCATCGTCAACGGCGCGACACCTTGATCTCCATCGTAGCATCGTTGTCGTCTCGCCAATCTTATGCTTCTACGACTATCGCTACCGCTTAGTGATAAAGTAAAGCATTACAGGGCGATTGCATTGCATACAATAAAGCGACAACCATATGGCTCCTGCCATTTGCCGATAACTCAGTTACAAAACATGATCATATCATACAATAAAATTTAGCATCATGTCTTGACCATATCACATCACAACATGCCCTGCAAAAACAAGTTAGACGTCCTCTACTTTGTTGTTGCTAGTTTTACGTGGCTGCTACGGGCTTAAGCAAGAACCAATCTCACCTACGCATCAAAACCACAACGATAGTTTGTCAAGTTGGTGCTATTTTAACCTTCGCAAGGACCGGGCGTAGCCACACTCGGTTCAACTAAAGTTGGAGAAACTGACACCCGCTAGTCACCTGTGTGCAAAGCACGACGGTAAAACCAGTCTCGCGTAAGCGTACGCGTAATGTCGGTCCGGGCCGCTTCATCCAACTATACCGCCGAACCAAAGTATGACATCTTTGGTAAGCAGTATGACTTATATCGCCCACAACTCACTTGTGTTCTACTCGTGCATATAACATCAAACTATAAAACCTAGGCTCGGATGCCACTGTTGGGAAACGTAGTAATTTCAAAAAAATTCCTACGCACACACAAGATCATGGTGATGCATAGCAACGAGAGGGGAGAGTGTTGTCTATGTACCCTCGTAGACCGAAGCGGGAGCGTTGACACAACATAGAGGAAGTAGTCGTACGTCTTCCCGGCCCAACCGATCCAAGCACCGTTACTCCGGCACCTCCGAGTTCTTGACACACGTACAGCTCGATGACGCACCCCGGGCTCCGATCCAGCAGAGCTTTAGGGAGGAGTTCCGTCATCACGACGGCGTGGTGACGATCTTGATGTTCAACCGTCGCAGGGCTTCGCCTAAGCACCGCTACAATATGACCGAGGTGTAGTATCGTGGAGGGGGGCACCGCACATGGCTAAGGAACGATCACGAAGATCAACTTGTGTGTCTATGGGGTGCCCCCCCCGCCCCCGTATATAAAGGAGCCAAGGGGAGGGGGCATCCGGCCAAGGAGGGGCGTGCCAGGGGGAGTCCTACTCCCACCGGGAGTAGGACTCCCTTTCTTTCCTAGTTGGAGAAGGAGAAGGGGGGAAAGAGGAGGAAGAGGGGAAGGAAAGGGGGGGCGCCGCCCCCCTTCCCTTGTCCTATTCGGACTAGGAAGAAGAGGGGCGCGTGGCCACCTCCTGCCTCCTTCCCTCTTCTCCCTCAAGGCCCATGTAGGCCCAATAACCCCCCGGGGGGTTCCGGTAACCTCCCGGTACTCCGGTAAAATGCCGATTTCACCCGGAACGATTCCGATGTCCAAATATAGGCTTCCAATATATCGATCTTTATGTCTCGACCATTTCGAGACTCCTCGTCATGTCCGTGATCACATCCGGAACTCCGAACAACCTTTGGTACATCAAAATACATAAACTCATAAAGAAACTGTCATCGTAACCTTAAGCGTGCGGACCCTACGGTTCGAGAACAATGCAGACATGACCGAGACACGTCTCCGGTCAATAACCAATAGAGGGACCTGGATGCCCATATTGGTTCCTACATATTCTATGAAGACCTTTACCGGTCAGACCGCATAACAACATACGTTGTTCCCTTTGTCATCGGTATGTTACTTGCCCGAGATTCGATCGTCGGTATCCAATACCTAGTTCAATCTCGTTACCAGCAAGTCTCTTTACTCGTTCTGTAATACATCATCTCGCAAATAACTCATTAGTTGCAATGCTTGCAAGGCTTAAGTGATGTGCATTACCGAGAGGGCCCAGAGATACCTCTCCGACATTCGGAGTGACAAATCCTAATCTCGAAATACGCCAACCCAACAAGTACCTTTGGAGATACCTGTAGAGCACCTTTATAATCACCCAGTTACGTTGTGATGTTTGGTAGCACACAAAGTGTTCCTCCGGTAAACGGGAGTTGCATAATCTCATAGTCATAGGAACATGTATAAGTCATGAAGAAAGCAATAGCAACATACTAAACGATCGGGTGCTAAGCTAACGGAACGGGTCATGTCAATTAGATCATTCAACTAATGATGTGATCCCGTTAATCAAATAACAACTCTTTGTCCATGGTTAGGAAACATAACCATCTTTGATTAACAAGCTAGTCAAGTAGAGGCATACTAGTGACACTCTGCTTGTCTATATATTCACACATGTATTATGTTTCCGGTCAATACAATTCTAACATGAATAATAAACATTTATCATGATATGAGGAAATAAATAATAACTTTATTATTGCCTCTAGGGCATATTTCCTTCAGTAAAACCCTACTCCTGCTTGATTAATTTTGATGATATGGGTAGTACAAGAGTAGATCTACCACGAGATCAAGGAGGCTAAACCCTAGAAGCTAGCCTATGGTATGATTGTTGTTCGTCCTACGGACTAAAACCCCTCGGTTTATATAGACACCGGAGAGGGCTAGGGTTACACAGAGTCGGTTACAATGGTAGGAGATCTACATATCCGTATCGCCAAGCTTGCCTTCCACGCCAAGGAAAGTTCCATCCGGACACGGGACAGAGTCTTCAATCTTGTATCTTCATAGTCTTGGAGTCTGGCCAAAGATGATAGTTCGGCTATCCGGACACCCCCTAGTCCAGGACTCCCTCAATGATGATGGCCATATCATGTCACATATTTTGATTGCATGTGATGTTTATCTTTATGCATCGTATTTTGCTTAGTACGGCGGTAGCATTATAAGATGATCCCTTACTAAAATTTTAAGGTATAAATGTTCTCCCCGAGTAAGCACCGTTGCGAAAGTTCTTCGTGCTGAGACACCACGTGATGATCGAGTGTTATAAGCTTTACATTCAAATACAACGGGTGCAAGCCAGTTTTGCACATGCAAAATACTCGGGTTAAACTTGACGAGCCTAGCGTATACAGATATAGCCTCGGAACACTGGAGACCGAAAGGTCGAACGTGGATCATATAGTGGATATGATCAACATAGAGATGTTCACCATTGATGACTACTCCATCTCATGTGATGATCGGACATGGTTTAGTTGATTTGGATCACGTAACATTTAGATGACTTGAGGGATGTCTATCTAAGTGGGAGTTCTTAAGTAATATGATTAATTGAACTTAATTTATCATGAACTTAGTCCTGATAGTTTTTGCATATCTATGTTGTAGATCAATGGCCCGTACTACCGTTCCCATGAATTTTAATGCGTTCCTAGAGAAAGCTAAGTTGAAAGATGATGGTAGCAACTACAGGGACTGGGTCCGTAACTTGAGGATTATCCTCATTGCTGAACAGAAGAATTATGTCCTTGATGCACCACTAGGTGTACCACCTGCCCCAACAACTGCAGACATTGTGAATTCCTGGCAGTCGCGTGTTGATGACTACTCGTTAGTTCAGTGTGCCATGCTTTACGGCTTAGAATCGGGACTTCAAAGACGTTTTGAATGTCATGGACCATATGAGATGTTATAGGAGTTGAAGTTAGTATTTCAAGCAAATGCCCGAGTTGAGAGATATGAAGTCTCCAACAAGTTCTATAGCTGCAAGATGGAGGAGAACGTTCTATTATTGAGCACATACTCAGAATGTTTGGGTACCATAATCAGTTGACTCAGCTGGGAGTTAATCTTCCAGATGATTGTGTCATTGACAGAGTTCTTCAATCACTGCCACCAAGCTACAAAGGCTTCGTGATGAACTACAATATGCAAGGGATGGAAAAGACTATTCTCGAGCTCTTTGCAATGTTAAAGGCCGCAGAGGTAGAAATCAAGAAGGAGCAATAAGTGTTGATGGTTAACAATACCACTAGTTTCAAGAAGAAAGGCAAGGGTAAAAAGAAGGGGAACTTTAAGAAGAATGACATGCAAGTTGTCAGTCCCGGGAAGGAACCCAAAGCTGGACCCAAGCTTGAAACTGAGTGCTTCTACTGCAAAGGGACTGGTCACTGGAAGCGGAATTGCCCCAAGTATTTGGCGGATAAGAAGGATGGCAAAGTGAACAAAGGTATATTTGATATACATGTTATTGATGTGTACCTTAGTAATTCTCGTAGTAGTGCCTGGGTATTTGATACCGGTTCGGTTGCTCATATTTGTAACTCGAAACAGGGACTACAGATCAAACAAAGATTGGCTAAGGAACGAGGTGACGATGCGCGTCGGGAATGGTTCCAAGGTTGATGTGATCGTCGTCGGCACGCTACCTCTACATCTACCTTCGGGATTAGTTTTAGACCTGAATAATTGTTATTTGGTGCCATCGTTGAGCATGAACATTATATCTGGATCTTGTTTAGTGCGAGATGGTTATTCATTTAAATAAGAGAATAATGGTTGTTCTATTTATATGAGTAATATCTTTTATGGTCATGCACCCTTGAAGAGTGGTCTATTTCTGTTAAATCTTGATCGTGGTGATACACATATTCATAAGATTGATGCCAAAAGATGCAAAGTTGATAATGATAGTGCAACTTATTTGTGGCACTATCGTTTGGGTCATATCGGTGTAAAGCGCATGAAGAAACTCCATAAAGATGGACTTTTGGAATCACTTGATTTTGAATCATTTGATACTTGCGAACCGTGCCTTATGGGCAAGATGACGAAAACTCCGTTCACCAAAACAATGGAACAAGCTAATGACTTACCGATTGGGTATGGTGCGATCTATGATGTCTCTTACCGATTTACCACTATTATTTTGGGGTTATGCATTGGAGACAACTGCATTCACGTTAAACAGGGCACCGTCAAAGTCCGTTGAGACGACAACATATGAACTGTGGTTTGGCAACAAACCTAAGCTGTCGTTTCTTAAAGTTTGGGGACGCGATGCTTATGTCAAAAGGCTTCAGCCTGATAAGCTCGAACCCAAATCAGAGAAGTGCGTCTTCATAGGATACCCTAAGGAAACAATTGGGTACACCTTCTACCACAAGTCCGAAGGCAAGATTTTTGTTGCTAAGAATGGAACCTTTCTAGAGAAGGAGTTTCTCTCAAAAGAAGTGAGTGGGAGGAAAGTAGAACTTGATGAGGTAGTTGTACCTTCTCTCAATTTGGAAAGTAGCTCATCCGAGAAATCTGTTCCCGTGATGCCTACACCAACTGGAGAGGAAGCTAATGATAAAGATCGTGAAACTTCAGATCAAGTTGCTACAGAACCTCATTGGTCAAACGGAGCACGATCCGCACCAGAGTGGTACGGTAATCCTGTTCTGGAGGTCATGTTACTTGACCATGACGAACCTACGAACTATGAAGAAGCTATGATGATCCCAGATTCCGATAAGTGGCTTGAGGCCATGAAATCTAAGATAGGATCCATGTATGAGAACAAAGTGTGGAATTTGGTGGATCTGCCCGATGATCAGCGACCCATAGAGAATAAATGGATCTTCAAGAAGAAGACTGATGCTGATGGTAATGTTACTGTCTATAAAGCTCGACTTGTTGCAAAAGGTTTTCGACAAGTTCAAGGAGTTGACTACGATGAGACTTTCTCACCTGTAGCGGTGCTTAAGTCTGTCCCAATCATTTTAGCAATTGCCGCATTTTATGATTATGAAATCTGGCAAATGGATGTCAAAATTGCATTCCTTAATGGATTTCTTAAAGAAGAGTTGTATATGATGCAACCAGAAGGTTTTGTCGATCCTAAAGGTGCTAACAAAGTGTGCAAGCTCCAGCGATCCATTTATGGACTGGTGCAAGCATCTCGGAGTTGGAATATACGTTTTGATGAGGTGATCAAAGCATATGGTTTTATACAGACTTTTGGAGAAGCCTGTATTTACAAGAAAGTGAGTGGGAGCTCTATACCATTGCTAATATTATATGTGGATGACATATTGTTGATTGGAAATGATTGTAGAATTTTTGGATAGCATAAAAGAATACTTGAATATGAATTTTTCAATGGAAGACCTAGGTGAAGTTGCTTATATATTGGGCTTCAAGATCTATAGAGATAGATCAAGACGCTTGATAGGACTTTCATAAAGCACATACCTTGATAAAGTTTTGAAGAAGTTCAAAATGGATCAGTCAAAGAAAGGGTTCTTGCCTGTGTTACAAGGTGTGAAGTTGTGTCAGACTCAATGCCCTACCAGTGCAGAAGATAGAGAGGAAATGAAAGTCATTCCCTATGCCTCAACCATAGGTTCTATCATGTATGCTATGCTGTGTACTAGACCTGATGTGTGTCTTGCTATAAGTTTAGCAGGGAGGTACCAAAGTAATCCAGGAGTGGATCACTGGATAGCGGTCAAGAACATCCTGGAGTACCTGAAAAGTACTAGGGATATGTTTCTTGTTTATGGAGGTGACAAAGAGCTTGTCGTAAATGGTTACATCGACACTAGCTTTGACACTGATCTGGATGACTCTAAGTCACAATCCGGATACATATTTTTATTGAATGGTGGAGCTGTCTGTTGGTGCAGTTCCAAGCAGAGCATCATGGCGGGATCTACGTGTGAAGCGGAGTACATAGCTGCTTCGGAAGCAGCAAATTAAGGAGTCTGGATGAAGGAGTTCATATCTGATCTAGGTGTAATACCTAGTGCATCGGGTCCAATGAAAATCTTTTGTGACAATACTGGAGCAATTGCCTTGGCGAAGGAATCCAGATTTCACAAAAAGACCAAACACATCAAGAGACGCTTCAACTCCAGCCGAGATTTCGTCAAGGAGGGAGACATAGAGATTTGCAAAATACATACTGATCTGAATTTGGCAGACCCGTTGACTAAGCCTCTTCCACGAGCAAAACATGATTAGCACGCACCAAGACTCCATGGGTGTTAGATTCATTACAATGTAATCTAGATTATTGACTCTAGTGCAAGTGGGAGACTGGAGGAAATATTCCCTAGAGGAAATAATAAAGTTGTTATTTTATATTTCCTTATTCATGATAAATGTTTATTATTCATGCTAGAATTGCATTAACCAAAGACTTGATACATGTGTGAATACATAGACAAAACACCGTGTCCCTAGTATGCCTCTACTAGACTAGCTCGTTGATCAAAGATGATTAAGTTTCCTAACCATAGACATGAGTTTTCATTTGATGAAGGAGGTCACATCATTAGTGGAATGATGTGATGGACAAGACCCACCCGTTAGCTTAGCATAATGATCGTTCAGTTTTATTGCTACTGCTTTCTTCGTGTCAAATATATATTCCTCCGACTATGAGATTATGCAACTCTCGGACACCGGAGGAATACCTTATGTGCTATCAAACTTCACAATGTAACTGGGTGATTATAAAGATGCTCTACAGGTATCTTCGAAGGTGTTTGTTAGGTTGGCATAGATCGATATTAGGATTTGTCACTCCAAGTATCGGAAAGGTATCTCTGGGCCCTCTTGGTAATGCACATCATATGAAGCCTTGAAAGCAATGTGACTATTGACTTAGTTGCGAGATGATGCATTACGGAACGAGTAAAGAGACTTGCTAGTAACGAGATTGAACTAGGTATAAAGATACCGACGATCGAATCTCGGGCAAGTAACATACCGATGGTAAAGGGAATAACGTATGTTGACATTGCGGTTCGACCGATAAAGATCTTCATAGAATATGTGGGAACCAATATGAGCATCCAGATTCCGCTATTGGTTATTGATCGGAGAGGTGTCTCGGTCATGTCTACATAGTTCTCGAACCCGTAGGGTCCTCATGCTTAACGTTCGATGACGATATGTATTATATGAGTTATGTATTTTGGTGACTGAAGGTTGTTCGGAGTCCCGGATGAGATCACGGACATGACGAAGAGTCTCAAATAGTCGAGAGGTAAAGACTGATATATTGGACGATAGTATTCGGACACCGGAATGGTTCCGGAGTGTTTCGGGTATTTTCTGGAGTACTGAAGGGGTTACCAGAACCTCCCAGGGGAAGTAATGGGCCATATGGGCCACAGGGGAGAGGCAATGCAGCCCACAAGGACGTGGTGTGCCCTCCTTCCCATGGGGAGTCCGAATTCAACAAGGGGTGGGGGCGCGGCCCCCCTTTCCGTCTCCCTCTTCGTTGCCATCTCCTTCCCCCTTTCCCCCTCCGATAGAAGGAAGGGGGGCGAATAGGACTAGGAGTCCTAGTAGGACTTCCCCCCACTTGGGGCGCTCGCTAGGCCGGCTCTTCTCCCTCCCTCCTTTATATATCGGGGGGCGCCTTTTGAGACACACCAATTGCTCTTAGCCGTGTGGGGCGCCCCCCATAGTTTATGCCTCCGGTCATATTCTCGCGGTGCTTAGGCGAAGCCCTGCGCGGATCATATCACCATCACTGTCACCACGCTGTCGTGCTAACGGAACTCATCTACTCCTTCGACCCTCTACTGGATCAAGAGCTCGAGGGACGTCATCGCACTGAACGTGTGCAGAACTCAGAGGTGCTGTATGTTCGGTACTTGATCGGTCGGAACAAGGAGACGTTCGACTACATCAACCTTGTGGAGCAAATGCTTCCGCTTTCGGTCTACGAGGGTGCATGGACACACTCTCCCCCTCTCGTTGCTATGCATCTCCTAGATAGATCTTGCGTGAGCGCAGGAATTTTTTTGAAATTGCATGCTACGTTTCCCAACAGTGGTGTGTGTACATGTTAAGGTAGCAGATGCAGTGGGGATCAAATATCCAATTCTGAGCCTGGCCTCATCTACACATGAGGAATAGTAAATTCAGGAGAAAATACTAGAAAAATTCAAAGTCTCTGATTTTTTTTCATGGAAGATGTTTGAATGTGCAAGGTCCATTCACGCACGCAGACGAGAGATGCATCTGGCCCACGTATGGGCGAAAGACGACAGTTGTCGTGCCATACGCAGACACGGCAGGTGTCGGTGACCGGCCGGGCCATGCCGCCACCCATCGCTCTTTTTCTTTCTGAAAACAGTACTGACGTAAGCGCTCATACATACGCGCATACACCCACCCCTATGAACGCACACACGCACACCCTACCCCTATGAGCACCCTCGAGAGATTGAGCCGGCATATCATCTTGAGATTTACGAAGTCACCGTAGGCACCTCGTCGTCAATGGAAAGGTATCTTCCCACTGAAAGTGCATCGCCGGAAATCTTGAAATAAATCCAGGAATAATGCAAGCACCAGGACTTGAACCCTGGTGGGCTGGGGATACCACTGTCCCTCTAACCATCCAACCACAGGTTGGTTCGCCCACTGCCCATCGCTCGAGCGCCCCGCATGCGTGAGGTCCATTCACGCATCGGAGTACCCTTTATTTCTTTTGAGGATTTGGTAGCATGTACTGCCTATATATTAAGGAGGCGTAAATGGAAGTACAAAAGTTACATTACATAGCCGGTTTTTAAGGTGCCCCCACCAAAACATAGTCGACACTTTGATGGGGTGAATCTCGTTTGCAATCGCTCCAACTTCTTTTTTTGAGGGGAAATGTTGCTGATTTTATTTAACTAAGTGTAGCTCTGAATGTCATCCGGAATTACATCCAAAATGCAATCTGGGGGAACCCCCAACCAAACCTTACACAGTTCATCTCCTACCCCTACTCTAGCTAATTTATGCGCGGCAACATTAGCAGTGCGTCTCACCCACGTCACTTTGAAGTCATTCTTCAAAGCCATCATCTGTTTTATTTCCTGAGTCCATGGCCTAGCTCCTGAATAATCGATGCCCTTCTGGTTGATCATTTGCACCACCGACAAACAGTCCAACTCCAGATGGATATTGTGAACATTGATCTCCTCCGCTACCTATAAAGCTCTTTTTCATGCCAAGATCTCTACTGCTTCTGGCTCCACAATGTATGGAAAGAAATGGTTTACTCCGGCCAGGAAAGCCCCATTGTGGTCCCGGATTACCGCTCCACCACCCGCCTTACTCCCTCCTTTGTGAACAGCACCATCAGAATTGATCTTAACCCATCCATCTTCAGGTAGTTCCCATTTTTGTGGCTGATTCATTGCTTCTTGCCTCGGCTTTGGTTGGTGCAAACTGCTCCATTCCGCCATATGAGAGCACACAGACTCCGTTATTTCTTGGGGGTGGTCAATCCTCTTACCATCTCTTGCTGTGTTCCTAGCCAGCCAAAGACCGTAAGTAGCTTGTATCATAGCCTCCCGCTCATCACCACTAGCCGTCCCAAACCACTTAAGAGCCAGCGAGGCAACTCGCCATGGTTGTCCATCGAAGCCGGTGGGAGGACCACAGAAACGCCCTTCTCTTTGCGCAGAATCTTCCAGAAGTGGACTGAATGTTGACACGCCCAAAAACGGTGATATATGGTTTCCTCTCTGCCACATGCCACACAAAAAACTCATGGTTTGATTCTCCTGCGATGAAGCTCGTCGCCGATAGCCAACCCGTTCTTGACCAATCGCCACAGATGTATCTTAGCCTTCGGTGGTGCACTCGTTTCCCACAAGGCCATGTATCCTTTATGTTTCAAAACTGAACTTGAGCTCTCTTGTTGGCCCCTCCTAGCTCTCCTCCTCGACTCCCATAGATGGTAAGCTGATTTGACGCTGAAGATTCCATTTTTGGTGAAATTCCATGCTAGGTTATCCTCCATTCCCGGGCCTCCAACCGCAATCTACTGGATATCATCACAATCTGATTCCCTGAACATAGCAGCAAGTATATTTGCATCCCAACTCGTTCCTTCCTGGATTAGCAGGTCCTAAACCCCCATAATGCCAGGTATGTACTACTGACCCAGTGGTCTTAAGTACCCTTATCTCGGAATCCAATTGTCATGGTGAATGTTAACTCTTGAACCATCCCCCACCCTCCACACAAGGCCTTCTCTCAAAAGATCTCGGCCATGCAAAATGCTTCGATATGTGAAAGACGAGTTTGATGGAATTGTAGCCAACAGAATTGATTCATCTTGGAAATACCTGGCCTTGAGCACCCTAGCACACAATGAAGAACGATTAGTCAGGATCCGCCATGCTTGTTTAGCCAAAAGTGCTTGGTTAAAGCCTTCATGATCACGGAAACCAAGCCCTCACTCTCTCTTGGAAGTACACATCTTTTCCCAGGAGATCCAATGCCCCTTCTTTTCACCATTAATTGCACCCCACCAGAATTTGGAAGAGATAGAAGTCAGATTCCGGTATATCTTCTTTGTGAGGTGAAAACAACTCATGGTGAACGTCGGGATTGATTGTAATCCTGACTTAACTAGCACTTCCCTCGCCACCTTTGATAATCCTTGGCCTTTCCATCCCGTCACCTTTCCCTTTGAGCTTTCCGTGAGATATTTAAATGTACCGTCCTTAGATTTACCAACCAGTGTTGGTAGTCCAAGGTATCGCTCGCTCAAAGCTTTAGACTCTATCCCAATTGTTTGCTTCAGCTCAGATTTGCCCCCATCATTGCATCCCTTGCCAAAAAATATGGATGACTTCTGCAAGTTCACCTTCTGTCCGGAGGCCTCCTCATAGTACACCAAAATATTTTTAAGAACCATCATGCTTTTTTTTTGAGTGTCGTCCTGCTTTCAGTCGTCCCTTCCAAAAATACAATGCCATCGTCTGCAAACAGAAGGTGTGACGTGGGGGCCAGTGCTCTCGAATGCAACACCCTTCAGAGCATCGTCCTGCTGGGTTCTCCTTAACAAAGCTGAAAACCCCTCTAAAAACCCCTCTACACAGAAGAGGAATAAGTATGGCGACAAGGGGTCCCCCAGCCTAGGACCACGAGAAGGTGTGAACCCCCTCGAGCAGCCTCCGTTTAGCTTAACTGAGAACCTTGCGGACGTGATACATCTAATGATCATAGATATCCAAAGTGGGTCAAAACCGAACCGGGCGAGGGTCTGTTCCAGAAACGCCCACTCAACCCTATCATACGCCTTCATCATATCAAGCTTGACCGCACATAAGCATTTCTTCCTTTTCCTCGTTCGAATGGCGTGAACACACTCATATGCAACTAATACATTATCCGTAATAAGTCGACCAGGAACAAAAGCACTCTACTCCTCTGAGATGAGAATTGGTAGAATGACTTTCAATCTGTTGGCCAGAACCTTAGTAGCAATTTTGTACAACACGTTGCAGAGACTAATTGGTCTAAATTGGGTGAGTAACTCTGGTGAGTTCACCTTCGGGATCATAACCAGGATAGTGTCATTAAAAGTGTCTGGAATTGATGCACCGTTCAAAAACTCTCTTACCGCTGAGCAAACTTCATTTGTAACCAGCGACCAGTGTCGTTGGTAGAAGAGGGCTGGCAGCCCATCCGGGCCTGGCAATTTTGTAGGGCCCATTTGGAATAGGGCCTCATGTATCTCCTCATCCGAAATCGGCATCGTCAGCCTTGCGTTCATGTCATCCGTCACCACCTGTGCAATGTTCTGCAATAAAACATCAGCTCCCTGAGACCCTTCAGAAGTAAACAAATTCTCATAGAAACTTGCCGCCAACTCGCGCATCTCATCGTTAGTCGTACACTTTGACCCATCTGCTTTTAACAGTGCCTTGACCGTGTTCTTTCTCTTTCTGTGTGTAGCTCGGTTCTGGAAGTATTTAGTGTTCTGATCTCCGGCCATTAGCCAGTCCACTCTTGACCGTTGTTTATATAACAGTTCCTGCTGCTCAAACATCTCTCGTAATTGTTCTTCCAGGTCTCGGACCTCTCCATGGCAGCCTGAAGAAAGTGCACGCATCTTGGCGTTAGCAAGTTGTATCTTGAGTTTTGCAATCTTGCGACGCACCGACCCAAACACTTCAATTGCCCAACGTTGCATGCTCCCTGCCATCGTACCAATTTTGTCCCAGATCGCTGCCAAGCTGAGACCACCATTTCCTGCCACTTCCCATGCTTCAGCAATCATTGGCTCGTACTGCCTGTGCCTCGTCCACGCTTCCTCGTAACAGAAAGGCCTATCGCTGCCTCTAGAAGAACGTGGAGCTGTCTCCAGCGCTCTCACTAGAAGGGCCTGATGATCTGATTCTTCGGTCATGATATGTTCCACCACTGTCTCCGGGTACATCTTCAAGAAACTATCATTGCATGTAGCTCTATCTAAGCGGACTTGAATGTTTTCAGAACCATCTCTTCTATTATCCCATGTGTATGGATATCCGGAGAAGCCCAAGTCTGCAAGGCCGCAGTCGGCCGAACAGTCCCTAAAGTCCTCCATTCGAGTAAAACTCCTTGTGTTGCCCCCAACTTGATCTGTTTGGAATAAAGCCTCGTTGAAGTCGCCCACACAAATCCATGGGAGATCATTTTGCCTCCGTAAAAATCTGATAGCATCCCACGATTTCTTTCTCATTTCGGTATTCAGCTCCCCAAAGAATCCAGTGACTCTTGAGGTTTTACCATCACATATAATTTCAGCATCAATGAAGTACTGGCACCATGGTTTGACTGTAACTTGTATATCATCTCTCCACCAGAGTGCCAAGCTCCCACTCCTTCCCACAGAATCCACCGCCGCCCCATTCTTGAAGCCCAAACTCCATTTAAGCTTGTCCATCGCTCTAGCTTTTTTCTTTGTCTCACACAAGAAAACCACCGCTGGGTTGTGACACCTAACCAGGTCACGAAGTTCGCCCACTGTCGAGTCCAACCCTAAGCCTCGACAGTTTCAGGCCAGGAAATTCATGGCGACTGGCGGCCCCCCATCACGGGTCCGCCGATAAGTCTTGATTTCCGGAGATGCGATCAAACACAGTTTGCGTTTTCTGACGGTTATCGAATCGCTCCAACTTCTGATTTGTCAAATACAGGTGGGGTCAAGTACCTTTGCCATAGAGGCTGCAGTCCGTTTCAATGATCAGGGGAAGATCAGTGCCTGGCATCGCCATTCGCAATCCTTCTAGACAAGCAATAGCTTCTGCAAACTTCGCTCGCATGCACCACGGAATATAGTCCCAAGCAGATAGAATAATTTTTCCTTCACGATCTCAAACCACGGCGCCCCACGCTCCACCACTGCTTGCCTCCAAGAAACGACCGCCATCGTCGACCTTGGCCCAAACCAATTCAGGCTTTTCTCAACCATTCTCTTTACTACTGTTGTCATCATGCTTTTGGTGTGCGTTATGGAACACCGTTGGAAACGCCGTAAGGTGCACAGTATCCACACTTGTGTTGCAGCCCGCAACATATATACACCATGGTCCATCCCGTACTGCAGACTTCGATTCCATTTATATTCCAGCAGCTGGCAGCATATGAAGCTGTCCTCATCCAAACGGAAAGTGGGTCGGCGCATCCCGTGCACCGCTGGAGGTGCCAAACAAGTATACTGAGTGACACGAAAACGAAAGCAGCTGAACAAGAAAACAGCCGTCGTTTTCGGACCCATCCGGCGCCTAACTACACGCACTACTCGGCGGCTTTTTTTGGCAAACGGTCTGGCCGAAATTAATCTGCGATGCCGAGGTCGATCGAAGTGGAATTGACTTGTTCTGCTCGATCGCTCGCTCGGGGTGGCTGAAGGCATGCAGATGCACTGCACGCGCGTTACGTACGTAAATGCAGCTAACGACCGATGGAGCCGGCAACTAACCACCCGCTCCCAGCAATCATGGGAGGGATTTCGGGGAGGCGACCGGCCACTGTCACGTCCCATGCATGCATTCTCCACGCTTCACGGATCCCGTATACTAGCTTCTGTCTCATTCATCAGCTAGCTTAGCTGCGCTCAAGCGAGGTCATGCGTGGCGATGGAGCGATGGGCAGCGGCATGGCGCCGGCCGGTCACCGACACCTGCCGTGTCGGCGTATGGCACGGCAACCGTCGTGTTTTGCCCATGCGCGGGCCAGATGCATCTCTTTTCCGTTTGTGCGTACTCGCCGACCATCTGACACCGAGACTACCTCTGGACCGAGTGATTCCGGTGCAGTTTTCGTCCATGGCCTGGCCTGGACGGCTGGACCTACAGAAAAATGTCGTTTAGGGTCGTGATGGCTACAGTATTTTTTAACAGGGATGTATAGTAGATTCATAAGAGCACCAATAACAGGACGCGCGTTGGGTTTTTTAAAGTCTACATATCAATATACACCAAGACTCTACAAACAATCTAACACACCCCTCACTACTTGTATCTCTCATGGTGATGGTCTTTTTGTCTGCTAGCTAGATCGTGCCGCCTCCTGCCCATCTCTTCTCTTCTTCTTCTTTGCGAGAAAAGTTCCGATCTATTCATCAACTGTCAAGGTAGTATGAAAAACACCAGAAGTAAAATTTACATCCAGATCCGTAGACCACCTAACGACGACTACAAGCACTGGAGCGAGCCGAAGGCACGCTGCTGTCATCGCCCCTCCCTCGTCGGAGTCGGGCAAACACTGTTGTAGTAGACAGTCGGAAAGTTGTCGTGCTAAGGCCCCATAGGACCAGTGCACCAAAACAGCAATCGCCACCGATAAGAGAAGTATAGATCGGAAGGATCCAACCTGCAAACACACATACGTAGATGAACGAAGACCAGATCCAGTCGGATCCATCCAAGACAAATGCCAAGAGGATCCCACAAGATCCGCAAGAGACAAACCTCCACATGTCTTCCGATGATGTTTGACACATCACCGGGACGGGGGCTAGACGGGGAGGACTTTATTCCATCCTCAAGAAGCCGTCGCCGCCTAGTCATCTTGGGTATGGCATAAATCTTAATAAAACTCAGAAAAACATCTAAATATGGAGGCCTCCCGTCGGCAAGGGCTGGGATCCACCACGCCTCCATGGTCCAAGGACCATAGTGTTGGGTAAAGTAGTATTTCAAAATTTTCCTACGATCACGCAAGATCTATCTAGGAGTTGCATAGCAACGAAAGGGAAGAGTGTGTCCACGTACCCTCGTAGACCGAAAGCGGAAGCGTCTAGTAACTCGGTTGATGTAGTTGAACGTCTTCGCCATCCAACCGATCCAAGTACCGAACGTACGGCACCTCCGTGTTCAGCACACGTTCAGCTCGATGACGTCCCTCGTGCTCTTGATCCAGTTGAGGATGAGGGTGAGTTCCGTCAGCACGACGGCGTGGCGATAGTGATGATGATGTTACTGGCGCAGGGCTTCGCCTAAGCACTACGGCGATATGATTGAGGTGTGTAACTGTGGAGGGGGCACCGCACACGACTAAGGCAAAACTTGGTGTGTTATAGGGTGCCCCCCTGCCCCCGTATATAAAGGAGGGAGGGGGAGGCCAGCCGGCCCTTGCAGGGCGCGCCAGGAGAGGGGAGTCCTACTAGGACTCCAAGTCCTAGTAGGATTCCACCTAAAGGAAAAGGAAGAAGGAAGGGAGAGAGGGGCCGCTCCCCCAACCCCTTGTCCAATTTGGACTGAGCTTGGGGAGGGGGGGGGGCACATCCTGGCCGCTGCCTCTCCTTCCCAGTAAGGCTCACTAAGGCCCATCAACTCCCCGGGGGGTTCTGGTAACCTCCCGGTACTTCGGAAAATACCCGAACTTCTCCGGAACCATTCCGATGTTCGAATATAGCCTTCCAATATATCAATCCTTATGTCTCGACCATTTGGAGACTCCTTGTCACGTCCGTGATCTCATCCGGGACTCCGAACAAACTTCGTTCATCAAAACACATAACTCATAACACAAATCGTCATCGAACGTTAAGCGTGCGAACCCTATGGGTTCGAGAACTATGTAGACATGATCGAGACACATCTCCGATCAATAACCGATAGCGGAACCTGGATGCTCATATTGGCTTCTACATATTCTACGGAGATCTTTATTGGTCAAACCGCATAACAACATATGTTGTTCCCTTTGTCATCGGTATTTTACTTGCCCGAGATTCGATCATTGGTATCATCATACCTAGTTCAATCTCGTTACCGGCAAGTCTCTTTACTTGTTCCGTAATACTTCATCCCACAACTAACTCATTAGTCACATTGCTTGCAAGGCTTATAGTGATGAGCATTACCGAGAGGGCCCAGAGATACCTCTCCGATACACGGAGTGACAAATCCTAATCTTGATCTATGCCAACCCAACAAACACCTTTGAAGACACATGTAGGGCATCTATATAATCACCCAGTTACATTGTGACGTTTGATAGCACACAGGGTGTTCCTCCGGTATTCGGGAGTTGCATAATCTCATAGTCAGAGGAACATGTATAAGTCATGAAGAAAGCAATATCAATAAAACTTAACGATCGTTATGCTAAGTTAATGGATGGGTCTTGTCCATCACATCATTCTCTAATGATGTGATCCCGTTCATCAAATGACAACACATGTCTATGGTCAGGAAACATAACCATCTTTGATTAACGAGCTAGTCAAGTAGAGGCATACTAAGGACACTTTTTTTTGTCTATGTATTCACACAGGTACTAAGTTTCCGGTTAATACAATTCTAGCATGAATAATAAATATTTATCATGATATAAGGAAATATAAATAACAACTTTATTATTGCCTCTAGGGCATATTTCCTTCAGTCTCCCACTTGCACGAGAGTCAATAATCTAGTTCACATCGCCATGTGATTTAACACCAACAATTCACATCTGTATGTGATTAACACGCATAGTTCACATCACCATGTGACCAACACCCAAAGAGTTTACTAAAGTCAATAATCTAGTTCACATCGCTATGTGATTAACACCCAAAGAGTACTATGGTGTGATCATGTTTTGCTCATGAGAGAAGTTTAGTCAATGGGTCTGTCACATTTAGAGCCATATGTATTTTGCAAATATTCTATGTCTACAATGCTCTGCATGGAGCTACTTTAGCTAATTGCTCCCACTTTCAATATGTATCCAGATTGAGACTTAGAGTCATCTAGATCGGTGTAAAAGCTTGTATCGACATAACTCTTTGCAATGAACTCTTTATCATTTCCATAACCGAGAAATATTTCCTTAGTCCTCTTAGGTATCTAAGGATATCTTTGACCGCTGTCCAGTGATTTACTCCTGGATCACTATCGTACCCCCTTGCCAAACTCATGATAAGGTACACAATAGGTCTGGTACACAGCATAGCATACTTTATAGAACCTATGACTGAGGCATAGGGAATGACTTTCAATCTCTTTCTATCTTCTGACATGGTCGGGCTTGAGTCTTACTCAACTTTACACCTTGTAATACAGACAAGAACTCCTTCTTTGACTGATCCATTTTGAACGCTTTCAAAAACTTGTCAAGGTATGTACTCATTGAAAAATCTTATCAAGCGTCTTGATCTATCTCGATAGATCTTGATGCCCAATATGTAAGCAGCTTCACCGAGGTCTTTCTTTGAAAATCTCCTTTCAAACTCTCCTTTACACTTTCCAGAAAATTCTACATCATTTCCGATCAATAATATGTCATTCACATATACTTATCAGAAAGGCTATAGTGCTCCCACCCACTTTCTTATAAATACATGCTTCATCAAAAGTCTGTATAAAAACATATGCTTTGATCACATTATCAAATCGTATATTCCAACTCCGAGATGCTTGCACCAGTCCACAGATGGATCGCTAGATCTTGCACACTTTGTTAGCACCTTTAGGATTGACAAAACCTTCTTGTTGCATTATATACGACTCTCCTTAGATATATCCATTTAAGGAATACAGTTTTGACAACCATTTACCAGATTTCATAAAATATGGCAATTGCTAACATGATTCGGACAGACTTAAGCATCACTACGGTTGAGAAAATCTCATTGTAGTCAACACCATGAACTTGTCGAAACCCTTTTGCGACTAGTTGTGCTTTGTAGATAGTAACACTACTATCAGCGTCCGTCTTCCTCTTGAAGATCCACTTATTTTCTATGGCTTGCCGATCACCGGGCAAGTACACCAAAGTCCACCCTTTGTTCTCATACATGGATCCCATCTCAGATTTCATGGCCTCAAGCCATTTCGTGGAATCTGGGCTCATCATCGCTTCCTCATAGTTCGTAGGTTCATCATGGTCTAGTAACATGACTTCCAGAATAGGATTACCGTACTACTCTGGTGCAGACTGTACTCTGGTTGACCTACGAGGTTTGGTAGTAACTTGATCTGAAGTTTTATGATCATCATCATTAGCTTCTTCACTAATTGGTGTGAGAATCACTAGAACTAATTTCTGTGATGAACAACTTTCCAATTTGGAAGAAGGTACAATTACCTCATCAAGTTCTACTTTCCTCCCACTCACTTCTTTCGAGAGAAACTCCTTCTCTAGAAAGGTTCCGTTCTTAGCAACAAAAAAATCTTGCCTTCGGACTTGTGGTAGAAGGTGTACCCAATTGTTTCCTTAGGGTATCCTATGAAGTCACATTTCTTCGATTTGGGTTCGAGATTATCGAGTTGAAGCCTTTTGACATAAGCATCACATCCCCAAACTTTAAGAAACGACAGCTTAGGTTTGTTGCCAAACCACAGCTCATACGACGTGGTCTCAACAGACTTTGATGGTGCCATGTTTAAAGTGAATGCAGCTGTCTAATGCATAACCCCAAAACAATAGTGGTAAATCGGTAACGACATCATATATCTCGCCATATCTAATAAAGTGCGCTTACGACGTTCGGACACACCATTACGCTGTGGTGTTCTAGGTGGCGTGAGCTGTGAAACTATTCCACATTGTTTTTAATGAAGGCCAAACTCGGAACTCAAATATTCGCCTCTGCGATCAGTTCATAGAAACTTTGTTTTCTTGTTACGATGATTCTCCACTTCACTTTGAAATTCTTTGAACTTTTCAAATGTTTCAGACTTGTGTTTCATCAAATAGATATACCCATATCTGCTCAAATCATCTATGAAGGTCAGAAAATAACGATACCCTCCACGATCATCAACACTTCATTGGACCGCATACATCAGTATGTATTATTTCCAATAAGTCAGTAGCTCATTCCATTGTTCTGGAGAATGGAGTTTTAGTCATCTTGCCCATAAAGCACGGTTCGCAAGTATCAAATGATTCATAGTCAAGTGATTCCAAAAGTCCATCTTTATGTAGTTTCTTCATGCGCTTTACACCGATATGACCCAAACGACAGTGCCCCAAATAAGTTGCACTATCATTATCAACTTTGCATCTTTTGACATCAACATTATGAATATGTGTATCACTATGATCGATATTCAATAAACCATCAACATTGGGTGTATGACCATAGAAGGTTTTATTCATGAAAATAGAATAACGATTATTCTATATCTTAAACGAATAACCGTATTGCAATAAACACGATCTAATCATATTCATGCTTTAAGGCAAACACCAAATAACATTTATTTAGGTTCAACTCTAATCCTGAAAGTGTAGGGGTGTGCGATGATGATCATATCAATTTTGGAACCACTTCCAACATTCATCATCACTTCACCCTCAACTAGTATCTATTTATTCTGCAACTCCTGTTTCGAGTTACTAATCTTAGCAACTGAACAAGTATCAAATACCCAGGGGTTACTATGAGCACTAGTAAGGTACACAACAATAACATGTATATCAAATATACCTTTGTTCACTTTGCCATCCTTCTTATCCACCAAATATTTGGGGTAACTCCGCTTCTAGTGACCATTTCCATTGCATTAGAAGCACTTAGTTTCAGGCTTAGGTCCAGCTTTGGGCTACTTTACGGGAGTGACAACTTGATTGCCATTCTACTTGAAGTTCCCTTTCTTTCCCTTTGCCCTTTTCTTGAAACTAGTGATCTTGTCAATCATCAACACTTGATGCTCTTTCTTGATTTCTACCTTCGTTGATTTCAGCATCACAAAGAGCTCGGGAATCGTTTTCGTCATCCCTTGCATACTATAGTTCATCGTGAAGTTCCAGTAACTTGGTGATGGTGACTAGAGAACTCTGTCAATCACTTATCATATCTGGAAGATTAACTCCCACTTGATTCAAGTGATTGTAGTACCCAGACATTCTGAGCACATGCTCACTAGCTGAGCAATTCTCCTCCATCTTTTAGGCGAACTACTTGTCAGAGGTCTCATACCTCTTGACACGGGCATGAGTCTGAAATACCAATTTCAGCTCTTTGGAACATCTTATATGCTCCGTGGTGTTCAAAACATTTTTGAAGTCTCGGTTCTAAGCCGTAAAGCATGGAGCACTGAACTATCAAGTAGTCATCATTTTGAGCTAGCCAAACGTTCCTAATGTCTGCATTTGTTCCTGCAATAGGTCTGTCACCTAGCGGTGCAGCAAGGACATAATTCTTCTGTGCAACAATGAAGATAAACCTCAGATCAAGGACCCAGTCCGCATCATTGCTACTATCATCTTTCAACTTAGTTTTCTATAGGAACATATAAAAACATAGGGAGGCTACAACGCAAGCTATTGATCTACAACATAATTTGCAAAAATACTATCAGGACTAAGTTCATGATAAATTAAAGTTCAATTAATCATATTACTTAAGAACTCCCACTTAGATAGATATCCCTCTAGTCATCTAAATGATCATGTGATCCATATCAACTAAACCACGTCTGATCATCATGTGAGATGGAGTAGTTTTCAATGGTTAACATCTCTATGCTGATCATATCTACTATATGATTCACGCTCGACCTTTTGGTCTCTAGTGTTCCGAGGCCATATCTTCATATGCTAGGCTCGTCAAGTTTAACCCGAGTATTCTGCATGTGCAAAACTGGCTTGCACCAGTTGTATGTGAACGTAGAGCTTATCACACTTGATCATCACGTGGTGTCTCGGCACGACGAACTATAGCAATATACCTTGAAATTTAGTAAGGGATCATCTTATAATACTACCGTCGTACTAAGCAAAATAAGATGCATAAAAGATAAACATCACATGCAATCAAAATATGTGATATGATATGGCCATCATCATCTTGTGCTTATGATCTCCATCATTGAAGCATCGTCATGATCTCCATCGTCACCGGCGCGATGATGTCTACTACGCAACTTTATTCTTGTAGACACGTGTTGAGCCTCCAAGCGCAGAGTTGTGTAGGACAGTAGCAATTTTCCCTCAAGTGGATGACCTAAGGTTTATCAATCTGTGACAGGTGTAGGATGAAGATGGTCTCTCTCAAACGACCCTGCAACCAAATACAAGAAATCGCTTGTGTCCCCAACACACCCAATACAATGGCAAATTGTATAGTTGCACTAGTTCGACGAAGAGATGGTGATAAAAGTGTAATATGGATGGTAGAAATATATTTTTATAATTTGAATAAATAAAAATAGCAAGGTAGCAAATAGTAAACGAGCACAAAAACGGTGTTGCAATGCTTAAAAATGAGGCCTAGGGTCCGTACTTTCCCTATTGCAACCTCTCAACAATGCTAACATAGTTGGATCATATGATTATCCCTCAAAGTGTAATTAAGAATCACTCCCGAGTTACTATTAGCGGAGAACAAAAGATAGGAATTGTTTGTAGGTCACAAAACCACCTTGATACGTCTCCAATGTATCTATAATTTTGATTGTTCCATGCTATTATATTACCCGTTTTGGATGTTTATGGGCTTTACTCTACACTTTTATATCATTTTTGAGACTAACCTACTAACCGGAGGCCCAGCCTGAATTGCTGTTTTTTTGCCTATTTCAGTGTTTCGAAGAAAATGAATATCAAACAGAGTCCAAACAGAATGAAACCTCCGGGAGCGATCTTTTTGGAACAAACGCAATCCAGGAGACTTGGAGTGGACGTCAAGAAGCAGCCGAGGCGGCCACAAGGCAGGAGGGCGCACCCCCACCCTCGTGGGCCCCTCGTGGCTCACCTAACCTACCTCCTTCGCCTATATATATCCACGTACCCCGAAAACATCCAGGAGCACCACAAAAAACTATTTCCACCGCCGCAACCTTCTGTATCCACGATATCCCATCTTGGAGCCTTTGCCGGCACTCCACCGGAGGGGGAATCGACCATGGAGGGTGAGGGAGTCCAGGACTAGGGGGTGTCCGGATAGCCGCATCATTGGCCGGACTCCAAGACTATGAAGATACAAGATTGAAGACTTCGTCCCGTGTCCGGATGGGACTTTCCTTGGCGTGGAAGGCAAGATTGTATCACGGATATGTAGATCTCCTACCATTGTAATCGACTACGTATGTAGTAGCCCTCTCCGGTGTCTACATAAACCGGAGGGTTTTAGTCCATCGGACGAACAACAATCATACCATAGGCTAGCTTCTAGGGTTTAGCCTCCTAGATCTCGTGGTAGAACCACTCTTGTACTACCCATATCATCAATAACAATCAAGCAGGAGTAGGGTTTTACCTCCATCGAGAGGGCCCAAACCTGGGTAAAAACATCGTGTCCCTTGTCTCTGTTACCATCCGCCTAGGCCGCAGTTCGGGACCTCCTACCGAGATCCGCCGGTTTTGACACCGACATTGGTGCTTTCGTTGAGAGCTCCTCGTGTCGTCACCTATAGGCCCGATGGCTCCTTCGATCATCAACAACGACGGTCCAGGTGAGACTTTTCTCCCGGACAGATCTTCAGATTTGGCGCCTTTGCGCTGCGGGCAATTAAGCAGCCATCCGAGCAGATTGAAAGCTTCGCCCGCCATTAGGTCGATTTGGAAGTTTGAACTTCACGACCGACATCGCGGAGACTTGATCTTCGACGGATTCGAGCCACAACCGAAGCACGCCCGCCTTCATCACGATGGGCATGATCTAGCTCTGCTGCGGACGGCGCCCTGGAGGCCGCACAAGAGTCTGCTCCGACCCTTAACTCGGAGCCGACTGCGCCAACCGAGGATGGGTGGCTAGACACCGCCTCGGGGGTTGCTACCTCTACGACGATGGAGCCGAATACCAACCCTGTCCCTTGTGAAGCTCGTGACTCCGATGTGCCGGACTCCGAACCTCCCGCGCCCCTGCCAATCAAATCCGATTGGGCGCCGATCATGGAGTTCACCGCTGCGGACATCTTTCAGCACTTGCCTTTTGGCGACATCACGAATTCGCTAAAGTATCTCTCGTTATCGGAGAGCCTGGCGGACTACGGTCGGGGCGGTTGAGATGCAGACGACGAAGAAATTCAAAGCCCACCCACCACCCACTTTGTAGCCACTGTCAACGATCTAACCGACATGCTAGACTTCGACTCCGAAGACATCGACGGTATGGACGACGATGCTGGAGACGACCAAGAACCAGCGCCTATGGGGCACTGGAAAGCCACCTCAACTCACGATGTATACATGGCGGATACATCAAAAGGAAGCGACAACGAAGAACAATGGGACGTGGCGAAGGATAATTCCCCCATAAAACAGCCAAAACGGCGACGCAAGCGCCGCCCGAAGTCCCGCCTCGACAGCAACAACACCCATACAGACCCAGCCATAGAGCAGGGCGAACCAGTGGACGACGAACATGCCACTAAGCAACCGCCCGAACAGGACGAATTGGACAGGCAACCCATCCACGGCGAAAACAACAGTCCGGATGATCTAACGCCGGACACATCATCGGAGCATAAGAACCTCCACAAAAGACTCATCGCCACTGCAAGAAGTTTGAAGAAGTAGAAGCGGAAGCTCAAAACAGCGGAAGACGTACTCAGATTGAGATGGAGCAAAGTACTCAAGACCGCAGATAAATATGGCGATCGTCACCAAGCAAAGAGCTACCCGAAGCGCAAGCTGTTGCCCGATTTCGACGAGGAGGCCGTAGAGCCCCCACAGTCAAAGAACAAAGAGGCCGCCTAGTCGGATAAACGACCACATGACAAGCAAAGAGCGGCAGGCGGAGCCGCACACAAGCCGGCACACGATCCACATAAGGATCGTCGTAAAAAGGATGGCCCGGTCAGGTCCATCTATGGGCCAAGAAAGAAGGCTCCAGGGAGCAACACAACACGTCGAGTGTTCGAAAATAACGGTACACCTAAATACAGGGGCGCTGCACACCCCCTATGTTTCACCGATGAGGTACTGGATCATGAATTTCCAGTGGGATTCAAACCCGTAAACATAGAGGCATACAACGGAACAACAGACCCGGAGTCTGGATTGAGGATTATATCCTACACATACATATGGCTAGAGGAGATGATCTCCATGCCATAAAATACCTACCCCTCAAGCTCAAAGGGCCAGCTCGGCATTGGCTCAAAAGCCTCCCAGAAAATACCATTGGAAGTTGGGAAGAGCTTGAGGATGCGTTTCGAGCAAATTTTCAGTGGACTTATGTCCGCCCTCCGGATGCAGACGATTTAAGTCATATAACTCAATAGCCCGGAGAGTCAGCCCGAAATTCTGGAACAGGTTCCTCACCAAAAAGAACCAAATAGTCGACTGTCCGGACGCCGAAGCCGTAGCAACCTTCAAACATAACGTCCGAGACGAATGGCTCGCCAGACACCTCGGCCAGGAAAAGCCAAGGACTATGGCCGCACTAACAAGCCTCATGACCCGCTTTTGCGCGGGAGAAGATAGCAGGCTGGCAAGATGCAGCACCAGCGAACCGAGTACATCCAAAGTCAGGGATGGAAATGGGAAACCACGACGCAGAAGAGACCAGCGCCGGACTAAAGAAAATGTCCCCAAGAACACGGCGGTCAACGCCGGGTTCAAAAGCTCGCGGCCGAACAACAAAACACTGCCTCTTAAGGACAACAGTGACGAGCTATCCAACCTAAACAAAACCTTGGACAAGATATGTCAAATTCACAGTACCCCCGGGAAGCCTGCAAACCATACCCACAGAGATTGTTGGGTCTTCAAGCAGTCCGGCCGACTTAACGCCGAACACAAGGGGCTCGACACACCAAGCGAGGACGATGACGAACCCCACAAGTAGAGCGCCGGAAAACAAGAGAACTTCCCACAAGAAGTCAAAACAGTGAATTCACTTCAAGTGATAAAAAAGAAAAACAGGGCGGCATCTACTAAAGTACGTGCCGCATGGTCCACCCCAGCGAAATCCGGAGATTGGATGTCAAAACCAATTACTTTCAACCATCAGGATTACTTCAGGAGTATTCGAAACACAGGATGGACTGCTCTAATATTGGATCCTATAATCGACGGACTACAATTTACACAAGTCCTAATGGATCGCGGCAGTGATATAAACCTGCTATACCAGGACACCATCCGCAGAATGGGGATAGACCCTACCAAAATTCGCCATAGCAGCACTTCCTTTAAAGGAGTGACGCCAGGCCCTTATGCCAATTGTACATGCTCCTTACTACTAGAAGTTGTGTTCGGTTCATCCGACAACTTCCGTCGGGAAAAGCTAATCTTCCATATCACCCCATTTAAAAGTAGCCATCAAGCACTATTGGGACGCGAAGCTTTCGCCCGCTTTAACGCAATACCGCATTACGCGTCTCTCACACTTAAAATGCCCGGTCCACGCGGTATCATCTCATTGAAGGGAAACTTCGAGAGTTCCTTGACCGCGGAAGAATGTGAGACTACCTTGACAGCCACACACTTATCCGGCCTTGCTGATCAAAGCTCCTAAAACAGGTCATTCAGACCCCGAACACGGTTAGGCGAGTTCGGTATAAATAAACAAGGGGCTTCTTAGCCGCGTACCCCTTTACAAGGGGCTGCACAAACGAAGAATGAGAGCCAATAAAGCTCAATTTTATTCATTTCTTAAATCATACTCTGTTTTAGATACATTTTCCGCACGATCCTTTTTCCAACTAAGTTCTTCTCTTTTATAGATGAACAACGTGCTACACCCGTCCGGGATACGGCACAACGGAGACACAGGCGCAGACATGCAGCAGGGACCCGTTGCAAGGATTCTTTTTAGATTAAGACCCTGCATAAACCTTTTTTACTATCTCTTGTTGATACACATCCCCCGGTTTCTTACCATAACATAGGAGGAGGCTGGCGTTTTGGCATCGGCCGCGACAGAAGATTTCGCGCGTACCTAGACACTAGGGGCTTAGGGCATCGTTCTGCCCGTTTTCATAAAGACCGAATACCTTAGGGAGTGTTCGGCGTCTCGAGTTAGGCCTTATATGCATCAGCCCCGAATCATGTCTTTGGTCAAATGTTGGGTTTGCCCGGCTCCTGTGTTTTGCTGCCTTACGTTCCGTTGTATCGGCTAACGCGGCACCAGGAGAACTACTGCGATTGTGCCTGGTTCGTCTGGCGAGCACCTCGATGAAAGAAAGCCGAAAACCGATCGTCATGATATAGCGAGAGACTGGTCAACCACTCGATCGACTACCGGAATGTCTAGAATTCCTCCGCTTTGACGAAGGACCATTTCCCGGTCAGGCACATACGCGCCCCGAATTCATAGAGCGCGGTGCCCCTAGGGGCTATATCGTAGCCACACCCTCAAACTCCTATGGCTAAGTGAAAGTTATAAAGCATTATAGTCCGGTTGCCTAGTTTGCTACGCTACCACCTCCTTCACAGGACCAAGACGTTGGATTAAGTGTGAAAATGCGCCTTTTTGCAAACACCCCCGCACCATGTGCGTGGGGGCTGAAGCCGAAGGCTGCCATCTTTCAGGTTATATATACATATACATTAACGGCCGCACATGAGATATTTCAATACTTGAACGCACAAGTATAAAAAGCCCTTATATTATAAATATGGTTTTACAAATCATACATGTCATTTGAACATAATGTTTTTCGAGCACTGCGACTCTATTAAACGAGCGCCCTGCAGGACTCCCCCAAAATAGTGCTCAGCGGGTAATCGGCTTCTGTCCGAATCCCGGGACGCAACATCAGCGGCGTCCATCTCTGCCCATCATGTTTTGACACGGGCGAGAGCCATCCGTGCACCTTCTATGCATGTCGACCGCTTCATCGCCTTGATATGCGGCACCGCATCAAGGAACTGCTGCACTAAGCCAAAATAACTCTTCGGCTTGGGCCTTTCCGGCCATAGATGAGCCACGACATCCTTCATGGCAAGTCCGGACAACCTATTCAGCTCAGCCCACTCAGCCAACCGATTGGTTAACGGAAGTGGACGCTCTGGACTATGGAATTGAGACCAAAAAAGCTCTTCCATTTCGTGATCCTTTTGGCTTCGGAAGTGCACGACTGCGTCCGCCGCACTCGCCGCCAAATTCAGATAAGGATCCTCCGCACCCCACAACTGGCCCAACTGAGCATACTTCGGATCCGTGAACTTCCTACGCAGCAGAAAGGGCTTTCCAGCCGCAATGTCTCTGGCCTGACGCAGCTCCTCCTTTATAGCCCTCATTGCAGAACGGGCATCCTTGGCTTTGGCGGTGGCCTTCTTCAGGTCCTCTGGCCCCACTCAGCGTTCTCTTTCAAGAACCTCATAGTGGTCGGTAGAATCCTTCAGCTTCACGGCCATTCCGGCCATCTCCTCCCTGCTTCGGCAGTGAGCAGCCTTTTCGGCTTTTAGCTCTTCGCCCGCCTTCGAGGCAGCCACATCACTCCTTCTGGCTTGCTCCTTGGCTCGAGCAAGCTCTGCCCGAAGGCCCTCCATAGCAGCGGCGCCATCTGCATCAAGCATACATGTTGTAAGGCGTGGGCATCAGCTCCCTTACCAGGTGATCACGGAGAAACCACACACCTTGTGACTCGTCAAGTCGCTTATTGACCAGCGCGATGTCCGCATCCGCAACGTCCAGTTGCCGCTTCAGTTCGACAACTCTATCAGTCCGGCTGGCCACTGAATGCTCTGCCCCCTGAACAGGAACGACGACATCTTAACACTGAGATTATGATCCTTGGCACGCCGTCACTTCTGACAACGTACCGAGTCTTAGGGGCTACTATCTATACAGGGCGCACTCTATGTGCAAAACTATCAAAAGGTATGTCATTTTTACATACCTCAAACCCCGTCAGCAAACTTCTGACGGCCTCATGCAACCCACTCTCAGCGGATGAAATCCTTTCAATCACCGTACTCATCAATGTACGGTGATCTTCTGAGATAGACGCCCTCTCGAGCAGATCCTTCAGCTCCTCCGGCCGTACACCAGTTGGTGCCGAACTCTCCGGCCCCGCCGGACTCGGGGAGACCCTCTGCGACGACACCTCAGGGTCGTCCGCCCCGCCTGACGGCGCGGCAGATGGAGGTGTCTCGCTCTCTCCGGACGAAGATCCCCCGAAGATGAGCTCAGCTGAGAAGGGCTGAAATAAAAATAGGGATGTCCCTTACTACAAAACTCCCCCTTTTCTACTTACGGCTCGCTAGAGGGCTGATTCCCTTGGGGAGATAGTGCGGCCGGGGCTTCTCCTGGCACAGGACCTTCCGGTGCAGATTTCTTCCCCCGCTTTAAGGCCTTAGCCTCCAGGTCTTCGGAAGCGGTCCTCTTCTCCCCCTAGAGGGAGGGATTCTCGATCCCCCCTTCTTGAAAGCCTCCTTGGCAGAGGCGGTAGTTTTCCTGTTCTCCCCTTCGCCCTCTTCCGAAGGCGCAACCTCCAACATCTTGAATAACACGGGATCCGGCGTGGTCTCAGGGAGGGGGGCCGGACACCGTATCAGTTTTTCTTTCGCTATCCACTCCTGTTCAAGGGATAGCCGGTTAAAAGGCAAATCTATGATAAATAAACGGATGGTATGTCCGGACACAGGACTACTTACTTGAGTATCCGGGCGATTGCAGCTTAGGCCGGCGTCCTCGGTCAAGTCTGGACATATCTCTTGTGATCCGAAGAACAGTTTATACATCTCCACTGGTGTCGTACCCATGAAGTGTTGAAGAGCTCGCGGTCCCTCCGGATTAAATTCCCACAGGCGGAGGGGGCGACGTTTGCAGGGCAGAAGGCGCCGAATCAGCATAACCTGCGCCACTACGATCAGATTGATCTCCCTTTCTTGGAGGTCTCGAATGCGGCCCTGCAAAAGTGGCACATCCTTGGACGGCCCCTAGTCAAGCCCTTTGTTGACCCACGATGTCAGCCGTTGTGGGGGGCCCGAGCGAAAGGTGGGTAGCGCCACCTGCCTGGTGCCCCTAGGAGCGGTGATGTAGAACCACTCCTGCTACCACAAACCAAGCTCCTCTTGAAAGGAGCCCTCGGGCCATGGAGCATCGGCCCTCTTGCTTATAACTGGCCCTCCGCACTCTGCCAGTCGCCCCTCGATCATCTTCGGCTCCACGTCGAAGGTCTTGACCCACAATCCGAAGTGAAGGGTAGTGCGGAGGAAGGCTTCGCAAACAACAATGAACGATGAGATATGGAGGATGGACTCCGGAGCCAAGTCATGGAATTCCAGCCCATAGTAAAACATGAGCCCTCTCACAAAGGGATCCATTGGGAAGCCTAAACCCCGACGGAGGTGAGACACGAACACGACGCTCTCACCAGGCTCGGGAGTGGGAATGACTTGCCCTTGGGCGGGCATCCTATGAGAAATCTCATAGGTCACTACTAGGAAAAGGCCTACTAATGGCGCACCTAATTTGGCCATTAATGGCGCATTAGTGGTGCGCCATTAGTGCCACGCCATTAGTATATTTTACTAATGGCGCACCCCCTGGTGCGCCAATAGTATCTGATATACTAATGTTGCACCACTGATGCTCCATTAGTGTATACATAGGTGCGCCATTAGTATGCCTCTCAGGGGCCATGTATACCCAGGTGCTCTGGCATACTAATGGCGCACAGCAACAAGATGCGCCATTAGTAACCTCGGCATACTAATGGCGCCTTTGTTCGATGATCGCCATTAGTATGCTTTGTCATACTAATGGCGCATATCATGTGATGCGCCATTAGTATGAATATTAGTTTTTTATTTTTTTTTCTGTTTTTGCACAGGTTACAAAATGTATAATTTGACAAAATATAGACAGCACACATCAACAACAGATTCATCGAATACAATAGAAGATTAGTCTTTGAATACAATTCATCATATTAGTCTCGAATACAATTCATCATATTAGTCTCGAATTGAAAAGACCGAACAAAGATAGAACATTATATTACAAGTCTCGAGACCGCGAGTAGCGAGTTTGTCTTCACATTACAAGTCGATATCGATCATCTAAACTACCATCACATAGAAGAGAGCTGCGGTCATCACGATGAGCATCATCACGATGGAACTCGTCTTCATCCGGTTCCTCCAACGCTCCCTCCCCTCTCCCGCTAGATAGCGGGCGTATCTAGATTCGGCCTTGGCCCTAGTGGTGTACCCTTTATAACTGTTACCGCTGAATCGGTGAACCTGTCTCCGAGACTCCTCCCAGTCATCGTAGACTCCGGGAACCTTACCCTTGTACACGACATACGTCGGCATCGCTATGCACTAGCCAAACGAAACGTTAGTACCAATTCATAGACAACACATAAGCAATATATAAGTATGCAATAGAACGATCGGAAGAGAAAAGCAAGACATTAATAGCATCGATTACATCTAAGTTGAACGACTCTCGAAACCAAAGAGACATAGTACAAGTTCATTAAAGTTTAATTACAACATGAGCCAATCGATGTTTCAGAACTAGACATAGCATCACTGCTTTCGACTCGACTCAAGGGACCGGAGCGTGGATGAAGCCGCCGCCTGTCATGGGAGTCATGAAATAACGGTCGTTGTCAGCCTGCATTTGTAGCATTGTGTCGATGTCACTGTTGGACGGTTGATTGTTGAGGTAGAACTTCCCGAGGCGAAGGACATCTTGATGGATGATTTCCGCAAACTCCGACTGGATGCGAAAGAATTCTTGTCGGAGGTCCGCGTCCTGGATTGCCGACACACTCTTTGCCCAATCTTTGAGTTTACTCGGTAGCAGAAGTTGATGATGGTCCCGTACGATCGCCCGCATGTGATGGATGGCGTAGTAGGCACCCTTCGACCGCCCGGGCTGCTTGACGCAGCAGAGCGTCATTGTGGGAGAACACGTGCTTGCCGTACTTACGAATAGGCTTGGTGAAGGTGCCTCCAGATTTGGCGTAGCCGGGGAGAGCATCATCAAGAACCTTCTTGACATTTGTGTAGTCTATGTTCGACTGACGGTCCGGGTCGAAATACGTGGCCATGAAATATTTGGGGCTTAGGAGGATGAGCGTGCAATGTGTGTCACTGCAGAAAACACGGAATGTTAAAAGAAAAATGATCGAAATGTAAGAATTCATATGTTACGGGCGGTTGAGGGAGGACTTACTCGGAAAGTAAGGCACGAGGAAGTTATCCTTATCTTGGTTTGCGAATGGCGCCTTGGTAAGAACTTCGCGACTTGCGGTCCCAGCGCTGCCCAAGATCTTGGCACGTATGTAGAAGGGGTCGACTATCACGATGTCGGGGTCTTGTCGCGAATGATCCGCATCTCCATACTCAGCGAAAATAGCCGAACGAAGGTGTAGTGCAGCGGATGAAGGTTCAACAAAGCGTGGATGTCATCAAACGCAGGACGATCGACGCCCGATGGAGTTATCCACAAAGCCCTTGCCCTCTGGCACCTTGGCGCGAACACGGGTATGCCACATCCTTCTCTCGAGACGCCGCTTCTCCAAAGAAAGAACACCATCATGCAGACTCCGTGATAGCACGGTTGCAGCATTGAGCATATTTGTCGGTAGCATCGCCCTACCCGCCACATGCACCTCCTCGAGATATCCTGCGGTGAAGGTGGCCCGCCCCGAGCACGGATCGTGACTCGGTGCGGCTGGCTCGCACCCTTCTTAGTCTTTCTTTTGCGTGCCTTCTTCTTCTCCCTGTAATGGGACCGAGTTCTGCTCACAGACCGCCTTCTTGAGTGTGTTGGGGCTGATAATATTTCGCACCTCGCCTATCTGAGGCTCGGTGAAGTCGGCAGCTGGAGGCGTTGTCGGTGTACTAAGGTAGGGGTACCTCAGTACCCCAACTTGTGCACGGGCAGTTGCAGCTCCCCGCTGCAGGATCTACCATATGCTTGCCGGAGACCATCCCTGATCCATATCAAGCCATTCAAGAACAAAGTGTACAAGATAGAAGATCGAGACCCGGCAAGAGGAGCTTGCGGGAAGGCCGCCCCTGTGCTCAAGACTACATCACTCACGCAAGGCCCCTGGCGAGAGGAGCTCGCCGGGAGACTAGAAGACTAAATCGTAGAAGACACGCCCGCGCTTATACGCTGCGTCGGCGAGGGCCCGGGAGCGCAAGCTACAAGCCCGACAAGCCCCGGGTCCGGCAAGATCAAGACCCGGCAAGGTACTTGCCGGAGCTGCGCTGCGTGCTCGCACTCCAGCTCATCTCGTCCACGCGTCACCTCTAGCTTTCTCCCGAGACGTGTCGGATGGCTGTGCTGCATGAAGGGTGCGGTGGCACTCCACGGTGGTGGATCCATCGCCGTGGCAGACGGAGACGCAAGGGCGGGAGCTTTTGGGGTCGACGGCGACGGGCATTAAATGCCCTTGTCCCCCTCTGTCAAAAGTAGGTAGAATCCACTGTTCAAGCTAATCGTAGCTGACTGTTCCCAAGACTGCTCCAACTACCACCTCTTTTACATTTTACCCTCTACCCTACATTGACACCTGTCGGTGACCCCTTGCACTATAAAAGGAGGCCCATGCACAACGTAGAGGGGTTCGAACCATTTGCAACTCCCACGCTCGGTGTAGCTGCTACTGTAGCTCTTCAAGCTCCCGAGCACAATACAACACAAAGCAGCAAGAGGGGTTTTAGCGACCATCGCGCCCGGCTGGGTAAAATCCGCCCGCGTGCATCGCCCGATCTGCTCTCGTGCCTCCTCCGCCTCGTCACCGCACTCACGAAAGGGCCCGGCCCCATAGGTGCTTTCGCGGGCGGCGGCCCTCCATCATCCGCCGTCCGCCCGACATCTTTGGCGCGCCCAGTAAGGGCGTCGAGGTTGTCGGACCTGATCCGGCGTTCGCGCGCTTCTTCATCAACCTCTCGGCCACAAGAAACTTCATCGACAATCGCGCCATGGCCTCAAGACGAGGGCTTCAAGGGTCGCAGACCTGCTCTGCGTCACCCGCCGCCACCGAGCCAACGGTAGCGGAGGGGACGCCCGGCGAAGGGTGGACACCGGTGAGGGCACTCGCGGCGCCACGAGATCTGTGGACAGGGACGGATGACCGCGCCTCGGTCTCCGCAGATCCACGCCCATCTCAGACACTACGACCAAAGAGCGCCATACCACGGGAGGTGGTATCCGCCATCGGAGCGAGGACGCATCGAGGCTCGCGGGATGTTCTGAACACCGTCCGGACACAGTAAAGCGGCGGCGCGGGCAGGACCCTACTCCTTCTAACACCGTTAGAAGTCCGGCGCCCCACTCCTCGCACCGCCGCTCCCGATTCCCGCCACTCCGCAGAAGCGCCACAAGAGCGCAAATGCTCTCGACTTCTCCAAAGCAGCAGACAAGGCCGAGGACTGGAGGGCTACCATCCAGAGCCTGGTCGCCTTCGCCAACAACGACCGTCTACGGCGGCCGGTGGCCTCACGGCCGCGGCAAGCCGAGAAGACGAAGGCCGACGGCAACAAGACCGCCGAAGTGCGACCACCATGCATTCCCGCCGCTGAAGCGAAGACGCCGCCCGCCGGAATAACGCCGACGACGGCTCCACGGCATCGCCGGATCCGCGGGCTCGCGGGATCAACGCCAGTCCTTGACGATCGGCGGCGAAGACGCCGACCACGATCGAGCGCCGCCGGAGACTCGGGCGATAATCGGACCAGAGCTGGAAGCACTGCCGACGACGCGCGCCCGGCGAGCCAGCGACTTGTCAGACGCTGCGAGCTGCCCTGCGTTCACCCGTGAGCTGCGCGCGGCCCAAAGGGCTCCAGCATGAAGAATTTCAAGCCCGACGCATCGGAGAAGTACGATGGCAAGACGCACCTCGAATTCCTCGGTGTCTACACCATCACGGTGCAAAGGCTGCTTTGGGGCGCGACGAAGATTTCGGCGAACTACTTCCCGCTTCGTGCTTAGGCCGAACGCTCGTTCTTGGCTTATGCACTTGCGGAAGGCTCCATTTCTTCTTGGCCGACCTTTGCCATCGGTTTGTTGGCGCCTTCACCGGGCGGCCACAAACCCCACGGCCAGAGAGCGATCTCCACATTTTGGCCCGTATGAAGGAGAATCCTCGCTAAGTACATCCAACGCTTCAGCCGTGTGCAGCACAACATCCTCGACGTCCACCCTCGCGCGGTTATCGGCGCGTTCCACCGTAACGCGGCGAACCGCCGCATGCGTGAAGAGATGGCGATGACCAAGATCCGGGATGTCAGCGAGCTTTATGCTCTGGCTGATAAATGCGCACGCGCGGAAGAGGGGAGGAGGCTCCCCGGGGAGGATACTGGCGCAGGAGGAAGCGACTCCGACGACGCCGCCCCGGCAAAGAAGCGCCGGCGGCGGAACTTTCAGAAGAAGAACAAGGAAGAGGTGCTTGCCGTCGAGAAGTCCGGCAAGGAAGCTCCCGCCAAGCAAACACAGGCTGGCAACTCCGGCAAGGAGCTTGCCCCTGTGGCGGCAGCCGACAAGCAGGGCGGCCCCGGCAAGCAATACTGCAAAATCCACCGCACCAAGGGCCACGATCTCTACAACTGCAAGCGCGTCGACTATCTCGTCGAGCAGCAAAAAGCTGAGTACGAGAGGCGCGACAAGGAGAGGGCCCAAGGTGGCGGAGGAGAACCGAGCAAGAAGCGGCCGTTCAATGGTCGGGGAGGACCCCCCGGCAAGGCCAAGCGGCGGCAAGGAGATCGACCTTCCCGGAGCCGCGACAAGGATGAAGAAGACGGCGACGAGGACATGGAGGACGAGGATGACAGCGAGCAGGAGTTCCAGAAGGCCACGGAGGTCCTGTGCGTCGACGGTGGCGCCTCACTGCACACTTCCCACCGCCAGCTAAAGCAGTGGGCGCGTGAAGTGAATGCAGCGGAGCCGCCCGTAGAGTCGCGCAGGCTCCTCAAATGGTCCGGCACGCCTATCATCTTTGACCTAGAGGATCACCCTGACCGCACCACCGCGGTCGGGTGCCTGCCGATGCTGGTCTCGCCCACCATTCGCAACCTCAAGGTCACCAAAATGTTGGTTGACGGCGGGGCCGGGCTGAACCTGATCTCCTCTGCTGTGATCAAGAAACTCCAAATCCCAGATGGCGAGCTCGAAGAGACCGGTTCTTTCCAAGGAATCAACCCGGGAAGGAGCAAGCCCAAGGGAAAGATCACTCTGCCGGTGACCTTTGGCGGGGAGCTCAATTTCAGGACTGAGCGCATCACTTTCGACGTCGCCGATATTCCGTTACCATACAACGGAATACTCGCCGCCCCGCCTCGCCAAGTTCATGGCAGCTTCCCATTATGCTTATAACGTACTCAAGATGCGGGCCGATAAGCGCCATCACCGCCCACGGCGACAAAAAGATGCGCCATCTGCACCGACAAGATCTACCGGGATGCGCAGCAGCGGCCGACAAGAATACACTTGCGCTGAAGCTCCCGGCGGGAAGAAGACGAAGACCAAGTCCGGCAAGTGCTCGGGGCCCACTCCGCAACCGCACCTCTTCGAGTGCTGCGCTCTTTGTCGAGGACGCCCCGCCGAGCTCCACCGCAAGAGTAAAAAGGAATGGCGCTCCTCCCGCAACCAAGAAGGTGTCCGCCAGGAGGACGGCATCGTGGAACCTTCACCATCGTGCCACGCTTGACAACAAATAGGAAAGCGCTCGTTGCTCTCATGGGCGAATGTCGATGTGTTTGCATGGCAACCATCCGACATCCCCGGTGTTCCTGTGAAGGTAATTGAGCACAAGCTTGCCGCTTGCCCTCATGCGCGCGCCCGTCAAGCAAAAAGTGAGAAAGCAAGCCGTGGGCGCCAAGAATTCATCGTGAAGAAATCAAGAAGCTAGAGGCAGCAGGCCTAGTTAGAGGTGTGATCCATCCGACGTGGTTAGCAAACCCAGTCGTCGTGCGCAAGGCCAACGGGAAATGGAGGCTGTGTATAGACTTCACCGATATAAATAAAGCATGTCCCAAGGATCCATTCCCTTGCCGCAGTCGACCAGATTGTTGACTCCATCGCCGGATGTGAGCTACTCGCTTTCTTGATGCATACTCAGGCTATCACCAGATCTTCATGGCCAAAGAGGATGAAGAGAAGACTGCGTTTATCACTCCATGTGGCACCTATTGCTTCATACGCATGCCATTTGGACTGAAGAATGCAGGATCAACGCTTTGAGGGTAGTGTATACTGCTTTTGAGCCACAGATCCACGTAAATGTAGAGGCTTACATGGATGATATCGTGGTGAAGAGCAAGAACAGGATACCCCGATCCAAGATTTGGAAGAGACATTTCAGAACCTGCAAGAAGATACAGACTAAAGTTGAACCCCGAGAAGTGCCTCTTTGGAGTTCCCTCCGCAAGCTTCTCGGTTCTTTGTGTCACAGAGGATTGAAGCCAACCCCGACAAGATTAAAGCCATCGAGCGATCGAAGCCCGAAGCGTGTCAAAGATGTCAAGGCTCGCAGGTTGTGTGGCTGCCCTCAAGAGGTTCATTTCAAAGTTCAGAGCGCGCCCTACCTTTCTTCAAAATCTTGAAGAAGGCAGGCCCCATGAAATGGACTCGGAGCGGAGGCAGCGCCGCAAGATTTGAAACGGTACCTATCCTCCACCCCAATACTTATCGCACCTAGACCACAGGAGAAGTTGCTGCTGTACCTAGCGGCGACCAACCAAGTGGTTAGTGCTGCGCTAGTAGCGGAGAGGGAGTCCGACGAGGAGGCTGCACCACCGCAAGCGAGTCCGACAAGCGTGGGGCTGCTCCGACAAGCTCGCCCCGACAAAGACAACTCTGCGCAGGGACAGGATGAGGTGCGGAAAAAGATGGTGCAGCGCCCAGTTTATTTTGTAAGCTCCCTTCTCCAGAGGGCTAGATCAAGATACTCTGGTGTGCAAAAGCTGCTTTTCGGCCTCCTCATGGCCTCGAAAGCTGCGCCATTACTTCCGTGCACACGAGATAACAAGTGGTCACTCGCTTCCGCTGAAGAGGATATTGCACAACCCGAAGCAACAGGCAGGATCGCCGAGTGGGCCTTTGGAGCTGTCGAGCTTTGGACTCAAGTTTGAAAGTACTTCAACCATACAGAGCCGGGCTTTGGCAGAATTCATAGCGAATGGACCCCAACACCGACGAAGAAGTCCAAGAAACGAGTACACCCGCATAAGAAGCGGCGAGTGAATGGGTAATGTACTCGATGGTGCCTTCGCTGCAAGGCGCCGGTGCGGCGTGGTACTCATCGTGCCCACCGGAGAGCACCTCAAGTATGTCATCCAGATGCACTTCCCAAGAGAGCAAGCGACAAACAACACTGCAGAATATGAAGGTTTGCTCGCCGGCCTCAGGATTGCGGCCGAACTTGGGATCAGGAAGTTGATTGTGCGGGGATATTCTCAGTTGGTGGTCCGGCAAGTTAACAAGAGTTATCAGAGCCCTTTGATGGAAGCTTATGTAGATGAAGTGAGGAAGCTTGAGGAGCGCTTTGAAGGTTTGCAGATGGAGCATGTCCCGAGAGCTCAGAATGAAATCGCAGATGGCCTTTCAAAGTGTGCTTCGATGAAGTTACCTGTGGAACCAGGGACCTTCTTGCTCAAGCTGACTCAACCTTCCGTCGCACCATCAATTGGGCAGTCCAAGAAGAGAAAATTGGTCTCCGGCGACTACTTGTCGGCGGATCTCCCTGAGACCGCCGCCAAAGTCCCCAAGATCAACGGCCAGAACGCTGAGGAACAGTTTGCTCCTGCAGATCCTCGGATCATGCGGTCAAGCAAGTGTTCCCGACAAGCTTTGCCCGGCAAGCTTGCCGGGACTTTCTCAGCCCGGCAGAGCCAGAGATCCTTGCCGTAGAAGTTGAGGTTCCCGCAGCGGCCCTCATGCCTTTAGTCCTTGCCGTTGAGCCCCGAGCTCCGGCGTGGGCGCAGCAGATCGTCCGCTTCTTGCAAACTGGAGAACTTCCCGACGACCCAGAAGAAATAGAAAGGGTAACCAGACAGTCAAGTATGTACCAGTTCGTGGACAACGAGCTGTACAGAAGAAGGCTTAATGGTGTCAGACTGAAGTGCATCTCCAGGGAAGATGGACAGAAGCTGTTGGCAGAGATACACGGAGGCATCTGCGGCCACCACATTGGCGCAAGGGCACTTGCCGGGAAAGCTTTCCGGCAAGGGTTCTTTTGGCAAGAAGCCCTCCAAGATGCAACTGCACTAGTAACCAAGTGTGAAGCGTGCCAGTTCCATGCAAAGCAGATCCATCAGCCAGCTCAAGCTCTCCAAACAATCCCTTTATCCTGGCCCTTCTCGGTCTGGGGGCTCGATATCCTTGGCCCCTTCCCCGTCTTTGTCGGGGCTTTGAGTACTTGTACGTAGCGATCGACAAGTTCACAAAGTGGCGAAGTGGAGCCGATGAGAAAGGTGACAAGACAACGGCGGTCAAGTTCTCAGATCGATTGTGTGCCGTTTTCGATCCCTAACAGGATTATCACCGATAACGGTACACAATTCACTAGCCGCACCTTCATGCAAGACGTCCAAGACCTTGGCGCCAAGGTCTGCTTTCGCTTCATTGCTCACCCAAGGAGAAACGGTCAGCGAAAGGGCCAATCTGAAGTGCTGCGCGGACTCAAGACAAGAACTTTCGACAGTGCGCAGATGCGGAGAAATTGATAGAGGAGCTGCGGCGGCTCTTGGTCAATCGAACGACACCAAATCGAGCCACCGGACAGACACCCTTTGCTCTAGTCTATGGAGCGAAGCAGTTCTCCCCACGGAACTTCAGATACGGATCTCCTCGAGTGCTCGCTATGATGAGCTTGAGCAAGAGCAATCTGCGACAAGATGACGATTGCTCCTCGAGGAGGGACGTCTCGTGCTCTTGACGAGCTGCTCGATACCAGCAAGCCTTGCGCCGCTACCATAGCCGCAAGGTCAAAGCCAGAGTCTCGAGGAAGGCGAGCTTGTTCTTGGCGTGTTCAGTCCGCCAAGAATTCCAACAAGTTGACTTGAAGTGGGAAGGCCCTTATCGGGTGAGACAAGTCACGAGGCCCGCGCTGTCCGCCTCGAGACCGAAGAAGGCTTGCCGATGAGTAACTCTGGAACATAGAGCATCTTCGCAAGTTTTACCCATAAGGCGCGGTTGCCGTGATCCGCTCCGGCAACCACCTTTTGTACAAAAGCTTTGCCACCGTTGCATGTAACCCTTTGTACAAAGCCGGGCGCAGACCCCGTGCAGCAATAAAGTTTCCGTGTTTTGCGCTATTTGCCTTTTCCCATGCTCTTCTTTGCTATTTGCATGAGTTATTTGGCATCTTTCGTACGACACGCATATCCGGCAAGCAATAGCACGCCGAAAGTCCATATGCTTTTTCCTTCTTCTCTTTCCTTGTCTCTTAAGCAAAAGAAACGTTCCTCGTGCACAAGTTTGCCGGGGGGGAAGGAAAATGGAGGATGAACCAAGTGCTGTTCAAGAAAGAGAAGCTTGCCGGAGAACAGCTCAAAGTTTTAAATTTTTAAGTTGCCTTCCTTGAACAACCACACTCCGTATGGAAAACTTGTGCTCGGAGGAACCTACCCGTGGATAGCCGCTCCCTTGTCTTGTTTTCGAGCACGCTCAACGATTTAAATGAGCTGCGACAAAGTGTTGCGCCCTTGTTTCGTTTTCGAGTCCGCTCAGCAAGCTAGGTGCGTTGCAGCAAGCCACGGCAAGGTTGCTTGCCGGTAAGACCTTGGCCAGCGGGCTGCTTCGAGTTCGACACTCAGCGCTCGCGACAAGGGCTCCTTGCCGGCAAAACTCCTAGAAGCGTAAAGTTGAAGCATGCGAAGTTGAGGATCAAAACAAGGAAGATAACACTGTATCTGCTGATCAAAATAAAGGTAATATCTTACAAGGAATAACTTGTCGCGATGACTAATGAGTTCGTAGCAACCTATGCAGCAACAAAAAGAGATAAAGATAAAGGAGGCCTAATCTACGCGTCGCCTCCATCACGGAGATCTTGTTCACTTTGGCGATGATGTGGGCGACCTGCTCCTTCAGAGCCTCCATGTTCGCGTCGGCCGGCAAGCTGCGAAGAACGCTGGCGAGGTTTATGCCGGATTGCGGTATACGATCTTCACAAGACACGCCCATGGTTCCCAGCAAGACAGCCGGCGAGTCTCCTCGGCAAGTTGCGCGATCTTCTCCCAGATTTGCAAGGGCGGCGCGATCCCCGAAGAAGAGGCTGAGCTTGGCGCCTGGAGCGAGGTTTGATCCGGGAGTAGATGAGATGCTCCGGCTTGGCGCCAGCAGCTCCTGGTCAATGGCGGACGCAGAAGATACCAAATCCTCGGTCCATATCTCGACGATGCGACGGAAATCCTCGGCTGCTTTGTTGGCGCCGGCCACCAAGGTTCGCTCCTCGCGGAGCTCCTCCTTCAGCTTGGTTTCCCGGTCCCGGGCAGCGTCGAGCGAGTCCTTCAGCGCAGAGACTTGTAGCTCAAGACCCTCGATGGAGTCCTTGGCGGCCTTCAATTCGTCGCCCTTCTTGGAAAGGCACTCTGGAGTTACGAGTTGGTATGGGCATCCTTCTCGCCCGTGATGAGCGCGGCGACCTTCCCTCGCCGCCTTCAAGAACTCCTCCAGCGCGACCTTGGCGGCAAGCTCCTCCTTGGCGGTTTCGCGGCAGCATGGCGCCCTTCGCCTCCTTCAGTTCCCGCCAAGGGCCTGTTCCCGAGCGGCAAGGTCTTCCTCGTGAACGTCGAGGTTGACCTTCCGCTGGACGAGTTCTCCTTCTCGGCGGGACAGCTCCACTCCGGCGAGCCGTTGCTGCTCTTCGGCCTCGGCCTTCTCCAGCAACCATTCCTCGTACTCTCCGGCAAGTCGCTCGCGCTTCTCCGCCACCTCGCGGAGAGCAGCCTGATTGGCGGCGCTGAGCTCCGCCGCGCGCTTCTCCATCTCCTCGGCGGCCTTGGCGGCGAGGGCCTCCCGGGAAGCGAGCTTCGCCTGTCTGGCCCGGTAAAGGGCCAGGAGCTGGTGAAGCAGCTTCTCCTCATCGGGCCCGCCGCTCCCGCCGGGCCCCTCGACGACCTTCAAACCCGCGGAGGCGAGGATCTCCCCATCGAAGGCCTCGCCCTCCGCGGGAGCTCGCGACGAGGAACCCCACGGCATCTGGATGAAGACGCCGTTGGGGGCTTCCAAGTAGTAGCCGGACCGCTCTTCTCCGGCGGAGGGGTCGGTGACCGGCGCAGCACTCGACGCTCCCGCAGCCTCCGGGCCAGTGGTGCGGTCGCCGTCCCCCTCTCCGGCCAAGGCGTCTGAGGCGGGCGATCTCTGCACATGTGGCTCGGCGGCTCCCGCCGCGTCCTCGACGACAGGGGCGTCGTTGCCGCCACCCTGCACGTCCTCCTCCTCCTCAATGACGACTTCCGTCTCCATCTGCTCGGGGGGAGGAGGAGGATCTAGAAGAAGAAGAAAAAGCAAAAGAAGTTCAAGCAAATATCCAAAAAGAGGCGACGCCAAGAAGGCAAAGTTGCAGAACTTACCTTGGCGGACGTCTTCGTGGCGGGCTCTCTTGCCGGGAACTATCCTTGGCGGAGTGGCCGCCCTCGCTGGCTGCTCGCCCTTGGCGGGGTACTCGCCCTTGGCGGAGTACCCGCCCTTGGCGGGACGTTCTCCCTTGCCGGGGAGTCCAACCTTGGCGGGGATGGAGGGACTGCCGGCTCCTCAAGGGTGACCTCCGGATGCTCCTGCCGCTGCGGCTCCATCTCTGCACAAGTCAAGACAAACACGCCAAGATATTGGAGCAAGACGAAATCTCGAGACGCTACCGCAAGTGAAGGTGCGGGACTCAGACTACGCTGAGGGGCTGCTCCTCGACAGCCTTCGGGTCCGCAAGCTTGATCCGCACGTCCCCGTCCGCCTCGGCGGGAGAGTCGTCGCGACTCGACCACGGGCACCTTGGCTTTCTTCGCGCCCTTTCGGTCAAGGTCCTGAAATCAACACAAAAAACAAGATTAGCCTCAACAATAATCAAGGCGAAATTTAAGAAGATGAAGATTTCGGGTACTTACTCCTGTTCTTCCTCGTCGTCTTCGCTCAAGGCGGAGAAATCATACTCCACCTGGGTCGCGTCGGCGCGAGGAGCAGGAGGCGAAGGCCCTCTCGGGCGCTTGGCGGTCCTCGGGGCTGGGGGCTGCGAAGACCCGGCCCCTGTGGCAGCCGGGACCCGAGGAGCGGGCGGAGCCGCCGCTCCGCTCCGAGAAGACCTTTATCCGCCGGGCGCCGACCTGCGGGCGCTTTTGCCGTGGCTCAAGGCTGAAGTCGCTCTCCCGCCAAGCTGGTGCACCGTCGCCTCGGCGCAGCTTGACTCCCGAGAAGCTTGTGCCGCCCGGCGAGCTGGTAGTTGTCGGGGCCTGAGTACTGCTTCGCCGCCGCTTTGGAGGCGCCGTGGAGAACGCCTGGGGCTCGCCTGGGCGGGAGGTCTCCGACGACGAGGAGAGGTCGTCGGCGAAGGTCCGCGGACCCGCCCGGCATCCTCGGCGCGGCATCCTCTTCCTCCTCCTCGCCCGGCTGGCTCGCCAGACCAGCGCCCTGCTGCGGCCTCTCTCCTCGGCGTCTCGCTCCCTCCGCAGCACCACCTCTTGCCGCGGCCTCGGCCGCGATTCCGGGATCCCAGAGTGCCTCGAGAGGGACCCGGCAAGCGTGCGGGAGGAAGTTGCAGCGAGTCTGCAGATCTTCGCCGCCTCCGCTTGGTAGGACTCCTCCGCAGCCTCGCCTCCTCGGGAGTACAACCGAACTTTCTGCCGCTGCGGCTGCAGCGGCCTCTTCGCCCGAGAAGCTATGTACGTGAGCTCTGGTCCGTGGTGTCCCGTGTCAGCCCCGGGTCTCGTCCTTGTTCTTCGCCACCTCCTCAAGGGTGTCAAGAAGTTGAGGACGCCTATTGGCTCGGGCGGAATCCATGAACGCCCACGCCGTGTGAGTCACACGCGGGCATCATGGCGAGGAGGCGATCCCGAGCTGTCTTTGTTGCAAGGGGCACCACTCCCGGGAAGCTGAACCACTGGATGGGCGGGTCATATTTGAAGAGTTCCCGAACCATCCCCCTCAGCTCCAGCGTCGTGAAGTTGAAGTTCAGCCCGGGGCGCAGCCTCATTATATCCCCTGTGCCGCCGTACTCCCAGCCGGCCTTTTCCTGTCTTGAAGAGGGCAATGCGGCGGCGGAGGAAGTCTGCGCCATCTGCGCAGAACGGATAGCTTCCTCAAGACGGCGATCCGGATGAGGGCAACGCCGAGCTTGATATCGTCGAATCCAGCTCGCTCCGATCTCGCCAGGCGATAGGCGTTGTCGCGGGCGGTGAAGGGCTGCGGCTCGTCTTCAACGATCCAGCACCAGTCCGCACGCCACTCTTCCCACTTGCCGCGGAGCTCCCCCGGCAAGTATGACTTCTTCAAGTTCAGACGAAAAACCCAAGAAATCCCTCCGGAGAGGGGGAGCCGGGCTCTGCTCTAGGAGTGAAGAAGTGCCTGAACAGAGCTACGTTTGGGTGTATCCCTATGAAGTTTTCGCACATATGTGCGAAAACCGCCATTGTGAGGATGGCATTGGGGGTGAAATCAAGAAGGTGGAAACCGTATGTGTTCATGATGTCGCAGAAGAATTCAGAAAAAGAAGGACAAAGACCGCAGTGGAAGAAGGCTGCGACGAAATAGTACCCGCCGGGATAGTTGTCCATGGTGGCTGCGGATGAGCTGGTCCGAGGATGCGCCGTGGTCCTCTTGGCCTGTAACAGGAAATATTTGCCCCAGAGTTCCTCGCACGCCGAGCCGCGGCGGGAAGACGACGATTCGCCTCCGTGACTGGCGAAGCTTTTCCGCTGCTCGATTTCTCCTCCGCCTTCCCTTCCCTTCCGGTCTTTCGGGCCATAGCGGAGGCGGCGAGGGAAGGAGGATGAAGAGCCAGCGCGCCGCCATGGACGCAAGAGACGGTGGAGGAAATGCGGAGGCGGAGCGCGAAAAGGATCTCTCGAGGAGGAAGAAGAAGCAATGAAAGCGAAGGAGGGAACCGCGCTGCTCCCTCTGTTTTATGGGGAAGTGGGGCGCCCGCTCCTCTCATTAAAGAACGTGGGCACGCCCCATCCCACGACGCCGCAATCGACGCAGCGTCTTTGTTGCTGGGAGGCGGCGAAGCGAAGTGGAGCCGGCACGCCGTGGGCCTCGTGGTGCCTGCAGACTGCTTTTGGGCCTGGCCCAACAGCGCTCGGACTGTATGGCCCAGCCCGGGCTCTGTCGGTGTACTAAGGTAGGGGTACCTCAAGACCCCAACTTGTGCACGGCGATTGCAGCCCCCCCAGCAGGATCTACCATATGCTTGCCGGAGACCATCCCCGATCCATATCAAGCCATTCAAGAACAAAGTGTACAAGATAGAAGATCGAGACCCGGCAAGAGGAGCTTGCCGGGAAGGCCCCGTGCTCAAGACTACATCACTCACGCAAGGCCCGGCGAGAGGAGCTCGCCGGGAGACTAGAAGACTAAATCAGAAGACACGCCCGGCGCTATACGCTGCGTCGGCGAGGGCCCGGGGCGGCAAGCTACAAGCCCGACAAGCCCCGGGTCCGCAAGATCAAGACCCGCAAGGTACTTGCCGGAGAGCTGCGCTGCGTGCCGCACTCCAGCTCATCTGCCCACGCGTCACCTCTAGCTTTCTCAGACGCGTGTCGGATGGTCAGGCTGCATGGAGGGTGCGGTGGCACTCCGGTGGTGGATCCATCGCCGTGGCGCACGGAGACGCAGGGCGGGAGCTTTTGGGGTCGACGGCGACGGCATTAAATGCCCTTGTCCCCTCTGTCAAAAGTAGGTAGAATCCACTGTTCAAGCAATCGTAGCTGCACTTTGTTCCCGCACTGCTCCAACTACCACCTCTTTTACATTTTACCCTCTACCCTACATTGACACTGCCGGTGACCCTTGCACTATAAAAGGAGGCCCATGCACAACGAGGGGGTTCAACAATTTGCAACTCCCACGCTCGGTGTAGCTGCTCTTGTAGCTCTTCAAGCTCCCGAGCACAATACAACACAAAGCAGCAGAGGGTTTACGCGACCATCGCGGCCCGGCTGGGTAAAATCCGCCGCGTGCATCGCCCGATCTGCTCTCTCAGGCCTCCTCCGCCTCGCATCAAGACTCACGAAAGGGCCCGGCCCCATAGGTGCTCGCGGGCGGCGGCCCTCCATCATCCGCCGTCCGCCCGACAGCGCGTCTCGACATACTGAACGCCAGACGGCGCCTGTTGCAACTTGGCTTCTCTGCGGTACCCGCTAGATCGCATAACGCCTTTTGTTGGGTTGGGTTCTTGAGAAGGAGGCCCCATGAAGTCGCCATCGTACCCATGATCGGCAAAGTATCGATCGACGTTGCCAAATGTATCGTCGTCGTCATCGCTGCCGCGTCGATCCTGTGCCATATGCATGTTTGGATCGATGGCATAGGGATGTCCGCACCGTTGCGGCGGTCTTGCCATGGGGCCGACTTGGCGCCGCACGACTGGCGGTGTTGTCTTTGGGGTGGTGTCCCCGCCCCAAACGAATCGCTCTTCGCCAAAGCAGGGCCAGCTCAGCGCCGAGGGTCATCATGTCATCATCGCCGGCCCGACGGGTCGAATTGGAGGTAACAACTCGTCGCAGCCTGGCAGCACCAACCAGTTGAACCCTAAACAAGTTGGGTGGCATCTGGGTACCGTGGAACAAGGGGTTGCCCGGTTGAACGATTTTGCCCTTGGCGACATCGACCAACTCGTTGTTCACGAAGTGGAGGAGAGTGCACGGAACGTCGGTGGCACCCTGCGAAAACATGTAGGGCGTCAGGGATGCCCGGTCAAAGGCAAGGAGATGAAGTCCTCGGCCGAGAGAGGCTTAATTAGTTACCGTGATGATGGCGTCGAGCTCGGCTAATGTTGAGGCACCGCCAACGGCGGGCGTGCAGTTGACGGAGGGGTCACTTGCTGCAGAGGTGCCGGCCGGCGTACACCCGGGTGCATTAAGCTCCCGTGCCGGCGTCGGAGACACCAATGCCGCCTCCGGTTGAGTAGGGGAGGGGTGCGGGGGGTCGGCGGCGGCGGTTGAGTAGGGAGGTGCGGGGGTGGGCGGCGGTTGAGTAGGGGAATCGAGGTGCGGGGGTCGGCGGCGGCGCCCGTGGACGGGGTGCTCGGCGAGGGGACCGGATCTGGCGAGGTGGGATAGCGACGAGATGGAGGGGATCGAGATCGAGTGTCCATGAAATTTGAAAATATTCATGATAGTTCAAAAAGTGTCCATGAAATACAATCGAGAAATGAAGGCTACGATTTAAATACAATCGATCTTAGCTAGCTATCTGTTCACAATCTTCTTGACCTTCTTTTTCGCAAATGGAGTTCTTACGTGGAACGGACGCCTTTAGGTAGGGTGGTCCGCTTCTTCTTGTGGTGTATGCTGCTACTTCATCATCGTCGCCATGTTCGATCCTCGGTCGCCAGATTTGTCAAGTCTTGCTCATTGGCTACTCCATCCATTCCGATGATCTTCCTTTTGTCTCTCCTCACGACAACACGACCGGGCTTTGACGGTCGGTAATGAAGAAGCATTGGACAACTTGGGAAGCCAGTACCCATGGATCATTTTTAGCGGTGACGTTTGCGCCATGGTCTTGATTTGGCCGGGTATAACCATGGTGGTGAAATACCGGTCTTCTTTTAGGACGCTCCGCCCATATGACACGGAACATCGACCTTCTCTCCAGCAGTAGCTCAGCTCCCAGATCTCCTCGATCCTTCCGTAGTATCTGTCCTTGTCATTACCGGTGTAGGATTCCATCATTACCCCGGAGTTCTGATAACCATCGCTCTTCATGTCCTTGGCCTCGGTTTAGAATGTGTAGCCGTTGATATCGTACGCCTCATATGTCATCAGGTTGTGCTCGGCGCCCTGTGACAAGGGGAATATGAGTTGTTCTTCCGCGGAAGAATCCTCATGTAAAGGGTACGATGTAAGCTTCGCTGAACCAACGCGTGAAACATGAGTTGTGCTCTTTGATTTTATCTCTGTCCGCCCTCTGTTGGCCTCGGTCATTGTACGCCTTCTTAATAAAGGTTTTGTGCTCTACCACCCAAGGATCGACCACGCCTATGTGTTGTAGCGCGACTAGGTTTGCTCTTTCAAAGTCGGCGAGTCGACCCTCTAAGTCGACATGCATTTGGCGGCGACCTCACGGTGACCCCATCCAGCGAGCCTGCCGAGGTGCTCGCTGACGGGCAGACCAACGGGTCCTCGATGCCTAGATAATTCGTGCGAGAGGAGATGCACTCTTCGTGAGAAAGCCCTCGCTATACTTCCTCTGGACGTGACATGTTGCGAACGTATCCTTTGATGACACCATTCATCCTTTCGAACGGCATCATTGTGCAGGAACGCCGCCCGAGTTGGATGATATCCTCCACTATATGGACCAGCAGATGCACCATAACGTCAAGAATGCGGGCGGAAGTACATCTCAAGCTCGCATAGTATCACCACGATCTCTTCCTCGTAGCCTTTTCGAGTTGCCTCACGCCAATCAACTTCCGAGATGACGTCGAAAAAGTTGCATAGGCCAAATAGCGTTTCACGGACATGCGCGCCCATGATCCCATGGATTGCAACCGAAGTATCTGCGTCATCAAGACGTGATACCGTGAGACTTCATCCCATCAACTTCGCTTCATTGGGTCTAGGTATCCGCTTATCTTCCCGCAGAATCAGAAGGAAGTTTTACTCCTAGGAGGCAGGTGAAAACTGCTCGATCTCCTCCTAACTTAGAGTGAAGCACGCGGGAGGGTAGTCATTTCCGGTCTTCTTGGCGTTTTTGCCTTTGCGGCGACTTTCGTGGTGCTTCGCCTCATCATCATCATCATCATCATCATCATCATCATCATCATCATCATCATCATCATCATCATTAGCGTGAAGCTCCCCGCCGATGCCCATTGATTTCAAGTCCGCCCTTGCTTTCGCCCATCTTTGGTCCTCTCTCGCATGTTGAGCAGGGTACCAAGCAGACTCGCACACGCTCTTCGTGATATGCATGACATCAAGGCTGTGAGGCACACGGTGGATCTTCCAAGACGGCAAGTCCCAAAAACAGACCTCGTTTTCCATACCTTCAAGCAGCTGCTCTGGCGCCTTTCGCTTTTCCGCTCTGGCGCCTTTTGCTTCTTTCCGACGGTGGGCGTCTTTCCAATTTTTCAACAACTTGTCTATTTCCTCGCCGCTCCTCGTGACATCGCGTTTTGGGTTCGGTTTCACCATCGAACAGATCCTTGCATTTCCTCCACGGGTCATCGTCGCGAAGCCACCTTCGATGTCCCATGAACACGGTTTTCGAAGACCCGGGATCTCTATCTAGCTGGCGATACGTTGTGTCATCCATGCACCTTACGCATCTAGAAAATTCGTGGACTACCTGCCTCGCGAGATATCCGTAACCGAGATAGTCGTGCACCGTCGTGAGCAGTGCGGCTCTCATAGGGAAATATTCTTTCTCGGCGCCCCACGTATTGGCTGGCGTTTTCCACAGCGTGTCAAGCTCCTCTTTCAGCAGCCCCGATCTGATTGATGTCGTTCCTGGTTGTTTCGCCCTTCAATTAGCATACTCATGTGAATGTACTTCCTCTTCATGCACAACCGTGGGGAAGGTTGTACATCCACACAAACACGTGCCAGTGCTATGTGTGCTTCTCTCGCTGCCAAACGGATTGACTCCATCGGTGCTCGCGCCCAAAGCACGATGTTCCTTGGATCGCTCCCAAATTCTGAGTATTCGAAGTTCAACGCTTGCCACTGGCTCGCATCCTTAGGGTGACTCAGCATCTTGTCTTTTTTATCTATCTCCGGATCATTTGCGTCATCTTCTCGCTTCTTCTCCTCCCTATCCACGTGTCAACGCAGGAGCTTTGCTACCTTAGGGTCCGCAAAATACCGCTGCAGACGAGGAGTGATCGGAAAGTACCACACCACTTTTCGAGGAGCTTTCTTCCTCTTCTTGTATCGAGTGACGCCACACACCGGACATATGGTAGACTCCGCGTGCTCGCCCCGATAAATGATGCAATTGTTCATGCACACATGGTATTTCACATGCGGTAAATCCAGAGGACACACGATTTTCTTCGCCTCCTCCAAACTGGTCGGGCACTTGTTCCCCTTGGGAAGACGTTCGTGCCAGAATGACATGTTCTCGTCGAAGCATGCGTCGGTCATTTTGTGTTTTACCTTCATCTCCGAGCCATGAGCGTTACTTTCAGCGGGTATCCTCGGCCTGCATCCTTCATACAATGGAGTAACGCGCCTAACTCAAGTTGATCCATCTTGGCTTTCTCTCGGGCGGCAGCTCTTGCGTTATCCGCCCCGCTTGAGAAGCAGCTCTTGAATATGAGGGTCCTGCACCCAGCCCATGGATGGTCCAGCGCGCCGTCGCTCCGCTGGCATCATCATCATGTCCTGCATCTTCTACATGATGATCGTGTACAGCATCACCGTCCCGATCATCTCCGGGATTCTTCGTCTTCTCGCCGCCGAGCCGCGGTGGTTGTCTTGATGCCCTTCCTCATTTCTGCCCGCCCCCATGGACGACTTCGTAGTCATCTTCATCACCTTGCCACCGATAGCCATCCATGAAACCACGCAAGAGCAGGTGGTCCCGACCTGTCCGAATCCGGGTTCGCAATAAGGCTCTTCACTTGCATCTTCGACACGGACATCTTATCTCCGCCTCGTTCTTTTGAAGCATCTCGCCTTCGCGGACCTCAAAAACCTATTCACGATGCCTTCGGTCATCGTGCGGACTATGGTCGTCATGGGTAGAGCAAAACGATATTTTAGAACCAAGAAAAATTTGGCATGACTTTCCTAAAAATAGGACCAAAAGAATGCTTAATGCCAAAATTTCGCCAAACGGAAATGAATCAACATTCCGCAAAATATTGGCAACTATCGCATTTCAAATACCGGTACACCTCCAAACACAAACACATATGCAACACCACAAACATATGCAACACCACGAACATACATAGATCTAGCTAGGCCATAAAAAGTGCATGTGCACATTGTTGTAGGGAGAACAACATAAATATAGCTTCCCCCCTTACTTAACTGTCAAAACAAGGTAATTTAACCACTTAATTTGAATGAATCTATGGTGGAAATGAGGTGAAAAAGAGGAGGCACCCGAGACAAGGAGGAGGCGGTGGAGAGAATAAAGTGGGGAGAAAGTGAGTGTGGGAGGAGAGGATGTCCAAAATATCTTGTTGCTACCCACTTACTAATGGCGCACCAACCATAAATGCGCCATTAGTAATCCAGGTTACTAATGGCGCACCCTCTGGTGGTGCGCCATTAGTAGTTTTGCAACAAAAAAAATACTAATGGCGCACTCTCCCAGGGTGCACCATTACTAGTTTAAACTAGTAATGGCGCACCGTGGGACAGTGCGCCATTAGTAGTTTTGCAAAAAAAGGAATAAAAAAATAATAAAAAAACAACATTAGTAACTAGTAATGGCGCACTTCCTATGGATGCGCCATTAGTATGTTTGGACATGCGCACAAGTTCAAAAAAAAAATTTGATACTAATGGCGCACCATGGGCCAAAGTCGCCATTAGTAGTTTCAACACTAATGGCGACGTAAGGTGGTGCGCCATTAGTATATACTAATGGCGCACCACTTGTCTGGTGCGCCATTAGTGTCAATCCCATCTATAGCCCTTTTTCTAGTAGTGGGTTAGGTACCTGGCGTCTCTCAACCTTAGCACGTCCTCTTCCGTGACGGAGGAGGACATCCAACGGCCCTGTAGGTCAGAGACGGACATTGTCGAAGGTCCGAAGCGCCCGAATCTGGAGCCTTGGGTGTTGGAACTCGGGGCGAGGGGCGGATTCGATTGAGGATTGGAGAAAAGGAACAGGCCTTTGTCTCACTATAAAGGGGGAGAATACCAAGAGCCGTCCCCGTGACCGTTTGGAACTCGCCTTCGATGGAGGGGGCGTGGCAACGGGCGTGGTTGGGTTACCCACGTCCGTATTGATGAGAATCTCGGAATAAGGGGACACGATCTCTGCTTCGACAAGACGTGCCAAGGAAACCGCTTCGCTAAACGCGCTGAGGTGGAATAATAAAAACGATTCGAGTAAAGGCTTGGTTGTGGTGTGACGTCACGCCACAAAATACGTCAGCAGATTGAACTTGTGTAAATATTATTCTCTCTACGGTGGTATGTGGAATTTATTTTGCAGAGCCAGACACTATCCTGGTGTTCACAAACTTCTACGAATTATTCGGAGGGGGAGCCCGCCTTGCAATGCCGAAGACAATATGCGCGACGGACTCGTCGTCATTGAAGCCTGGTTCAGGGGCTACTGAGGGAGTCCTAGACTAGGGGGTGTGCGGATAGCCGAACTATCATCATTGGCCGGACTCCATGACTATGAAGATACAAGATTGAAGACTTCGTCCCGTGTCCGGATGGGATTTTCCTTGGCGTGGAAGGCAAGCTTGGAAATACGGATATGTAGATCTTCTACCATTGTAACCGACTCTGTGTAACCCTAGCCCTCTCCGGTGTCTATATAAACCGGAGGGTTTTAGTCCATAGGACGAACAACAATCATACCATAGGCTAGCTTCTAGGGTTTAGCCTCCTTGATCTCGTGGTAGATCCACTCTTGTACTACCCATATCATCAATATCAATCAAGCAGGAGTAGGGTTTTACCTCCATCGAGAGGGCCCAAACCTGGGTAAAAACATCGTGTCCCTTGTCTCCTGTTACTATCCGCCTAGACGCACAGTTCGGGACCCCCTACCCGAGATCCGCCGGTTTTGACACCGACAGAGGGCCTCTACATCATCTCCAAGGCCTCTCCGATGAGTTGTGAGTAGTTTACCACAGACCTTCGGGTCCATAGTTATTAGCTAGATGGCTTCTTCTCTCTCTTTGAATCTCAATACAAAGTTCTCCTCGATCTTCTTGGAGATCTATTCGATGTAACTCTTTTTGCGGTGTGTTTGTTGAGATCCGATGAATTATGGGTTTATGATCATGTTTATCTATGAGAAATAATTGAATCTCCTCTGAATTCTTTTATGTGTGATTGGTTATCTTTGCAAGTCTCTTCGAATTATCAGTTTGGTTTGGCCTACTATATTGATCTTTCTTGCAATGGGAGAAGTGCTGAACTTTGGGTTCAATCTTGCGGTGTCCTTTCCCAGTGACAGCAGGGCAGCAAGGCACGTATTGTATTGTTGCCATCGAGGATAAAAAGATGGGCTTTATATCATATTGCTTGATTTTATCTCTCTACATCATGTCATATTTCTTAATGCGTTACTCTGTTCTTCATGAACTTAATACTCTAGATGCAGGCAGGAGTCGGTCGATGTGTGGAGTAATAGTAGTAGATGCAAAATCGTTTCGATCTACTTGTCGCGGACGTGATGCCTGTATACATGATCATGCCTAGATAATCTCATAACTATGCACTTTTCTATCAATTGCTCGACAGTAATTTGTTCACCCACCGTAATACTTATGATATCTTGAGAGAAGCCACTAGTGAAACCTATGGCCCCCGGGTCTATCTTTTATCATATAAGTTTCCCATCTACTTTTATTTGCATCTTTACTTTTCAATCTATATCATAAAAATAACAAAAATATTTATCTTATCTTATTATCTCTATAAGTTCTCACTTTTGCAAGTTACCGTGAAGGGATTGACAACCCCTTTATCGCGTTGGTTGCGAGGTTCTTGTTTGTTTGTGTAGGTACGAGGGACTTTTGAGGAGCCTCCTACTGGATTGATACCTTGGTTCTCAAAAACCGAGGGAAATACTTACGCTACTTTGCTGCCTCACCCTTTCCTCTTCAAGGGAAAACCAACGCAGTGCTCAAGAGGTAGCAAGAAGGATTTCCGACGCCGTTGCCGGGGAGGTCTTCGCTCAAGTCAAGACATACCAAGTACCCATCACAAACTCATCTCCCTCGCATTACATTATTTGCCATTTGCCTCTTGTTTTCCTCTCCCCCACTTCACCCTTGCCATTTTATTCGCCCTCCTCTCTCTTTCGCTTGCCTCTTGTGTGCTTGTGTATTGGACTGCTTGTCGCAATGGCTCAAGATAATACCAAATTGTGTGACTTTCCAATACCAACAATAATGATTTCCTTAGCACTCCGATTGCTCCTCTTAATGATGCTGAATCTTGTGAAATCAATGCTGCTTTGTTGAATCTTGTTATGAAAGAGCAATTCTCTGGCCTTCCTAGTGAAGATGCCGCTACTCATCTAAATAACTTTGTTGATTTGTGTGATATGCAAAAGAAGAAAGATGCGGATAATGATATTGTTAAATTGAAGTTATTTCCGTTTTCACTTAGAGATCGTGCTAAAACTTGGTTTTCGTCTTTGCCTAAAAATAGTATTGATTCATGGAATAAGTGCAAAGATGCTTTTATCTCTAAGTATTTTCCTCCCGCTAAGATATCTCTCTTAGAAACGATATTATGAATTTCAAACAACTTGATCATGAGCATGCTGCCCAATCTTGGGAAAGAATGAAATTAATGATTCGCAATTGCCCTACACATGGTTTGAATTTATGGATGATCATACAATTTTTTTATGCTGGATTGAATTTTGCTTCTAGAAATCTTTTAGATTCGTCTGCGGGAGGCATTTTTATGGAAATCACTTTAGGAGAAGCTACTAAACTCCTAGATAATATTATGGTTAATTATTCTCAATGGCTCACCGAAAGATCTACTAGTAAAAAGGTTCATGCGGTAGAAGAGATTAATGTTTTGAGTGGAAAGATGGATGCACTTATGAAATTATTTGCTACTAAGAGTGCTTCTATTGATCCCAATGATATGCCTTTGTCTACTTTGATTGGGAATAATAATGAATCTATGGATGTGAATTTTGTTGGTAGGAATAATTTCAGTAACAATGCTTATAGAGAAAACTTTTATCCTAGGCAGTTTCCTAGTAATTCCTCTAACAATTATGGTAATTCCTACAACAAATCTTATAGAAATTTTAATAAGATGCCCTCTGATTTTGAGAATAGTGTTAAAGAATGTATGATCTCTCAAAAAATTCAATGCTTTGCTTGAAGAAAAATTGCTTAAAGTTGATGAATTGGCTAGGAACGTTGATAGACTTTCTCTTGATGTTGAATTTTTGAAACTTAGATCTATTCCACCTAAGCATGATATCAATGAGTCTCTCAAATTCATGAGAATTTCCATTGATGAGTGCAAAGAAAGAACCGCTAGGATGCGTGCTAAGAAAGATTGCTTTGTAAAAGCGTGTTCTTCTAGTTTCCATGAAAATAATGATGAAAATCTAAAAGTTATTGATGTGTCCCCTATTAAATCTTTGTTTTGCAATATGAATCTTGATAATGATGGGACTGGAGATGAGTCGACTTTAGTTAAAAGGCATCCCAATGATTCAGAGTTTTTAGATCTTGATACTAAATTTGGTAAAAGTGGGATTGGAGAGGTCAAAACTTTACATAGCATTGAACCCACTATTATGGATTTCAAGGAATTTAATTATGATAATTGTTCTTTAATAGATTGTATTTCCTTGTTACAATCCGTGTCGAATTCTCCTCATGCTTATAGTCAAGATAAAGCTTTTACCAAACATATTGTTGATGCCTTGATGCAATCTTATGAGGAAAAACTTGAGTTGGAAGCTTCTATACCTAGAAAACTTTATGATGAGTGGGAACCTACTATAAAAATTAAAATTAAAGATCATGAATGCTATGCTTTGTGTGATTTGGTGCTAGTGTTTCCACGATTCCGAAAACTTTATGTGATGTGCTAGGTTTCCATGAATTTGATGATTGCTCTTTAAACTTGCACCTTGCGGATTCCACTATTAAGAAACCTATGGGAAGGATTAACGATGTTCTTATTGTCGCAAATAGGAATTATGTGCCCATAGATTTCATCGTTCTTGATATAGATTGCAATCTTTCATGTCCTATTATTCTTGGTAGACCTTTCCTTACAACGATTGGTGCAATTATTGATATGAAGGAAGGGAATATTAGATTCCAATTTCCATTAAGGAAAGGCATGGAACACTTTCCTAGAAAGAAAGTCAAATTACCTTATGAGTCTATCATGCGAGCCACTTATGAATTGAATACCAAAGATGGCAATACGTAGATCTATTCTCGCTTTTATGCCTAGCTAGGGGCGTTAAACGATAGTGCTTGTTGGGAGGCAACCCAATTTTATTTTTGTTCCTTGCTTTTTACTTTTGTTTAGTAATAAATATTTCATCTAGCCTGTGTTTATATGTGGTTTTATGTTTTAATTAGTGTTTGTGCCAAGTAGAACCTATAGGATAACCTACTGTGATAGTTAATTTGATTCTGCTGAGAAACAGAAACTTTTGCACGCACGAGAGTAATTTTAATAAATCACAGCAACGTTATTTTGTGTTGATTCTTTTTTCAGTAGATCAATAGACAAATTTCACAGGACTTCCGATTTTTGTAGGATTTTTAGAATTCTAGAAGTATTATAAAGTTACAGATTTCTACAGACTGTTCTGTTTTTGAAAGATTCTGTTTTTCGTGTGTTGTTTCCTTATTTTGATGCATCTATGGCTAGTATCGGGGGTTATGAACCATAGAGAAGTTGGAATACAGTAGGTTTAACACCAATACAAATAAAGAATGAGTTCATTGCAGTACCTTATGTGGTGGTTTTTCTTTCTTGCACTAACGGAGCTTATGAGATTTCCTGTTGAGTTTTGTGTTGTGAAGTTTTCAAGTTTTGGGTAAAAGTTTTGATGGACTATGGAATAAGGAGTGGTAAGAACCTAAGCTTGGGGATGCCCATGGAACCCCAAGATATTAAAGGACAACCAAAAGCCTAAGCTTGGGGATGCCCCTGAAGGCATCCCCTCTTTCTTCTTCGTCTATCGGTAACTTTACTTGGAGCTATATTTTTATTCGCCACATGATATGTGTTTTGCTTGGAGCGTCTTGTATGATATGAGTATTTGATTTTTAGTTTAACACAATCATCCTTGCTGTACACACCTTTTGGGAGAGACACACTTGATTTGGAATTTATTAGAATACTCTATGTGCTTCACTTATATCTTTTGAGCTAGACAAGTTTTGCTCTAGTGCTTCATTTATCTTTTAGAGCACGGCGGTGGCTTAATTTTGTAGAAATTGTTGATCTCTCATGCTTCACTTATATCATTTTGAGAGTCTTTTAGAACAGCATTTTCTATGGTTATAAAATTGGTCCTAATATGATGAGCATCCAAGTTGGGTATAATAAAAACTATCATAGAGAGTGCATTAAACACTATGATCAATTTGATGCTTGATAATTGTTTTGAGATATAAAGGTGGTAATGTGAGAGTCATGCTTGTTGGGTACTTATGAAATTGAGAAATACTTGTGTTGAAGTTGGCAAGTCCCGTAGCATGCACGTATGGTAAAAGCTGTGTGACAAATTTGTTGCATGGGGTGCTCTTCTAATTGTCTTCCTTATGTGTGGAGGTCGGGATCACGCGATGGTTAACTCCTACCAACCCTTCCCCTAGGAGCATGTGTAGTAGTACTTTGCTTCAAGGGCAAGTAGACTTTTGCAATAAGTATATGAGTTCTTTATGACTAATGTGAGTCCATGGATTATACGCACTCTCATCCTTCCACCATTGCTAGCCTCTATTATACCGCGCAACTTTCGCCGGTATTATACACCCACCATTTACCTTCCTCAAAACAGCCACCATACCTACCTATTATGGCATTTCCATAGCCATTCCAAGATATATTGCCATGCAACTTTCCACCGTTTCATTATTATGACACACCCCATCATTGTCATATTGCTCTTTGCATGATCATGTTGTTGACATTGTATTTGTGGCAAGGCCACCTCCATAATTTTTCATACTTGTCGCTCTTGATTCATTGCATATACCAGTACACCGCTGGAGGCATTCACGTAGAGTCATATTTTGTTCTAAGTATTGAGTTGTAATTCTTGAGTTGTAAATCAATAAAAGTGTGATGACCTTCACTATTAGAGCATTGTCCCAAGTGAGGAAAGGATGATGAAGACAATGATTCCCCCACAAGTCGGGATGAGACTTTGGACTTTATAAAAAATAAAAGAGGCCAAAGAAGCCCAAATAAAAAAAAGAAAAAGAGAAAAAAGAGGCCAAAGAATCCCACCAAATAAAAAATAAAAAAATGAGAGAAAAGAAAGAAGGGATTGTGAACTATCTTTTTTTCCACACTTGTGCTTCAAGTAGCACCATGATCTTCATGATAGAGAGTCTCCTATGTTGTCACTTTCATATACTAGTGGGAATTTTTCAGTATAGAACTTGGCTTGTATATTCCAATGATGGGCTTCCTCAAAATGCCCTAGGTCTTCGTGAGCAAGCAAGTTGGATGAACACCCACTTAGTTTCTTTTGTTGAGCTTTCATATATTTATAGCTCTAGTGCATCCGTTGCATGGCAATCCCTACTCACTCACATTGATATCTATTAATGGGCATCTCCATAGCCCGTTGATACGCCTAGTTGATGTGAGACTATCTTCTCCCTTTTTTGTCTTCACAACCACCACCCTATTCCACATATAGTGCTATGTCCATGGCTTGCGCTCATGTATTGCGTAGGATTTGAAAAAGCGGAAGCGCGTTAAAAAGTATGAACCAATTGCTTGGCTGAAACCGGGGTTGTGCATGATGGGAGTATTTTGTGTGATGAAAATGAAGCATGGCCTAACTATATGATTTTGTAGGGATGAGCTTTCTTTGGCTATGCTATTTTGATAAGACATGATTACTTGTTAGTATGCTTGAAGTATTACTATTTTTATGTTCTATGAACTTTTATCTTGAATCATTTGGATCTAAACAATCATGCCACAATAAAGAAAATTACATTGAGAATTATGCTAGGTAGCATTCCACATCAAAAATTCTGTTTTCATCATTTACCTACTGAACGACGAGAATGAATTAAGCTTGGGGATGCTTGATACGTCTCCAACGTATCTATAATTTTTGATTGTTCCATGCTATTATATTACCCATTTTGGATGTTTATGGGCTCTACTCTACACTTTTATATCATTTTTGGGACTAACCTACTAACCGGAGGCCCTGCCCAAATTGCTGTTTTTTTGCCTATTTCAGTGTTTCGAAGAAAATGAATATCAAACGGAGTCCAAACGGAATGAAACCTTCGGGAGCGATCTTTTTGGAACAAACGCAATCTAGGAGACTTGGAGTGGACGTCAAGCAGCAGCCGAGGCGGCCACGAGGCAGGAGGGCGCGCCCTAGGGGGGTGGGCGCACCCCCCATCCTCATGGGCCCCTCGTGGCTCCCCTGACCTACCTCCTTCGCCTATATATATCCACGTACCCCGAAAACTTCTAGGGGCACCACGAAAAACTATTTCCACTACCGCAACCTTCTGTATCCGTGAGATCCCATCTTGGAGCATTCGTCGGCGCTCCACCGGAGGGGGAATCGACCATGGAGGGCCTCTACATCATCTCCAAGGCCTCTCCGATGAGTTGTGAGTAGTTTACCATAGACCTTTGGGTCCATAGTTATTAGCTAGATGGCTTCTTCTCTCTCTTTTGATCTCAATACAAAGTTCTCCTCGATCTTCTTGGAGATCTATTCGATGTAACTCTTTGTGCGGTGTGTTTGTCGAGATCCGATGAATTGTGGGTTTATGATCAAGTTTATCAATGAGAAATAATTGAATCTCCTCTGAATTCTTTTATGTGTGATTGGTTATCTTTGCAAGTCTCTTCGAATTATCAGTTTGGTTTGGCTTACTAGATTGATCTTTCTTGCAATGGGAGAAGGGCTTAGCTTCGGCTTCAATCTTGCGGTGTCCTTTCCTAGTGACAGCAGGGGCAGCAAGGCACGTATTATATTGTTGCCATCGAGGATAAAAAGATTGGTTTTATATCATATTGCTTGAGTTTATCCCTCTACATCATGTCATGTTTCTTAATGCGTTACTCTATTCTTCATGAACTTAATACTCTAGATGCAGGCAGGAGTCGGTCGATGTGTGGAGTAATAGTAGTAGATGCAGAATCGTTTCGATCTACTTGTTGTGGACGTGATGCCTATATACATGATCATGCCTACATAATCTCATAACTATGCACGTTTCTATCTATTGCTCGGCAGTAATTTTTTCACCCACCGTAATACTTATGCTATCTTGAGAGAAGCCACTAGTGAAACCTATGGCCCCGCGTCTATATTTTATCATATAAGTTTCCCATCTACTTTTATTTGCATCTTTACTTTTCAATCTATATCATAAAAATACCAAAAAAATTATCTTATCTTATTATCTCTATCTGATCTCACTTTCGCAAGTTACCGTGAAGGGATTGACAACCCCTTTATCACGTTGGTTGCGAGGTTCTTGTTTGTTTTTGTAGGTACGAGGGACTTTTGAGGAGCCTCCTACTAGATTGATACCTTGGTTCTCAAAAACTGTGGGAAATACTTACGCTACTTTGCTGCTTCACCCTTTCCTATTCAAGGGAAAACCAACGCAATGCTCAAGAGGTAGCACACCTCAAAGCTATTCTTTCTATTCGATCTATTCAAGAGTTTGTACTAAAATAAAAACAAATCCATTTTTTCCGCTCGATCTATCCTAGAGTTCGTACTAGAATAGCACCAAAGCAAATTCATATTCATAATACTCAATCCACACAAAGAACTATAAAGAGACCCCAAAGTTTCCGTCGGAGAAAAACGTGCATCAACCCCTATGCATAGATTACCCCAATATCACCGCGGGAATCCTCGAGTTGAATGCCATAACACATATCGAGTGAATCAATAAGATACCTTATTGTGACCTCAAGTATTCATATTGCAAGACATATATCATGTGTTCTCATCTCTGAATATTCAATCCGACAAGACAAAACTTTGAAGGGTAAAGATTCAATTCATCATAAGAAGAGTATAGAGGGGAGAAACATCATATGATCCGACTATATTTACAAAGCCCATGATATAGATCACGAGAGAGAGAGAGAGAGAGAGAGAGATCAAACACATAGCTACTGGTACAAATGTAACGACCAAATCTCGAAGGATTTGAGTCTCTGTGCTTACCGTGCTAGTCCCTAGATCGAACTCGCTAGCACACACAGTATAGATGAATACCAGGATAGCAAGTGCATCATTTATTACAACGTATGATCCAGAATGTATAAAATAAAACAATCTGCATAACACTTGGCTAGCTTTATTCAATCAAACAGCGGAAAGTAGCAGAAAATAACGATGAGTCCCATCATAGCCCACTGGCGATGCTGAGTGCAGACTCGCGACCCTAACGGTACCTTACTCTTCGTCTGAATATCCTGCAACATGAGACGTTGCAGCCATATAGGTCAATACTTTGAATGTATTGGCAAGTTACACAGGAGTAATAATATAGCAGACCTACATGTATATGCATAGTACAACAAAGGAAGGCTTGAGGGTTTATTTTTTTGCATAAAGCTGATTTTATCCTAATAACTACCTAATAGTCAAAAAAAATTTATTTAGTTCTTTTATTACTACAATTAAATACACAAGGTTGAGTTGGCAAAATCAACTCCAACCTACCCTTTATTAAGTTGCCCACAAATATTATTAAGTGTCACATCTGTCAAGATCATCCAACAACTGTAATGGCATAGTGGCTCAAATTTACCCATAACCGGGGGCACGGCTAATCATGATTAGTTTTAATACTCTGCAGAGTTTAGTACGCTTTACCCACTGGACCCAATCCGAAGATTGAGACGAAGTCTTTCAGAAGCAGTCCCCTAGTCCCAACAGGAGGCCCATCCCAACTATTATATCTACATCTGCTGGCACATCCGGGTAAGGGTTCCACAACTGATCAACTAAGCCAGAGCCCATATAGCCAGTGGCCGCACATGGAAGCTACTAGTCACTAAGTCATCGATCTTTTTGAACACGGGCGGCCGTCCACTTACATTCAGAGGGTAAAACCATGATGTTCTTGAAACCACCCTTCAATACCAATTCCGCCCAGAGGTGAATTAAGTCCTCAATTACTACTCAATTTGATTATATTTATAATCCTCACATAATCTCAATGTATACACGAACCACCCCCGTCTACAAAGCATAGCAAACTACAACTACCACGATTTGCAAAAGACGGGAAGATAGCTCAACATCATATAGCAAAATAATATAGTATTCCTACACATGCATAAATTCATAGTGTGATATAACTACATGCATAGAAAACAATAGGTAAAGGATGATCAACATGTAACTTGCCTTGGTTCTGGTTCAGAAAGTCACACTCCTGACAATAGTTTGCCTCGCACTCCGGACAATCTACACGTTTCACACAATTCAACAAATCAATCACCGGATCACGAAAAGAACAAAAACAAAACCAACAGCAAGAAAATCATTTCAAAAACACAACAACAGCAGCATAACAGCACCTAAATTGCACTACGGTCACAACGCAATAAGAATCACCCGAATCCGATAAACGGTTTGAGAGTTATGGCCTCCGGAAGGTTTATTTCAAATTCAAACGAATTCAAATTTGAAAAGTGCAAACGTGTGCAAACTTGGTACTTTGATAAAGTGCTGATTTTTGTGAGATCATAGGAAAAAGAATTACCTAAATTGGACTTATAGAATAAAAGATATAGCTAGTTGAAGTTAGAGTTGAAATCTGAAAATAAAACAAAAGAAAACAGAAATCCCCTGCACAGTTCACGCGTTACTGTAGCAACTCCTGTGCGTGTCATGTAGCGAAGTGCCACGTGTCAGCGCGTGATTGGCCGGGGTTTGCTGTGCGTGCGTGCTCACCGGAAAACAGGGGACGGCGGCGGCGGTCTCGGGCGTCGGCGGCGGCGGCTCTCCGGCGGGTCTACGGCGAAGGTAAGGTGACGGACGGGTTCAGCGACAAGTTGCGGAGGTGGTGGTGGTGTCGGACGGCGGCGGGGTGTCCTCTATTAGGCGACGGCGGCTCGCGAAACTTCGGCGTGCTCCGGCGAAGTCGGGCGTCGGTGGCGGCGTCGTCCTGGTGCGCTGCAGGTTAACCCGAGGTGTCAAACGAGTGCGGCGTCGAGAGGGGGTTCGAACGGTGCAAGAGGTCCGGCTGTACGAGCTCTTACGGCGGCGCAATCTTCCGGCGAACGGCGGAGCTCCGGGCGAGATCCGTTTCGCCCTAGCTGCTCGTGCGGACGAGGAAAGAAAGGGGAGGGCGTGCGCTAGGGTTCCCGATGGTTTTGCTCGGCTTGAGTCCTGTGGGTGCACGGGTCGGACAGGCGCCGGATCGATCCGGCTCGGCCACGCGATTGCTGCGTCTTGTTGTGCGTCTTTCGTCCGACCGAGCTAGGAGAAACAAAGCGCGGGCCCCCGGTGATCGCAAGAGGCGGCGCGAATCAAGCGGTATAAATAAAATACGCAGTATAAATTCTAAATAGAAATACCTAGACACACAGTAAAAATAGCTCTACAGCTATAAACTACAGGAACACTAGTTCCAACACTAATGCAATTTTGGAAAATCATTTTTATGCAATAGGCCACACAAGCAGTAAAATAACACACAATTAAAATATTTGGAAGATCACAAAAATTACCAGAACATATCAAATGAACTGGAAATAATATTCTGCACATTATGAACATTTTTAAAATAGGGGAGAAGTCATGTTATCTCCACTCCAATAAATTGCCTTTAGTTGCATAATGAAAAGAATATTCCAGAAGAGCAAATAATGGATGGAAAATATGATATGCATATGTATGATCTAATAACATCCTAATTTAGAAAAATTGGGATGTTACAACAAACCCTCAGCCCCGAGGGTGGACTACTCCCTCCTCATCATGGTGTCCGCCGGGATGATGAAGATGGCCACCGTAGATGATTCCCCCCCTCCGAATGGGTGTCGGAAAGGGGTCCAGATTGGATCTCGTGGATACAGAGTCCTTGCAGCGGCGGAACTTCTGATCTAGGGCTACCCGAAGGGATTCGTAATATTTGTGAATTTGTAGTGCAAAGAGGGGATGCGGGAGGCCATAGAGGAGGGCACAACCCACCTGGGCGCGCCAGGGGGGCCTGGCACGCCCTGGTGGGTTGTGCCCCCCTCCGGGCGCCCCCCAGGTGTAGCTCAGGCCCATTGGGTTCCTTCTGGTCCATAAAAAATCTCCAAAAAGTTATGCAGTGTTCGGACTCCGTTTGATATTGATTTCCTTCGATGTAAAAAACAAGCAAAAAACAGCAACTGGCACTGGGCGCAGGTCAATAGGTTAGTCCCAAAAAATTATATAAAGTTGCTATAAAATGATTGTAAAACATCCAAGAATGATAATATAACAGCATGGAACAATAAACAATTATAGATACATTGGAGACGTATCAGCATCCCCAAGCTTAATTCCTACTCCTCCTCGAGTAGGTAAATGATAAAAAATAGAATTTTTGATGTGGAATGCTGCCTAACATGTTCATCACATTCTTTTATTTATAGCATGGACATCTGGACTTTTATACGATTCAAAGCAATAGTCTAGTTTTGACATGAAGACTTTAATACTCAAGCATACTAACAAGCAACCATGTCTTTCAAAATATCAACACTAAAGCAAGTTACCCCTAGACCATCATGCTCAATCATTGACCCATTCATGAAACACACTCGAATATTAGCTACACCCCATGCTCAAATGCGATCATAGTGCCCCTTAGTTCGTGCTTTATAAGAGAAGATGGAGACTCAAATTCAAAATGAAAATTTGCATAAGTAAAAAAGAAAGGCCCTTCACGGAGGGAAGTAGTGATTTGTAGAGGTGCCATAGCTCAAAGCTTAAATTGAGAGATAAAATTATTTTTGAGAGGCATACTTTTCCTACCAACGAAAACAACTTGGAGCATCCCAACACTTTCCATGCTAGATATGTCATAGGTGGTTCCCAAACAGAAAATAAAGTTTATTCCTTTTTCCACCATAATTTTCACTTTCCATGGCTAGCCGTATCCCCGGGTGCCCTTCATACCAACACTTCCTAAGAAATTTATTATTTGACAACATAAAGTAAATTCATTTATTCATTTCGGGACAGGGCATCCCTAGTAACTTTGTCGTACTCTCATGCAATGACAAGTGAATAAACACTCATCGTTAGAATAACACATCTAGCATGGAAAATATTGGCTACCCTTTACCTCCTCGCGAGTAGTACATCAGACAAAAGAGATGACACATGCAAAATGGCATGGAAATACCGCATATAGGTAGGTATAGTGGACTTATAAGGCAAAACTAGTTTAAAGGATTTTGTATGCACAAGTAGTGATCATACTTAGTGCAAAATGACGGCTAGCAAAAAGAATGAGAAGCAACCAACCAAAAAGCAAAAAATCTCGTATCCAAGCATTAAGCATAAGTAACACCGAATGATGCACCATAAGTAGGATATAAACTTCATTGCATAACTATTGACTTTTGTGCTTGCATAGGGAATCACAAACCTTAACATCAATATTCTTAGTAAAGCACAATTACTCATCAACACGAGTCACATATCATATCGTCATATCTCAAGACCATTACTAAAAATCAAGTTTATTCTGTCCAATGATCTTCATGAAAGTTTTTGTTATATCCTACTTGGATATCTATCACTTTGGGACTATTTTCATATGTTGCTTTTGATAAGCTCAAACAAATATAAGTGAAGATCATGAGCATATTTTTTTCTTTCTCTCAAAATAATCTAAGTGAAGCAAGAGAGAATTTCTTAAAAATTTACTAACTCCCAAATAAATTAAGTGAAGCATGAGAGCATTTCTTCAAAATTAATAAAGCACACCGTGCTCAAAAAGATATAAGTGAAGCACTAGAGCAATTCCATAGAGAAGAGCTTCGTTGACAGGATGTGAATGCAGCTCAGCTAGCCTCCCTGGCAACTATTTGAGGACTCTATTTTATTTAAAAACTTTCAGGTCTAAGTATTTTATTAAAGCAGTAAGCAAAATGAACATAAAATGACATTTCAAGAGTAGCACAACTCATGTGAAGAAGCAAAAACTTAGGCTCAACCGATACTAATCGATAATTGTTGAAGAAGAAAGGTGGGATGCCTACCGGGGCATCCCCAAGCTTAGATGCTTGAGACTTATTGAAATATTAGCTTGGGATGCCTTGAGCATCCCCAAGCTTGAGCTTTTGTGTCTCCTTAATTCCTCTTATATCACGGTTTCCCTGAATCTCAAAAACTTCATCCATACAAAACTCAACAAGAACTCGTGAGATAAGTTAGTATAAATCAATGCAAAACCTTACCATTCTCTATTGTAGCAAATCACTAAAATTATTATTCAAAATTGCATACTAAATGCCTCTGCATATTTAATACTCCAATCCTCAAATAGAATCATTAAACAAGCAAACATATGCAAACATAACAGCAATCTGCCAAAACAGTAGAGTCTGTAAAAAATGCAAGATTCATCATACTTACCTAACTCCAAAAATTATGAGAAAAATACTACACTGTACAAAATTTATCAGAGCTTATTTTGCAAAAAGTTTCAACAATTTATCTGTAACATCCCAAATTTTCAATTTTGAATGTTATCAAGGTAGTCCGAGTCGGGATTCGGAGCCGGATCGATTTTCCTTAGACATAATCGAGTCGTAGTATCGAGTCGTGGAATCGAGGATTCTTCTAGATTTACTAAAATAAGATATTTTCTATCCATGCCAAAAAATTATATGGGTTCTATATAGTTTAACACTAAATATATAGCAAAAAAACGCACACATCAATGCTAGCTTACATTTATGGAACATATATGGGAGGGAAATATATAGAACATTTAAATCTTTAACATATGAAATTTACTTAGGAGGTTTATTAGAGTATGTGAATGGCCGATCAATTGTATAGATGACCAGTAGTGTTGAACCTTGAAGGGTCTTGCTCTCCTTCTCTGATCAATATTGACGCATCCTCCTTCTCACGTCAATTCCATCCGTCGACAAGCCTGATCCTCAATTTCGATCTAGGGTTACAGAGAGCCAGATCAAAGGTGTCAACGGCTGAGCGTTTGGGCTTGGGAGGGAAATAAAGGGTCATGAGTCATGTGAAAATGGATCTGGATAATGGCATAGATTGTGCTACAACTAAACATATAGCTTAGATAAATTAGTAGAATCCGATATAGTCCATAGCATAATCGGTATTCTACAAAGGGATTCTATGATTTGGATCGCGACTCAACATGGATTCTACCTGATCCGGATTCATAATGGGACTTGGATCGACATGCTTCCGTAGGGTCGTGAAGTCATAGGATTCTAGAGGTCAAGTCGGGATCCTGACTACCTTGAATGTTATACATAGGTCATCCATGCATATCATATTTTATTTCTTTTCCGCTCCGCAATCCTTGAAATCCTAAGCAACTCAAGGACCCTCGGAGAGAGTTGGGGATTTTCCGGTTTTCGTATTTGATAACTATCAAATAGTGAAACGAGGATTTTTGGTTTTAATTATTTTTCTCTCCGAAAAATATTTCTTATAAAAATATATGAGAGGAGATGATATGACTTCTCCAAAACAATTGAAATATTGGAGGAAAATGTTAAAATCATTTATTTGATTTTATTTGAGTTTATTTGGATTTTATTTGCGTTAGAAAAATTGCACGTTTTCAAAATTGCATTTTAGGGTCAAGAAAATGTTCATCTCGTTCTAAATATTTTATTTAGACGGTGAAAATTTGTTTTGGCGTTTTTAGGTTTTTATTTTATTTTCTAGGATTATATTTCTGTCGGTGAAATTTTATTTAAAAAAAAACAAACTTCGGGCACCGACTGGGCCGAAACACAGCCGGGCCGGCCCAACTCCCCCGCGCCGCCGCCGCTTTTTGGCGCCGCGCCGCCGCCGACTTCGGACGAGGAGTCCGGGACTCTCGCCGCGCTTGCCCCCTCCTCCAAGTCGCCACCGCTTCTTATATACGCCGCCCGAGCCCCCACCGCCACCAACCACCGCCGCCCGAGCCACCACGCCGCCGCAATGTCGTCGCCCGCCTGCCGCCGTTGCCGCCTTGCCGCCGCCGCCGCCGCTTGCAGCGCCACCGCCGAGCCCCACGCCCATGAGCCGCTGCCCGCCGCCAACCCTTTCACGAGCCACCTCGCCGGAGGTACCGCGCCGGATCCGAGCTGCCGGTTTTTTTAAAAAAACTGTTCGGTTTTCTTTAGAAACTCTAGTTCGGTTTTTTTAGATTGGTTCGCCGGTTTTCTCGATTCTTCTAATTAGCGGACGTTCGTCCATACGTTCGTTTAAACGAACGGTTTTCTTCCGTTAGTTACAGATAACGAACGCTCGTTCGTTAGTCTGTTCGTCAGTTTTCTTTTATCGGATTTATCTGCGATTATTTTCCCGTCGCGATTTCTGATCCGATCTTAGTTTCTGTTTATCTTTCGCTCGTTAGTCGGAATCAGGTGATTCAAATGCCTAGAGTTTTGTCTCGAGACCCTCTTTCTGTTTAATCAACTTAAACAAGATTTTGATACTGTAAATTTGACTTTAGTCCAGATTACTAAACGGATCTTGTTTCTTTCGCCGTTTGAGTTTCGTTGCTCCGTTTGATTTGATTCTTTTTGCAAACCGAAGTTCTTAAGCAGAACTTTCTGGTAACCCTTGTTTAGTTGAAGTTTTGTTTGTGCATCTTTGCTAGTTGCTTATGTATGTTATTTTTTGTTTGCGATAGAATTCCCGCAGTGCGAAGCGTGTTACTACGAGTCTCTAGGATTCACGGATCGTCAGCAAGGCAAGTAACACATTGATCATACTCTTTTCATACCCAGTTTTTATTGCATTAGTTCAATCCTCAAACTTTGCATGAATAGGATGTCTTTAACTTGAGGGTATTGGGAAGTAGTTGATGAGGTAGAACCTGTTGCCCTGCTTATTATCAAACCCTTGGGAGTTACTTCTACGCGTTGCTTATATTGCTATGCTATGCTCGTAGACGTGGTTTGGGTTTGACTGTATCCATGACAGATGTGAGATTGTTAATTAATGGTTTATTTAAGGTGGCAACTTAAAATTCACATCTGGGTGGATTGAGGCACCTGGGGAACCCAATGTTGTCTGTATTTTTTTTGGAAATCCCAGGGTACTCGTGTGATATTCCTATGGTCCGCCACCAGGCTTAAAGGGAACTGAGATGATTCATGCTAGAAACTTTCATGTGCAGACACAAGCTATTATGGGCTCTAGCATAGTTGAGTAGGTTATGTGAAGCTCTCGAAGAGGTAGATCAGCAGGTAGTGGGTTTTGTAGGTTTGGTATGGTCTACCCGGAGTAGGGAGTTAATTTTTTTGAAAGACTATGTCTCGGTCATCCGTTTCTCAAACACCATGCAGTGCGAGAAATCCAACGGAAGCGATCGAGTCTTGTGGGGAAAAGTGCGCAAACCTCTGCAGAGTGTACAATCTAATCATGGTTAGCCGTGTCCCTTGTTATGGACAAGTCTTGAGAATGTAGTACTTGGGTTATCACATGTATCTCATCACTCTTAACTAATATTGTTGGGTTGTTAATTACTTTAACTGGGATTGAGTTGGGGTTATACCTTCTCAATGTTTCAACCACCATGATAGTTAAAATAATATTTATTCCTTTGTTGTAGGGAAAAATTTGCTTTTCGCAAAACTATAACCATAGAGCATTCCACCAGCCAAATATGCATGTAGTGATAGCATTATTCTGTTCTTGCTCTACTGTGTTATATTGCCAGCATATTCCATGTGTTGACCCGTTTTCGGGCTGCAACATATTATGTTGCAGACTTTTCAGACGAGGAGTAAGGTTTGTTAGGTCATTGCCGTGCAGCTCAACTATGCCGTTGGAGTTGATGGACTCACTTTATCTTTCAAGCCTTCCGCTGTTATCACATTAGATGGCCTTAAGCCATATTATTGTAATAAGTTCTCTTTTGAGACATTCGATGTAATAAGTGTGTGATTGCTACTCTGTTATAAATCCTTCGAGTACTGTGTGTGTCAACATTACTGATCCAGGGATGACACTTAGGCATAGAGACTTGACCGTTTGAGGTTGGGTCGCTACAAGATGGTATCAGAGCACACGCTGAGTGTAGGACACGACCACTAAGTTAAACCATAGGTCACTCTTCTCTACTCATTTCAGACTCCTCTCCCTTTTCCACTCTTTAGGATGGCGGAGATGAAGAACAAGTTCGCGCAACCGGATGAGGATACACCTTTTGGACGCCACTTGAAGGAAGTCACCAGGTACTTGAACATTGGAATACCAAGTTTCACCGGGATGTACAACGCCACCTTACTAGAAGAGGAGTGCTGGATGATTCAAGTACAAGTTCCAGGAAGGACGTTCTCGCCAACTTCTAAACCTATAGAATTTTCTTTCGATGCACCAACCTGGAGTCTAGGCAAGAGCATGGTAGCCCACATTACCATGGGACGCATTGGAGAAGTCTACAACAGGGAACTCAAGGACACTATCTATCAAATATGTGGGCGCCGAGACGATCAATGGGAAATAATCAGCACCAGGAAGGATAGATCCATTGCAGCTTTTATCCAGGAGCTAAACCAGCACATTCGACGTCAGGAGAACCAGATGTGCGCAGACATGATGGAATTGAAGAAGGCAAAGACTAGGATCATCGAGCTGGAGGAAGAACTCAAGTTCACACGCGATGGATATGAGGAGGAAATCAAGACACTACTGGAGAAGAACGACGACCTGGTTAAGAAGATCGGAATATTCATGGGAGGACCAGCACCGGGAGAAGAAGATGACGACCCCACTTCCCCGGACAACTACATCATCATCGACGACACTGATTCTGATCCTAGTGATGATGACTTTGAGGACGAAGCTGGAGCAGACATTATGGAGTCTTCCACCGATCAAAATTTCTAGATGACCACCATATATTAGTAGTATTCCCCCATGTATTTAGTAGTAGTTGAGCACTTTTGCGATAGTTCTAGACCGTTGTATGAACTTGCTTGATTGATTGAGTGAAATGATTGTGTTTGTCTCATGTGCATATGGGTAGTGCTTTCCCACTAGACCTTTTTCTATTCTAATCTCTTCCATCTAAACCCATCAGATGCCTCCGAGACATGACACCGGTTTTGCTTTCCCACCGGAGCTCACCCAGTTGATCCAGCAGCAGAATGCTTTGACGCAATTGCTAGTTCAGAACCAGGGCAACAACAACAACGAAAACAACAACAACCCGCCACTAGTGGACAACCTAGCCCATTTTCTAAGGTTACAGCCGTCGGTGTTTTCCAGTAGCACCGAGCCAATAGTTGCTGATGATTGGCTACGCCGTATCGGAAGGGAGTTGACCATCGTAGGTTGCACAGATGTGGAGAAGGTGCGCTTTGCCGCACACCAATTGGATGGACGTGCAGCCTCATGGTGGGAGAATTTTATAGCCACCTATCCTATCGACACTGTCACATGGGATCAGTTTCAGCAGGCTTTTTGTACTGCCCATGTTTCCACTGGAGCTATGCGAATGAAGAAGCGGGAGTTTCGCAACTTATGCCAGGGGAACGGTACTGTTGGCCAGTACGTGGATGATTTTAGCAAGTTATCACGCTATGCCCCTGATGATGTGGCCACAGATGCCGCGAAGCAAGAGAAGTTTATGGAAGGGTTGAATGATGAGATGCGTATGCAGTTGATGGTGGCAACCTTTAACAACTACTAGGAGTTGGTAGATAAGGCTCTCATGATTGAAGGGAAGCAGCAACAGATTGAGAGCCGTAAGAGAAAGTATGGACAAGGGAAGTATACTTCAGGAGGCTCATGAATCACCATACTCGATACACCCCAGAAACACTAAGATGTATTTGAATTTAAAAGAATGTTTCTGGTGGACTGGTATGAAGAAGGATATCACTGAGTATGTAGCCGTATGTGATGTACGTCAGAGAGTGAAGGCAGAGCATCAGAAGCCAGCAGGAGTATTACAGCCTATGTCAATACCCGAATGGAAGTGGGATAAACTTGGCATGGACTTTATCACCGGACTACCCAGGACCAAGGCAGGATATGACTCAATATGGGTAGTAGTGGATCGTTTAACCAAAGTGGCTCACTTTATTCTGGTGAAAACCACTTATACAAGTGCAAAGTTGGCCAAGATATATATGTCCAGTATCATATGTCTGCATGGAGTTCCGAGGAGCATCGTATCAGATAGAGAACACAATTTACTTAAAATTTTGGCATCGTTACACGGACCTTTGAGTGCAGATTGGAGTTGATCTGACATTCCACCCGCATGATGATGGGATGACCGAGAGAGTCAACCAAATACTGGAAGATATGTTGAGAGCATGTGCGCTAGATTATGGATCTAGTTGGGATGACAATTTGCCTTACGCGGAGTTTTCATACAACAATAGCTACCAAGCCAGTTTGAAGATGGCAGCATTCGAAGCTCTATATGGACGAAGATGCAGAACGCCGCTAATGTGGGATGAGGTAGGAGACCGACAGCTGTTTGGACCAGACTTGATCAAAGAGTCTGAGGAGAAGCTTAAGTTGATTCGTGATAGACTGAAGGTAGCTCAGTCCAGGCAGATAAGTTATGCAGACTCGAAATGCAAGGAGGTAACTTATGAAATTGGAGATAGAGCATATCTGCGAGTATCACCCTTGCGAGGAGTGAAACGTTTTGGAGTTAAGGGAAAATTAGCCCCGAGATTTGTAGGACCGTATCGTGTTTTGGAACAAATGGGAGAAGTTGCCTACAAGTTGGAGATACCCGAAGGACTGTCAGGAGTACACGATGTGTTCCATGTCTCACAGCTGAAGAAGTGTCATGCGGAGATGGCCGATTTACCATTAAGAGATACAATACCCTTGGAGGCAATTCAGCTGGACAGTGATTTGACTTATGAGGAGAAGCCAGTAAAGATTCTTGAGTTTGCCAGCATAGTCACTCGCAGCAAGGTTATTAAGTTTTGCAAAGTTCAGTGGAGCCACCATACCGAGGATGAAGCCACCTGGGAACGAGAGGATGATCTTCGCAAAGACCACCCGCACCTATTTTCTGACCAACCCGAATCTTGAGGGCGAGATTCATCTTAAGGGGGGGTAGGTTTGTAACATCCAAAATTTTCAATTTGGAATGTTATACATAGGTCATCCATGCATATCATATTTTATTTCATTTCTGCTCCGCAATCCTCGAAATCCTAAGCAACTCAAGGACCCTCGGAGAGAGTTGGGGATTTTCCGGTTTTCATATTTGATTACTATCAAATAGTGAAACGAGGATTTTTGGTTTTAATTATTTTTCTCTCTAAAAAATATTTGTTATAAAAATATATGAGAGGAGATGATATGACTTCTCCAAAACAATTGAAATATTGGAGGAAAAATGTTAAAATCATTTATTTGATTTTATTTGAGTTTATTTGGATTTTATTTGCGTTAGAAAAATTGCACGTTTTCAAAATTGCATTTTAGGGCCAAGAAAATGTTCATCTCGTTCTAAATATTTTATTTAGATGGTGAAAATTTGTTTTGGCGCTTATAGGTATTTATTTTATTTTCTAGGATTATATTTCTCTCGGCGAAATTTTATTTTAAAAAAACCAACTTCGGGCACCGACAAGGCCGAAACCCAGCCGGGCCGGCCCAACTCCCCCGCGCCGCCGCCGCTTTTTATGCTTCAAGGCCATTGACTTCGGACGAGGAGTCCGTGGGACTCTCTCGCCGCCGCTTGCCCCCTCCTCCAAGTCGCCGCCGCCTTTATAAACGCCTCCCGAGCCCCCCACCGCCACCACCACCACCGCCCGAGCCACCACCGCCGCCCGCCGCCGCCATGCCATCGCCGTCGCCGCCGCCATTGCCGCGCCATGAGCCGCAAACACCGCCGCCAGCGCCGCCGCCGCCGCCACAGCCGAGCACCGCAGCCGAGGTACCGCGCCGGATCCGAGCCGCCGTTTTTTTAGAAACCATTGGGTTTTTCTTTAGAAACTATAGTTCGGATTTTTTTAGATCGGTTCGCCGGTTTTCTCGATTCTTCTAATTAGCGGACGTTCGTCCGTACGTTCGTTTAAACAAACGGTTTTCTTCCGTTAGTTACAGATAACGAACGCTCGTTCATTAGTCTGTTCGTCAGTTTTCTTTTATCGGATTTATCTGCGATTATTTTCCATTCGCGATTTCTGATCCGATCTTAGTTTCTGTTTATATTTTCGCTCGTTAGTTGAAATCAGGTGATTCAAATGCCTAGAGTTTCGTCTCGATACCCTCTTTCTGTTTAATCAAATTAAACAAGATTTGATACTGTAAAATTTGACTTTAGTCCAGATTAGTAAATGGATCTTGTTTCTTTTGCCGTTTGAGTTTTGTTGCTCCATTTGATTTGATTCTTTTTGCAAACCAGAGTTCTTAAGTTGAACTTTCTGGTCAACCTCGTTTAGTTGAAGTTTTGTTTGTGCATATTTGCTAGTTGCTTATGTATGTTATTGTTTGTTTGCGATAGAATTTCCGAAGTGCGAAGCGTGTTACTACGAGTCTCTAGGATTCACGGATCGTCAGCAAGGCAAGTAACACATTGATCATACTCTTTTCATACCTAGTTTTTATTGCATTAGTTCAATCCTCAAACATTGCATGAATAGGATGTCTTTAACTTGAGGGTATTGGGAAGTAGTTGATGAGGTAGAACCTATTTCCCTGCTTATTATCAAACCCTTGGGAGTTACTTCTACGCGTTGCTTATATTGCCATGCTATGCTCGTAGACGTGGTTTGGGTTTGAGTGTATCCATGACAGATGTGAGATTGTTAATTAATGGTTTATTTAAGGTGGCAACTTAAAATTCACATCTGGGTGGATTGAGGCACCTGGGGAACCCAGTGTTGTCTGTATTTTTTTTGGAAATCCCGGGGTACCCGTGTGATCTTCCTGTGGACCGCCACCCAGGCTTAAAGGGAATTGAGATGATTCATGCTAGAAACTTCCATGTGCAGCCACAAGCTATTATGGGCTCTAGCATAGTAGAGTAGGTTACGTGAAGCTCTCGAAGAGGTAGATCAGCATGTAGTGGGTATTGTAGGTTTGGTATGGTCTACCCGCAGTAGGGAGTTAATGTTTCTGAAAGACTATGTCTCGGTCATCCGTTTCTCAAACACCATGCAGTGCGAGAAATCCAACGGAAGCGATCGAGTCTTGTGGGGAAAAGTGCGCAAACCTCTGCAGAGTGTACAATCTAATCATGGTTAGCCGTGTCCCCGGTTATGGACAAGTCTTGAGTATCTAGTACTTGGGTTATCACATGTATCTCACCACCCTTAATTAATATTGTTGGGTTGTTAATTACTTTAACTGGGATTGAGTTGGGGTTATACCTTCTCAATGTTTCAACCACCATGATAGTTAAAATAAAATTTATTCCTTTGTTGTAGGGAAAAATTTGCTTTTCGCAAAACTATAACCATAGAGCTTTCCACCAGCCAAATATGCATGTAGTGACAGCATTATTCTGTTCTTGCTCTACTGTGTTGTATTGCCAGCATATTCCATGTGCTGACCCATTTTCGGGCTGCAACGTATTATGTTGCAGACTTATCAAACGAGGAGTAAGGTTCGTTCGGTCGTTGCCGTGCAGCTCAGCTATGCCGTTGGAGTTGATGGACTCACTTTATCTTCCAAGCCTTCCGTTGTTATCACATTAGATGGCCTTAAGCCATATTATTGTAATAAGTTCTCTTTTGAGACATTCGATGTAATAAGTGTGTGATTGCTACTCTGTTATAAATCCTTCGAGTACTGTGTGTGTCAGCATTACTAATCCAGGGATGACACTGAGGCACAGAGACTTGACCGTTTGAGGTCGGGTTGCTACATTATCTTATTCCGACTTTTCTAAGGAATTTTTGCAACATGAATAAACTTTCTGTTTTCAAACAGCAACAAGTATTACTTCCAAAATAAGCATGGCACAGGCTATCATTGCCACTTTTATTGAAATAAAAGAGGCAAGACATTATTCTAAATAACTGCAAGCAAATCCTAATAAAATAAATTGACGCTCCAAGCAAAACACATATCATGTGACGAATGAAAACGTAGCTCTAAGTGAGGTTACCGATAATGTTGGAGACGAAAGATGGGATACCTTCCGGGGCATCCCCAAGCTTAGTTGCTTGGATCTTCCTTGGATATTAAATTGGGGTGCCTTGGGCATCCCAAGCTTAGGGTCTTTTTCACTCCTTATTCTCATCATATCGACATCTCACCCAAAACTTGAAAAACTTCAATCACACAAAACTTAACGGAACTTTGTGAGATAGGTTAGTATGATAAAGAGCAAACCATTTCACTTTGGTACTGTCAAAGACAAGATTCATAATTTTTTCCACACGATTCCTACTGTAGCATATCATTTCTACAATTTATATTGAACAATATAAGTCATAGAAACAGGGAAACAAGCAAACTATGCATTGAAAACACAATCTATCAAAAACAGAACAGTCTGTAGTAATCTGTACTCAAACCAAACTTATGCTACTCCAAAAATTATGAAAAACCTTGGAACAAGTGATAAATTTGTATATTAATCTTCTGCAAAAAGAATCAACTCAAAATCACTCTTCTGTTGAAAATAAGAGCTATTTCCGTGAGCGCAAAAGTTTCTATTTTTCACCAAGATCAAATCAACTATCACCCAACATGATCCCAAAGGATTTACTTGGCACTTTATTCAAACAAAAGCAATAAAACATGATTAATACAGTAGCCTAATTATGTGAACACACAAAAACAATAGATAAAAGTGTTGGGTTGTCTCCCAACAAGCGCTTTTATTTAATGCCTTTTAGTTAGGCATGATGATTTCAATGATGCTAGCATAAAAGATAAGAATTGAAACATAACAAGAGCATCATGAATCACATGGCAAGCACATTTAAGTCTAACCCACTTCCTATGAATAGGGGTTTTGTGAGCAAATAACTTATGGGAACAAGAATCAACTAGCATAGGAAGGCAAAACAAGCAAAGTTCAAGATTTTGACCACATAGAGAGGAAACTTGATATTATTGAAATATGTAAAAGCATATGTTCCTCTCTCATAATAATTTTCAGTAGCATCATGAATGAATTCAACAATATAACTATCACATAAAGCATGCTTTTCGTGATCCACAAGCATGGAATTTTTACTACTCTCCACATAAGCAAATTTATTCTCATGAATAGTTGTGGGAGCAAACTCAACAAAATAACTATCATGGGATTGAAAATTAAAATCATGATGACAAGTTTCATGATTATCATTATTCTTTATAGCAAACATGTCATAACCATAATCATCATAGATAGCAACTTTGTTCTCATAGTCTATTGAAGCCTCATCCAAAATGGTGGATTCATCATTAAATAAAGTTATGACTTCTCTGAATCCACTTTCATAATTGTAATCATCATAAATAGGACACATGCAATCATTATAACAAATTTGCACATCAAATCTTGGGAGACTAAAAACATCATCTTCATCAAACATACACCCCCAAGCTTGTGGCTCTGCATATCATTAGCATCATGGATATTCAAAGAGTTCATGCCAACAACATTGCCATCTTCTCATCATTCATGCCAATCATTTAATTAAATTCTTCTTCTAGCAATTGAGCACAATTTTCCGAACCATCATTTTCAAGAAAGATATTATAAACATGATCAATAATATGATGCAACCTCAACTCTATTTTTTTGTAGTTTTCTTTTATAAACCAAACTAGTCATAAAAAAAGGAACTAAAAGATTCGATTGCAAGATCTAAAGATATACCTTCAAGCACTCACCTCCCCGACAATGGCGCCAGAAAAGAACTTGGTGTCTACTATGCAACTTTATTCTTGTAGACACGTGTTGGGCCTTCAAGTGCAGAGTTTTGTAGGACAGTAGCAATTTTCCCTCAAGTGTATGACCTAAGGTTTATCAATCTGTGAGAGGTGTCGGATGAAGATGGTCTATTTCAAACGACCCTGCAACCAAATACAAGAAATCTCTTGTGTCCCCAACACACCCAATACAATGGCAAATTGTATAGGTGCACTAGTTCGTGCACTAGTTCGGCGAAGAGATGGCGAGAAAAGTGTAATATGGATGGTAGAAATATATTTTTATAATCTGAATAAATAAAAACAGCAAGGTAACAAATAGTAAACGGGCACAAAAATGGTGTTGCAATGCTTAAAAATGAGGCCTAGGGTTCATACTTTCGCTAGTGCAACCTCTCAACGATGCTAACGTAGTTGGATCATATAATTATCCCTCAAAGTGTAATAAAGAATCACTCCCGAGTTCCTATTAGCGGAGAACAAAAGATAGGAATTGTCTATAGGTCACGAAACCACCTCAAAGCTATGCTTTCCGTTCGATCTATTCAAGAGTTTGTACTAAAATAACACAAAGCTATTTTTTTCCGTTTGATCTATCCTAGAGTTCATACTAGAATAACACGAAAGCAAATTCATATTCATAATACTCAATCCAATCAAAGAACTATAAATATACCCCAAAGTTTCCATAGGAGAAAAATATGCATCAACCCCTATGCATAGATTACCCCAATATCACTGGGAAACCACGAGTTGAATGCCATAACACATATCAAGTGAATCAATAAGATATCTCATTTTCACCTCAAGTATTCATATTGTAAGACATATATCATGTGTTCTCATCTCTGAATATTCAATCCAACAAGACAAAACTTTGAAGGTTAAAGATTCAATTCATCATAACAAGAGTATAGAGGGGAGAAACATCATATGATCCGACTTCATTAACAAAGCCCATGATATAGATCATGAGAGAGCGAGAGATCAAACACATAGCTACTAGTACAAACGCTCAGCCCCGAGGGTGGACTACTCCCTCCTCGTCGTGGTGGCTGCCGAGATGATGAAGATGGCCACCGAAGATTATTCCCCCCTCTGCCAGGGTTCCGGAACGGGGTCTAGATTGGGTCTCGTGGATATAGAGGCCTTGCGGCGGCGGAACTTCTGATCTAGGGCTACCCGAAGGGTTTTGGAATATTTGGGAATTTATAGTGCAAAGAGGGGGTGGGGAGGCCACCAAGGTGGGCACAACCCACCTGGGCGCGCCAGGGGGCCCTGGTGCACCCTGGTGCGTTGTGCCCCCCTCGGGGCACCCCCTAGGTGCAGCTCAGGCCCATTGGGTTCCTTCTGGTCCATAAAAGATGTCCAAAAAGTTATGCGGTGTTTGGACTCTGTTTGATATTGATTTCCAGCGATGTAAAAAACAAGCAAAAAACAACAACTAGCGCTGGGCACTGGGTCAATAGGTTAGTCCCAAAAAATGATATAAAGTTGCTATAAAATGATTGTAAAACATCCAAGAATGATAATATAACAGCATGGAACAATCAAAAATTATAGATACGTTGGAGACGTATCAGCATCCCCAAGCTTAATTCCTGCTCGTCCTCGAGTAGGTAAATGATAAAAAACAGAATTTTTGAAGTGGAATGTTGCCTAACGTGTTCATCACATTCTTTTCTTTATAGCATGGACATATGGACTTTTATATGATTCAAAGCAATGCTCTAGTTTTGACGTGAAGACTTTAATACTCAAGCATACTAACAAGTAACCATGTCTTTCAAAATATCAACACTAAAGCAGGTTAACCCTAGCCCATCATGCTCAATCATTGATCCATTCATGAAACACACTCGAATATTAGCTACACCCAATGCTCAAATGGGATCATAGTGCCCCTTAGTTGGTGCTTTATAAGAGAAGATGGAGACTCAAATTCAAAATAAAAAATTGCATAAGTAAAATAAAGGCCCTTCGCGGAGGGAAGTAGTGATTTGTAGAGGTGCCAGAGCTCAAAGCTTAATTTGAGAGATAAAATTATTTTTGAGAGGCATACTTTTCCTACCAACGAAAACGATTTGGAGCATCCCAACACTTTCCATGCTAGATACATCATAGGCGGTTCCCAAACAGAAAATAAAGTTTATTCCTTTTTCCACCATGACTTTCACTTTCCATGGCTAGCCATATCCACGGGTGCCCTCCATACCAAAACTTTCCAAGGAATTTATTATTTGACAACATAAAGTAAATTTCATTTATTCATTTCGGGACTGGGCATCCCTAGTACGTTTGCCGTACTCTCGTGCAATGACAAGTGAATAAACACTCATCGTGAGAATACCACATCTAGCATGGAAAATATTGGCTACCCTTTACCGCCTCGTGAGTAGTCAAAGCACACAAAAGAGAAATTTATTTTGAACATTAGAGATGGCACATGCAAATTTTCTTAGAACGGCATGGAAATACCGCATATTGGTAGGTATAGTGGACTCATAAAGGCAAAACTGGTTTAAAGGGTTTTGGATGCACAAGTAGTGATCATACTTAGTGCAAAATGAAGGCTAGCAAAAAGATTGAGAGGCGACCAACCAAAAAGCAAAAAATCTTGTATCCAAGCATTAAGCATAAGTAACACCGAATGATGCACCATAAGTAGGATATAAATTTCATTGCATAACTATTGACTTTCGTGCTTGCATAGGGAATCACAAACCTTAACATCAATATTCTTAGTAAAGAACAATTACTCATCAACATGACTCACATATCATATCATCATATCTCAAAACCATTACTAAGAATCTAGTTTATTTTGTCTAATGATCTTCATGAAAGTTTTTATTATATCCTCCTTGTATATCTATCACTTTGGGACTATTTTCATATGTTGCTTTTGATAAGCTCAAACAAATATAAGTGAAGATCATGAGCATATTTTTTTTTCTTTCTCTCAAAATAATCTAAGTGAAGCAAGAGAGAATTTTTTAAAAATTTACTAACTCCCAAATAAATTAAGTGAAGCATGAGAGCATTTCTTCAAAATTAATAAAGCACACCGTGCTCAAAAAGATATAAGTGAAGCACTAGAGCAATTCCATAGAGAAGAGCTACATTGACGGGTTGTGAATGCAGCTCAGCTAGCCTCCCTGGCAACTATTTGAGGACTCTATTTTATTTAAAAACTTTCAGGTCTAAGTATTTTATTAAAACAGCAAGCAAAATGAACATAAAATGACATTTCAAGAGTAGCACAACTCATGTGAAGAAGCAAAAACTTAGGCTCAACCGATACTAATCGATAATTGTTGAAGAAGAAAGGTGGGATGCCTACCGGGGCATCCCCAAGCTTAGATGCTTGAGACTTATTGAAATATTAGCTTGGGATGCCTTGAGCATCCCCAAGCTTGAGCTTTTGTGTCTCCTTAATTCCTCTTATATCACGGTTTCCCTAAATCTCAAAAACTTCATCCATACAAAACTCAACAAGAACTCGTGAGATAAGTTAGTATAAATCAATGCAAAACCTTACCATTCTCTATTGTAGCAAATCACTAAAATTATTATTCAACATTGCATACTAAATGCCTCTGCATATTTAATACTCCTATCCTCAAATAGAATCATTAAACAAGCAAACATATGCAAACATAACAGCAATCTGCCAAAACAGTAGAGTCTGTAAAGAATGCAAGATTCATCATACTTACATAACTCCAAAAATTATGAGAAAAATACAACACTGTAAAAAATTTATCAGAGCTTATTTTGCAAAAAGTTTAAACAATTTATCATATTCTGGCTTTTCTAGGGATTTTTTGCAACATTGATAAACTTTCGGTTTTCAAACAGCAACAAGTATACTTGCATTGCGATTGCATATGATAAGGCGACAATCCTGCCAGTTGCCATAACTCTGATACAAAGCGTGGTAATCTCATACAATAATTTGTATCACATCATGTCTTGACCATATCACATCACATCAAGCCCTGCAAAAACAAGTTAGACGTCCTCTACTTTGTTGTTGCAAATTTTTCGTGGCTGCTGAACCATACGAATCAAAACGACAACGATTTTTCATCAAGTGTGCTGTTTTAACCTTCAACAAGGACCGGCCGTAGTCAAACTTGATTCAACTAAAGTCGGAGAAACAGACACCCGCCAGCCACCTATGTGAAAAAGCACGTCGGTAGAACCAGTCTCATGAACGCGGTCATGTAATATCGGTCCGGGCCGCTTCATCCAACAATACCGCCGAATCAAAGTAAGACGTTGGAGGTAAGCAGTATGACTATTATCGCCCACAACTCTTTGTGTTCTACCCGTGCATAAAACATCTATGCATGGACCTGGCTCGGATGCCACTGTTGGGTAACATAGTATTTCAAAATTTTCCTATGATCACGCAAGATCTATCTAGGAGATGCATAGCAATGAGAGTGAAGAGTGTGTCCACGTACCCTCGCAGACCGAAAGCGGATGCGTTTAGTAATGCGGTTGATGTAGTCAAACGTCTTCGCGATCCAACTGATCCAAGTACCGAACGTACGGCACCTCCGCGTTCAGCACACGTTCAGCTCGATGACGTCCCTCGTGCTCTTGATCCAGTTGAGGACGAGGGTCCAGTTGAGGACGAGGGTGAGTTCTGTCAGCACGACGGCGTGGCGACGGTGATGATGATGTTATCGGCGCAGGACTTCGCCTAAGCACTACGGCGATATGATCGAGGTGTGTAACTGTGGGGGGGGGGCACCGCACACGGCTAAGCCAAAACTTGGTGTGTTATAGGGTGCCCCTGCCTCATATATAAGGAGGGAGGGGGCTGGCGGCCCTTGCAGTAGCGCCAGAGAGGGAGTCCTAGTAGGATTCCACCTCAAGGAGAAGGGGGAAGGAAGGGAGAGGGGGGGCGCACCCCCAACCCCTTGTCCAATTCGGACTGGGCTTGGGGCGGGAGAGCCACCTCCTGGCCGCTGCCTCTCCTTCCCACTAAGGCCCACTACGGCCCATCAATTCCCCGGGGGGTTCCGGTAACATCCCTGTACTCCGAAAAATACCCGAACTTCTCTGGAACCATTCCGATGTCTGAATATAGCCTTCCAATATATCAATCTTTATGTCTCAACCATTTCGAGACTCCTCGTCACGTCCGTGATCTCATCCGGGACTCCGAACAAACTTCGGTCATCAAAAACACGTAATTCATAACACGAATCGTCATCAAACGTTAAGCATGCGGACCCTACGAGTTCGAGAACTATGTAGACATGATCGAGACACATCTCTGATCAATAAACAATAGCGGAACCTGGATGCTCATATTGGCTCCTACGTACTCTACGAAGATCTTTATCGGTCAAACCGCATAACATAGGTTGTTCCCTTTGTCATTGGTATGTTACTTGCCCGAGATTCGATCGTCGGTATCATCATACCTAGTTCAATCTCTTTACGGGAAAGTCTCTTTACTCATTCTGTAATACTTCATCCGCAACTAACTCATTAGTCACATTGCTTGCAAGGATTATAGTGATGAGCATTACCGAGAAGACCCAGAGATACCTCTCCAATACATGGAGTGACAAATCCTAATCTTGATCTATGCCAACCCAACAAACACCTTCGGAGACACCTATAGAGCATCTTTATAATCACCCAGTTACGTTGTGTCATTTGATAGCACACAAGGTATTCCTCCGGTATCCGGGCATTGCATAATCTCATAGTCAGAGGAACATGTATAAGTCATGAAGAAAGCAATAGCAATAAAACTTAACGATCATTATGCTAAGCTAACGGATGGGTCTTGTCCATCACATCATTCTCTAATGATGTGATCCCGTTCATCAAATGACAACACATGTCTATGGTCAGGAAACATAACCATCTTTGATTAACGAGCTAGTCAAGTAGAGGCATACTAGGGACACTTTGTTTTATCTATGTACTCACACATGTACTAAGTTTCCGTTTAATACAATTCTAGCAAGAATAATAAACATTTATCATGGTATAAGGAAATATAAATAACAACTTTATTATTGCTTCTAGGGCATATTTCCTTCACATAGGAGACGAGGCGGACCGGTGACGGAGCCGGCGAGAGGCAGGGAAACCCTAGATGAGTTCTTACGAGAGCAGGAGGGAAGGGGCACGGGCTGGTGTTCTCTCTTCTTCTTTTACTTGGATGTTTGTACAGTTTTTGACGGCCTGGTTTCCCACATAAATGGGGTCAGCTTGATAAGGTTTTTGATCCGGTTTTTCTTATAAATTGGATCAACAACGCTTAAGGGGTGTCCTTTGCCTTTTTCCGCTTTTCAGGTAGGAGAACCCCCTCCCCCCGCCCCAGCCCAGTATTCGACAACAGTGAGACCACGGAAAGACAAATATGCATACACTAGTCTAATCTCAATAGATTGAAAGAGTTGTCCGTGCGAGATGCACTGCCATCGGAGGACACGGCACACCTTGTCGACTTAATTTGCCAAAACTGTTGCTCCATCGCCAAACCGCCGAGAAGACCAAACCACAGAAATTCAAGTCGTGAAAACACAATACTACTGGTTACTCGTATAGTACAATGAGTTCTTGTACAATGGGAGGTGCTTAGAGAGATGCTTAGAAAAATAAACCGGATTTTTCTGAAGCACCGGTGCATATTTCTACAGGAGAGACGCTTAGTTAAGCGTCTATCCAGTAAAAATAAGCACCGGTGCTTAAGAAAAACTTGGTTTATTTCTCTAAGCACCTCCCTAAGAACCTCTCATTGTACAAGGCCTGACGGGCGGATGGGAACGAGCTAGGGAGACCTTTATTGAGCAAGACGCCGTCTCTACCGTCTGCACCTTTGGCAGAATTTAAAAGCTACCTCATTTACTCGATAAGTTGACTATTACCTTCATAACAATATTTGTTGATCCTTTTCACACCTTAGATGGTCTTAATCTCTTTTTTTTGCGAGAAATTTTTTCAATCTATTCATCTTCAATCATGGTAGTACAACGAACACTAGAAATAATAAAAATTACATCCAGATCCGCAAACCACCTAGCAGCGACTACAAGCACTAAAGCAAGCCGAAGGCGCGCCGCTGTCATCACCCCTCCATCGCCGGAGCCGGGCAAACCTTGTTGTAGTAGACAGTCGGAAAGTCATCGTGCTAAGACCCCGTAGAACCAACGCACCAGAACAGTAACCGTTAAATGGTCACAATCTAATTTTGATTTCACGCTACCAAGGGGGGCATTTCCCTTGCTTTAAATTGGCTACTACTCCCAGTAGTAGACAACTCTTGGTATTTTGATTCATAAATAAAGATATAGACTCATCCTAACACGAAAGAGATATTGATACCTTCATTCTCATGATTAATCATGGACTAGCACCTAATCTATGCTAACAAATCGAGTATGGTTGTGTGGATTACTTTATACTGCTTTCTTTGTGGGTTGCACCTTATTGTGATGCACGGCTTGAGCATGGTTGTATGGGCTAGTTTGTCGTGATTTTCTTTGTGAATAGCACATTATCAGTGTTGCACGACTTGAGCGTGGCTGTGTGGGTTAGTTTCCTTATCCTGGAATGACGATTGCATCAGATCGCAGATTACACTTGGCATCCTCATTGTCGGCCATCATCCAAATTTAATCGGTTGTTTGCGGCTAGTTACTCTGCTAGGTTCTTCCTACGTCGTGAATATCGAGCCATCCCTTGTACACCTCTTAACCAAAGTGGGTGTCCATCACAGCTAATACGAGACTTGAAGTTGTTAATGCAAGCAAGTGAAACCATTCAAGATATTTGTTTTCTACTTAATAACTTTTGTATGCGCTAAACCCTTATCTCTACCTAATAATAAAGCAAATTGGGTTTCGGCGGTCCGTCACACACTTTTGCAGAAAACCCCCTGCGTTTTTTGTGAATTAACCCGCAGTACACACTTAAGTCAAACCGAACCGTTATTTTACATTTTTACGAAACCCCCCCTGACGTATTAAATAATTCATCCGCCGATTATATATAAGTCAAACACATGTTTTTTCTAAATTATCCATATCTTTTAAACCGTAACTCCGATTTTAACATGTTATATATGAAAATAGATTAGAAAAATGTGTAGAATCTGAGTATGACGTTATTTTGTTTGTTAAATATTTTTAAATATTATTTTGGATGATCTTTAAGTCAAACAAATATTTTTCTTAATTATCCATATCTATTAAACCGTAACTCTGATTTTAACATGTTATATATGAAATTTGAATAGAAAAATATGTAGAATTTGAATATGATGTTATTTTTACCTATTAAATATTTTAAAAGCAAACTTGTAACCTATAGGGCACGTCCGTTTTTCTTTCATACCGCGACGATCTGGATTGCAAATAAACAACCACTAAAATCATAAAGGGACGAAAGAAAACATCGATAACCACACATGAGCACCTCTGAACAAACTAGCAGGGGAAAAACAACATTGAAACACACTTTGGTTTGCGTGAACACTGAGGCCACCGAAGGTGAGAAGGAGGCTAAGCGGCAACACAAAAATGATGCCTCGCTAAAATAAAGGACATGAACATATTATGGTTATTGGGTTAAGAGTGTCTGCTATTTTTTTCTCCCGTTGCAACGCACGGGCTCTTTTGCTAGTACAATAATAAAGGTGGTTGCGATTAATCGATGCAAAGGCCATAGCCCGTAGGTTTCCTCCTTTTCAAGCAAGAAAATACCTTGCTGGTAATTTTGCAGCATCCATATTGTTGTGCGGTGCAGTTAAGTTGGAGACATGCTTAGAGGCTTTCAAGGAAAGGCATGTATACTTTCAAATTGGAGGATCATATGTCTTAATGAGTGGACAGATAGATTGCTACCCTGGATCTTCAAACTCTTGGAGCGCTCTTGGCACTGCTGATAATTAGACAGTGTTTTGTTAAGTGGGATATAATTGAGGATATCTAGGGAACTTTGGCACGCTGTCTTCTCCTGCATGGGTCACGAGAGAGACAGCCCGATGTGACATGCACGTCTAACAAACAAACACATTAATTTAACTTTGGGCATAGACGAGTAGTGCCTCGTTGACACTCATAACTACTCCGGAGTACCACTATGCCAAGCTTTTTCTTCTTGTGTAGTTGTAACTGTACTCACAACTAGTAATAGTAACTACATAACTACTCCACTATGTTAACACCTGGTTTATAAAATCCAATATTAAATGGATTTTTTTCATGACAGGCCTCATTTTATGCGGTTTATATTTATCACTTGTTAGATCTTGGTATCAGTTTTTTTACTTATATTCCGACGCAAGTTTGTGGGGCCCATGGAATTTAGTTAGCTACACAAACCTTTACCGAGTGTAATAATTTATTTGTTACTTGTTAATAAACAACCTTCCGATACTACATCAACGGAAGGATTTAATGAGCGCTTAGCTGTCTTTTAGTTAGGACGAATAGATTTTATGTGTGGTGCATATTTTTTTAGAAAAATATGAGAAATAGGCAGATATCATATGTCACAAGAGCAATCAGTGTAAGAGACTGACAAAAGGAAACCCTAAAGGCCGGCAAGGCTGGACGCAGATCACGTTGGTTCCCTTTGTCGTAACAGACTCCATAGATGAAAGGGAGCCTACGATGTTCTAGTCTCACGGATCGTCACCCATTGATTTGGTAGATTTTCATATGATGATTTGGCTATCTCGACAATGGTGGCGGCGACGATGGTGGTCCCATTTGTTTCCTCCAAGTATCTTTTTTGTCCCTAACACTATGGCAAGGAAACAGTTCAATCAACAACATGTCATGCAAGGGGTGTGTCCCTGCATCCAATGATCTAAGGGTTCCACCTATTGGGGTGGTAGTTCATACTTGTCTTCTACCTTTATGTAAAGTCCACCTTGTTCATGTTTGTTTGCCTTCTACGCTTTCTTCGACATTATGAATGAATGTCGAAAATGTAGAAGGTGGATCTAGAGATGAAGACTTTGGATGATTTTTTATGTAAATTTTAGTTTTATCAAGGGTTTCTGTTGTCTGTGTTTGCCTCGGTATCTTTGATGAGGTGTGATTTTTTAGTCAAGTAATAAATTCAAATCATTTCCTAATAAATGAGTAACTAAGTGTGTTGTCATAGGCTACCTAGTGCAACATGGTACAAAATAGTTGTACAACATGCTTATTGGGAGGCCTTTATAGTAATTGTTTATAATACCCAGCAAAAAATGTAATAGGCGGTAAAGAAGAGGTAAGCTGCTAGAGGATCAACTTGTTCTTATTAAGAAACACAAAAGCTTTGGTGGAAAGCAAAAAATGTGTCAATTCAAAAAAAACTTGTTCCTCAAATCTGAATAACCACTTTTGCTTAACGCAAAGATGCACAAGGCTTTGCCCATGCCCCGGAGTCTTTGCTCCGGAAAAGAAAAGAAATAATTGGGATTATCTATCCGTAGGTTATCTGAATCTTGTATATCTGAAACAGGCTGTTAGAATTTTAATTGGTCAACATCCAAGCATTTTCGCCTCACTCACTTCAATTGTACTACTATACCTAAGGATTAAAATTGCGCTAACATTGCTCTGAATTTGCGCATGTTCAAAAAACTGACACAATTTTAGAACCTAACTAATGTGCAATTATAATTTACTGAACTTCACGAAAATTCCAGTCGAGTAAGACTTAGCAAAAGCATGCAATTTTCGGGTGCAATGAAGCCACTCTAAATTTGCAGGACTAGAATCTAGAAAGGAAAAAAAAAAGAGTAAGAAGTCACATCCTTCAACAGACAATAATCCACTGTACACTAACGTGTGTTATTAATTTGATGGGACATAGATTAGATCTAGCCTAGATTCGTTCAGCCGTTTTATGTCGAAATTAGGTTTCGGCATAAAGAACCATTACTCGATGAACATGGATCGTTTGCATCACCTACAGTGGACGGTGGTCCCACGATTAGCTGAACATGATCTAACAATGAAGTTTTCAGAGATGCATGGGTCCCAAGTTGGCCAAGCAAGTCCCAGCATACAATATATGACTGCAACGCGATTTGCCGAAAAGGAACAGCAATCCGCAGTACGTATATTGGAGTCAGTCTTGGAGTTGTATATGTTGTACAGGTCTGAGATGAACACACAACCGAGAAGGAAGAAGAAGAATCAAACGAATAAAGTAGAGGTCTGAGATGTACCCACAATGTGTGAAGGCGCATGCAAAGTTCTATCTATATACGTGCCTCTATCGTTCACATGATGTGTGTTGACATGACATCGTCTCTAGGAATGTACGTGCCTAGTACTCCCTCCGTTCCTAAATATAAATATTTGTAAAGATTTTACTATGAACTACATACGGAGCAAAATGAATGAATCTACTCTTTAAAATGCATCTATATACATCCGTGTGTGGTTCATAGTGAAATCTACAAAGACTTATATTTAGAAACGGAGGGAATAGATTTTAGACAGTGCAGTAGACAGTAGTCAAGCTTCGCAAGTCACAAGGGCGTCACCAGGTAGAGACAGGTACAAAGTGAACACGTACATGCTGTTAATTGCGCGTACAACCGATGTTGGTGCATGCATGTAGCCCGGAAGTGCCATGGCGCCTTAAGAATCATCCGTAGATCCATCGCCTTCGCAACTGATGTTCGTTCACTTCACATGCTGTGTGTTGACCAGGGCGACAGTGCAGTGGGCAAGCTTGTGCGTCCGTAGATCATCGACGTACGTGGATTAATTGGGTTCGTCGGATCAGTACACCAGGTACATGCATGCTGTTAATCGCACGTACATGGTGTTAACTGCGAGGTACGTGCAACCGATGTCCGTGCATGCATCATGTTGTACTAGTTGTAGTAGCCTGGAAGCTCCAAGTCACCTTTAGTGCATGATGAGTTGCCTCCTTCCCTTTATCATTCCTCCTTCCCTTTTATAGTGAGCCCAACACGGCTGATCGCTGTAAATATTATGGCGGGAGACAGCATTGTGCAGTTATGTTGCGACTTCCTTTTTTGACATTATTATTAGTAGTGATGCGACTTTTGTTCTCGTCGGATCTTGCCACCGTTTTCTTTGCTGCACATCAGCACAGGAAGAGTTTTATTTTGCAAGTTGCATGTCGTACTTGGGCGCTATGATTGAGTTGTGCGCACTAGGTACATGCTTGTCCGTTCTACTCCCTCCGTTCCTAAATACTTGTCTTTCTAGGCATTTTAAATGGACTCAACATACGGATGTATGTAGACATATTTTAAAGTGTAGATTCACTCATTTTGCGCCGTATGTAGTCACTTGTTGAAATCTCTAGAAAGACAAGTATTTAGGAACGGAGGGAGTAAAAGTCAGCAGTGATGACTACTGCTCATGCTCAGTCAGGATCGGTATGCAATGCACGGTGGAATGATCAAGTCGTCGACCATGCAAGCGGACACACGAGGGTTTGAGTTGAGACCGGTGGCCGCGAAACCATGGGCAAGCCACTACATGTACAGTGTGCGATCACCAGTGATCAATGTTAGAAATTAATTCTTTATGATTACCCAATAGGATCTTTGGCCTGGCATTAGACCACCCAATTTCATGATGAGAACACCTTCATTAGAGGGGAAGCGTGAGAACTTAAAGGAACATGGCGAAGTCTCGTGCCTGCTCGATGCAGGCTCTGTGTATGCGTGTAACCCATGTCTGCACCTTGAATCCTCCGGCATTGATGAGATGGCCGGAAAAGAAAAAGGCAACACCTGGGTGATGTAGACGGCAACAGGAAAACGACGGCTCTGCCCTGTGGTGGCGGCCGGTGGTGGTCTTGGCCTTCCCATTGCCTCAAGACATCCCCAGATCGGCAGGGTTTTAGGGAATTAAGGGGGCTGAATAAAATGTACGTGAACCAAACTTAACATATGTGTGCTGGCAATAGGGGACCAAAACCATTTGTCGGTTACAGGTGCCCCCGATCGGGCGATCAGGGCGATTTTGTTGGGGTCAACAGCCACGTAAGTTGGTTCGTGGCCCATCCCCTTAACGTTTTTTTTACCCGTTCAGAGCCGAGATTAACCAACATTCTCCCCCTTGATTGTTAGGCTCAACTTCATTCGCCCATTCTCCATAGAAATAATATATAAAAGTAAGGTGTTACAACAGCCAATGAAATGCCATTGAACCTCAATACTTATAATACATCAGCCTACTTCATAATGAGAAACATATTACTTAATGGGAGTGGTTTATTTAGAAGGTCTTTACTTCCAGGATCAAAAGGCTTTCCAGCAACCCATGCTAGCAACATAATCATACAATTGGGTAGTAAGCCTTTGATAAACGGATCCGTATTCAGATGTACTCATACGTTCAACTTCAATAGCTTGATCCTAGATTCTATCTTTCACAATACAAAACAAATTGTCAATGGTTGTGGCAACGCCATTTGACTTGTTGTTACTCGCATACAAAACTGTATGTTCATATTGCAGTATGTGGCTTAGAGATGCTCTCTGCCACCATAATTTTGGGAGTAAAATTTCTTGACATACAACCTGTCCAGTAGCCTCTTAACATGCCACATAATTAAATGCATTATTTCTAATGCCATCAGTGCCATTATGAAGATTTTCCGTGATATAGCTCCATATGCGACATAACGTGGAAACTTTAATATCCACACATCTCGCATAACCAGTGTCTAAATAACCTAGGATATCGAGGTTATCAGACTTCTTACCAGTGAGCATGTAAACTTGCATATGTGCAAGACTTTTGACGGCTTTTCCAGTGGTCCATTTTTTAACTTACTTGTAATTTGCCAATTATCCCGATCATAATTAGGGCACATTCATACTTGAATACTTATATTGCTTCTGACAGCTGAAGCATAAGGAACCGACATAATCTGATCAGTTCATGATGGTTCCTTGGACACTAAGATGTCCACTTTTATCGCCTTAACTTTAATAGCAAGTGAGATAGAGTACTAGCACATATAAGACTTATACTCCTTTTGGACCAATATCTTGACGAAACTCAATACAAGAATATGAGGCACCACCAAGACTCATACTCATAAATAGAAGATAGAAATTTCTTGGCTCGCCAAAAATATTCCATCTTCAGAAGGTAGTGAGCTTACTCCCCCTCGACTTATGGCATGAGTGTCCCAACGCTCATCTTATTTCATAATTGTATTTCTTTGAACAACATGCCTTATGTCGACTTTATCTTCATAGCGAAACCTTACAGTTGAGTCATTCATACATTTTTTTAACTAAGCCAACACAAAAGCATGTTATAATAATAACACAAGCGTCGCAACTCACTGAGAAAATTCTATTGAGTTACATCACTAGAGCTCATAATTTTCATCCTATTGCAACAAGGCGCTAAGATGATCATTCACACACATTATCAATCACAGGGAAATTTTAAGTTTCAACACTAGGTGTTGCATTAGGAATTTCTTCTCAACTTGCCTAATGCATATGAACCAAGATCTAATGGAGTTATCCTTCATTAGTCATGTTCATATGCTCCAGGTTCCTGCTAATCACTTTAGAAGATGGAAAAATAAATCCAAAATCTTGATGACAATCATCTCATCTCTAAACCACAACACCATTGGGCAGAAGATGGAAAAGAACTTCATGAGTTGCGACACATGATTATAAAACAACGTTGGTCAGAAATATAACCATGAGCGACATGATACTGATAAACTTGCCACTTGAGTGAAGTGTGACACGTGATTATAAATGACGTTGGTCAGAAATGTAACCACAAGTTACATCATAATAAACTTTCGAATAGCAAGCTTGTCACTTTAGCATTCATGTGTGCTTCATAATTCGCATAAGGGAGCAAGTACATGTAATTAACATGATAAATAGAGTAAGTTTTCATTCATTCTTCTAAATAAGACTTGTTGCATCTTAATTAGAGAACCGACATTAGTGTGTGTGTTTCATTTCATACATTCTCCAACAAAGACTTAAACATACATATCTTGCTTAGTTACATGTTCTATGATCTAAGTGGAGAAGTGAACATGATCTCATATTAAATGAGACAGACTTCCATTCTCCCCCTCGAAATGTGGTATAAAACCACAATTTCGATAAGGTCTAATTATTTACACTTCTCTTACATCTCTAATTGTAGCACATCACATCTTTACAAATGATTCATTCAGTGAAAATATGATTAAAGTTGCTTAATAACATACAAAATCATGTCATCTGTCCGAGAGACAAAATTAAGGTTCTCCAATAACTAGGAGCATGAAAAAAACATCATCAATAAAATGAAGAATTTACCCAACTCTAAATGCTAGTGGAATAAATCCAATCGTTTTGACTTCAACCTCCTTTGCTGTTGGGAAACGTTGCATGGAAAACAAAAAAAAATCTACGCACATGCAAGATCTATCCATGGAGATGCATACCAATGAGAGGGAGAGAGTGTGTCTACGTACCCTCATAGACCATAAGAGGAAGCGATTGACAACGTCGTTGATGTAGTCGAACTTCTTCGCACTCCAACTGATCAAGTACCGAACGGACGACACCTCCGCGTTCTGCACACGTTCAACTCGAGGACGTCCTCCGCCTTCTTGATCCAGCAAGACGGCGAGGTGGTAGATGAGTTCTAACAGCATGACGGCATGGTGACGGTGATGGTGATGTGATCTCCGCGGGGCTTCGCCTAAGCACTACAAAAATATGACTGAGGGAGTAAACGGTGGACGGGGGCACCACACACAGCTAAGACAATGTTGTGTCCTCGTGTGGCGCCCCCTCCCCACATATATATAGGTGGGATGGGAGAGGAGGCATCCTAGGGCAGCTAGGGAGCACCCCAAGGGGCTGGCCGCCGGCCCTAGGGCTCCTGCCCTCTTGCGCCCCCCCTTTCCTTGTATGAAGAAGGGGAAAGGAAAGAGGGGGGAGAGGGAAGGAAGCGGAGTCCTACTCCACACTTTCCTTTCCTTCCCCTCTTTCCTTCTCCTCCTCATAGGGCCAGCCTCTATAGGGGCGCACTAGCCCCTTGTGGGTTGGCGTGTTCTTCTCTTGGCCCATAAGGCCCATAGCTTTGCCGGGGGTTCCCGAAACTCATTTCCGGTGACCCCATAAGTACCCGGTACCCTCCGAAACACTTACAGTGTCCGAATACCATCGTCCTATATATCAATCTTTACCTCTCGGCCATTTAGGGACTCCTCGTCATGTCCGTGATCTCATCCGGGACTCCGAACAACATTCGGTCACCAAATCACATAACTCATATAACACTATATCGTCAACGAACGTTAATCGTGCGGACCCTACGGGTTCGAGAACTATGTAGACATGACCGAGAAACCTCTCCAGTCAATAACCAATAGCGGAACCTGGATGCCCGTATTGGCTCCTACATATTCTACGAAGATCTTTATCTGTCAAACCGTTATGACAACATACGTAATTCCCTTTGTCCATCGGTATGTTACTTGCCCGAGATTCTCGTCGGTATCTCTATACCTAGTTCAATCTCGTTACCGGCAAGTCTCTTTACTCATTCCGTAATAAATCACCTTGTGACTAACTCCTTAGTCATTTGCTTGCAAGCTTATGATGTGTATTACCGAGAGGACCCAGAGATACCTCTCTGATACTCGGAGTGACAAATCCTAATGTCAATCTATGCCAACTCAACAAACACCTTCGGAGATACCTATAGAGCATCTTTATGATCACCCAGTTACATTGTGACGTTTGATAGCACACAAGGTATTCCTCCGGTATTCGAGACTTGCATAATGTCATAGTCAAAGGAATATGTATTTGTTATGAAGAAAGCAATAGCAATAAACTAAATGATCATTATGCTAAGCTAACAGGTGGGTCTTGTCTATCACATCATTCTCCTAATGACGTGACCCCGTTATCAAATGACAACACATGTCTATGGTTAGGAAACCTTAGCCATCTTTGATCAACGAGCTAGTCCAGTAGAGGCATACTAGGGACACTGTATTTGTTTATGTATTCACACATGTATTTAAGTTTCCGATCAATACAATTCTAGCATGAATAATAAACCTTTATCATGAATAAGGAAATATAAAATAACAACTTTATTATTGCCTCTAGGGCATATTTCCTTCATTTGCATCAGTAATGTGCATGATGACACATGCAACTTATGAGGCCACTCCCAATGCGTACCTTAACATCAAAACTAAACCCTTCAACATTAGTGGCAGAAACATTGGGAGTTTTCTTAGACGAGACAAGGATCTATACTCTTCATGTGGGAAAGTTATTTACATAAGGCTTGTCTATGCCAAAGACAAAGTTTGGCATCATTAGTAAAGTTCGTTGCTGGAAAAGAGGAGGCAAATTCATGAACATCAAAATAAAAAACATCAAGCATAAATTAATCATGCAATGAGATGAATTAAAGACATGCTTAATTATCATTCTGATCTATATCACCGTTGGGCAGAAAACAGAAAAGAACCTTACTTATTTATATATAAAACATGAAATGTAATCAACATTGGTCAGAATATCATCATATGCCATAATAACATTTGCTCATTAAATATCTAAATAAACTTCTCATTGGTTCCATTTTGACTAGAAACAACATAAAGTCACATAGTAACCAACAATGACATTAGCAATATTAATAACATTCATTAACATAAGGCAACGATACAGTGCACTCCAATTTGTCATGGGACACAAGGATTCACAACAAGTTGTAAACATCTTGTCTTCAATTTTGACACTCGATTGACAATGAAAATAACACTGGAATTAACGAAAAATGAATGCCATTGTCACTGAATAAAAGTTAAACTTGACATCCATAGTGAACACGACATTAACATTAATGTCAATGTATTATAACATTCACAAGTGATGAAATTTGGGCATCAAATATCACGAGGATTCACCAAATAATAATATTTGGTAAATGAAAATGTCAAGTAAATGACTTGTGCTTTAGCAAATTTCATCAACATCATTTTGAGTCATTATGCTTATTTCAATAATGCATATCTTAATAGAAAATGTAATGACAATAAACCTTAGTATTGTTCAACGAGCACACTAGCCCAACATTATTAGATGCATAGTGCGGCGCGGAAAACCACACCACGCGACCATTAACATTTTTCTTTAGGCTGCCCTTTAGTGATGATCACATCATTAAAAAAATGTCATAAGCATGACATCAACATATTCTTCACAGTCAAATAAAATTTCCAAATAAAATATTCATAAAATAAATGAGTGAGTGATAACTAGGATCAAGATTAATATCATTTCATAGCATCAATATTTCCACAAATAACTGGTATTAAAGTGACAGAAAATGTCATAATACGACATTAACATTAACTCCATATCCAATAAAAAAATCGAATAAAGAATCTTTATAATTTGTAATCATGTTCAATAGTAATATAATTTTATAACATGAATTTCATTATTGAAATAATACTTTGAACGGGTATCATCATAAAAGATGTCACAAAAATATGACATTAACATCAATATCACATTAAATTTTTGAAATAAAATTTTCGTTGGTTCCATGTCATTCAGAAAGCGCACATCAGAATTTACAACATGACTTTTCGTCCAATAGCCCATGACAGCACGTCAATAACCCGACCCAGCACAAACTCTCCAAAAAAGAAACCAGGTCGGGACAACCTAGGCCGAAGCCCGACCGAGGAAACGGTCCATTTGATGCCATAAGGCCCGTTAATGTCGTGCGACATCGTCAGCCTTTGGATCGGCTACAGATCACCCCGTGTTGAACAAAACCACCTCCCGGTGGAACCCTAGCTATTTCACACTTACTCCCCGCTTTACTCGGAGCGACGACAAATAGACGACCGTGTCTCTGGCCAAATCTCGCCGGCCATGGTGGTGTGGCAGCTGCCCTCGCTGAAGCAGCGTGCGACAGACTGAGTGTCTGAGTCCTGCGCGCTCCTTCGGCGAGCGTGGCTCCAGCGTCGTGCACATGGCATCCAGGTTGGTGGATGGGACGGTCATTCCGCCGGTGGCTGTCGGCCCAAGCTTTTGTGGTGGCACGTGCAAGGTGTGTTGGCATGTGAAGGAAATATGCCCTAGAGGCAATAATAAAGTTGTTATTTATATTTCCTTATATCATGATAAATGTTTATTATTCATGTTAGAATTGTGTTAACCAGAAACTTAGTACATGTGGGAATACATAGACAATACATAGTGTCCCTAGTATGCCTCTACTTGACTAGCTCGTTAATCAAAGATGGTTATGTTTTCTAACCATAGACATGTGTTTTCATTTGATGAACGAGATCACATCATTAGAGAATGATGTGATGGACAAGACCCATCCGTTAGCTTAGCATTATGATCGTTACAATTTTATTTCTAGTGCTTTCTTCATGACTTGTACATGTTCCTCTGACTATGAGATTATGCAACTCCCGAATACCAGAGGAACACCATGTGTGCTATCAAACGTCACAACATAACTGGGTCATTATAAAGATGCTCTACAGGTGTCTCCTAAGGTGTTTTTTGGGTTGGCATAGATCAAGATTAGGATTTGTCACTCCGTGTATCAGAGAAGTATCTCTGGGCCCTCTCGGTAATGCTCATGACTATAAGCCTTGCAAGCAATGTGACTAATGAGTTAGTTACGGGATGAAGCATTATGGAATGAGTAAAGAGACTTGCCGGTAACAAGATTGAACTAGGTATGATGATACCGACGATCGAATCTCGAGCAAGTAACATACCGATGACAAAGGGAATACGTATGTTGTTGTGCGGTTTGACCGATAAAGATCTTTGTAGAATATGTAGGAGCCAATATGAGCATCCAGGTTCCGCTTTTGGTTATTGATCGGAGATGTGTCTCGATCATGTCTACATAGTTCTCGAACCCGTAGGGTCCGCACGCTTAACGTTCGATGACGAGTTGTATCAAGAATTATGTGTTTTTGATGACCGAAGTTTGTTTGGAGTCCCGGATGAGATCACGGACATGACAAGGAGTCTCGAAATGGTCGAGACATAAAGATTGATATATTGTAAGGTTATGTTCGGACACCGGAATGGTTTTGGAAAGGTTTGGACATTTACCGGAGTACCGGGAGGTTATCGGAAACCCCCGGGGGATTAATGGGCCTTCATGGGCCTTAGTGGAAGAGAGGCGGCGGCGGCCAGGTGGAGCCCCCCCCCCAGCCCAAACCGAATTGGACTAGGGGTGGGGCGCGGCTCCCCTTTCCTCCTTCTCCTCCACCTCTTTCCCTCTTCTACTATTCCGGAAAGGAAAGGGGAATCCTACTAGGACTAGGGAGTCCTAGTAGGACTCCCAACACTTGGCGCGCCCCCTTGGCCGGCCGCCTCCTTCCCTCCTCCTTTATATACGGGGGCGGGAAGCACCCCAAAGGCACACCAAGACTTCTCTTAGACATGTGTGGTGCCCCCTTCCACAGTTTACTCCTCTGGTCATAGCGTCGTAGTGCTTAGGCGAAGCCCTGCACGGATCACGTCATCAACACCGTCACCACGCCGTCGTGCTGACGAAACTCTCCCTCAACCCTCTACTGGATCAAGAGTTCGAGGGACGTCATCAAGCTGAACGTGTGCTGAACACGGAGGTGCCGTATGTTCGGTACTTGGATCGGTTTGATCGTGAAGACATTCGACTACATCAACTGTGTTAACTAATGCTTCCGCTCTTGGTCTACGAGGGTACGTGGACACACTCTCCCCCTCTCGTTGCTATGCATCTCCTAGATAGATCTTGCGTGATCATAGAAAAAATTATGAAATTGCATGATACGTTACCCAACAGTTTTATCAGAGCCAGGTCTATGCGTAGATGATATGCACGAGTAGAACACAAAGAGTTGTGGACGATAATAGTCATACTACTTACCACCAATGTCTTACTTCGATTCGGTGGTATTGTTGGATGAAACGGCCCGGACCGACATTACATGACCGTGTTCATGAGACTGGTTCTACCGACGTGCTTTGCACATAGGTGACTGGCGGGTGTCTATTTCTCCAACTTTAGTTGAATCGAGTTTGACTATGGCTGGTCCTCGTTGAAGGTTAAAACAACACACTTGATGAAAAATCATTGTGGTTTTGATGCGTAGGTAAGAACGGTTCTTGCTAGAAGCCTGTAGCAGCAACGTAAAACTTGCAACAACAAAGTAGAGGACGTCTAACTTGTTTTTGCAGGGTTTGTTGTGATGTGATATGGTCAATACATGATGTGATATAAATTGTTGTATAAGACGATCATGTTTTGTAACAAAGTTATCGGCAACTGGTAGGAGCCATATGGTTGTCGCTTTATTGTATGAAATGCAATCGCCATGTAATTGCTTTACTTTATCACTAAGCGGTAGCGACAATCCTAGTAGCAATAGTTGGCAAGACGACAACGATGCTATGATGGAGATCAATGTGTCAAGCCAGTGGCGATGGAGATCATAACGGTTCTTTCGAGATGGTGATCAAAGGCACAAGATGATGATGGTCATATCATGTCACATATTTTGATTGCATGTGATGTTTATCTTTTATGCATCTTATTTTTTTTAGTACGGCAGTAGCATTATAAGATGATCCCTTACGAAATTTCAAGGTATAAGTGTTCTCCCTGAGTATGCATCGTTGCTACAGTTCATCGTGCCGAGACACCACGTGATGATCGGGTGTGATAAACTCTACGTTCACATACAACGGGTGATAAACTCTACGTTCACATACAACGGGTGCAAGCCAGTTTTGCACGTGCAAAATACTAGGGTTAAACTTGATGAGCCTAGCATATGGAGATATGGCCTCGGAACACTGAGACCGAAAGTTCGAACGTGAATCATATAGTAGATATGATCAACATAGAGATGTTCACCATTGAAAACTACTCCATCTCACGTGATGATCGGACATGGTTTAGTTGATATGGATCACGTGATAATTTAGATGACTAGAGGGATGTCTATCTAAGTGGGAGTTCTTTAGTAATATGATTAATTGAACTTTAATTTATCATGAACTTAGTCCTAATAGTTTTTGCATATCTATGTTGTTGTAGATCAATGGCCCGTGCTATCGTTCCCTTGAATTTTAATGCGTTCCTAGAGAAAGCTAAGTTGAAAGATGATGGTAGCAATTACACAGAGTGGGTCCGTAACTTGAGGATTATCCTCATTGCTGCACAGAAGAATTACGTCCTGGAAGCACCGCTAGGTGCAAGGCCTGCTACAGGAGCAGATGCTGATGTTATGAACGTCTAGCGGACTCTATCTGATGACTACTCGATAGTTCAGTGTGCCATGATTTACAGCTGAGAATCGGGCCTTCAAAGACGTTTTGAACATCATGGAGCATATGAGATGTTCCAAGAGTTGAAGTTAATATTTCAGGCAAATGCCTGAGTTGAGAGATATGAAGTCTCCAACAAGTTCTATAGCTGCAAGATGGAGGAGAATAGTTCTGTCAGTGAACACATACTCAGAATCTTTGGGTACCATAACCACTTGACTCAGCTGGGAGTTAATCTTCCTGATGATAGTGTCATTGACAGAGTTCTTCAATCACTGCCACCAAGCTATAAAGGCTTCCTGATGAACTATAATATGCAAGGGATGGAAAAGACTATTCCCGAGCTCTTCGCGATGCTAAAGGCTGGGGAGGTAGAAATCAAGAAGGAACATCAAGTGTTGATGGTTAACAAGACCACTAGTTTCAAGAAAAAGGGCAAAGGGAGGAAGGGGAACTTCAAGAAGAATAGAAAGCAAGTTGCCACTCCCGAGAAGAAGCCCAAGTTTGGACCTAAGCCTGAAACTGAGTGCTTCTACTGCAAAGGGACTGGGCACGGGAAGCGGAACTGCCCCAAGTATTTGGCGGATGAGAAGGATGGCAAAGAGAAAGGTATATTTGATATACATGTTATTGATGTGTACCTTACTAATGCTCGTAGTAGCGCCTGGGTATTTGTTACTGGTTCTGTTGCTCATATTTGCAACTCGAAACAGGGGCTACGGATTAAATGAAGATTGGCTAAGGACGAGGTGACGATGCGCATCGGAAATGGTTCCACGGTCAATGTGATCGCCGTCGGCACGCTACCTCTACATCTACCTTCGGGATTAGTTTTAGACCTGAATAATTGTTATTTGGTGCTAGCATTGTGAAGGAAATATGCCCTAGAGGCAATAATAAAGTTATTATTTATTTCCTTATTTCATGATAAATGTTTATTATTCATGCTAGAATTGTATTAACCGGAAACATAATACATGTGTGCATATATAGACAAACAGAGTGTCACTAGTATGCCTCTACTTGACTAGCTTGTTAATCAAAGATGGTTATGTTTCCTAACCATGAACAAGGAGTTGTTATTTGATTAACAAGGTCACATCATTAGTTGAATGATCTGATTGACATGACCCATTCCGTTAGCTTAGCACCCGATCGTTTAGTATGTTGCTATTGCTTTCTTCATGACTTATACATGTTCCTATGACTATGAGATTATGCAACTCCGTTTACGGAGGAACACTTTGTGTGCTACCAAACGTCACAACGTAACTGTGTGATTATAAAGGTGCTCTACAGGTGTCTCCAAAGGTAATTGTTGGGTTGGCGTATTTCGAGATTAGGATTTGTCACTCCGAATGTCGGAGAGGTATCTCTGGGCCCTCTCGGTAATGCACGTCACTTAAGCCTTGCAAGCATTGCAACTAATGAGGTAATTGCGAGATGATGTATTACGGAACGAGTAAAGAGACTTGCCGGTAACGAGATTGAACTAGGTATTGGATACCGACGATCGAATCTCGGGCAAGTAACATACCGATGACAATGGGAACAATGTATGTTGTTGTGGTTTGACCGATAAAGATCCTCGTAGAATATGTAGGAACCAATATGGTCATCCAGGTCCCGCTATTGGTTATTGACCGGAGACGTGTCTCGGTCATGTCTACATTGTTCTCGAACCGTAGGGTCCGCACGCTTAAGGTTTCGATGACAGTTATATTATGAGTTTATGTATTTTGATGTACCGAAGGTTGTTCGGTGTCCCGTATATGATCACGGACATGACGAGGAGTCTCGAAATGGTCGAGACATAAATATTGATATATTGGACGGATATATTTGGACACCGGAAAGGTTCCGGATGAGATTGGGATTATACCGGAGTTCCGGGAGGTTACCGGAACCCCCCCGGTAAGTATATGGGCCTTATTGGGCCTTAGTGGAAGGGAGGAGAAGGAGCAGGGGGGCGCCCCCAAGCCCAATCCGAATTGGGAGGGGGGCCCCCCCTTCCTCTCTCCTCCCCTCTTCCTTCCTCTCCTACTCCTAATAGGAAGGGGGCCAAACCTACTTGGAGTAGGTTTGCCCCCCCTAGGGCGCGCCCCTTGGACCGCCTCCTCCTCCTCCCTCCTTTATATACGGGGTGGGGCACCCCATAGACACACAAGTTGATCATTGAGATCGTTCCTTAGCCGTGTGCAGTGCCCCCTCCACGATATTACACCTCGGTCATATTGTAGCGGTGCTTAGGCGAAGCCTGCGCGACAGAGAACATCAAGATCGTCACCACGCCGTCAGGTCGACGGAACTCCTCCCGATGCCTCTGCTGGATCGGAGTTCGGGTGCGCCATCGAGCTGACGACGTGTCAAGAACTCGGAGGTGCCGAGTAACGGTGCTTGGATCGGTTGGACCAGGAAGACGCACGACTACTTCCTCTATGTTGCGTCAACGCTTCGCTTCGGTCTCACGAGGGTACGAGACAACACTCTCCCTCTCGTTGCTATATCATCACCATGATCTTGCGTGTGCATAGGAATTTTTTGAAATTACTACGTTCCCCAACAAAGGGTATCGAGCCTAGGTTTTATGGTTTGATGTTATATGCACGAGTAGAACACAAGTGAGTTGTGGGCGATATAAGTCATCTCGCTTACCAAAGATGTCATACTTTGGTTCGGCGGTATTGTTGGATGAAGCGGACCGGACCGACATTACGCGTACGCTTACGCGAGACTGGTTTTACCGCCGTGCTATGCACACAGGTGACTAGCGGGTGTCCGTTTCTCCAACTTTAGTTGAACCGAGTGTGGCTACGCCCGGTCCTTGCGAAGGTTAAAACAACACCAACTTGACAAACTATCATTGTGGTTTTGATGCGTAGGTAAGAACGGTTCTTGCTCAGCCCGTAGCAGCCACGTAAAATTTGCAACAACAAAGTAGAGGACGTCTAACTTGTTTTTGCAGGGCATGTTGTGATGTGATATGGTCAAGACGTGATAAGATATAAGTTGTTGTATGAGATGATCATGTTTTGTTGAAGTTATCGACAATCGGCGTAAGCCCTATGGATGTCTCTTTGTTGCATAAGATGCAAGTGCCAAATAATTGCTTTACTTTATCGCTATACGATAGCAATAGTTGCAAGAGCAATAGTTGGTGAGACAACCATGTGATGACACATTGATATAGATCAAGATGATGAAGATCATGGTGTCGTGCGGTGACTATAGAGATCATCACAAGATTTTGAGATGGAGATCAAAGGTGCAAGATGATCATGGCCATATCATGTCACATATTTTGATTGCATATGATGTTTATCTATTATACATCTTATTCTTGCTTTGATTGACGGTAGCATTTTAAGATGATCTCTCACTAATTATCAAGAAGTGTTCTCCCTGAGTATGCACCGTTGCCAAAGTTCGTCGTGCCCAGACACCACGTGATGATCGGGTGTGATAAGCTCACGTCCATCTACAACGGGTGCAAGCCAGTTTTGCACACGCGAATACTCAAAGTTAAACTTGACGAGCCTAGCATATGCAGATATGGCCTCGAACACGGAGACCGAAAGGTCAAGCGTGAATCATATAGTAGATATGATCAACATAGTGATGTTCACCATTGAAAACTACTCCATCTCACGTGATGATCGGTTATGGTTTAGTTGATTTGGATCACGTGATCACTTAGATGACTAGAGAGATGTCTGTCTAAGTGGGAGTTCTTAAGTAATATGATTAATTGAACTTAAATTTATCATGAACTTAGTCCTGGTAGTATTTTGCAAATTATGTTGATCAATAGCTCGCGTTGTTGCTTTCATATGTTTATTTTGATATGTTCCTAGAGAAAACTGTGTTGACAAATGTTAGTAGCAATGATGCAGATTGGATCCGTGATCTGAGGTTTATGCTCATTGCTGCGCAGAAGAATTATGTCCTTGATGCACCGCTAGGTGACAAACCTATTGCAGGAGCAGATGCAAACGTTATGAACGTTTGGCTAGCTCAATATGATGACTACTTGATAGTTTAGTGCACCATGCTTAATGGCTTAGAATCGGGACTTCAAAGACGTTTTGAACGTTATGGACCATATGAGATGTTCCAAGAATTGAAGTTAATATTACAAGCAAATACCTGAGTTGAGAGATATGAAGTCTCCAACAAGTTCTATAGCTAAAAGATGGAGGAGAATCGCTCAACTAGTGAGCAAGTGCTCAGATTGTCTGGGTACTACAATCGCTTGAATCAAGTGGGAGTTAATCTTCCAAATAAGATAGTGATTGACAGAGTTCTCTAGTCACCATCACCAAGTTAGTAGAACTTCGTGATGAACTATAGTATGCAAGGGATGACGAAAATGATTCCCGAGCTCTTCGTGATGTTGAAATTGACGAAGGTAGAAATCAAGAAAGAGCATCAAGTGTTGATGGTTGACAAGATCACTAGTTTCAAGAAAAGGGCAAAGGAAAGAAAGGGAACTTCAAGTAGATTGACAAGCAAGTTGTCACTCCCATGAAGAAGCCCAAAGCTGAACCAAAGCCTGAAACCGAGTGCTTACTAATCGCAACGGAAATGGTCACCGAAGCGGAAATGCCCTAAATATTTGGTGGATAAGAAGGATGGCAAAGTGAAAAAGGGTATATTTGATATACAGGTGTTTGATGTGTGCTTTACTAGTGTTTATAGCAACCCCTCGGTATTTGGTACTGGTTCAGTTGCTAAGAGTAGTAACTCGAAACGGGAGTTGCAGAATAAACAGAGACTAGTTGAAGGGGAAGTGATGATGAGTGTTGGAAGTAGTTCCAAGATTGATATGATCATCATCGCACACTTCCTATACTTTTGGGATTTGTGTTAAACCTAAATAAATGTTATTTGGCGTTTGCGTTGAGCATGAATATGATTTGATCATGTTTATTGCAAAACGGTTATTCATTTAAAATCAGAGAATAATTGTTGTTCTGTTTACATGAATAAAACCTTCAATTGTCATACACCCAATGAAAATAGTTTGTTAGATCTCGATCATAGTGATACACATATTCATAATATTGATGCCAAAAGATGCAAAGTTAATAATGATAGTGCAACTTATTTGTGGCACTGCCATTTGGGTCATATCGGTGTAAAGCGCATGAAGAAACTCCATAAAGATGGATTTCGGAATCACTTGGTTATGAATCATTTGATGTTTGCGAACCGTGCCTTTTGGGCAAGATGAGTAAAACTCCGTTCTCCGGAACAATGGAACAAGCTACTGACTTATTGGAAATAATACATACCGATGTATGCGATCCAATGAGTGTTGATGCTCGTGGCAAGTATCGTTATTTTCTGACCTTCACAAGATGATTTGAGCAGATATGGGTATATCTACTTGATGAAACATAAATCTGAAATAGTTGAAAGGTTCAAAGAATTTCAGAGTGAAGTGGAAAATCATCGTAACAAGAAAATAAAGTTTCTAAGATCTGATCGCGGAGATGAATATTTGAGTTACGAGTTTAGTCTTCAATTAAAACAATGTGGAATAGTTTCACAGATCATGCCACTTGGAACACCACAACGTTATGGTGTGTCCGAACGTCATAACCGCACTTTATTGGATATGGTGCAATCTATGATGTCCCTTACTGATTTACCACTATTGTTTTGGGGTTATGCATTAGAGACAGCTGCATTCACGTTAAAAGGGCACCATCTAAATCCGTTGAGATGACACCATATGAACTGTGGTTTAGCAAGAAACCCAAGTTGTCATTTCTTAAAGTTTGGAGTTGCGATGCTTATATGAAAAAGTTTTTCAACCTGATAAGCTCGAACCCAAATCGGAGAAGTGCATCTTCATAGAATACCCAAAGGAAACTGTTGGGTAATCCTTCTATCACAGATCCGAAGGCAAAAAATTCGTTGCTAAAAATGGATCCTTTCTAGAGAAGGAGTTTCTCTCAAAAGAAGTGAGTGGGAGGAAAGTAGAGCTTGATAAGGTAATTTGTACCTTCTCCCGAATTGGAAAGTAGTTCATCATAGAAATCAGTTCTAGTGATTCCTACACCAATTAATGAGGAAGCTAATGATGATGATCATGAAACTTTAGATCAAGTTACTACAGAACCTCGTAAGTCTTCCAAAGTACAGTCCGCACCAGAGTGGTACGGTAATTCTGTTCTGGAAGTCATGTTACTAGACCATGATGAACCTACGAACTATGAGGAAGCGATGATGAGCCCAGATTCCGCGAAATGGCTTGAGGCCATGAAATCTGAGATATGATCCATGTATGAAAACAAAGTATGGACTTTGATGGATTTGCCCGATGATCGGCAAACCATAGAAAATAAATGGATCTTCAAGAGGAAGAGGGACGTTGATAGTAGTGTTACTATCTACAAAGCTAGACTTGTCGAAAAAGGTTTTTGACAAAGTTCAAGGTGTTGACTACGATGAAATTTTCTCACTCGTAGCGATGCTTAAGTCTGTCCAAATCATGTTAGCAATTGCCGCATTTTTATGAAATCTGGCAAATGGATAAACAAAACTACATTCCTTAATGGATTTAAAGAAGAGTTGTATATGATGCAACCAGAAGGTTTTTGTCAATCCTAAAAGTGCTGACAAAATACGCAAACTCCAGTGATCCATCTATGGACTGGTGCAAGCATCTCGGAGTTGGAATATACGCTTTGATAAGTTGATCAAAGCATATAGTTTTATACAAACTTTCGGTGAAGCCTGTATTTACTAGAAAGTGAGTGGGAGCACTACAGCATTTCTGATAAGTATATGTGAATGACATATTGTTGATCGGAAATAATGTAGAATTATTCTGCAAAGCATAAAGGAGTGTTTGAAAGGAGTTCTTTAAAATAAAGAATTCAGTAAAGCTACTTACATATTGAGCATCAAGATATATAGAGATAGATCAAGACGCTTGATAAGTTTTTTCAATGAGTACATACATTGACAAGATTTTGAAGTAGTTCAAAATGGAATAGTCAAAGAAAGAGTTCTTGCCTGTGTTACAAGGTGTGAAATTGAGTAAGACTCAAAACCCGACCACGGCAGAAGATAGAAAGAGAATGAAAGTCATTCCCTATGCCTTGGCCATAGGTTCTATAAAGTATGCCATCTGTGTACCGGATCTATTGTATACCCTACATCGAGTTTGGCAAGGAGTACAATAGTGATCTAGGAGTAGATCATGGACAGCGGTCAAAATTATCCTTAGTGGAATAAGGATATGTTTCTCGATTATGGAAGTGAAAAAAGGTTCGTCGTAAAGGGTTACGTCGATGCAAGTTTTGACACTGATCCAGATGACTCTAAGTCTTAATCTGGATACATATTGAAAGTGGGAGCAATTAGCTAGAGTAGCTCCGTGCAGAGTATTGTAGACATAGAATATTTGCAAAATACATACGGCTCTGAATGTGACAGACCCGTTGACTAAACTTCTCTCACAAGCAAAAACTGATCACACCTTAGTACTCTTTGGGTGTTAATCACATAGCGATGTGAACTAGATTACTGAATCTAGTAAACCCTTTGGGTGTTGGTCACATGGCGATGTGAACTATGAGTGTTAATCACATGATGATGTGAACTATCGATGTTAATCACATGGTGATGTGATCTAGATTATTGACTCTAGTGCAAGTGGGAGATCAAGGAAATATGCCCCGAGGCAATAATAAAGTTATTATTTATTTCCTTATTTCATGATAAATGTTTATTATTCATGCTAGAATTGTATTAACCGGAAACATAATACATGTGTGAATATATAGACAAACAGAGTGTCACTAGTATGCCTCTACTTGACTAGCTTGTTAATCAAAGATGGTTATGTTTCCTAACCATGAACAAGGAGTTGTTATTTGATTAACAAGGTCACATCATTAGTTGAATGATCTGATTGACATGACCCATTCTGTTAGCTTAGCACCCGATCGTTTAGTATGTTGCTATTGCTTTCTTCATGACTTATACATGTTCCTATGACTATGAGATTATGCAGCTCCCATTTACCGGAGGAACACTTTGTGTGCTACCAAACGTCACAACATAACTGGGTGATTATAAAGGTGCTCTACAGGTGTCTCCAAAGGTAATTGTTGGGTTGGCGTATTTCGAGATTAGGATTTGTCACTCCGAATGTCGGAGAGGTATCTCTGGGCCCTCTCGGTAATGCACATCACTTAAGCCTTGCAAGCATTCCAACAAATGAGTTAGTTGCGAGATGATGTATTACGGAACGAGTAAAGAGACTTGCCGGTAACAAGATTGAACTAGGTATTGCATACCGACGATCGAATCTCGGGCAAGTAACATACCGATGACAAAGGGAACAACGTATGTTGTTGTGCGGTTTGACCGATAAAGATCTTCGTAGAATATGTAGGAATCAATATGGGCATCCAGGTCCCGCTATTGGTTATTGACCGGAGGCGTGTCTCAGTCATGTATACATTGTTCTCGAACCGTAGGGTCCGCACGCTTAAGGTTTCGATGACAGTTATATTATGAGTTTATGTATTTTGATGTACGGAAGGTTGTTCAGTGTCCCGGATATGATCACGGACATGACGAGGAGTCTCGAAATGGTCGAGACATAAAGATTGATATATTGGACGGATATATTTGGACACCGGAAAGGTTCCGGATGAGATTGGGATTATACCGGAGTTCCGGGAGGTTACCGGAACCCCCCGGTAAGTATATGGGCCTTATTGGGCCTTAGTGGAAGGAGGAGAAGGAGCAAGGGGGCGCGCCCCCAAGCCCAATCCGAATTGGGAGGGGGCCCCCCTTTCCTTCTCTCCTCCCCCCTCTTCCTTCCCTCTCCTACTCCTAATAGGAAAGGGGGGCCAAACCTACTTGGAGTAGGTTTGCCCCCCCTAGGGCGCGCCTCCCCCTTGGGCCGGCCTCCTCCTCCCTCCCTCCTTTATATACGGGGGTGGGGGCACCCCATAGACACACAAGTTGATCATTGAGATCGTTCCTTAGCCGTGTGCAGTGCCCCCCTCCACGATATTACACCTCGGTCATATTGTAGCGGTGCTTAGGCAAAGCCCTGCGACAGGAGAACATCAAGATCATCACCATGCCGTCGTGCTGACGGAACTCCTCCCCGTGCCTCTGCTGGATCGGAGTTCGGGGTGCGTCATCGAGCTGTACGTGTGTCAAGAACTCGGAGGTGCCGGAGTAACGGTGCTTGGATCGGTTGGACCGGGAAGACGTACGACTACTTCCTCTATGTTGCGTCAACGCTTCCGCTTCGGTCTACGAGGGTACGTAGACAACACTCTCCCCTCTCGTTGCTATATCATCACCATGATCTTGCGTGTGCGTAGGAATTTTTTTGAAATTACTACGTTCCCCAACACGTTGAGCATGAACATTATATCTGGATCTTGTTTGATGTGAGACGGTTATTCATTTAAATCAGAGAATAATGGTTGTTATATTTATATGAGTAATATCTTTTATGGTCATGCACCCTTGTTAAGTGGTCTATTTTTGTTGAATCTCGATCGTGGTGATACGCATGTTCATAATATTGAAGCCAAAAGATGCAAAGTTAATAATGATAGTGAAACTTATTTGTGGCACTGCCATTTAGGTCATATTGGTGTAAAGCGCATGAAGAAACTCCATGCTGATGGGCTTTTGGAATCACTTGATTATGAATCACTTGGTGCTTGCGAACCATGCCTCATGGGCAAGATGACTAAAACTCCGTTCTCCGGAACAAGGAATGAGCTACTGACTTATTGGAAATAATATATACCGATGTATTTGGTCCAATGAGTGTTGAGCCTCGTGGCGGGTATCGTTATTTTCTGTCCTTCACAGATGATTTGAGCAGATATGGGTATATCTACTTAACAAAACATAAGTCTGAAACATTTGAAAAGTTCAAAGAATTTCAGAGTGAAGTGGAAAATCATCATAACAAGAAAATAAAGTTTCTACGATCTGATCGTGGAGGCAAATATTTGCACTACGAGTTTGATCTTCATTTGAAACAATGTGGAATAATTTTGCAGCTCACGCCACCTGGAACACCACAGCATAATGGTGTGTCCGAACGTCGCAGCCGTACTTTATTAGATGTGGTGCGATCTATGATGTCTTTTACTGATTTACCGCTATCGTTTGGGGTTATGCTTTAGAGACGGTTGCATTCATGTTAAATAGGGCACCATCAAAATCCATTGAGATGACACCATATGAACTATGGTTTGGCACGAAACCTAAGTTGTCGTTTTTAAAAGTTTGGGGCTGCGATGCTTATGTGAAAAATCTTCAACCTGATAAGCTCGAACCCAAATCAGAGAAATGTGTCTTCATAAAATACCCAAAGGAAACTGTTGGGTACACCTTCTACCACAGATCCGAAGGCAAGATATTCGTTGCTAAGAATGGATCCTTTCTAGAGAAGGAGTTTCTCCCAAAAGAAGTGAGTGGGAGGAAAGTAGAACTTGATGAGGTAATTGTACCTTCTCCTGAATTGGAAAGTAGTTCATCACAAAAATTAGTTCTAGTGATTCCTACACCAATTAATGAGGAAGCTAATGATGATGATCATGAAACTTCAGATCAAGTTACTACCGAACCTAGTGGGTCAACCATAGTACAATCCGCACCGGAGTGGTACGGTAATCCTATTCTATAAGTCATGTTACAAGACCATGATGATGAAGGAAATATGCCCTAGAGGCAATAATAAAGTTATTACTTATTTCCTTATTTCATGATAAATGTTTATTATTCATGCTAGAATTGTATTAACCGGAAACATAATACATGTGTGAATTACATAGACAAACATAGTGTCACTAGTATGCCTCACTTGACTAGCTCGTTTATCCAGAAATGGTTATGTTTCCAAGCCATGGACAAAAGAGTTGTCATTTGATTAACGGGGTCACATCATTAGGAGAATGATGTGATTGACTTGACCCATTCCGTTAGCCTAGCACTTGATCGTTTAGTATGTTGCTATTGCTTTCTTCATGACATATACATGTTCCTGTAACTATGAGATTATGCAACTCCCGTTTACCAGAGGAACACTTTGGGTACTACCAAACGTCACAACGTAACTGGGTGATTATAAAGGAGTACTACAGGTGTCTCCGAAGATACATGTTGAGTTGGCGTATTTCGAGATTAGGTTTTGTCACTCCGATTGTCGGAGAGGTATCTCTGGGCCCTCTCGGTAATGCACATCATTATAAGCCTTGCAAGCAATGTAACCAAAGAATTGGTTACGGGATGTTGCATTACAGAACGAGTAAAGAGACTTGCCGGTGACGAGATTGAACTAGGTATTGGATACCGACGATCGAATCTCGGGCAAGTAACATACCGATGACAAAGGGAACAACGTATGTTGTTATGCGGTTTGACCGATAAAGATCTTCGTAGAATATGTAGGAGGCAATATGGGCATCCAGGTCCCGCTATTGGTTATTGACCAAGAATAGTTCTAGGTCATGTCTACATAGTTCTCGAACCCGTAGGGTCCGCACGCTTAAGGTTTCGATGATAGTTATATTATGAGTTTATGAGTTTTGATGTACCGAAGGAGTTCGGAGTCCCGGATGAGATTGGGGACATGACGAGGAGTCTCGAAATGGTCGAGACGTAAAGATCGATATATTGGACGACTATATTCGGAGTTCGGAAAGGTTCCGAGTGATTCGGTATTTTTGAGTCTGGGAGAGTTACGGAATTCGCCGGGAGAAGTATTGGGCCTTATTGGGCCTGCGGGAAAGAGAGAGGGCTGCCTAGGGCAGGCCGCGCTTCCCAAGGCCTAGTCCGAATTGGACTAGGGGGAGGGGCCGCACCCCCTCCTTCCTTCCCTTCTCTCTTCCCTTTCCTAGTCTCCTACTCCTACTACATGGAAGGACCCCTAGTTGGACTAGGAAAGGGGGAATCCTACTCCCGGTGGGAGTAGGACTCCCCATGGCGCGCCCCTCCTATGGCCGGCCTCCTCCTCCCTCCCTCCTTTATATACGGGGGCAGGGGGCACCCCATAGATACACAAGTTGATCTACGGATCGTTCCTTAGCCGTGTGCGGTGCCCCCTTCCACCATATTCCACCTCGGTCATATCGTCGCGAAGCTTAGGCGAAGCCCTGCGCCGGTAGAACATCAAGATCGTCACCATGCCGTCGTGCTGACGGAACTCTCCCTCGACACTCGGCTGGATCGGAGTTCGAGGGACGTCGTCGAGCTGAACGTGTGCTGAACTCGGAGGCTCCGTACGTTCGGTGCTTGGATCGGTCGGATCGTGAAGACGTACGACTACATCAACCACGTTGTGCTAACGCTTCCGCTTACGGTCTACGAGGGTACGTGGACGAACACTCTCTCCTCTCGTTGCTGTATCATCACCATGATCTTGCATGTGCGTAGGAAATTTTTTGAAATTACTACGTTCCCCAACAGTGGTATCAGAGCCAGGTTTTATGCGTTGATGTTATATGCACGAGTAGAACACAAGTGAGTTGTGGACGATATAAGTCATACTGCCTACCAGCATGTCATAGTTTGGTTCAGCGGTATTGTTGGATGAAGCGGCCCGGACCGACATTACGCGTACGCTTACGCGAGACTGGTTCTACCGACGTGCTTTGCACACAGGTGGCTGGCAGGTGTTAGTTTCTCCAACTTTAGTTGAACCGAGTGTGACTACGCCCGGTCCTTGCGAAGGTTAAAACGGAGTCTATTTGACAAACTATCATTGTGGTTTTGATGCGTAGGTGAGAACGGTTCTTGCTAAGCCCGTAGCAGCCACGTAAAATTTGCAACAACAAAGTAGAGGACGTCTAACTTGTTTTTGCAGGGCATGTTGTGATGTGATATGGTCAAGACGTGATGAGATATAAGTTGTTGTATGAGATGATCATGTTTTGTTGAAGTTATCGGCAACCTGGCGAAGCTCTATGGTTGTCTCTTTGTTGCATAAGATGCAAGTGCCAAATAATTGCTTTACTTTATCGCTATGCGATAGCAATAGTTGCAAGAGCAATAGTTGGTGAGACGACCATGTGACGACACATTGATATAGATCAAGATGATGAAGATCATGGTATCGTGCCGGTGACGATAAAGATCATGACAGTACTTTGGAGATGGAGATCAAAGGCGCAAGATGATCATGGCCATATCATGTCACATATTTTAATTGCATATGATGTTTATCTGTTATACATCTTATTCTTGCTTTGATTGACGGTAGCATTTTAAGATGATCTCTCACTAATTATCAAGAAGTGTTCTCCCGAGTATGCACCGCTGCCAAAGTTCGTCGTGCCTGACACCACGTGATGATCGGGTGTGATAAGCTCTACGTCCATCTACAACGGGTGCAAGCCAGTTTTGCACACGCAGAATACTCAGGTTAAACTTGACGAGCCTAGCATATGCAGATATGGCCTCGGAACACGGAGACCGAAAGGTCGAGCGTGAATCATATAGTAGATATGATCAACATAGTGATGTTCACAATTAAAAACTACTCCATCTCACGTGATGATCAGTTATGGTTTAGTTGATTTGGATCACGTGATCACTTAGATGACTAGAGAGATGTCTGTCTAAGTGGGAGTTCTTAAGTAATATGATTAATTGAACTTAAAATTTATCATGAACTTAGTCCTGGTAGTATTTTGCAAATTATGTTGTAAGATCAATAGCTCGCGTTGTTTCTTTCATATGTTTATTTTGATATGTTCCTAGAGAAAATTGTGTTGAAAAATGTTAGTAGCAATGATGCGGATTGGATCCGTGATCTGAGGTTTATCCTCATTGCTGCATAGAAGAATTATGTCCTTAATGCACCGCTAGGTGACGGACCTATTGCAGGAGCAGATGCAGACGTTATGAACGTTTGGCTAGCTCAATATGATGACTACTTGATAGTTTTGTGCACCATGCTTTATGGCTTAGAATCGGGACTTCAAAGATGTTTTGAACATCATGGACCATATGAGATGTTCCAGGAATTGAAGTTAATATTTCAAGCAAATACCCGAGTTGAGAGATATGAAGTCTCCAACAAGTTCTATAGCTAAAAGATGGAGGAGAATCGCTCAACTAGTGAGCATGTGCTCAGATTGTCCAGGTACTACAATCGCTTGAATCAAGTGGGAGTTAATCTTCCAGATAAGATAGTGATTGATGAGTTCTCTAGTCACCATCACCAAGTTAGTAGAACTTTGTGATGAACTATAGTATGCAAGGGATGACGAAAACGATTTCGAGCTCTTCGTGATGTTGAAATCGACGAAGGTAGAAATCAAGAAAGAGCATCAAGTGTTGATGGTTGACAAAATCACTAGTTTCAAGAAAAGGGCAAAGGGAAAGAAAGGAACTTCAAGTGAAAAGACAAGCAAGTTGTCACTCCGTGAAGAAGCCCAAAGCTGGACCATAGCCTGAAACCGAGTGCTTAATCGCAAAAGAAATGATCCCGAAGCGGAAATGCCTCAATATTTGGTGGATAAGAAGGATGGCAAAGTGAACAAGGGTATATTTGATATACAGATTATTGATGTGTGCCTTACTAGTGTTTATAGTAGCCCCTGAGTATTTGATACATGTTCGGTTGCTAAGATTAGTAACTCGAAACAGGAGTTACATAATAAACAGAGACTAGTAGAGGGGAAGTGACGATGAGTGTTGGAAGTAGTTCCAAGATTGATATGATCATCATCGCACACTCCCTATACTTTCGGGATTAGTGTTAAACCTAAATATTTTTAAATGTTATTTGGCATTTGCGTTGAGCATGAATATGATTTGATCATGTTTATTGCAATACGGTTATTCATTCAAAGTTAAAGAATAATTGTTATTCTGTTTACATGAATAAAACCTTCAATGGTCATACACCCAATAAAAATAGTTTGTTGGATCTCGATCGTAGTGATACACATATTCATAATATTGATGCCAAAAGATGCAAAGTTAATAATGATAGTGCAACTTATTTGTGGCACTGCCGTTTGGGTCATATCGGTGTAAAGCGCATGAAGAAACTCCATAAAGATGGATTTTCGGAATCACTTGGTTATGAATCATTTGATGCTTGCTAACCGTTCCTTTTGGGCAAGATGACTAAAACTCCGTTCTTCGGAACAATGGAACGAGCTACTGACTTATTGGAAATAATACATACTAATGTATGAAGACCAATGAGTATGAAGGCTCGTGGCAAGTATCGTTATTTTCTGAACTTCACAAGATGATTTGAGCAGATATGGGTATATCTACTTGATGAAACATAACTCTGAAATAGTTGAAAGGTTCAAAGAATTTCAGAGTGAAGTGGAAAAATCATCATAACAAGAAAAATAAAGTTTCTACGATCTGATCGCAGAGACAAATATTTGAGTTACGAGTTTGGTCTTCAATTAAAACAATGTGGAATAATTTCACAAGTTCACGCCACCTGGAACACCACATCATAATGGTGTGTCCGGACTTCATAACCGTACTTTATTGGATATAGTACAATCTATGATGTTTCTTACCGATATCGTTTTGGGATCATGCATTAGAGACAACTGCATTCACGTTAAATAGGGCACCATCTAAATCCGTTGAGACGACACTATATGAACTATGGTTTAGCAAGAAACCAAAGTTGTCGTTTCTTAAAGTTTGGGGCTGCGATGCTTATGTGAAAAAGTTTCATCCTGATAAGCTCAAACCCAAATCGGAGAAGTGCGTCTTCATAGAATACCCAAAGGAAATTGTTGGGTACACCTTCTATCACATATCCGAAGGCAAAACATTCGTTGCTAATAATGGATCCTTTCTAGAGAAGGAGTTTCTCTCGAAAGAAGTGAGTGGGAGGAAAGTAGAACTTGATGAGGTAACTGTACCTGTTCCCTTATTGGAAAGTAGTTTACCACAAAAATTAGTTCCTGTGACAAATACACCAATTAGTGAGGAAGCTAATGATATTGATCATGAAACTTCAGATCAAGTTACTCTGAGAACCTCGTAGGTCTTCCAGTACATCCGCACTGAGTGGTGCAGTAATTCTGTTCGGAAGTCATGTTACTAGACCATGATGAACCTACGAACTATGAGGAAGCGATGATGAGCCCAGATTCCGCGAAATGGCTCGAGGCCATAAAATCTGAGATATAATCCATGTATGAGAACAAAGTATGGACTTTGATTGACTTGCTCGATGATCAGCAAGCCATGTTAAATAAATGGATCTTCAAGAGGAAGACGGACATTGATAGTAGTGTTACTATCCACTAAGCTCGACTTGTTGCAAAAGTTTTTCAACAAAGTTCAAAGGTGTTGAAAACGATGAGATTTTCTCACTCGTATTGATGCTTAAGTCTGTCTGAATCATGTTAGCAATTACCACATTTTATGAAATCTGGCAAATGGATGTCAAAACTGCATTCCTTAATGGATTTATTAAAGAAGAGTTGTATATGACGCAACTAGAAGGTTTTGTCAATCCTAAAGGTGCTGACAAAATGTGCAAGCTCCAGCGATCCATCTATGGACTGGTGCAAGCATCTCGGAGTTGGAATATACGCTTTGATAAGTTGATCAAAGCATATAGTTTTATATGGACTTACGATGAAGCCTGTATTTACAATAAAGTGAGTGGGAGTACTACAGCTTTCTGATTAGTATATGTGAGTGACATATTGTTGATCAGAAATGATGTAGAATTTTTCTGCAAAGCATAAAGGAGTGTTTTTAAAGAGTTCTTTAAAAAGAAAATACCTCAGTAAAAGCTACTTACATATTGAGCATTAAGATCTATTAAGATAGATCAAGACGCTTGATAAGATTTTCAATGAGTACATACCTTGGCAAGATTTTGAAATAGTTCAAAATGGAACAGTCAAAGAAAGAGTTCTTGCCTGTGTTGCAAAGGTATGAAATTGAGTAAGACTCAAATCCCGACCACAAATGAGAAAAAGAAAGAGAATGAAAAGTCATTCCCTATGCCTCACCATAGGTTCTATAAAGTGTGCTATGCTATGTACTGGACCTATTGTATACCTTGCTCTGAATTTGGCAAGGAGTACAATAGTGATCTAGGAGTAGATCATTGGACATTGGTCAAGAATATCCTTAGTAAGGACTAAGGAGATGTTTCTCGATTATGGAGGTGATAAAAGAGTTTGTTGTAAAGTTACATCGATGTAAACTTTTACACTGATCCAGATGACTCTAAGTTTCAATCTGGATACATATTGAAAGTGGGAGCAATTAGCTAGAGTAGCTCCGCGAAGAGCATTGTAGACATAGAATATTTGCAAAGTACATACGGCTCTGAATGTGACAGACCCGTTGACTAAGCTCCTCTCATGAGCAAAACATGATCATACCTTAGTACTCTCTGGGTGTTAATCACATAACGATGTGAACTAGATTATTGACTCTAGTAAACCCTTTGGGTGTTGGTCACATAACGATGTGAACAATGGGTGTTAATCATATACAGATATGAATATTGATGATAAATCACATAGCAATGTGAACTAGATTATTGACTCTAGTGCAAGTGGGAGACTGAAGGAAATATGCCCTAGAGGCAATAATAAAGTTATTATTTATTTCCTTATTTCATGATAAATGTTTATTATTCATGCTAGAATTGTATTAACCGGAAACATAATACATGTGTGAATACATAGACAAACATAGCGTCACTAGTATGCCTCTACTTGACTAGCTCGTTTATCAGAGATGGTTATGTTTCCTAGCCATGGACAAAAGAGTTGTCATTTGATTAACGGGGTCACATCATTAGGAGAATGATGTGATTGACTTGACCCATTCCGTTAGCCTAGCACTTGATCGTTTAGTATGTTGTTATTGCTTTCTTCATGACATATACATGTTCCTGTAACTATGAGATTATGCAACTCCCGTTTACCAAAGGAACACTTTGGGTACTACCAAACGTCACAACGTAACTGGGTGATTATAAAGGAGTACTACAGGTGTCTCCGAAGGTACATGTTGAGTTGGCGTATTTCGAGATTAGGTTTTGTCACTCCGATTGTCGGAGAGGTATCTCTGGGCCCTCTCGGTAATGCACATCATTATAAGCCTTGCAAGCAATGTAACCAAAGAATTGGTTACGGGATGTTGCATTACAGAACGAGTAGAGAGACTTGCCGGTGACGAGATTGAACTAGGTATTGGATACCGACGATCGAATCTCGGGCAAGTAACATACCGATGACAAAGGGAACAACGTATGTTGTTATGCGGTTTGACCGATAAAGATCTTCGTAGAATATGTAGGAGCCAATATGGGCATCCAGGTCCCGCTATTGGTTATTGACCAAGAATAGTTCTAGGTCATGTCTACATAGTTCTCGAACCCGTATGGTCCGCACGCTTAAGGTTTCGATGATGCTTATATTATGAGTTTATGAGTTTTGATGTACCGAAGGAGTTCGAGTCCGGATGAGATCGGGGACATGACGAGGAGTCTCGAAATGGTCGAGACGTAAAGATCGATATATTGGACGATTATATTGGAGTTCGGAAAGGTTCCGAGTGATTCGGTATTTTTGAGTCTGGGAGAGTTACGGGAATTCGCCGGGAGAAGTATTGGGACTTATTGGGCCTCAAGGGAAAGAGAGGGGCTGCCTAGGGCAGGCCGCGCCCCAAGGCCTAGTCCGAATTGACTAGGGAGGGCCGCACCCTCCTTCCTTCCCTTCTCTCTTCCCTTTCCTAGTCTCCTACTCCTACTACATGGAAGGACCCCTAGTTGGACTAGGAAAGGGGGAATCCTACTCCCGATGGGAGTAGGACTCCCCATGGTGCGCCCCTCCTATGGCCGGCCTCCTCCTCCCTCCCTCCTTTATATACAGGAGCAGGGGGCACCCCATAGATACACAAGTTGATCTACGGATCGTTCCTTAGCCGTGTGCGGTGCCCCCTTCCACCATATTCCACCTCGGTCATATCGTCGCGAAGCTTAGGCGAAGCCCTGCGCCGGTAGAACATCAAGATCGTCACCACGCCGTCGTGCCGACGGAACTCTCCCTCGACACTCGGCTGGATCGGAGTTCGAGGGACGTCGTCGAGCTGAACGTGTGCTGAACTCGGAGGCTCCGTACGTTCGGTGCTTGGATCGGTCGGATCGTGAAGACGTACGACTACATCAACCACGTTGTGCTAACGCTTCCGCTTATGGTCTACGAGGGTACGTGGACGAACACTCTCCCCTCTCGTTGCTGTATCATCACCATGATCTTGCATGTGCGTAGGAAATTTTTTGAAATTACTACTTTCCCCAACAGATGAACCTACGATCTATGAGGAAGCAATGATGAGCCCAGATTCCGCAAAATGGCTTGAGGACATGAAATCTGAGATGGGATCCATGTATGAGAACAGAGTGTGGACTTTGGTGGACTTGCCCGATGATCGGCAAGCCATAGAAAATAAATGAATCTTCAAAAAGAAGACTGACGCTGACGGTAATGTTACTGTCTACAAAGCTCGACTTGTTGCGAAAGGTTTTCGACAAGCTCAAGGAGTTGACTACAATGAGACCTTCTCACCTGTAGCGATGCTTAAGTCTGTCCGAATCATGTTAGCAATTACCACATTTTATGACTATGAAATTTGGTAAATGGATGTCAAAACTGCATTCTTAATGGATTTCTTAAAGAAGAGTTGTATATGATGCAACCAGAAGGTTTTGTCAATCCAAAAGGTGCTAACAAAGTGTGCAAGCTCCAGTGATCCATTTATGGACTGGTGCAAGCCTCTTGGAGTTGGAATATACGCTTTGATGAGGTGATCAAATCATATGGTTTTATACAGACTTTTTGAAAAGCCTGTATTTACAAGAAAGTGAGTGGAAGCTCTGTAGCATTTCTAATATTATATGTGCATGACATATTGTTGATTGGAAATAATACAGAATTTCTGGATAGCATAAAAGGATACTTGAATAAGAATTTTTCAATCAAAGACTTCGATGAAGCTGCTTACATATTGGGCATCAAGATCTATGGAGATAGATCAAGACACTTTATTGGACTTTCACAAAGCACATACCTTGATAAAGTTTTGAAGAAGTTCAAAATGGATCAGTCAAAGAAAGGGTTCTTGCCTGTGTTACAAGGTGTGAAGTTGAGTCAGACTCAATGCCCGACCACTGCAGAAGATAGAGAGAAAATGAAAGTCATTCCCTATGCTTCAGCCATAGGTTCTATCATGTATGCAATGCTGTGTACCAGACCTGTTGTGTGCCTTGCTATAAGTATAGCAGGGAGGTACCAAAGTAATCTAGGAGTGGATCACCGGACAGCGGTCAAGAACATCCTGAAATACCTGAAAAGGACTAAGGATACGTTTCTCATTTATGGAGGTGACAAAGAGCTTGTCGTAAATGGCTACGTCGATGCAAGCTTTGACACTGATCCGGATGACTCAAAGTCGCAAACCGGATACGTATTTATATTGAATGGTGGAGCTGTCAGTTGGTGCAGTTCCAAGCATAGCGTCGTGGCGGGATCTATGTGTGAAGCGGAGTACATAGCTGCTTTGGAAGCAGCAAATGAAGGAGTCTGGATGAAGGAGTTCATATCCGATCAAGGTGTAATACCTAGTGCATCGGGTCTAATGAAAAATCTTTTGTGACAATATTGGAGCAATTACCTTGGCAAAGGAATCCAGATTTCACAAGAGAACCAAACACATCAAGAGACACTTCAATTCAATCTGCCATCAAGTCAAGGAGGGAGACATAGAGATTTGCAAAATACATACGGATCTGAATGTTGCAGACCCGTTGACTAAGCCTCTTCCACAAGAAAAACATGATCAGCACCAAGACTCCATGGGTTTTAGAATCATTACTTTGTAATCTAGATTATTGACTCTAGTGCAAGTGGGAGACTGAAGGAAATATGCCCTAGAGGCAATAATAAAGTTGTTATCTATATTTCTTTATATCATGGTAAATGTTTATTATTCATGCTAGAATTGTATTAAGCGGAAACTTAGTACATGTGTGAATACATAGACAATACATAGTGTCCCTAGTATGCCTCTACTTGACTAGCTCGTTAATCAAAGATGGTTATGTTTCCTAACCATAGACATGTGTTGTCATTTGATGAACGGGATCACACTATTAGAGAATGATGTGATGGACAAGACCCATCTGTTAGCTTAGCATTATGATCGTTATAGTTTTATTGCTACTGCTTTCTTCATGACTTATACATGTCCTCTGACTATGAGATTATGCAACTCCGGAATACCAGAGGAACACCTTGTGTGCTATCAAATGTCACAACGTAACTGTGTGATTATAAAGATGCTCTACGGGTGTCTCCGAAAGTATTTGTTGGGTTAGCATAGATCAAGATTAGGATTTTTCACTCCGTGTATCGGAGAAGTATCTCTGGGCCCTCTCGGTAATGCTCATCACTATAAGCCTTGCAAAGCAACATGGCTAATGAGTTAGTTACGGAATGAAGCATCACGGAATGAGTAACGAGACTTGCCAGTAACAAGATTGAACTAGGTATGATACCGATGATCGAATCTCGGGCAAGTAACATACCGATGACAAAGGGAACAACGTATGTTGTCGTGTGATTTGACCGATAAAGATCTTCGTAGAATATGTAGGAGCCAATATGAGCATCCAGGTTCCTCTATTGGTTATTGATCGGAGATGTGTCTCGATCATGTCTACATAGTTCTCGAACCCATAGGGACCGCACGCTTAACGTTCGATGACGATTTGTGTTAAGAGTTATGTGTTTTTGATGACCGAAGTTTGTTTGGAGTCCCGGATGAGATCATGGACATGACAAAGGGTCTCAAAAGGGTTGAGACATAAAGATTTATATATTGGAAGGTTATGTTCGGACACCGGAATGGTTTCGGAAAGGTTCGGACATTTTCCGGAGTACCGGAAGAGGTTACCGAACCCCCCGGGGGATTAATGGGCCTTCATGGGCCTTAGTGGAAGAGAGGAGGCGGCAGCCAAGTGCAGGCGCCCCCCTGCCCAAACCGAATTGGACTAGGGGTGGGGGCGCGGCCCCCCTTTCCTCCTTCTCCTCCACCTCTGTCCCTCTTCTCCTATTCCGGAAAGGAAAGGGGAATCCTACTAGGACTAGGGAGTCCTAATAGGACTCCCCACACTTGGCGCGCCCCCTTGGCCAGCCGCCTCCTCCCCTCCTCCTTTATATACGGGGGTGGGGGCAACCCAAAGGCACACCAAGATTTCTCTTAGCCGTGTGCGGTGCCCCCTTCCACAGTTTACTCCTTCGGTCATAGCGTCGTAGTGCTTAGGCGAAGCCCTGCGCGGATAACATCATCAACACCGTCACCACGCCGTCGTGCTGACAGAACTCTCCCTCGACCCTCTACTGGATAAAGAGTTTGAGGGACGTCATCGAGCTGAACGTGTGCTGAAGACGGAGGTGTCGTACGTTTGGTACTTGGATCGGTTGGATCGTGAAGACGTTCTACTACATCAACCGCCTTAACTAACGCTTCCGCTTTTGGTCTACGAGGGTACGTGGACACACTCTCCCTCTCATTGCTATGCATCTCCTAGATAGATCTTGCGTGATCGTAGGAATTTTTTTGAAATTGCATGCTACTTTACCCAACAGCATGGCGACGCACGCATCCAACAGCACAACAGCGGCGGCTGCTTCCTTACGCGCGTTGTCCCGTGAGACATGTGGCGTCGCCGGTGTCGGGATATCGAAGGAGAGCACTGGCACGACGTCATTAGGTCAAGGCTAATCCATTTCTTTGTTCAATTTCAACATCCGCGGTCTGGGGAATTTTCTAGGGTTTGGTTATAGTTGATTTGGAATTTGGGGGATTTCATTTGTTTGCCCAATCACCTTCTTCTAAGTGCTAAAACCTGAGATAAACAGGTGCTAATTACATCAACTTGATGGGGAAGCATGGTTACTTTATTCTAACCGAGTAGATTAAACATCATCCTTTTGTAATTAGCACTAACCCGTAGCAAATTAAGCCCTGGCGAATACAGTTAACCTAAAAATATAACATTGCCTAAACAGAGAGCATTAATCTATATGCATTAACCACTGATCTTAATCCAAAATCATTAGGACTTAACCATAATCATTAACGCAAACAAAAGATCATCACAGATCTAATCTAGGCATAAACATGCTCATGATACCAATGTTAGCAATTAATTCTCTATGATTACCAAAATAGGATCTTTGGCCTAGCATTAGACCACCAAATTTCATGATGAGAACACCTTCTTTAGAGCGGAATCGTGAGAACTTACAGGAGTATGGCGAAGTCCCGTGCCTGCTCGATGCAGGCTTTGTGTATACGTGTAACCCATGTCTACACCTTGAGTCCTCCGACACTGATGAGATGGCCGGGGAAGAAAAGGGCAGCACCTGGGTGATGTAGGCGACAACAGGAAAACGACGGCTCTGCCCTGTGGTGGCGGCCAGTGGTGGTCTTGGCCTTCCCATTGCTTCAACACATCCCCAGATCGGTAGGGTTTTAGGGAACTAAGGGGCTGAACAAAATGTAGGTGAACCAAACTTATCATAGGTATCCAGGCCCCACCCTTTATATGTGTGCTGGCAATAGGGGCCAGAACCATCTGTCAGTTAGAGGTGCCCCCAATCAGGGCCGTTCTGTTGGGGTCAACAGCCACGTATGTTGGTTCGTGGCCCATCCCCTTAACGTCATTTTTTTACCCGGTCAGAGCCGAGATCAACAAACAATCAGAAGCACATTTGCCTCTTCCCTCTGAGAAAAAAAAAGAAGAAAAAACACATTTGCCTCGGGTGCAAGCTAGGAGTAGTTGCAATTGAACCCGTTTTCGCTAATTCACTTCTGAAGCCCGGGCTCACCTACATATGATGAACAGTAAATTCATAAAAAATACGAGGGCAGCCGGTGCACGTAACTTCCGCTTGTACAGGGCGCGACCACTTTGAGTCCTTTGTACGTAACATTTCCCTGTAAATTAAGAAGATTTTAACAATTCTAAATTTTCTTGGCATCAAAGATGATCGAGTGTGCAAGGAGCATGCAAATTTTCATCCTGTTTGGACATATGAGGAGCTCTAGACAAAAAAGACAAAATCGAGACCAAATAGTGTACTTTTTCAAAGTTTCTTTCACAACCAGTTCTTTTTGTCACGACCTCCTCGAATGTCCAAACATCACGATTGTTTACACGCACATCACACATTCAAGCATCTTGGGTGTCCAAAAATTCTATTTTTTTGAATTTAAATTATTTTATTGTTCACACGCATCTGGGCACCGACTAATTTCAGGTTTGTTTTTTCTTTTCATTTTCATTTTCTTATCCTTTTTACTGTTTCTTTACTCAATTTTTTCTTTCTTCTTTCCTTTTTCTTTTTCATTACAACTCATGACCATTTTTGAAATATTGAAGACTTTCTGAAATCATGAACTTTTTTTTTAAATCACGAACTTTTTTTCGAAATCATGAACATTTTCTTGAAACTTATGAATATTATTTGAAATTTGAAACAAATTTTAAAGCTGACAAACATCCTGTGTTTTGACGCACATTTTCGAAATGAATGAACATTTTGCTATTCATGAATATGTTTTGAAATTCGTGACATTTTCAATTCTGTGATTTTTTTTTTGAGAAATGCATGAACACTTTTTCTAATTCGTGGATATTTTTTCAAATTTGAACACTATTTTTATAAGCAAAGATTAATCATGAACATTTTCTTATTTCCCATTTATAATTTTTGATATGCCAATTTTTTTTCAAAATGCGAATAGTTTTGAATTCGCGAATATTACAAAATGCGTGATGTGATTCGAACCCACGACTTCCTCATTTAGTGCGGTAGCCAACTAGACAACTCACCTTTTTTTAGCATCAGTACAGACACAAGCGCTCATATACACGCGCATACACTCATCCCTATGAACGCACACACGCACACCCTACCCCTATGAGCACCTCCGAGACCGAGCGGCATATCATCTTGAGATTTACGAAGTCACCAGAGGCGCCTCGTCGTCGACGGAACGTCTCCTCCCATCGAAAAAGATCGCCGAAATCTCTGAAATAAATCCAGGAATAATGCGAGCACCAGGATTTGAACCCTGGTGGGTTGGGGATACCATTGTCCACCTAACCAACTCAACCACATGTTAATTCGCTTGTAAAATATTGGGGAGCCTGGGAATCGAACCCAGGACCTCCTGGTGTGTGTGCTGCGTGCTGACCAGTCGGGCTAGTGGGTGGGTTCTAACTAGACAACTCACCTGATGTGATTTGGTACATCCTTTTTCTTCTTTTCTTCTTTCTTCTTTTCTTTCTCATTTCTATTTTATTTTTTCCTGTTCCTTTTGTCTTTCGTTTTTTTTTTCAAAATGCGTGCACTTTTTTATTAATTTTCAAATTCATGATGTTTTTTTTAATCTGGAGAACTTTTTTTATAAATTGGTGAACTTTGTTGACTTCATTTGTTGGAAATCCGTGAACCTTTTTTTCAACTCTATGGACTATTTAAAATTTATGAACATTTTCTATCAAAATCGATAAACCTTTTTCAAATTTGTGGTTTTTCTTTAAAATCTGGGGAACCTTTTTCAAATTCGTGAACTTGTTTTATCAACATCGATGAACTTTTTCCAAATCCATGATTTATTTTTCATATTTTTCTAAGAATGATGATTTTTTTTGTTTTCATTAACATTTAATAAAACAACTGTGAACTTTCTTTTCAAAATCAATGAACTTTTTTACAATTTTTGCTTTGTTTTTAAATTACTGCTTTCTTTTGTCAAATAATTTATATTGGGACTAATGCAAGAGTTAAATACCGTTGTTTCCGGATATAACACATCCAAGAGATTGCGGTGCAATGGTTATTGCGCCAAGTCCGTCGACGTTAGCATGTGGGTTCAAGGGATTTAAAGTGTCACTTAACTTAAACTCCCATTCCCTGTCTCCAACTCCCCCAACCAAACACGCTGTAAGTAGCGTGTTAAGGGCACCAAAGAGGAGAAAGGAGCAACTAGTTGACGAGCACTCTTTTGGGAGCCTCACAACGATTAGCGTCACTTGGCGCGCTCTCAGCCGCCCGCCACGTGTCGCGCTCTGGGTGCTTCATTTGGATTTTTTTGTATTTTTTGGCACGCATTTTTGGTTGGTTTTCCACTTGCCTCCCTTAGCTTTTGGGGCAATTTTTTTTTTGAAAAAAAATAGTATTTGCGTGAAAAAACTCATTTTCTTTTTTCTTTTGCTTCAGCGAGAGGCAAGGTTTTCCTTTTGAGAGAGGCACAACCATGCCTCTCGGAAACGAAAAAAAACACATTTTCTGGTTTTTTTTTCTTTCGCGAGAGGCACGGTTTTGCTTTCGCGGGAGGCACGACCGTGTCTCTTGGAAGTAAAAATAAACGTGTTTTCTGTTTTTTTTCACGAGAGGCACGGTTTTGCTTTCGCAAGAGGCACGACCATGCCTCTTAGAAACGAAAAAATCGCAGTCGTTTTTTTCCTTCCACGAGAGGCACAGTTTTGCTTCCGTGAGAGGCATGATTGTGCTTTTGCGAGAGGCACGGTCGTGCCTCTGGGAAATGAAAAAAAAACACGTTATCTATTTTTTTTCCTTCCGCGAGAGGCACGGTATTGCTTCCGCGAGGGGCATGGTTGTGTTTTTGCGGGAGGCATGGCCATGCCTGTTTCGGAAAGGGAAAAAACTTTGCTCCCAGATCGGTTTTTTTGTTCGGTTTTTTCCGTGAAAAAATTCGTTAAAACCTATCAACTTGGTATCTTGTTTTGAAGATCTCGGCACGAGGAATCCAACGTGAAAACGGTTCGAGATTTGGACGCACGGTTTAACAGATAAAATGTTTTGAATAAACGGATCTACAAAAAAAGGAAAAACTTCCAGGTTACGTCAAGTGGCGCACATGCAACATGCCACTTGTCACAAGGAAGTTGGGAGTGATCTTTGTGAGGAGTACTCCTCGGTTAGTGATTTCGAAAGAGGAGCTCTCTGCGCCTTTCGCGTCTTTCTAGCGCTTAATAGGAGGCCCTCCACTTCTACGACATATAGGGGCATCCCGCGTGGGCTTTGGCCCAGTAAACTGCTCGCCAGCCTCATTCAGCATCGCTCCTTCCGAGACATCCTATGTGACACGCTCTGCGGCAAATTGCCGCCGCGACACACACAAGGAGCCCCGATTAGGCCGGCCCATTTGAGGCGTTGTAACGATGTAAAAAAATAGAGAAAAAACCTGACGTAGGAGGGAATCGAACTCCTTACCTCCAGCTCATGAGGCACTCCCGCTGGCCAGTCGAGCTAGCGAGTACCACTGACTTTCAATAAGCGCAAACTACTAAAGAATGTAAAGACGGAGATCCTATTTTTTTTCAGAGTTTTCGATCATTCTCTAGGAAAATATGAACAAAGTTATAAAAAATTGAGCAATGTTCGACAGCGTGAATAGAATATTTAAATATTGAACAAACTTTGAACACTTCTCGAAACATGTGAACACATTTTGAAATTCAAACACAAACTCTAAACATAAACAAATTTTAAAAACTGTGAAGAATAATTGGAAAATGCGAACATATTTTCAATATTCAGAACATTTTCTCAAATTTTGAACAAAAAATGAAAACAGGAACTTTTTTGAACTCTTGAACATTTTTTAAAATGGGAACATTCTACAAATTCTATAAGATTTTTTGAGAACACAAACACTTTTTTTTAATTATGAACAAATATAGAAAAATGAATAAATTTTAAATTCGTGAACAAAATTATAAAACCACGAACATTTTTCGAATCTGCGAACAAATTTTGAAACTGTGAACATTTTCTGAATCATGAACAAATTTTGAAACATGAACAAATTTAAAATTTGTGAACAAAATTATAAAATTGTGACATTTTTCGAATTCTGAACAAATTTTGAAACAGTAATTTTTTCTAATTGCGAACAAATTTTAAAACATGAATAAATTTCAACTTTGTGAACAAAATTAGAAAATTGTGAACATTTTTCGAATCTGCGAACAAATTTTGAAAACCGTGAACATTTTTGAATTGTGACCAAATTTTGAAACATGAACAAATTTCAAATTCATGAACAAAACTATAAAACTGAACATTTTTCGCTAAACCGCGAACATTTTTTGAATTGTGAACAAATTTTTAAATATGATGAAATTGCAAAATTCGTGCGAAAATTTTTTAAATTGCGAACATTTTTCATATTGTGAACAAATTTTAAACCCGCAAACTTTTTGGAATTGTGAACAGATTTCGAAACCATGAACATTTTTCGAATTATGCACAAACTTTGAAACCATGATCTTTTTTTTGAATTGTGCAGAAGTTTTAAATTAATAAAAAAGAAATAGAAACAAAAGAAAAAACAGAAAAAGGAAAATGAAAGAAAAGAAAATAGAAAAAAACAGAATTAAGAAACAAAAGAAAAAAACAGGAATAGAAAAATGAGAGAAAAGAAAAGAAAAAAGAAAATAGAAAAACAGAATTAAAAAACCGATTCAAGGAATCTTCTAGAAGTTTCCCAAAACCAGAAAAAACCAGCTGGGAACCTCTAGAAGGTTCCCAAAACCGGGGGCGTTGGAACGTTTAAATGGGCCGGCCCGTTGCGTCGATGTTCCGGTCGCTCGCTTATGCGACGCGCCGGCAGTTTGACGCAATGAGCGGCAAATAGCATTTTCCGCTCCTTCCTCCTTAAAAAGGAGTCGTTCCTAGTGCAATGTCTCTACTCAATGGGTCTTTTTATCATCTTTGGCTTCGTTTTCTCTTAGGAAAACTCATCAGTTTTCTTCCGTTAAATGTTAAAATTTGGCAGAAATCAAAACAAATTTCATGATTTTTTAAATAAAAAATGAATTTGAAAAAATTCACAAATACAAAGAGGATAAAAATATTTTAAAAATTCATGGATTTTAAAGAAAAATCAGAAATAAAACATGATTACAAAATTTGAAATAAATAATTGCAATCTCAAAAAACAAATCTCTAAATTTGAACGAGTTTGTGCATTTGGAAATTCTTGTGGATTCGTAAAAAAAGTTCACGGACTTGCGAAAAAGTTCATCGGTTTTGAAAAAGGTTCACAAATTTCTGATAAGTTGCGCATTTGAAAACTGTTCATAAATATTTTAAAAAGAGTTCATGAATTTAAGAAAAAAAATAGATCAATTTGAGAAAATGTTGACAAAAAATGGAAATGAAAAACAAGAAATTAAATACAAAAAAGGAAAATGAATAAGAAAAAAGAGAAAAACAAAAGAGAAAAACAAAAAAACCGGACGAGAAGCATCTAGAGGTTTCACAAAAAAAATGGACCAGCGACTCGCAAAAAGCCAAAAAGCACACATGCAAACGACAAAAATAAGTAATTTACATGGGTGGGAGCTATATCTCGCTTACGACGAGATGTACGCTCCCATCGCCTAAGGCGCGGAGCGACATGTCTGGCTCAGTATTGTCGCAGTTCATGAGTATTTTTATCGCTTTTTTTCATTGTCGGGGTATTTTTCCCTCTTTTTGTTTTATGCTCGGTTTTCTAATATCTTCGTCGGCTTTTCTATGGTTTTCTTATTTTTTCTTGTTGTTTCTTTTGGGTTTTCCTATTTTGCATTGTTTTTGCTACATTTTTCTTCTTTCCTATTTGTGTTTGATTTTCTTTTGTTACTTTCTATGGTTTTCTTTTTCTTTATTCCTTTCTCAACACAATTCTACATTTTTGTGACATATTATCCATTTAAAGAATTCGTCAAGAACATTTTTTATTACAATTTTAAAACTTTTCAAATACATGATTACCATTGTTTTTAAAATAAATACTTTGATGTCTATTGTTTTCATTAAAATTGTAATTTTTTGGTGCACATCTAAAGAATTTTTGGTACAAACTTAACTTTATTTACACATCGTACATTTTTCTTATACACCCGATAATTTTTTTGTTTAATATTTACATATACATGTTTAAGATTTTCAAAATTCATGATTAGCAATTTTTTAAACATATTGTTTGGATGTCTACTTTTTTCATGCACATTGTGAAAATTTTTATACATCAGGAACAACTTTTGTACATGTTTGGCATTTTTCAAATACATGATTAACATTTTTCAAGGGTTAAACTTTTTAAGTCTACTTTTTTACATAGACGTGAAAAGAAAAAATGTGAAAAAACGAAGCAATTGCCTCCGCCCGGACAGGACTGGCCCAATTAGTCAGGCGCCTAGTTGCGGGCACTAGTTTAGGTGAGAGTTGACTAAGCGAGATAGAGTCGCTCTCGCAAAACTAGTGAGCTCCTATACGGCGCTTCGGCATTTTCTAAACGACGCGTTATGCAGTCGATACTAGTTTTTTTTCGAGAAACATCTATAATTTGTACTCATAAAAATCATAGGTACACAAATTTGGATTTAAGATCCAAGAAAATATAAAGTGACGCCTATGACAAAAGATTACAATGAAATCTCCTGGAAACACCTTCTTCAGCGTATCAATCTCTGCTAGAAGAAACACTCCAAAGGCTTCGATAAAGAGACTGTCATTGGACTGGAGCAATAACTTTGTTACTCTTTCACTCACACGAACATTACCAATAATTGTTTTTGAAAGCGCCTTGAATCGCCCATTGAAAAAGATGGGAAGCCTTGATCGATGAACGTACTTGGGCCGGAGATCATCCCCTTGAAGTGTAGGCCGTCGAATCACGATATCTTCATCATGGTGTTGACGAATGATTTCAAGTCTACAAAGAATCAAACCAACAAAAAAAATTGGCACGCAAACATAAACTCGTAAGATCCGAATAGACGCATCAGCGAAAACAGAAAACTCTCTGACCTAATGACACCGTCAAAAGAACAAGAGTTAATTTATTATCACAAAATACGATGATCACTAGACGACGATGAAGAACATCGAACTCTTGAAGATGCGAGGTCCCCCCAACTTCGAGTGCCGAGATGAAAGCCGAAGGCGAGGTGGCAAATTTTTTCCTTGCAGCAGCTGCATCACCCTTAACAAAAAATATCGCTCTACACCATGACCATCTACGTGACGGACCCCCTCCTGCAATCGGGCACACACCACCTCCTCCGCACCGGACGAATTTTATTTTTAGCACGGAAAAATTCCACTAGTGCTGTGACCTAAACCAGCGATCTACATGTTCAACCTCAACTTCACTAAACACCCCAACCCCCCCGCCTGATGTGATTAGTTACATATTTTTCCTTCCTTTTTTCTTTTTCTTTTTCTTTTTTTAATGGTTTTGTTTGTTTTTATCTTTTCATTTTTAATTCCTTTTTCTATTTTTCTTTGCTTTCTTAAAATTTACTGATTTTTCTAAAAGTAATGAACATTTTTCAATTTCGTGACCATTTTCGGAAAATCAATGTCCAAATTTATGAACTTTCTTTTTTCTAAAATCAATATTTTTTTCAAATCGATGAACTGGTTTTTCAAATTTGTGTACTTTTTCTTCAAATCGATGCACTTTTTCTAATTCATGAGCTTTTTTCAAATCTGTGAACAGTTTTTTTTATTTCACCATGTTTTGAAATACTAAAAAACTATTATGATTTTTTCTCCATGGACCAAGTTTCAGATGGTCAACCAAATGATGGTCCGAGCTCTGGCTGGGAAAGCGAGCTGGGGTAGCTGGGCCGACCCCATTGGGACACGTGAGCTTCAGCAATGTAGTGCCTATAGATTTTTCTGAAAGTCAAACTTTGTCAAAATAATAAACCAGAAAGATCATAAAAGTAAAATAATAATACATTGGAATAATAATAATAAAAGAAATATAAAACAGAAAAAACAAAGGAATAATGATAAAAGTAAAATAATAAACCCTCCATTCCACAATGTAGTGCCTATAGATTTTTCTGAAAGTCAAACTTTGTCAACTTTGACCAAGTGTATAGAGAAAACTCTCTACACCTACAATACCAAGCATGTACATTTTGAAAGTATAACTTATGATGTGCATTTGGTATTCTAGATGTTCTTACTTTTCTCCTTAAATATGGTCAAAGTTTGTAATGTTTGACTTTTGAAAAAAATCTATAGGCAATACATTGTGGAACGGAGGGAGTAAAAAAGGTTACAAACGAGAGAAAAGAACAAGAAAGAATAAAAATAAAAAAGCAAAGAAGATAAAATAAAAAATAAAAAAGTGATAAATAAACACATCAAAAGAGGTCGGCAGGGGTTACCGCGGTATACTTTGAACGAGTAAGTCGCTGGTTCAAAACCCACCGCGCTCATAGATTTTTGAGATTAAAAAAAAATTAGATGCGCCGGTATGACCTATAACGGGCGCCTAAAGCGCCAAGTAGGAAATGCGAAAGAATACCTACAACCGACCTTTAAGTCGCTAAATATGGTTTGGGCACCTACAATATGCTCACATAGGCTGGGTCCAGTAGCTCTTGGAAAGAGGTCCTCAGGAGAAAACTTGCATAATGTATGAATCCTGTGCTACTAACCCTTCCTCGAAGGGATGTTTTGTGCAATACTAGGAAAATTGCCCATGCATTGCAACGGTGATACATTGTTAAAATGTTGTCATGGCAGTAAAAAATAATTAAAAACATGAAAGATTATGTACATTTTACTTCCTCTGCGCATCCTGGATCGTGCCCTTCTAGCCCTACACGGTGTACATGGAGTGTTGCGCGGGCATCATTGCCTAATATCAAACCCAACTCAACTCCGTCGGGAAACCCGACTATCATCAGTCACTATAATGACCCACACGATGGCAAGGCGTAGCAGCCTCGGTGAGCGTGTGGCTTACAGGATGACAAGCGCATTCAATAGCCATCGAGGCACCGACCAAGCGTCCGACGTTGCCCCAGGCCTCCTACTGCTCCACCCAATGATTTATCCTAGGGAGCACTTGAGCACGCAACAGGGTGAGGCGAACGCCGCAATTCTGCCCGGGGGGCATGTTTGCACACAACATTGTGAGGCGAGCGCCCTTAGCATGGCCCAACTGCATGAGCATCTGGTCTAGAGCATCCTCGCTCTCCATGTTAGTCAGGACTGGCGGGTCAAGAGGGGTGGGCTTCTACTCGACGGCAAGGGCGTTCGAAGGACATCCCGGTGTGTCGTCCACCCATGATTCCACTCTTCGCAAGCAAAGATAGAGAATATAGCTAGAGATTGTCTTTATCTCACAATCTGACAGTAGGATGCATAACCGACACGCACCCGCACCCTACATGGACTTAAGTCCTATTCGGATGAGTTCATCATCGATTACTTAACCTAGGACCCAAATCAAGGTGCTCGGCTCCTACGCAATCGGGGCTCACGTATGAGTTTCTACCATCTATGTGAGAAGATTTTTCTTTCACCACAGACTTTCAGTGCAAATGTAAAAAATTATGTGGAGAACCACGAGCTCATGAATAATCAAGTACATCTCCTTTATATTTAGGCACCTCTTATCAAGTATTGACAAAAAAAATTGCATGCAATACTTATTGCATGTTAAACATAAAGGACCAGAATTTAAACCCAACATTCAAATCACGACTACAACCATGACAAGCTTCAAACATGTGACAAACAATTCGGGTTAGCCCTCCTATTGCCAACAACCAAACTTGAAGAAATGGTTCGTGCTAATTATATTTTCATCTACTCAATGTAAGGAATGTATGGAAAGAAGATTAAAAATATGTTTCCTTAGAAAGACATGGAACACATGATAACTGAGTTGGCTTGGGCGCCGTTCTTATTTCGTGTTGTACCAAGTTTGAATCCTGGCGAGCACGCCGAGCTAGAGTTGGCCCATCTGGCCGAGCGATGTCGTACTCATGTCGATCCAGGTCAACCTAGTGTCTCATGACGGATGCAAATCTGAGACGGGCACGACTAAAAAATCCGAGACGGACAAAGGGGCGTACGGAAGTAGAGGGGCCGACATACGAAAAATCTGATGGACGAAAAAAGTGGAGACAATCCTCGCATTAATATTAGGTGTAGATATAGATATATGTGTATTTCTTACACGAGATAATTTAATTTATAGAAAAGAATGTATCTGGCACTGGGGCAAAACAGAAAATGTTCAGATTGTTTAAAAAATTGTTCATGCACTGTTAATAAAAAGTTCACCCAATTAAAAAGTGTGACACTTAATATACGACCTTAGACCTTTTCACAATAAATAAATAAAAAAGGTCACACTGCTAAAAAAATGTTCACACAGTTTACATAAAATGTTCACGTACTTTACATAGAATTTTCATGCTACTTACAAAAAAGGTTCACACGTTTTAACAAAATTCTCACCATGTGTATGAAAAATGTTAATCGGTAGTTCAAAAATGTTCACCGCACATATAAATAAAAGTTTGGCATGTATTTAAAAAAACCTTCAACATGTGTTTAAAATTGTTCACCGTGTATTTAAAAAAGGTTCACCCTAAAAAAATGTTTAGTGTGCATTTAACAAATGTCCAACATGTATTCATAAAAACGTTCAATGTGTAATTAAAAAAATTAGTGTGTATCCAAAAAATGTTTAACCTATTTACAAAAAATATCTAACACATGTTACAAAAGTCGACATGTAACACAAAAAAGCAGAAAATAGAAAGGCAAAAATAGTATCGATGAACTAGTAAAGAACAACATAGAAAAATAAATAAAAGAAAAAATTGGACAAAAACTTCTGAAAACTGTGCGGAAGATCGAAACTAGTCTTCAATGTACATAGAAGCTTCCTCAAAGCAGACACGAAACCTATGTGGGCCAGCCCATTGGAACGAATGATGAAGCCGACCGCTCCTTCATTCTCACAGTAAGCAAGATATAACTCTCGTGATCTTTTCGGCGTTGTGTGATGCAGTTGTTTCATGCTAAAATGTAGTGGGCTCCCAGTCCGAAAGTTGAAATTACCATTCGAAATCAAAGGAAAGGATCGAGAGACTATCGATCCTGCGAGCTACTCCCTCCATCTGGGTTTATTTGGCCCTTTCGTATTTAAGGTCAAAATATGATTTATATGCTACAAAAGTTTACCATTGGATTTATATTTGAAACCAGTTACAATTCTTTGTGGGATAAGTTTATTTTTATCATTAGGAATAATAGTTATACCTCCCTTCTTAGGAACACAATGAACATGAGTTACCCATCTACTATCAGCTATGAGATAAATTATACCTACTTCCAGAAGCTTAAATATTTCAGTTCTTACCACATCCTTCATCTTAGAATTCAACCGCCGTTGATGATCGACGACTGGCTTAGTATCTGGTTCCATATTAATCTTGTGTTGACATGGAGTGGGATTAATACCCTTAAGATCATCAAGGGTATATCCAATATCAGCACGGTGCTTCCTCAGAGTTTTAAGTAATCCCTTTTCTTCATTCTTTGAAAGGTTAGCATTGATAATAACATAATATATCTTTGTTTCATCAAGATAAACACATTTCAATGTATCAGGCAATTTCTTAAGTTCAAACATAGGATGACCCTTAGGATCCCCAAGAGTTTCAATAGACAAATTATGTTTTAAGATAGGTGATTGAGTGAAGAATATCTCATCTATTTCATTTCTTTCATTCATATGCATAACATTATCATGGTCTAGCAAATATTGTTCTAACAGACCAGTAGGAGGTACGGCAATAGAAGCAAGACCAACAATTTCATCCTTACTAAGCAATTCTTTATCACGTGGTTGTCTATGGAATTTTGAGAAATTAAACTCATGAGACACATCACCAAAATTAACACTAATCCTTTCCTTGCAACCAATTTAGCATTAACGTTATTCAGGAAAGGTCTACCAAATATAATGGGACAAAAATCATCTTGTGGAGAACCAAGAACTAAAAACTCAATGGGGTATTTGATCTTACCACACAAGACTTCAACATCTCTAACAATCCCAAGTGGTGAAATGGTATCTCTATTTGCAAGCTTAATAGTAACATCAATGTCCTCTATCCCAGTAGGTGCAATATCATTCATAATCTCTTGCTTTAAAGTAAAAGAAATAGCACTCACACTAGCACCCAAGTCACATAAACCATGATAACAATGATCTCCTATTTGAACTGAAACAGCAGGCATGCCAACAACAAGTTTATTATTATTTTTAGTATCAGGCTTAGCAATTCTCGTTGCTTCATCACATAAGTAAATAACATGCCCATCAATATTATCAACCAAGAGATCTTTAACCATAGCAATATTAGGTTCCACACTTATTTGTTCAGAGGGTCTAGGTGTTCTAATATTACTTTTATTAACCACAGTTGAAACTTTATCATGTTCCTTAAGCCTAACAGGAAAAAGAGGTTTCTCAATATAAGCAGTAGGCACAACTGGATCAATCTTGTAAATGCTAGTTTCATCTTTAACTACAACGGGTTCCTCAATATTTTCTTCAACAGGGGGATGATATTTAAACCACTTCTCCTTAGAGATATTAACAAAAGGAAGCAGCAATCTCAGAGTCAAGTCCATATTTACTACTAAACTTATGAAAATGATCGGTTTTCATAAAAGATTTAACACAATCAAACTCAAGTTTTATACCTGACTCTTTACCTTTATCGAGTTCCCAATCTTCACAGTTGCGTTTAATTTTTCCAGAAGACCCTATTTGAATTCAATATTTTTCTTCATAAAATAACTAGTAGAAGAAGAATTGAGCATGGATTGATCATTATGAGAAAGCGGGCATAAAAAATTTGTATGATAATTTCTCTTGAGAGCTCATGATTGGAGCATTTGTACATCATGTACTCAAGCATCCCCAAGCTTGAGCGTTACTTTCTCCTTCACGAGGACAAAAATTATATATATAATTCCGATCATGATGAACTAGCTGCATAGGATAAACTTCTGGTGAAATTCCAATTTCAATTGGTTCCAATCCCATACTCCAATATCATCCAATAGCTTATACCATGTCAATGCCTTTACCCCCAAAGATAATGGGAAAACTTTCTTCTTAACTCCATATTCGGATAAACCTGCAAGCTTAAAAAATTCACAAATTTCATCCAAATAGATTAAGTGCATATCAGGATGTATTGTTCAATCTCCTACATAAGGATTTGCTAGCAGTGGTTTTTCTATCATACCCGAAGGAATCTAATAATAAATATTTTCAGAAGGTTCAGTAGGTTGAGGGGCAACTCTAATTGCTTCCGGTCGAGGTGGAGATACCCCGAACAAACCCCTCAAAGGATTACTTTCCATAGTGACAAGTGACAGTAAAGTTCAACATGTAATATAAATTTACCTTACCAAATTTTACTTACCAAAGGCCATTACTAGGAAAAGGCATGCTAGTGGCGCACCAGTTTTTCCTACTAATGGCGCACTACTGGTGCGCCACTGGTATCACGCCATTAGAATTAAATTCGAATGGCGCACCAGTGGTGCGCCATTAGTATCTGGTGTTCTAATGGCGCACCATGCATTGCGCCATTAGTATAGCCCAGAGTGCCATTAGAATGCCTCCCAGGGGGGCATATGTACCCATGTGCTTTGGCATACTAATGGCACACCAGTGGGTGATTTTCCATTATTAATGGTGCACTTGTTTGTGGTGCGCCACTAGTATGAATATTAGGGATTTTTTTCTGATATTTGCACAGGTTACAAAATATGTTACTGGACAAAATATGGACAACACCACACAGCAACAACAGATTCATCGAATACCATAGAAGATCATCATCATACAACTTCTAACATTACAAGTCTCAGAGCCCGCGAGTAGCGAGTTTGTCGAAAGTAATACTAATCCTAACAAGTACTACTAATCATCATCATACAACTTCTACTCGTTATTAATAACAAGTCATACGATCGTCATCTTGATAGTCATTGAACCAACCCTAGCTACTTAATTGTTCTTAGCACATGATCATCAGTATTAGGCAGGACCTAAATACCCTATTTAAGGTAAAATAGCATAAAACAATATAGACCCTGACTCTCCATTATGAAGAATGGAGATCATCCTGTCTCCAATTCTTGCGCTTCACTTCCTTTTGCTTCCAAGAAGCTCTTTACGACTGTCCATACATTTTTTCCGTTCTTTGATTGTCATGTCTCCACTTCTTTTAGAAATCCGGTATGGACAGTTGAGATTCGAAGGACGACCTGGTTGTATGTTCAAAACATGAAGGCTATCGTGCGTATACATCAGATGAGGCACACAATCCTCTGGGATTCTCTGTTGAAAAACATAGTAATAACTACATAGTTAGCAATGATGTACTAGTTTTATAAGTATGCAAAAGATGCACGAATGTCGTAATAGTAGAAAATCTTACCAGGGTATCTCCATGGTAGTTACCGTAGTTCAACACGTGCACTAGTGGCACGTATTGACCATAATGTTGAGGAGTTCGATTGTAGACATTGTAATTCTCAAGATCAGTACAAAATCCGACAAGATGATTTTTCTCCTGATAAGTTAACTCGGAGCCATCGGTGTAGTGGGTTTTGTCTACCATGTTCCACACATTGTTTGAACAATCAAAATAAGCTGTCAATGGAAATAAGTTGTCAACTATTTTGAAATGAACAATATAAATTAGTTAATAATTAACTATGTTTGAGAAACTCACATAGCGGTAGAACTGGAGGCGTATCAACAAGGACCCAAATGTCCATATTGTCTTGGTCGATGTCAGGATCACCAAGATCCATGGTGGCAAGCATACCCTCATCAAAACCATACATCTTACAAAATGCTTCCCAATTTTTGCAACCAAAATGGGTTACGCTCCCATAATTATTAAGATTTACTTCAAAATCCACATCATGATGAGTTCTTAGGTGAATTTTCTTTGTTTCATAATTTTCATGGTCTTCAAAACCCATCCTCTCCAAGACATAGCGTCTTGCATAGCATGGTATAAGCTAGTCGAATTGTAAAAGATGATAAGTACATGATTGAAATATGTAGTTGAAGTCGTGCTTAATTACGAAAAAAAACACTTGTCGTTGTTGCGTACCGTTTCAACATCGAAGGTCTCCTCGAGGTTAATGCTGAAGCGTCGATCTTCGTCCAGCTCAATGAATCTGTCACACTGACCTCGGTCATCGTGGCACCAGTCGCACTCCCCCGGGAGACTTTCATCGTCCGATGACGACATTTTCTATGTTCATAATTCAAAACTACATCATCTCTATTGGGTCCAATAAGATAATCCACAGTGTTAGGATGAGTGGTTCCTCTTTCAGATTAGGTTTTGTCGATGACAAGCAACTGACATTAGTAATAACTGTGAGTTGATATCACACTTCTATATGTATAACACAAGAGGCAGTTGATCCTACTTAACTAAGTACTAAGATACCCCGGACCATGCATTAGTCGCAAGTACCCCATATGTCCTATTTTTTGCAAAGTCATACTAAAATTCACGAAAAATTTCAGCATGACCTTTGCTGAAAATAGGACATGTGGAGTACCCGAATTTGCCGGAACGGAAGTTAATCGACATTCCGGCAAACTCAAGGGCCTCTCGGGGTACCTGCAAAATCATCACGACAAAATGGTCGGAGACAAAACCCAGCAACTTTACAAGTCTTTCACAGATTTGTTTGCAAGTTCTGATATGTAATAAAGATGAGCCTCAAAGATGAGCCTCCAATGCTGATTTGTTTGCCTCAAGACAAGATGAACCTCCAATGCAACAAGTCATAAAATGTTTGCAAGTTCTGATATGTTTGCAAGATGAACCTCCAATGCAACAGTCTTAGACATTAGGACACTACAATGATCTACAACCTTATGTAAAGTGCCAACTCCACAGATTTCTTTTTCACAGCTTTTATATTATTTCTAGAAGCAACACAACAGGGTTAAACACCAGAATCTTGAGTTTAATTTGATTAAGCTGCATTGTCTTGAGGCTTGGCTTACTTGTCTTTGTCTGTCAGCCAGCTCATGCATGCATGGGCATCTAACTCACTGGTATCATATCTGGTTATTAACAGAACAACAGGAGAAAAAAGAAAAAAAATCATATAGAAGCACATATGAGAAGATTCATCGAATCTGCATGACTTCATAGAAATATACCTTTACCTGGCACCATCATGTTTGTTGGACAGAAAGAAGAAAATCAACCTCTTGTTAATGTTTAATTATCATGCAGCTCTGTTAGGCATGCAGTGCTGTTGTACTACTTAGGTACATAGACAGTATGATTCTCCTTAAAATGCACCTATTTTTTTCCTTACAAAAGTAACTAAAACATTTTTGTCAAAAGAGCACTACTACTGAAATAAGATGTTCTGCAAGCATAGAAAGTGAAAGTCATATCACCTGGGCTGGCACCTGCCACTGCCCTAATTAAACCCTAAAATAAACATTTCTCCTTCCCCTCCCCCTCCTATCCCTCTCTCTCTCTTTCCCAGCTCCAACCCCAAACACAAATTAAACCCTATATTTACTTGTAATTAAGATTCAGCCCTGGATAGTCAACATACTCATCTTGAACCCTATATTTACTTGTAATTAAGAGTCCATATCTCTTGACTAGAACCACACCAAACCCATCTTGTGTTATGTATTATGTGTGGTGTGCCAACTGTTGTGTTCTACTTCTAGTGCATGTATTGAATTTGCAATGTGGACTTCCCAGTCATGGGATGGTTGAGTTTCTTAGACACAACTGTATTAATTCCTTGTGGACAAGTTTCTTTGGGACTTGAGGGAACGCCTTCAAGGCTAGCTCCTTGTGGACATGTTCATCATCGAGTTGTCCAGCTTTCTGTAACCCCTTTGGTTCTGAACTTGAAGTAATTAAGAGGACATGTTTTGGTTATGTGGGGCTTCTAGGCACATCATTGAGTTTGTTCTAGCAAGCGACAGTTTTATGTGAGCTATATGTGGTTCAGTGTGTCCAGTGCATTTTTTCTTCAGTGTGTTCAGTGCATTTTTTCGTCTATAAACCATGGACAAATACATGATACATGCATTTTTCTTCAGTGTGTCCAGTGCATTTTTTCAGTGTGTCCAAATCTTGCAGGTACCAAGTACTCCAATGCACATGGAGTACTAATTATTCATGTTTGCTAGGCACTACTCCCACAATTTTTTGAACCTAATTTGGCCTAAATTCGAGAGGGATTTGACCTAAACCTAGCAAAAGAGAGAAGAAGAGGGCATGGCCGGGAGGGAGGAGAGGAGGAAGAGAGGAGAAGAGAGGCAGAGGGAGGTGGGTTACTTGACCACGATGAGGTGGTGGCCGTAGTGGAGACGACAGAGGGCGGAGACGGTGAGCTTGGGTGAGGCGGGGATAGACGGCGGGGAGGTCGTGGGCCTCCTCTCCTGGTGGACGTGGGGCGGCTCCGAGGCTCCAAGTCTCCGGCGGCTCCGAGGCTCCAAATCTCCGGCGGGAGGCGAGGGAGGCGGCGCTCGCGGGGGAGGTGGGGCTCGGGGGGAGGCGGTGCTCGAGGGGGAGGAAGGGGAGAGGGAGGCGGCGGGGGTGGGCGGCTGCGGCGCAATGGGTCGGGGCAGCAGCAGCGGCGACGCGATGGAGGGAGGGACGAGGGAGGGAGCGGCGGCGGCGGCGCGGTGAAGTGTCTGGTGAGAGGGAGGGACGAGGGAGGGACGAAGTGTATGGATGGGGGAAGATTACTAATGGCGCACCCCCTGGCGGTGCGCCATTAGAATGTTTTTTTCATAGCAATGGCGCACCAGCCAGCCGTGCGCCATAAGTAAGATTTTATTATTATTATTTTGTTGCATCCAATAATTTTTTAGAAAATGAATATGACTATGAAACAGTAATAAATTTTTATAAAAACAGTAATAATTTTTTTAAAAATATCATCAGATTTGTTATTTGAAAATATTTATGAATATAAAAAAATCATCAAATTTGTTATTTGAAAATATAATCAAATTTGTTTTTTGAAAATATAATCAAATTTGTTTTTTTATTTTTAGTTGCATTCATTTGTGACGGTGGAGCGGGGGAGGGTGCGGGGGTCGTCGGCGGTGGTGGAGCGGGGGAGGGTGCGGGGGGTGAAGGAAATATGCCCTAGAGGCAATAATAAAGTTATTATTTATTTCTTTATTTCATGATAAATGTTTATCATTCATGCTAGAATTGTATTAACCGGAAACATGATACATGTGTGAATGCATAGACAAAACAATATGTCACTAGTATGCCTCTACTAGACTAGCTTGTTAATCAAAGATGGTTATGTTTCCGACCATGAACAAGGAGTTGTTATTTGATTAACAAGATCACATCATTAGTAGAATGATCTGATTGACATGACCCATTCCTTAGCTTAGCACACGATCGCTTAGTATGTTGCTCTGCTTCTATCCATGACATATACATGTTCTCGTAACTATGAGATTATGCAAACTCCGTTTACGGAGGAACACTTTGGTACTACCAAACGTCACAACGAATCGGGTGATTATAAAGGAGTACTACAGGTGTCTCCAAAGGCGATGTTGGGTTGGCGATTTCGAGATTAGGTTTTGTCACTCCGATTGTCGGAGAGGTATCTCTGGGCCCTCTCGGTAATGCACATCATCAAGCCTTGCAAGCATTACAACTAATGAGTTAGCTGTGAGATGATGTATTACTGAGCGAGTAAAGAGACTTGCCGTAACGAGATTGAACTAGGTATTGGATACCGACGATCGAATCTCGGGCAAGTAACATACCGATGACAAAGGGAACAACGATGTTGTTATGCGGTCCGACCGACAAAGATCTTCGTAGAATATGTAGGAACCAATATGGGCATCCAGGTCCCGCTATTGGTTATTGACCGAGAATAGTTCTAGGTCATGTCTACATTGTTCTCGAACCGTAGGGTCCGCACGCTTAAGGTTTCGATGGCGATGTTATTATGAGTTTATGTATTTTGATGTACCGAAGAAGTTCGAGTCCGGATGTGATCACGGACATGACGAGGAGTCTCGAAATGGTCGAGACATAAAGATTGATATATTGGACGGCTATATTCGGACACCGGAAAGGTTCCAAGTTTCGGAGAAAACCGGAGTGCCGGAGGGTTACCGGAACCCCGGGGAATATGGGCCTTAGTGGGCCAAGAGGGAGAGAGAGGGCCGCACCAGAGGTGGCGCGCCCCCCTGTGGGAGTCCGAATAGGACAAGGAGGCGGCCCCCCCCCTCTCCTCTCCTCTCTTTCCTTCCCCTTCTCCTTCCTAGTTGGACTAGGAAAGGGAGTCCTACTCAACTAGGAGGAGGACTCCCCCTCTGGCGCGCCTATAGGGCCGGCCGGCGTCCCCCTCCCTCCTTTATATACGGGGCAGGGGGCACCCTAGAACACACAAGTATTGATCTACGGATCGTTCCTTAGCCGTGCGGTGCCCCTCCACCATATTCCACCTCGGTCATACCGTCGCAAGCTTAGGCGAAGCCTCGCGCCGGTGAAACATCAAGATCGCCGCCACGCCGTCAGGTCGACGAAACTCTCCTCGACACTCGGCTGGATCGAGTACGAGGGACGCCATCGAGCTGCACGTGTGTCAAGAACTCGGGGCGCCGAGTAACGGCGCGGGATCGGTTGGATCGCGAGGAGAACGTCGACTACTTCCTCTACGTTGTGATCGCTTCGCTTGGTCTACAAGGGTATGTGGACAACACTCTCCCCTCTCGTTGCTATGCATCACCATGATCTTGCGTGTGCGTAGGAAATTTTTGAAATTACTACGTTCCCCAACAAGTGGTATCGAGCCTAGGTTTTTATGGTTTGATGTTTTGCACGAGTAGAACACAAGTGAGTTGTGGGCGATACAAGTCATACTACCTACCAGCATGTCATACTTTGGTTCAGCGGTATTGTGAGATGAAGCGGCCTGACCGACATTACGCCAGACGCTTACGCGAGACTGGTTTCACCGCCACGAGCACTCGTTGCTTAAAGGTGACTGGTGGGTGCTGTCTCTCTCACTTTAGTTGAACTGAAAAGTGCTACGCCCGGTCCTTGAGAAGGTTAAACGGAGTCTATTTGACGAAGTATCGCTGTGGTTTTGATGCGAGGTGAGACTGGTTCTTGCTTAAGCCCGTAGCAGCCACGTAAAATTTGCAACAACAAAGTAGAGGACGCCTAACTTGTTTTTGCAGGGCATGTTGTGATGTGATATGGTCAAGACGTGATGCTATATTTTATTGTATGAGATGATCATGTTTTTGTAACCGGTTATCGGCAATCGGCAGGAGCCATATGGTTGTCGCTTTATTGTATGCAATGCAATCGCCCTGTAATGCTTTACTTTATCACTAAGCGGTAGAGATAGTCGTAGAAGCATAAGATTGGCGAGACGACAACGATGCTACGATGGAGATCAAGGTGTCACGCCGGTGACGATGGTGATCATGGTGGTGCTGCAAGATGGAGATCATGAAGCACAAGATGATGATGACCATATCATGTCACTTATATTGATTTGCATGTGATGTTTATCCTTTTATGCATCTTATCTTGCTTTGATTGACGGTAGCATTATAAGATGATCTCTCACTAAATTATCAAGAAGTGTTCTCCCCGAGTATGCACCGTTGCCAAAGTTCGTCGTGCCCAGACACCACATGATGATCGGGTGTGATAAGCTCTACGTCCATCTACAACGGGTGCAAGCCAGTTTTGCACACGCAGAATACTCGGGTTATACTTGACGAGCCTAGCATATGCAGATATGGCCTTGGAACACGGAGATCGAAAGGTCGAGCGTGAATCATATAGTAGATATGATCAACATAAGATGTTCACCATTGAAAACTACTCCATTTCACGTGATGATCGGTTATGGTTTAGTTGATTTGGATCACGTGATCACTTGGATGACTAGAGAGATGTTTTTCTAAGTGGGAGTTCTTAAGTAATATGATTAATTGAACTTAAATTTATCATGAACTTAGTACCTGATAGTATCTTGCTTGTTTATGTTTGATTGTAGATAGATGGCTCGTCTTTGTTGTTCCGTTGAATTTTAATGCGTTCCTTGAGAAAGCAAAGTTGAAAGATGATGGTAGCAATTACACGGATCGGGTCCGTAACTCGAGGATTATCCTCATTGCTGCTCGTAAGAGTTATGTCTGGATGCACCGCTGGGTGCGAACTGCTTCTTGATGCAACTAACGACGTTAAGAACGTCCGCGAGCAAAGCTGATGACTACTCTATAGTTCGATGTGCCATGCTTTACGGCTTAGAACGGGACTTCAACGACGTTTTGAACGTCATGGAGCATATGAGATGTTCCAGAGTTGAAGTTAATATTCCAATGTAATGCCCGGATTGAGAGATATGAAGTCTCCAATAAGTTCTATAGCTGCAAGATGGAGGAGAATAGTTACATTAGTGAGCACATACTCGTAATGTCCGGGTACTACAATCACTTGACACAATTGGGAGTTAATCTTCCGGATGATTGTGTCATTGATGAATTCTTCAATCACGCCACCAAGCTACAAAGGCTTCGTGATGAACTATAATATGCAAGGGTTAGTAAAGACTATACCGAGCTCTTCGCAATGCTAAAGGCATGGAGGTAGAAATCAAGAAGGAGCATCAAGTGTTGATGGTCAATAAGACCACTAGTTTCAAGAAGAAAGGCAAAGGGAAGAAGAAGGAACTTCAAGAAGAACAGCAAGCAAGTTGTTGCTCAGAGAAGAAACCCAAGCCTGGACCTAAGCCTGAAATCGAGTGTTTCTACCGCAAGCGGATAGGTCTTTGGAAGCGGAACTGCCCCAAGTATTTGGCGGATAAGAAGGATGGCAAGGTGAACAAAGGTATATGTGATATACATGTTATTGATGTGTACCTTACTAGAGCTCGCAGAGTACTGGTATTTGATCTGGTTACATTGCTAATATTTGCAACTCAAACAGGACTACGGATTGCTTAACACCGGCAAAGGACGAGGTGACGATGCGCGTGGGAAATGGTTCCAAAGTCGATGTGATCGCGGTCGGCACGCTACCTCTACATCTACCTTCGGGATTAGTTTTAGACCTAAATAATTGTTATTTGGTGCTGCGTTGAGCATGAACATTATATCTGGATCTTGTTTGATGCGAGACGGTTATTCATTTAAATCAGAGAATAATGGTTGTTCTATTTATATGAGTAATATCTTTTATGGTCATGCACCCTTGAGGAATGGTCTATTTTGATGAATCTCGATAGTAGTGATACACATATTCATAATGTTGAAACCAAAAGATGCAGAGTTGATAATAATAGTGCAACTTATTTGTGGTAATCGCCGTTTAGGTCATATCGTGTAAAGCGCATGAAGAAACTCCATCGATGGACTTTTGGAGTCACTTGATTATGAATCACTTGGCACTTGCGAACCGTGCCTTATGGGCAAGATGACCGAACCCGTTCTCGGTACTATGGAGAGAGCAACAGATTTGTTGGAAATCATACATACTGATGTATGTGGTCCGATGAATGTTGAGGCTCGTGGCGGATATCGTTGTTTTCTCACCTTCACAGATGACTTAAGCAGATATGGGTATATCTACTTAATGAAACATAAGTCTGAAACATTTGAAAAGTTCAAAGAATTTCAGAGTGAAGTTGAAAATCATCGTAATAAGAAAATTAAATTTCTACGATCTGATCGTGGAGGTGAATATTTGAGTTACGAGTTTGGTCTACATTTGTAACAATGCGGAATAGTTTCGCAACTCACGCCACCCGAACACCACAGCGTAATGGTGTGTCCGAATGTCGAATCGCACTTTACTAGATATGGTGCGATCTATGATGTCTCTTACAGATTTACCGCTATCGCTTTGGGGTTATGCTCTAGAGACAGCCGCATTCACATTGAATAGAACACCGTCGAAATCCGTTGAGGCGACACCTTATGAACTGTGGTTTGGCAAGAAACCAAAGTTGTCGTTTCTTAAAGTTTGGGGATGCGATGCTTATGTGAAAAAGCTTCAACCTGATAAGCTCGAACCCAAATCGGAGAAATGTGTCTTCATAGGATACCCTAAAGTTTGGGGATGCGAGCTTATCGAAAAGCTTCCTGAAAGCTCGAATGTGTCTTCATAGGATACCCAAAGGAGTTGGGTACACCTTCTATCACAGATCCGAAGGCAAGACATTCGTTGCTAAGAATGGATCCTTTCTAGAGAAGGAGTTTCTCTCGAAAGAAGTGAGTGGGAGGAAAGTGGAACTTGATGAGGTAATAGTACCTTCTCCCTTACTTGAAAGTAGTTAAATCGCAGAAACCGGTTTCGAGACATCTACACCAAGTAGTGAGGAAGTTGATGATGTTGATCATGAAACTTCAGATCAAGTTACTCTAGAACCTCGTAGATCAACCAGAGTAAGATCCGCACTGAGTGGTACGGTAATCCTGTTCGGAAATCATGCTACTAGATCATGATGAACCTCACGAACTATGAAGAAGCGATGGTGAGCCCAGATTCCACAAAATGGCTTGAAGCCATGAAATCTGAGATGGGATCCATGTATGAAAACAAAGTATGGACTTTGGTTGACTTGCCCGAGGGTAGGCAAGCAATAGAAAACAAGTGGATCTTCAAGAAGCGGTCGACGCCGACGGTAATGTTATCGTCTATAAAGCTCGACTTATGCAAAAGGTTTTCGACAAGTTCAAGGGATTGACTACGATGAGACCTTCTCACCCAGAAGCGATGCTTAAGTCCGTCCGAATCATGTTAGCAATTGCCGCATTTTATGATTATGAAATTTGGCAAATGGATGTAAAGCGCATTCTGAATGGATTTATGGAAGAAGAGTTGTATATGATGCAACCAGAAGGTTTTATCGATCCAAAGGAAGCTAACAAAGTGTGCAAGCTCCAGCGATCCATCTATGGACTGGTGCAAGCATCTCGGAGTTGGAATAAACGTTTTGATAGTGTGATCAAAGCATTTGGGTTTGTACAGACTTTTGGAGAAGCCTGTATTTACAAGAAAGTGAGTGGGAGCTCAGAGCATTTCGATATTATATGTAGATGACATATTGCTGATCGGAAATGATATAGAATTTCTGGATAGCATAAAGGGATACTTGAATAAGAGTTTTTCAATGAAAGACCTCGGTGAAGCTGCTTACATATTGGGCATTAAGATCTATAGAGATAGATCAAGACGCTTAATTGGACTTTCACAAAGCACATACCTTGACAAAATTTTGAAGAAGTTCAAAATGGATCAAGCAAAGAAAGGGTTCTTGCACGTGTTACAAGGTGTGAAGTTGAGTAAGACTCAATGCCCGACCACTGCAGAAGATAGAGAGAAAATGAAAGATGTTCCTATGCTTCACCATAGCCTCTATCATGTATGCAATCTGTGTACCAGACTGATGTGTGCCTTGCTATAAGCCTAGCAGGAGGTACCAAAGTAATCCAGAGTGGATCATGGACAGCGGTCAAGAACATCCTGAAATACCGAAAAGGACTAAGGATATGTTTCTCGTATATGGAGGTGACAAAGAGCTCATCGTGGCAGTTACGTTGATGCAAGCTTTGACACCGATCCGGACGATTCTAAATCGCAGACCGGATCGATTTACACTAAACGGAGGAGCTGTCGGTTGGTGCAGTTCTAAACAAAGCGTCGTAGCGGGATCTACATGTGAAGCGGAGTACATAGCAGCTTCGGAAGCAGCTAATGAAGGAGTCTGGATGAAGGAGTTCATATCCGATCTAGGTGTCATACCTAGTGCATCGGGTCCAATGAAAATCTTCTGTGACAATACTGGAGCAATTGCCTTAGCAAAGGAATCCAGATTTCACAAGAGGACCAAGCACATCAAGAGATGCTTCAATTCCATCCGGGACTTAGTCGGTGGGAGACATAGAGATTTGCAAGATACATACGGATCTGAATGTTGCGACCCGTTGACTAAGCCTCTTCCACGAGCAAAACATGATCAGCACCAAGACTCCATGGGTGTTAGAATCATTACTATGTAATCTAGATTATTGACTCTAGTGCAAGTGGGAGATCAAGGAAATATGCCCTAGAGGCAATAATAAAGTTATTATTTATTTCCTTATTTCATGATAAATGTTTATCATTCATGCTAGAATTGTATTAACCGGAAACATGATACATGTGTGAATGCATAGACAAAACAATATGTCACTAGTATGCCTCTACTAGACTAGCTTGTTAATCAAAGATGGTTATGTTTCCTGACCATGAACAAGGAGTTGTTATTTGATTAACAAGATCACATCATTAGTAGAATGATCTGATTGACATGACCCATTCCCTTAGCTTAGCACACGATCGTTTAGTATGTTGCTACTGCTTCTATCCATGACATATACATGTTCCTGTAACTATGAGATTATGCAAACTCCCGTTTACCGGAGGAACACTTTGGGTACTACCAAACGTCACAACGTAACTGGGTGATTATAAAGGAGTACTACAGGTGTCTCCAAAGGCAGATGTTGGGTTGGCGTATTTCGAGATTAGGTTTTGTCACTCCGATTGTCGGAGAGGTATCTCTGGGCCCTCTCGGTAATGCACATCACTGAAGCCTTGCAAGCATTACAACTAATGAGTTAGCTGTGAGATGATGTATTACGAGCGAGTAAAGAGACTTGCCGTAACGAGATTGAACTAGGTATTGGATACCGACGATCGAATCTCGGGCAAGTAACATACCGATGACAAAGGGAACAACGTATGTTGTTATGCGGTCGACCGACAAAGATCTTCGTAGAATATGTAGGAACCAATATGGGCATCCAGGTCCGCTATTGGTTATTGACCGAGAATAGTTCTAGGTCATGTCTACATTGTTCTCGAACCGTAGGGTCCGCACGCTTAAGGTTTCGATGGATGTTATTATGAGTTTATGTATTTTGATGTACCGAAGAAGTTCGAGTCCGGATGTGATCACGGACATGATGAGGAGTCTCGAAATGGTCGAGACATAAAGATTGATATATTGGACGGCTATATTCGGACACCGGAAAGGTTCGGAAGTTTCGGAGAAAACCGGAGTGCCGAGGGGTTACGGAACCCCGGGGAATATGGGCCTTAGTGGGCCAAGAGGGGAGAGAGAGGGGCCGCACCAGGAGGTGGCGCCCCCCCCCTGTGGGAGTCCGAATAGGACAGGAGGGGGCGCCCCCTTTCCTCTCCCTCCCTCTCTTTCCTTCCCCTTCTCCTTCCTAGTTGGACTAGGAAAGGGGAGTCCTACTCCAACTAGGAGGAGGACTCCCCCCTCCTTGGCACGCCTATAGGGCCGGCCGGCCTCCCCCTCCCTCCTTTATATACGGGGGCAGGGGGGCACCCTAGAACACACAAGTATTGATCTACGGATCGTTCCTTAGCCGTGTGCGGTGCCCCCCTCCACCATATTCCACCTCGGTCATACCGTCATGAAGCTTAGGCGAAACCTCGCGCCGGTGAAACATCAATATCGCCGCCACGCCGTCAGGCCGTGAAACTCTCCTCGACACTCGGCTGGATCGAGTACGAGGGACGCCATCGAGCTGTACGTGTGTCAAGAACTCGGGGCGCCGAGTAACGGCGCCGGATCGGTCGGATCGCGAGGAGAACGTCGACTACTTCCTCTACGTTGTGATCGCTTCCGCTTCGGGTCTACAAGGGTATGTGGACAACACTCTCCCCTCTCGTTGCTATGCATCACCATGATCTTGCGTGTGCGTAGGAAATTTTCTGAAATTACTACGTTCCCCAACAGGGGGTGCTCGACGGCGAGGGGATCTGGCGAGGGGGGATAGCGATCGAGATCGAGTATATATTCTAATGGCGCACCATGGCACAGTGCGCCATTACTAGTTTAAACTAGTAATGGCGCACTATGCTATGGTGCACCATTAGTAGTTTTGCAAAAAGAAAAAGAATAAAAAAACAACAGTAGTGGCGCACCGTGCCATGATGCGCCATTAGTATGTTTGGAAAAAAATTGTTACTAGTGGTGCACCATGTGCCTGGTGCACCATTCACCATTAGTGTCTTCCACACTAATGGCGCACCTGCACATGGTGCGCCACTGCTATATAGTAGTGTTGCACCACATGACAGGTGCGCCATTAGTGTCTATCTCACCTATAGCCCTTTTCCTAGTAGTTGGCGCGAGAAAAGAGTCTTGATGACCCACAAGTATAGGGATCAATCCTAGTACTTTTGGTAAGTAGGAGTGTAGAACCCAACGAGGAGCAGAAGGAAATGACAAGCGGTTTTCAGCAAGGTATTCTCTACAAGCACTGAAATTATCGGTAACAGATAGTTTGGTAGCAAGGTAATTTGTAACAAGCAACAAGTAGTAACGGTAACAAAGGTGCAAAAAGGTGGCCAAATCCTTTTTATAGCAAAGGACAAGCCAGAATTGTCTCTTATAATAAGCAAAGCGTTCTCGAGGACACATGGGAATTTCATCTAGTCACTTTCATCATGTTTATTTGATTCACATTCGCTACTTTGATAATTTGATATGTGGGTGGACCGGTGCTTGGGTGTTGTTCTTACTTGAACAAGCCTCCTGCTTATGATTACCACCTCTCACAAGCATCCGCAACTATGAAAGAAAAATTAAGATAAATCTAACCATAGCATGAAACATATGGATCCAAAGCCCCTTATGATATAACGCATAAACTAGAGTTTAAGCTTTTTTTACTTTAGCAACCCATAATCTACTTATTACTCCACAATGCCTTCCCTTAGGTCCAAGTATGGTGAAGTGTCATGTTGTCGACATTCACATGACACCACTAAAGGAAGCAACAACATACATATCATCAAAATATCGAACGAATACCAAATTCACATGATTACTTGTGACAAGACTTCTCTCATGTCCTCAAGAACAAAAGTAGCTACTCACAAATCATACTCATGTTCAAGATCAGAGGGGTATTGAATATCATCAAGGATCTGAACATATAATCTTCCACCAAATAAACCAACTAGCATCAACTACAAGACGTAATCAACACTACTAGTAAATCACAGGTACCAATATGAGGTTTTGAGACAGAGATTGGATACAAGAGATGAACTAGGGTTTGAGATGAGATGATGCTGGTGAAGATGTTGATGAAGATTGCTCCTCCCATGATGAGAGGGTTGTTGGTGATGTCAATGGCTTTGATTTCCCCCTACCAGAGGGAAGTGTCCCCAGCGGAACTGCTCCGTCAAAGAGCAAAAGTGCTCTTGCCCAGGTTCCGCCTTGAGATGGTGGTGCCTCATCACCCTGAAAATCCTCTCTTGATTTTTCTAGGTCAAACCCCTTCATATAGCAGAACATGGGGGCCGGAGGCCTGCTAGGGGTCCCACAATGCACTAGGGTGCGCCAAGGGGGTGGCCGCGCCCTACTGCCTTGTGGGCAGCTCGTGGGTCCCCTCTGGTACTTCTTTGCTCCATTATTTTTTTATTCCATAAAAATTCTCCATGAAATTTCAGCTCATTTGGAGTTGTGCAGAATAGGTATCTCTGATATGGCTTTTCTAGGTCTAGAATTCAAGCTGCTGGCAATCATCCTCTTTATGTACATCTTGAAAATCAAGAGAGAGAAGGCATTAGAATTGCATCACAAAGTCTCATAATGATAAAAAACATTATAAATAACAGTAGAAAAACATGAAGCAAAATGGACGTATCACATAGTCACCTATGGTAGCGCTTAGGGACGGTAGATGGGTCATCGAGCCTTGCTCTGGTGGCCTCGCCTACTCTCGCCGGTGCACTGGACAAGATGGCTTCATTCCTGGTGGTTGATGCGAAGGGGAGGGTGTGAGGGGAGTTGGGGAAACCCTGTCTTGGTTTAGTGCTAGGAGTGGTAACGACGGTGCTTCTGGGCGCCGTAATCCTTGTTGAAGGCGTCAGTACATTGCTCCTTTCCTCCCCTTGTGGTCTTTGCTCCGAGGAAATCCTTGCTCCCTCGTGGGACAGACAATGGCGGCGATTTCTTCGGTGTTGACCTTCTTGAAGGCATTGTCTTGGAGTGACTTGATCACCAATGCCTGAGGTAGCTTGTTCAGTGTTGCTCCGGAGTGAGATCTATGGATGGCGGCTTGATGTAGAGGACATGGGTGTGCAACAATGGTGGTGGATTTTTGTCTAGGACGACAGTCTCTGGTGGTGAGACGTCGGTGACCATGATCCCATCTGCAGGCGATTATGTCATCCTGTTGCGTCATGGTATGGCAGTTCTCCGCTCGGGTGTGTAGGTGAAGGCATGGTCATCCACTGCTAGGTGATTCCCAAGACGGGGCCGGAATCTTGGATCTTCAAATCCAACGGCAATGACGAATTTGTTTTGTTATCCGATTCTCCGCCATGGACGAGGATGGTGAAGCATGAGGCCGATGCGAGACTATTGGAGCGTCCTAATTTGGGATTTGATAGTGTCAGTGATCATCCTTCCTTGATCTCTGTTGCAAAGTGCGACGGCAACCTTCGCTATTCGAAGTTGCTGGCGGCGAGTGGCTCTTGTCGCAACTTGACTGTCTGCTTGTGCGAGAATGGCTATCAATTGCGTGGCGCCTCATGTCAAGACCATGCTTTGCATGTAGTTGCTGGGGCTATGGAATGTGGTGGCGACATCATAGCTGATGTCAAGTGATGTTTGGTGTGGATATGGTTGCTGTTGTAGATTGTGATCACTGGCTTGATCCCTTCAGAGTTTTTCTTCTTCTTTTTGCTCCACTAAGGCATAGCTTCGTGAAGTAAATATGCCCTAGAGGCAATAATTAAGTTGTTATTTTATATTTCCTTATTCATGATAAATGTTTATTATTCATGCTAGAATTGTATTAACCAAAAACTTGATACATGTGTGAATACATAGACAAAATAACGTGTCCCTAGTATGCCTCTACTAAACTAGCTCGTTGATCACTGATGGTTAAGTTTCCTAGCCATGGGCATGAGTTGTCATTTGATAACGGGATCACATCATTAGTGGAATGATGTGATGGACAAGACCCATCCGTTAGCTTAGCATAATGATTGTTCAGTTTTATTGCTACTGCTTTTATTCCTCCGACTATGAGATTATGCAACTCCTGGACACCGGAGGAATGCCTTTTGTGCTATCAAACGTCACAATGTAACTAGGTGATTATAAAGATGCTCTACAGGTATCCCCGAATGTGTTTGTTGGGTTGGCATAGATCGAGATTAGGATTTGTCACTCCGAGTATCGGAGAGGTATCTCTGGGCCTTCTCGGTAATGCACATCATATGAAGCCTTGCGAGCAATGTGACTAATGAGTTAGTTGCGGGATGATGCACTACTGAATGAGTAAAGAGACTTGCCACTAACAAGATTGAACTAGGTATGGAGATACCGACGATCGAATCTTGGGCAAGTAACATACCGATGACAAAGGGAATAACTATGTTGACATTGCGGTTCGACCGATAAAGATCTTCGTAGAATATGTGGGAACCAATATGAGAATCCAGGTTCCGCTATTGGTTATTGACCGAAGAGGTGTCTCGGTCATGTCCACATAGTTCTCGAACCCGTAGGGTCCGCACGCTTAACATTCGATGATGATAGGTATTATATGAGTTATGTGTTTTGGTGACCGAAGGTTGTTCGGAGTTCCGGATGAGATCATGGACATGACGAGGAGTCCCGAAATGGTCGAGAGGTAAAGATTGATATATTGGAAGGTTATATTCGGACACCGGAATGGTTTCAGAAAGTTTCGGGTATTTTTCGGAGTACCGGGAGGTTACCGGAACCCCCCCTAGGGAATTGTTGGGCCTACATGGGCCATAGGAGAGAGGGGAGGCAGCCCACAAGGGATGGCCGCGCCCCCTCCCATGGGGAGTCCGAATTGGACTAGGGGAGGGGGCGCGCCCCCCTTTCCTTCTCCTATTCCCTCTTCCCCCTTTTCCCTCTCCGGGAGAAGGAAAAAGAGGGGGGCCGAATCCTACTAGGAGTGGAATCCTAGTAGGACTCCCCTCCTTGGCGCACCCTGGTGGCCGGCCTCCTCCCCTCCTTTATATACGGGGGCAGGGTGGCACCCCAAAGCACATCAATTGTTTAGCCGCGTGAGGTGCCCCCCTCCACCGTTTACTCCTCCGATCATATTGTCGTAGTGCTTAGGCGAAGCCCTGCGCGGATCACTTCACCAACACCGTCATCATGCTATCGTGCTGACAGAACTGATTGACTCCTTCGTGCCTCTACTGGATCAAGAGTTTGAGGGACGTCATCGAGTTGAACGTGTGAAGAACTCGGAGGTGCCGTACGTTGGGTACTTGATCAGTTGAATCGAGAAGACGTTTGACTACATCAACCGCGTTAAGTTAACGGTTCCGCATTTGGTCTACGAGGGTACATGGACACACTCTCCCCCTCTCCTTGCTATGAATCTCCTAGATAGATCTTGCGTGAGCGTAGGAATTTTTTTGAAACTGCATGCTACATTTCCCAACAGTGGCATCCAAGCCAGGTCTGTGCATAGATGATATGCACGAGTATAACACAAAGAGTTGTGGGCGGTGATCATCATACTGCTTACCACCAATGTCTTATTTTGATTCGGCGGTATTGTTGGATGAAGTGGCCCGGACCAACCTTACATGACCACGTTCATGAGACCGGTTCCACCGACAGACATGCAACTAGTTTTGCATAAAGGTGGCTGGCAGGTGTCCGTTTCTCCAACTTTAGTTGAATCGAATTTGACTGCAGCCGGTCCTTGTGAAGGTTAAAACAACAAACTTGATAAATCACCGTTGTGGTTTTTGTGCCGTAGGTATGTACGGTTCATGCTAGCAGCCCGTAGCAGCCACGTAAAACTTGCAACAAACAAAGTAGAGGACGTCTAACTTGTTTTTGCAGGGCATGTTGTGATGTGATATGGTCAAGACATGATGTGATATAAAGATTGTTGTATGAGATGATCATGTTTCATAAAAGTTATCGGCAATTGGCAGGAGCCATATGGTTCGCTTTATTGTATGAAATACAAGCACTATGTAATTGCTTTACTTTATCACTAAGCGGTAGCGATAGTCATAGAAGCAATGGTTGGTGAGATGACCACGACGCTACGATGGAGATCAAGGTGTCAAGCCAGTGACGATGGAGATCATGACGTTGCTTCGATGATGGAGATCAGAAGCACAAAAATGATGATGGCCATATCATGCCACATATTTTGATTGCATGTGATGTTTATCTTTTATGCATCTTATTTTTCTTAGAACGATAGTAGCATTATAAGATGATCCCTCACTAAATTTCAAGGTATAAGTGTTCTCCTCGAGTATGCACCGTTGTGAAAGTTCTTTGTGCTGAGACACCATGTGATGATCGGGCGTGATAATTTCTACGCTCAAATACAACAGGTGCAAGCCAGATTTGCACACGCGGAATACTCGGGTTAAACTTGACGAGCCTAGCATATGCGGATTGCATATATGGCCTCGGAACACTGGAGACCGAAAGGTCGAACGTGAATCATATAGTAGATATGATCAACATAGTGATGTTCACCATTGAAGAGTACTCCATCTCACGTGATGATCGGACATGGTTTAGTTTAGTTGGATCACGTATCATTTAGATGACTAGAGGGATGTCTATCTAAGTGGGAGTTCTTAAGTAATATGATTAATTGAACTTAATTTATCATGAACTTAGTCCTGATAGTTTTTTGCATATCTATGTTGTAGATCAATGGCCCGTGCTACCGTTCCTTTGAATTTTAATGCGTTCCTAGAGAAAGCTAAGTTGAAAGATGATTGTAGCAACTACACGGACTGGGTCCGTAACTTGAGGATTATCCTCATTGTTGCACAGAAGAATTATGTCCTTGATGCACCGCTCGGTGCAAGGCCTCCTGCAGGAGCAGAAGCTGACGTTGTGAACGCCTGGCAAGCTTGATCTGATGGCTACTTGTTAGTTCAGTGTGCCATGCTTTACGACTTAGAATCGGGACTTCAAAGACGTTTTGAACGTCATGGACCATATGAGATGTTCCAGGAGTTGAAGTTAATATTTCAAGCAAATGCCTGAGTTGAGAGATATGAAGTCTTCAACAAGTTCTATAGCTGCAAGATGGAGGAGAACAATTCTGTCAGTGAGCACATACTCAGAATGTCTGGCTATCATAATCACTTGACTCAGCTAGGAGTTAATCTTCCAGATGATTGTGTCATTGACAGAGTCCTTCAATCACTGCCACCAAGCTACAAAGGCTTCATGATGAACTACAATATGCAAGGGATGGAAAATACTATTCTCGAGCTCTTCGCGATGCTAAAGTCCGCAGAGGTAGAAATAGAAAAGGAGCATCAAGTGTTGATGGTTAACAAGACCACTAGTTTCAAGAAGAAGGGCAAGGGTAAAAAGAAGGGGAACTTCAAAAATATTGACAAGCAAGTTGTCACTCCCGGGAAGAAACCCAAGTTTGGACCCCAAGCCTGAAACTAAGTGCTTCTACTGCAAAGGGACTGATCACTGGAAGCAGAACTACCCCAAGTATTTGGCGGATAAGAAGGATGGCAAAGTGAACAAAGGTATATTTGATATACATGTTATTGATGTGTACCTTACTAATTCTCGTAGTAGTGCCTGGGTATTTGATACTGGTTCAGTTGCTCATATTTGTCACTCAAAGCAGGGACTACGGATTAAACGAAGATTGGCTAAGGACGAGGTGACGATGCGCATCAGAAATGGTTCCAAGGTTGATGTGATCGTCGTTGGCACGCTACCTCTACATCTACCTTCGGGATTAGTTTTAGACCCGAATAATTGTTATTTGGTGCCATCGTTGAGCATGAACATTATATCTGGATCTTGTTTAGTGTGAGATGGTTAATCATTTAAATCAGAGAATAATGGTTGTTCTATTTATATGAGTAATATCTTTTATGGTCATGCACCCTTGAAGCGTGGTCTATTTCTGTTGAATCTTGATTGTGATGATACACATATTCAAAATATTGATGCCAAAATATGTAAAGTTGATAATGATAGTGCAATTTATTTGTGGCACTGCCATTTGGGTCATATCGGTGTAAAGCGCATGAAGAAACTCCATAAAGATGGAATTTTGGAATCACTTGATTATGAATCATTTGATACTTGTGAATCGTGCCTTATGGGCAAGATGACTAAAACTCCGTTCTCCGGAACAATGGAACAAGCAAGTGACTTATTGGAAATAATATATACCGATGTATGCGGTCCAATGAGTGTTGATGCTCGTGGCGGGTATCATTATTTTCTGACCTTCATAGATGATTTGAGCAGATACGTGTATATCTACTTAATGAAACACAAGTCTGAAACATTTGAAAAGTTCAAAGAATTTTAGAGTGAAGTGGAGAATCATCGTAACAAGAAAATAAAGTTTCTACGATCTGATCGTGGAGGAGAATATTTGAGTTACGAGTTTGGCCTTCATTTAATACAATGTGGAATAGTTTCACAGCTCACGCCACCTGGAACACCGCAGCGTAATGGTGTGTCCGAACGTCGTAACCACACTTTATTGGATATGGTGCAATCTATGATGTCCCTTACCGATTTACCACTATCATTTAGGGGTTATGCCTTAGAGACAGCCGCATTCACTTTAAACAGGGCACCGTCAAAATCCATTGAGACGACACCATATGAACTGTGGTTTGGTAGCAAACCTAAGCTGTCGTTTCTTAAAGTTTGGGGATGTGATGCTTATGTCAAAAGGCTTCAGCCCGATAAGCTCGAACCCAAATCGGGGAAATGTGTCTTCATAGGATACCCTAGGAAACAATTGGGTACACCTTCTACCAGAAGTCCGAAGGCAAGATTTTGTTGCTAAGAACGGAACCTTTCTAGAGAAGGAGTTTCTCTCAAAAGAAGTGAGTGAGAGGAAAGTAGAACTTTATGAGGTAATTGTACCTGCTCTCAATTTGGAAAGTAGCTCATCTGTGAAATCTGTTCCCGTGATGCCTACACCAACTAGATAGGAAGCTAATGATAAAGATCATGAAACTATAGATCAAGTTGCTATAGAACCTCATAGGTCTGGCAGAGCACGATCCACACCAGAGTGGTGCGGTAATCCTGTTCTGGAGGTCATGTTACTTGACCATGACGAACCTACGAACTATGAAGAAGCTATGATGATCCCAGATTTTGATAAATGGCTTGAGGCCACGAAATCTGAGATAGGATCCATGTATGAGAACAAAGTGTGGACTTTGGTGGATCTGCCCGATGATCGGCGACCCATAGAGAATAAATGGATCTTCAAGAAGAAGATTGACGCTGATGGTAATGTTACTGTCTATAAAGCTCGACTTGTTTCAAAGGGTTTTTGACAAGTTCAAGGAGTTGACTATGATAAGACGTTCTCACTCGTAGCGATGCTTAAGTCTGTCTGAATCATGTTAGCAATTGCCGCATTTTATAATATGGCAAATGGATGTCAAAGCTGCATTCCTTAACTGATTTCTAAAAGAAGAGTTGTATATGATGCAACCAGAAGGTTTTGTCGATCCTAAAGGTGCTAACAATGTGTGCAAGCTCTAGAGATCCATTTATGGACTGGTGCAAGCATCTCGGAGTTGGAATATACGCTTTGATGAGGTGATCAAAGCATATGGTTTTATACAGACTTTTTGAGAAGCCTGTATTTACAAGAAAGTGGGCGGGATCTCTATTGCGTTTCTAATATTATATGTGGATGACATATTGTTGATTGGAAATGATGTAGAATTTCTGAATTGCATAAAAGGATAATTGAATAAGAGTTTTTCAATGAAAGACCTCGGTTAAGCTGCTTATATATTGGGCACCAAGATCTATAGAGATAGATCAAGACGCTTGATAGGACTTTCACAAAGCACATACCTTAATAAATTTTGAAGAAGTTCAAAATGGATCAGTCAAAGAAAGGGTTCTTGTCTGTGTTACAAGGTGTGAAGTTGAGTCAGACTCAATGCCCGACCACTGCAGAAGATAGAGAGAAAATGAAAGCCATTCCCTATGCTTCAACCATAGGTTCTATCATGTATGGTATGCTGTGTACCAGACCTGATGTGTGTCTTGCTATAAGTTTAGCAGGGAGGTACCAAAGTAATCCAGGAGTGGATCACTGGACAACGGTCAAGAACATCTTGAAGTACCTGAAAAGGACTAGGGATATGTTTCTCATTTATGGAGGTGACAAAGAGCTTGTCGCAAATGGTTACGTCGACGCTAGCTTTGACACTGATCCGGATGACTCTAAGTCACAATCTGGATAAGTATTTTTATTAAATGGTGGAGCTGTCAGTTGGTGCAGTTCCAAGTAGAGCGTCGTGGCGGGATCAACGCGTGAAGCGGAGTACATAGATGCTTCGGAAGCAGCAAATCAAGGAGTCTGGATGAAGGAATTCATATCCGATCTAGGTGTAATACCTAGTGCATCGGGTCCAATGAAAATCTTTTGTTACCATACTAGAGAAATTGCCGTGGCAAAGAAACCAGATTTCACAAAAATACCAAACACATCAAGAGACGCTTCAACTCCATCCGAGATTTGGTCAAGGAGGGAAACATAGAGATTTGCACCGGTGATGGATCCCCCCTCATCATGGAGAGCGCCCGAATGATGAAGATGGCCACCGGTGATGGATCCCCCCTCCGGCAGGGTGCCGAAACAAGGTCCCGATTGGTTTTTGGTGGCTATAGAGGCTTGCGGCGGCGGAATTCCCGATCTAGGTTTCTTTTCGGGGGTTTCTGTATTTATAGGAATTTTTGGCGTCAGTTCCACGTCAGGGGGGGTCTCCGAGTTAGCTATGAGGTAGGGGCGCGCCCAGGGGGTAGGGCGCGCCCTCCACCCTCGTGGATGACTCGGGACTCTTCTCGCCCAACTCTTTTGCTTTGGGGGCTTCTTCTGGTCCATAAAAAATCATCGGGAATTTTCAGCTCATTTGGACCCCGTTTGATATTCCTTTTCTGTAAAACTCAAAAACAAGGAAAAAACAGAAACTGACACTGGGCTCTAGGTTAACAGGTTAGTCCCAAAAATCATATAAAATAGCATATAAATGCACATAAAACATCCAAGATGCATAACATAAAAGCATGGAACAATCAAAAGTTATAGATACGTTGGAGACGTATCAAGCATCCCCAAGCTTAATTCCTGCTCGTCCTTGAGTAGGTAAATGATAAAAAAACAGATTTTTTGATGTGGAATGATAAAAAAACATATTTATCAATGTAATCTTCTCTATTGTGGCAAGAATATTCAGATCCATAAGATTCAAAACAAAAGTTTAATATTGACATAAAAACGATAATACTTCAAGCATACTAACAAGGCACTTATGTCTTCTCAAAATAACATGGACAAAGAAAGCTATCCCTACAAAATCATATAGTCTGGCTATGCTCTATCTTCATCACACAAAATATTTAAATCATGCACAACCCCGATTTCAGCCAAGCAATTGTTTCATACTTTAGTATTCTCAAACTTTTTCAACTTTCACGCAATACATGAGCGTGAGCCATGGATATAGCACTATGGTGGAACAGAATATGGTGGTTGGGAGATGACAAAAAGGAGAAGATAGTCTCACATCAGCTAGGCATATCAATGGGCTATGGATATGCCCATCAATAGATATCAATGTGAGTGAGTAGGGATTGCCATGCAACGGATGCACTAGAGCTATAAGTGTATGAAAGCTCAAAAAGATACAAAGTGGGTGTGCATCCAACTCACTTGCTCACGAAGACCTAGGGCATTTTGAGGAATCCCATCACTGGAATATACAAGCCAAGTTCTATAATGAAAAATTCCCATTAGTATATGAAAGTGACAACATAGGAGACTCTCTATCATGAAGATCATGGTGCTACTTTGAAGCACATGTGTGGAAAAAGGATAGTGACATTGCCCCTTCTCTCTTTTTCTCTCATTTTTTTATTTGGGCCTTCTCTTTTTATATGGCCTCTTTTTTTCTTTTCTTTTTTTTTATTTTTCGTCCGGAGTCTCATCCCGAATTGTGGGGGAATCATAGTCTCCATCATTCTTTCCTCACATGGGACAATGCTCTAATAATGAAGATCATCACACATTTATTTACTTACAACTCAAGAATTACAACTCAATGCTTAGAACAAAATATGACTCTATGTGAATGCCTCCGGTGGTGTACTGGGATGTGCAATGAATCAAGAGTGACATGTATGAAAGAATTATGAAAGGTGGCTTTGCCACAAATACGATATCAACTACATGATCATGCAAAGCAATATGACAATGATGAAGCATGTCATAATAAACGGAATGGTGGAAAGTTAGCATGGCAATATATCTCGGAATGGCTATGGAAATGCCATAGTAGGTAGGTATGGTGGCTGTTTTGAGGAAAGTATGTGGTAGGTGTATGGTACCGGCGAAAGTTGCGCGGTATTAGAGAGACTAGCAATGGTGGAAGGGCGAGAGTGCGTATAATCCATGGACTCAATATTAGTCATAAAGAACTCACATACTTATTGCAAAAATCTATTAGTTATCGAAATGTAGTACTACGCGCATGCTCCTAGGGGAAGGGTTGGTAGGAGTTAACCATCGCGCGATCCCGACCTCCACACAAAGGAAGACAATCAATAAATAAATCATGATCCAACTTCATCACATAATGGTTCACCATACGTGCATGCTACGGGAATCACAAAGTTTAACACAAGTATCACTCAAATTCGTAACTACTCCACTAGCATGTCTCTAATATCACCATTTTTGTATCTCCAAACAATCATAAAGAATCAAACTTCTCATAGTATTCAATGCACTTTATATGAAAGTTTTTATTATATCCCTCTTGGATGCCTATCCTATTAGGACTAAATTCATAACCAAAGCAAATTACCATGCTATTTATGACTTTCAAAATAATATAAGTGAAGCATGAGAGTTCATCTATTTCTTCAAAATAAAACCGTCGCCGTGCTCTAAAAGATATAAGTGAAGCACTAGAGCAAATGACAAACTACTCCGAAAGATATAAGTGAAGATCAATGAGTAGTTGAATAATTGTGCAACTATGTGAAGACTCTCTAACATTTAAGAATTTCAGATCTTGGGATATTATTCAAACATCAAGCAAAACAAAATAAAATAAAATGATGCTCCAAGCAAAACACATATCATGTGGTGAATAAAAATATAGCTCCAAGTAAAGTTACCGATGAACAAAGATGAAAGAGGGGATGCCATCCGGGGCATCATTAAGCTTAGGCTCTTGGTTGTCCTTGAATATTACCTTGGGGTGCCTTGGGCATCCCCAAGCTTAGGCTCTTGCCACTCCTTATTCCATAGTCCATCGAATCTTTACTCAAAACTTGAAAACTTCACAACACAAAACTCAACAAAAAAACTCGTAAGTTCCGTTAGTATAAGAAAATAAAATCACCACTTAGGTACTGTTGTGAACTCATTATAAATTCATATTGGTGTTATATCTACTGTATTCCAACTTATCCATGGTTCATCCCCTCCGATACTACTCATGGATTCATCAAAATAAGCAAACAACACATAGAAAACAGAATCTGTCAAAAACAGAACAGTCTATAGTAATATGTAACTCTCGAATACTTCTGTAACTCCAAAAATCCGAGAGCGGCGTTTTGGCTCCTAGGTGCATATGCACCCATTGTCAAAATACACATTTCGAAAAGTTGAAAAATTTGGAACAAAAATCTCACGTGTATGTCCGGACATTTTATGTGCGTTCACAAGGTTTCAGTCAAAAACAACGTTTTTTGTGGCTTGTGTAAAAAAAGATAAAGAAATGCCTCATGACTAGTTAGAATGAAGCATCAGAAATTGTTTTTTTACACAAGCCACAAAAAACGTCGTTTTTCACTGAAACCTTGTGCACGCATATAAAATGTCCGGATATACACGTGGGATTTTTGTTCAGAATTTTTTAACTTTTCGAAATGTGTATTTCGACAATGGGTGCATATGCACCTAGGAGCCAAAGGCAATTACCGCAAAAATCCATCTAAATTAGAAAAACCTGAGAAATTTGTTTACCAATTTAGATAAAAAATAATCAGATCAAAATCACGTTTCTGTGAATTATTAAAACTAATTTACTGGGTGCAAAAGTTTCTGATTTTCAGCAGGATCAAGACAACTATCACCGTAAGCTATCCCAAAGGTATTACTTGGAACTTTATTGAAACAAAAGCTATAAAACATTATTACTACAGTAGCTTAATCATGTGGAAATACAAAAATATTAGGGGTAAATGTTGGGTTGTCTCACAACAAGCGCTTTTCTTTAATGCCTTTTTAAGCTAGGCATGATGATTTCAATGATGCTCACATAAAATATAAGAATTGAAACATAAAGAGAGCATCATGAAGAATATGACTAGCACATTTAAGTCCAACCCACTTCCTATGCATAGGGATTTTGTGAGCAAACAATTTATGGGAGCAAGAATCAACTAGCATAGGAAGGCAAAACAAGCATAACTTCAAGATTTCCAACACATAGAGAGGAAACTTGATATTTTTGCAATTCCTACAAGCATATATTACTCCCTCATAATAATTTTCAATAGCATCATGAATGAATTCAACAATATAACTATCACATAAAGCATTCTTTTCATGATCTACAAGCATAGAAATTTACTACTCTCCACATAAGCAAAATTCTTCTCATTTGGAATAGTGGTAGTATCATAAGAAACTCGAATACTAGAAATTGTTTCCATATTAAGAGGTAATGTTCATAAAAAGGGTAATCATATCATGACAAGTTTTATAAGTATAATCATCACTACTTTTTATAACATAAGTATCGTCACAATAATCATCATAAGTAGCAACTTTGTTCTCATCATAATCAGCTGAAACCTCTTCCAAGATAGTGGAATTATTACTAAATAAAGTCATGACCTCTCAAAATCCACTTTCATAATTGTCACAATAAGATTCAACACCCTCCAAAATAGTGGGATCATTACTTCCTAAAGTTGACACTCTTCCAAACCCACTTTCATCAATATACTCAACATAAGTAGGAGGCATGCTATCATCATAATAAATTTGCATATCAAAACTTGGGAGACTAAAAATATCATCTTCATTAAACATAGTATCCCCAAGCTTTGGACAAACATTAATTGCAGCAAATAAATTCTCAAACATGCCATTCTCATCAAACATAGCACCCCCAAGCTTGGGCCTTTGCATATCATAAGCATAATCACTCTCATCAATAATAGTATGGATAGCGCCAATAGTATAGCAATTATCATCATCACAATGAGTAATAGGAGCAATATTATTTGGGAGGGATACCTTTTTACCTTTGCTTCTCCATCTTTTGTTTTTCTTCTTCAAATTATGTGTGGGTTTAATCCTCTTTTTGGAGCTCCTTACTAACGATATTGGTCGAATAGAATGCTCCACCTTGTTACCTGATTCATCATAAGAAAGAACAGGAGGATATTGGGAAACCTCTTCCCTTCCATTAGTATTCTCTTCATCTTCTATTTGTTTTCTTGTCTTTATGTAATTGGTAATATAAGGATTTTCAATGCAATTCACCGCACATAAACATAAATTTCCTCTAGATCAAAATCAAGAACTTTATCAAGAACAAATTCTAGAATATCCTTAGTTATATGTTTCATTTCTTCATAACCCAAAAGCAAACTAAGTTCATTATGATGCATAAGGGAAATCAAGTCATCACAGTTTTTGGACACGGTTCGATCATGAAACAATTTGCATTGGAGATTTAAATGACCATGTTCATTGCAAAGTTCACAAGTATGGCCAAGAAAATTTAAATTTTTAGAGCAAACATCTAGCCTCTCTTGCAACCATTTAGTTTCTAAATACTTATGCCTCTTGAAAAATCTATCTTCCAAATTTGGTGTGTACTTGCAAACTCTATGCACTCCACAAAAGTTGACATGCTTATAAGAGGCATTTTTATCATGACTAGTGCAATCATCATTAGTACTATGAATATTCAAAGAGATCATACTAACAACATTGCAATCATGCTCATCATTCAAAGATCTAGGGCCAAACATTTTATTGCATTCTTCTTCTAACACTTTGGCACAATTATCAGAATCCTTATTATCATGAAAGACATTGAAAAGATGAAGCATATGTGGCAACATCAATTCCATATTTTTTGTAGTTTTATTTTATAGACTAAAATAGTGATAAAACAAGAAACTAAAAGATTTAATTGCAAGATCTAAAGATATACCTTCAAGAACTAACCTCCCCGGCAACGGTGCCAGAAAAGAGCTTGATGTCTACTATGCAACCTTCTTCTTGTAGACGTTGTTGGGCCTCCAAGTGCAGAGGTTTGTAGGACAGTAGCAAATTTCCATCAAGTGGATGACCTAAGGTTTATCAGTCCGTGGGAGGCGTAGGATGAAGATGGTCTCTCTCAAACAACCTTGCAACCGGATAACAAAGAGTCTCATGTTTCCCCAACACACCCAATACAATGGTAAATTGTATAGGTGCACTAGTTCGGCGAAGAGATGGTGATACAAGTGCAATATGGATGGTAGATATTGGTTTTTGTAATCTTAAATCATAAAAACAGCAAGGTAGCAAGCGATAAAAGTGAGCGAAAACGGTATTGCAATGCTTTGAAACAAGGCCTAGGGTTCATACTTTCACTAGTGCAAGTTCTCTCAACAATGATAACATAATGAGATCATATAACAATCCCTCAACGTGCAACAAAGAGTCACTCCAAAGTCAATAATAGCGGCAAACAAACGAAGAGATTATTGTAGGCTACAAAACCACCTCAAAGTTATTCTTTCCGATCAATCCATTGGGCTATTCCTATAAGTGTCACAAACAGCCCTAGAGTTCATAATAAAATAACACCTTAAGACACACATCAACCAAAACTCTAATGTCACCTAGATACTCCAATGTCACCTCAAGTATCCGTGGGTCTGATTATACGATATGCATCACACAATCTCCGATTCATCTATTCAAACCAACACAAAGAACTTCAAAGAGTGCCCCAAAGTTTATACCGGAGAGTCAAGACGAAAACGTGTGCCAACCCCTATGCATAAGTTCGCAAGGTCACTGAACCCGCAAGTTGATCACCAAAACATACATCAATTAGATCACATGAATATCCCATTGTCACCACAGATAAGCACATGCAAGACATACATCAAGTGTTATCAAATCCTTAAAGACTGAATCCGATAAAATGACTTCAAAAGGAAAACTCAATCCATTACAAGAAGGTAGAGGGGGAGAAACATCATATGATCCAACTATAATAGCAAAGCTCGCGGTACATCAAGATTGTGCCAAATCAAGAAAGAAAGAGAGAGAGAGAGAGAGAGAGAGAGAGAGAGAGAGAGAGATCAAACGCATAGTTACTGGTAAATACCCTCAGCCCTGAGGGTGAACTACTCCCTCCTCATCATGGAGAGCGCCCGGATGATGAAGATGGCTACCGGTGATGGATCCCCCCTCCGGCAAGGTGCCCGAACAGGGTCTCGATTGGTTTTTGGTGGCTACAGAGGCTTGCGGCGGCGGAACTCCCAATCTAGGTTTCTTTTCGGGGGTTTCTGTATTTATAGGAATTTTTGGCGTCGGTTTCACGTCAGGGGGGTCTCCGAGTCAGCCACGAGGTAGGGGGCGTGCCCAGAGGGTAGGGTGTGCCCTCCACCCTCGTGGATGACTCAGGACTCTTCTGGTCCAACTCTTTTGCTTCGGGGGCTTCTTCTGGTCCATTAAAAATCATCAGAAATTTTCAATTCATTTGGACCCCATTTGATATTCCTTTTCTGTAGAACTCAAAAACAAGGAAAAAACAGAAACTGGTACTGGGCTCTAGGTTAATAGGTAGTCCCAAAAATCATATAAAATAACATATAAATGCATATAAAACATCTACGATGGATAATATAATAGCATGGAACAATCAAAAATTATAGATACGTTAGAGATGTATCATTGGCCGCTACGGCGAGCGCAGGCAGGAGGGCCTTTAGTCCCGGTTGGTAACACCAATCGAGACCAAATGGTATCCACACGTCAGCAGCTCAGGATCTGGGGTTTTTTTGAAAGGGGGGGGGGGTTAGGGGGTTTTGGAGGGTAAATTTAGGGGTTTCATATATTGTGTTAGCTAGCTAATAGCTAGAGAGAAGTGACCTCTCTTATCTCCATGCTTGGTCGACGCTAGCTACCATATGTATAGAGAGAACTCGACATGCTAGCTAGTAAGAAAATGAACGAACCATTAAGTACACAAGATCATCATGAACATATACAGAGAGAAGTGATCGACCTCTCTTTCTCCACGAGATTGGTGGAACAACTAGTTTCGGTATATCTGTCTGATGCTACTAGCTATATATATACAATATAATATCTCTTACAAACCCTAACATCTGAGGTCTATTTGAACATCCACATGGTATTCTCCGTCTTTATTTATGACATGGTCAAAGAAAGAGTCCCGCCAATTCCTCTTGAATCTCTCATGTGGGATCATGTGGTAGGAGTTCATCCCGCATCTCCCACATCTAATTTAAAGAAGTGGGTCAATACATGTATATGAATGAAACTCAACACAAACGATGGTAATAAAGTAAAATTGTGAATTTTTTGTTTACGTACATCAAAATCTTCTTTAGAGTAGCCCCACTTAGATTTCGTCGAGTTGTAGATGAAATCGCAAATGTAGTATCCACAAAAATCATTCACGGCTTCCTGCCACAAGCACTTTATGAGAAATAGATTTCAATCAGACTGATAATCAAGCATGCTTAATGGTTTTGATGAAACTAGCTAGAATCAATAAGAGATGCGTGGAACTAGCTAGTAGTACTTACTTTTGGGTGTGTAAATTGTAGCTCATTCGACAGTGCGGGAACAATGGCGGTGAACTATTTCCAAACCCTGCCAAACAAAGAGAATAATTAGTTGATATCAGGAAATGAACAAAGTTGCCGATATGGTGCGATAATGATCGATTGAACTTACTTATGGAGCATATCATTCATGTTCGCATACTCCTGGGGACTTTTTCTTCTCGGGTCTAAGACAGTTACTATTCCAGTTTCAAGCTTAATCTCTAGCAAAATAAAGTGAAAGCTGCGCACACATGCATAACTCATCAATTACATTACTATAATTAACCTCGAGTAAGGGAAACCGAATATGCACAAGACAATAACACTAACTGGAAGTTGTAAGGAAAGAATATTATATCATTGTTTTGATTTTTAAGAAACGATTGTAGCAAGTTGTCCCCGGTCTCTTTGACATTGTGTTTGACCGTCCATTCATGTATGAAATTTGGGTTAATGAACCCAATGTCATAGATATCTGCGTTCCTGCATTCGATGATCTTCAACCTGCATAATATAGTCAGGATAATTGTATATACATGCAATGAAAGGGCTGAGCTATATATAGAGACTTAATTACAAAAGTAGTACTTACAGACAGTAGCAAGTCACGAGTGTTTTGTCGAGGGCCTTTTGATTGTATAACTGGAATAACTCGTCAAATTCAATATTCAAAATATCCATTCCAATGAGGTCGTGCTCCTCTTTAATTCTCATCGTAAACGTATTTGATGACCCACAAGTGTAGGGGATCTATCATAGTCCTTTCAATAAGTAAGAGTGTCGAACCCAACGAGGAGCAGAAAGAAATGACAAGTGGTTTTCAGTAAGGTATTCTCTGCAAGCACTGAAATTATCGGTAACAGATAGTTTTGTGATAAGGTAATACGTAACGGGTAACAAGTAAAAAAAGTAAAAAAGGTGCAGCAAGGTGGCCCAATACTTTTTGTAGCAAAGGACAAGCCTGGACAAATTCTTATACGGAGAAAACTGCTCCCAAGGACACATGGGAATTATCGTCAAGCTAGTTTTCATCACGCTCATATGATTCGCGTTCGTTACTTTGATAATTTGATATGTGGGTGGAACGGTGCTTGGGTATTGCCCTTTCTTGGACAAGAATCGCACTTATGATTAACCCCTATTGCAAGCATCCGCAACTACAAAAGAAGTATTAAGGTAAACCTAACTGTCGGTGTCAAAACCGGCAGATCTCGGGTAGGGGGTCCCGAACTGTGCGTCTAGGCGGATGGTAACAGGAGACAAGGGACACGATGTTTTTACCCAGGTTCGGGCCCTCTCTATGGAGGTAAAACCCTGCTCCTGCTTGATTGATATTGATGATATGGGTAGTACAAGAGTGGATCTACCACGAGATCAAGGAGGCTAAACCCTAGAAGCTAGCCCATGGTATGATTGCTGTTGTGTCCTATGGACTAAAACCCTCCGGTTTATATAGACACCGGAGAGGGCTAGGGTTACACAAAGTCGGTTACAATGGTAGGAGATCTACATATACGTATCGCCAAGCTTGCCTTCCACGCCAAGGAAAGTCCCATCCGGACACGGGATGAAGTCTTCAATCTTGTATCTTCATAGTCTTGGAGTCCGGCCAATGATGATAGTTCGGCTATCCAGACACCCCTAGTCCAGATTCCTCGGTAGCCCTGAACCAGGCTTCAATGACGACGAGTCCGGCGCGCATATTGTCTTCGGCATTGCAAGGCGGGTTCCTCCTCCGAATAATTCATAGAAGATTGTGAACACCAGGATAGTGTCCGGCTTTGTAAAATAAATTCCACATACCACCGTAGAGAGAATAATATTTACACAAGTTCCATCTGCTGATGTATTTTGTGGCGTGACATCACACCACAACCAAGTCTTTACTCGAATTGTTTTTATTATACCACCTCAGCGCGTTTAGCGAAGCGGTTTTCTTGGCACGTCTTGTTGAAGCAGAGATCGTGTCCCCCTTATTCCGGGATTCCCATCAATACGGACGTGGGTAACCCAACCGCGCCCGTTGCCATGCCCCCTCCATCGAAGGCGAGTTCCAAACGGTCACGGGGACGGCTCTTGGTATTCTCCCTCTTTATAATGAGACCAAGGCTCGTTCCTTTTCTTCAATCCTCAATCGAATCCGCCCCTCGCCTCGAGTTCCAACACTCAGGGCTCCAGATTCGAGCGCTTCGGACCTTCGACAATGTGCGGCTCCGACCTACAGGGCCGGTGGATGCCCTCCTCCGTCACGGAAGAGGACGTGCTAAAGCTGAGAGAAGCCAGGTACTTAACCTACGAGATTTCGCATAGGTTGCCTGCCCAAGGGTAAGTCATTCCTACTCCCGAGCCTGGCGAGAGCGTCGTGTTCGTGTCTCACCTCCGTTGGGGTTTAGCCTTCCCGATGGATCCCTTCGTGAGGGGGCTCATGTTTTACTATGGGTTGGAATTCCACAACTTGGCTTTGGAGTCCATCCTCCATATCTCATCATTTATTGTCGTCTGCGAAGCCTTCCTCCGCACTACCCCTCACTTCGGTTTGTGGCTAAAAACCTTCAACGTGGAGCCGAAGATGATTGAAGGGCGTCAGGCAGAGTGCAGCGGGGCGGTTGTAAGCAAGAGGGCCGATGCTCCATAGCCCGAGGGCTCTTTTCAGGAGGAGCTCGACCTGTGGCAACAGGAGTGGTTCTATATCACCGCTCCAAGGGGCAGCAGGCAGAGGCCACCGCCCGTCTTTCGCTCGGGATCTCCACAACGGCTGACGTCATGGGTCGACAAAAGGGCTGGGCGGGGCCGTCAGGGCGTACCCCTATTGCAGGCGGATTCGAGACCTCCAAGAGAGGGAGATCAATCTGGTCGTGGTGACGCAGGTTATGCTGATTCGGCGTCTTCTGCCCTGCAAAAGTCGCCCTCTCCGCCTGTGGGAATTCAATCCGGAGGGACCACGAGCTCTCCAACACTTCATGGGTACGACACCCGTGGAGATGTACAAACTGTTCTTCGGATCACAAGAGATGTGTCCGGACTTGACCGAGGACGCCGGCCTAAGCTGCAATCGCCCGGATACTCAAGTAAGTAGTTCTATGTCCGGACATATCGTCCATTTATTTATCATAGATTTGCCTTGTACCGGCTATCCCTCGAACAGGAGTGGACAGCGAAAGCAAAACTGATATGGTGTCCGGCCCCCCTCCTGGAGACCACGCCGGATCCCGTGTTAGTCAAGATGCTGGAGGTTGTGCCTTCAGAAGAGGGCGAAGGGGAAAACAGGGAAACTACCGCCTCTACTGAGGAGGCTCTTAAGAAAGGGGGGATCGAGAATCCCTTCTTCCAGGGGGAGAAGAGGACCGCTTCTGAAGATCCGGAGGTCAAGGCCTTAAAGCGGGGGAAGAAATCTTCACCAGAGGGTCCTGCGCGAGGAGAAGCCCCGGCCGCACCATCTCCCCAAGGGAATCAGCCCTCCAGCGAGCCGTGAGTAGAAAAAGGGGAGTTTTGTAATAAGGGACATCCCTATTTTTATTTCTGAGGATAACCGAAGTTTTTTACCTTGTAGTTCGGATCTCCGCCCTTCTCAGCTGAGCTCATCTTCGGGGGATCTTCGTCCGGAGATGATGGAGAGCAAAACTCCTCCATCTGCCGCCCCGTCAGGTGGGGTAGACGACCATGAGGTGTCGTCACGGAGGGTCTCCCTGAGTCCGGCGGGGCCGGGGAGTTCGGCACCCACTGGAGTACGGTCGGTGGAGCTGCAGGATCTGCTCGAGAGGGCGTCTATCTCAGAAGATCACCGCGCATTAACGAGTATGGTGATTGAAAGGATCTTATCCGCCGAGAGCGGGCTGCATGAGGCCGTCGGAAGTTTACTGACGGGGTTTGAGGTACGCAAAAAATGACATACCTTTTGACAGTTTTGCACATAGAGTGCGCCCTGTATAGATAGTAGCCCCTGATACTCGGTATGTTGTCGAAAGCGACAGCGTGCCGCGGATCATAATCTCAGTTATAACATGTCGCCTTCCCTATGCAGGTGGCGGAACGTTCGGTGGCCAGCCGGACTGATAGAGTTGCCGAGCTGAAGCGGTAACTCGACGTTGCGGATGCAGACATCGCGCTAGTCAATAAACGACTTGACGAGTCACAAGGTAGGTGGTTTCTCCGAGGTCACCTGGTAAGGGAGCTGATGCCCACTCCTTACAACATGTATGCTTGATGCAGATGGTGCCGCTGCTGTGGAAAACCTTCGGGCAGAGCTTGCTCGAGCCAAGGAGCAAGCCAGAAAAAGTGATGCGGCTGCCTCGAAGGCAGCGGAGGAGCTAAAAGCCGAAAAGGCTGCTCACTGCCGAAGCAGGGAGGAGATGGCCGGAATGGCCGTGAAACTAAAAGATGCTACCGACCGCTATGAGGTTCTTGAAAGAGAACGCCAAGCGGAGCAAGAGGACCTGAAGAAGGCCACCGCCGAAGCCAAGGATGCCCGTTCTGCAATGAGGGCTATAAAGGAGGAGCTGCGTCAGGCCGGAGACATTGCGGCTGGAAAGCCCTTTCTGCTGCGCAAGAAGTTCACGGATCAGAAGTATGCTCAGTTGGGCCAGCTGTGGAGTGCGGAGGATCCTTATCTGGATTTGGCGGCGAGTGCGGCGGACGCGGTCGTGCACTTCCGAAGGCAAAAGGATCACGAAATGGAAGAGCTTTTTTGGTCTCAATTCCACAGTCCGGAGCGTCCACTTCCGTTGAACGATCGGTTTGCTGAGTGGGCTGAGCTGAATAGATTGTCCGGATTTGCCATGACGGATGTGGTGGCTCATCTGTGGCCGGATAGGCCCAAGCCGAAGAGTTATTTTGGCTTATTGCAGCAATTCCTTGGGGCGGTGCCGCATATCAAGGCGATGAAGCGGTCGGCCTGCATAGAGGGTGCACGGATGGCTCTCGCCCGTGTTAAGACATACTGGGCGGAGATGGATGCCACCGATGTTGCACCCCGAGGTTCGGACAAGAGCCGGTTACCCGCCGAGCACTATTTTGGGGAAGTCCTGCAGGGCGCTCATTTAATAGAGTCGCAGTGCTCGAAAAATGTTATGTTCAAATGATATGTATGATTTGTGAAACCATATTTATAATGTAACCGCTTTTTATACTTGTGCGTTCAAGTATTGAAATATTTCCTGTGCGGCCGTTAATGTATATGTATGTATAACCTGAAAGATGGCAGTCTTTGGCTTCAGCCCCCACGCACATGGTGCGGGGGTGTTTGCAAAAAAAGCGCGTTTTCACACTTAATCCAACGTCTTGGTCCTGTGAAGGAGGTGGTAGCGTAGCAAACTAGGCAACCGGACTATAATGCTTTATCACTTTCACTTAGCCATGGGAGCTCGATGGTGGGGCTACTACATAGCCCCTAGAGGCACCGCGCTCTCCGAACTCGGGGCGCATGTGTGCCTGACCGAGAAGTGGTCCTTCGTCAAAGAGGAGGAATTCTAAACATTCCAGTAGTCGATCGAGTGGTTGACCAGTCTCTCGCTATATCATGACAGTCAATTTTCGGCTTTCTCTACTGAGGTGCTCGCCCGGCCGAACGGGGGCACAATCGCAGTAGTTCTCCTGGTGCCGCGTTAGCCGATGGAGCGGAACGTAAGGCAGCAAAACATAGGAGCCGGGCAAACCCAACATTTGACCAAAGACATGATTCAGAGCTGATGCATATAAGGCCTAACTCGAGACGCCGAACACTCCCTGAGGTATTCGGTCTTTATGATAACGGGCAGAACAATGCCCTAAGCCCCTAGTGTCCAGGTACGGGCGAGAACTTCTGGCGCGGTCGATGCCAAAACGCCAGCCTCCTCCTCGGTTATGGTAGGAAACCGGGGGATGTGTATCAACAAGAGACGAGAAGAAAGGTTTACGCAGGTCTTAATCAAAAGAATCCTTGCAACGGGTCCTCGCTTGCACGCTGCGCTGTGTCTCCGTTGTCTTTGTATCTCGACGGGTGTAGCACGTTGTTCATCTGTAAAAGAGAAGAACTTAGTTTTGGAAAGATATCGTGCAAAAAATGTATTTAAAACAGAGTATGATTTTTTTAAATGAATAAAGTTGAGCTTTATTGGCTCTCATTGTTTATGCGCGCAGCCCCTTGTAAAGGAGTATGCGGCTAGGAAGCCCCTAGTTTATTTATTCCGGACTCGCCTAACCGTGTCCGGGGTCCGAATGACCTATTTTTTAGGGGCTTTGACTAGCAAGGCCGGATTAGCGTGTGGTTGTCAAGGCAGTCTCACGTTCTTCCATGGTCGAGAAACACTCGAAGTTACCTTTTAATGAGATGATGCCGCGTGGACCAGACATTTTAAGTGTGAGAGACGCGTAATGCGGTATTGCGTTAAAGCGGGCGAAAGCTTCGCGTCCCAATAGTGCTTGATGGCTACTTTTAAATGGGCAATATGGAAGGTTAGCTTTTCGCGACGGAAGTTGTCGGATGAACCGAACACAACTTCTAGTAGTAAGGAGCCCGTGCAATTGGCGTAAGGGCCTGGCGTCACTCCTTTAAAGGAAGTGCTGCTATGGCGAATTTTGGTAGGGTCTATCCCCATTCTGCGGATTGTGTCCGGATATAGTAGGTTTAAATCGCTGCCGCCATCCATTAGGACTTGTGTAAATTGTAGTCCGTCGATTATGGGCTTCAATATGAGAGTGGTCCTTCCTGCGTTTTGAGTACTTCTGGAGTAATCCTGATGGTCGAAAGTAATTGGTTTTGACATCCAATTTCGGGACTCCGCTGGGGTGGACCGTACGGTGCGTATTTTAGTAGGTGCTGCACTATTTTTCCTTGCTATCACTTGAAGTGAGTTCGCTGTTTTGACTTCTTGTGGGAAAGTCTTCTATTTTCCGGTGCTCTGCTTGTGGGGTTCGTCATCGTCTTCGCTTGGTGTGTCGAGCCCCTTGTGTTCGACGTTAAGTCGGCCGGACTGCTTGAAGACCCAATAATCTCTGTGGGTATGGTTTGCAGGTTTCCCAGGGGTACTGTGGATTTGACATATCCTATCCAAGATTTTGTTTAGGTTGGATAGCTCATCACTGCTGTCCTTAAGAGGCAGTGTTTTGTTATTCGGCCGAGAGCTTTTGAACCCGGCGTTGACCGCCGTGCTATTTGGGCCATTTTCCTTATTCCGGCGCTGATCTTTTCTGCGTCGTGATTTCCCATTTCCATCCCTGACCTCGGATGTACTCGGGTCGCTAGTGCTGCATCTTGCTAGCCAGCTATCTTCCCCCGCGCAAAAGCGGGTCATGAGGCTTGTTAGCGCGGCCATTGTTCTTGGTTTTTCTTGGCCGAGGTGTCTGGCGAGCCATTTGTCTCGGACGTTATGTTTGAAGGCCGCTAAGGCTTCGGTGTCCGGACAGTCGACTATTTGGTTCTTTTTGGTGAGGAACCTGTTCCAGAATTTGCGTGCTGACTCTCCGGGCTGTTGAGTTATGTGACTTAAATCGTCTGCGTCCGGAGGGCGGACATAAGTTCCCTGAAAATTTGCTCGAAACGCATCCTCGAGCTCTTCCCAACTTCCGATGGTATTTTCTGGGAGGCTTTTGAGCCAATGCCGAGCTGGCCCTTTGAGCTTGAGGTTTAGGTATTTTATGGCGTGGAGATCGTCTCCTCTAGCCATATGTATGTGTAGAATATAATACTCAATCCAGACTCTGTGGTCTGTTGTTCTGTCATATGCATCTATGTTTACGGGTTTGAATCCCGCTGGAAATTCATGATCCAGTACCTCATCGGTGAAACATAGTGGGTGTGCGGCGCCCCTGTGTTTAGGTGTGCCGTTATCTTCGAACGCTCGGCGTGTTGGTGTTGCTTCCTGGAGCCTTCTTTTTTGGCCCATAGATGGACCTGACCGGGCCATCCTTTCTGCGAGGATCCCTATGTGGATCGTGTGTCGGCTTGTGTGCGGTGCCGCTTGCCGCTCTTAGCCTGTCATCTGGTCGTCTATCCGGCCAGGCGGCCTCTTTGTTTTTTGACTCTGGGGGCTCTACGGCCTCCTCGTCAAATTCGGGCAACAGTTTGCGCTTCGGGTAGCTCTTTGCTTGGTGACTATCGCCGTATTTATCTACGGTCTTGAGTACTTTGCTCCATCTCATTCTGAGTACATCTTCCGCTGTTTTGAGCTTCCGCTTCTGCTTCTTCAAACTTCTTGCAGTGGCGACGAGCCTTTTGTGAAGGTTCTTATGCTCCGGTGATGTGTCCGGCGTGAGATCGTCTGGATTGTTGTTTTCGCCGGGGATGGGTTGCTCGTCCAATTCATCCTGTTCGGATGGTTTCCTGGTGGCATGTTCATCGTCCACTAGTTCGCCCTGCTCTATGGCTGGGTCAGTATGGGTGCTGTTGTTATCGAGGCGGGACTTTGGGCGGCGCTTGTGTCGCCGTTTTGGTTGTTTTTCGGGGTAATTATCCTTCGCCGCGTCCCGTTGTTCCCCGTTATTGCTTCCTTTTGGTGTATCCACCATGTATACGTCGTGAGTTCTGGTGGCTTTCCATTGCCCAGTAGGTGCTGGTTCTTGGTCATGTCCGGCATCGTCGTCCATACCATCGATGTCTTCGGAGTCGAAGTCTAGCATGTCGGTTAGATCGTCGACAGTGGCTACTAAGTGGGTGGTGGGTGGGTTTTGAATTTCTTTGCCGTCCGCATCCCAACCGTCCTGACCGCAGTCCGGCCAGGGCTCTCCTGATAACGAGACATATTTTAGCGAATTCAGGATGCCGCCGAAAGGTGAGTGTTGTAAGATGTCCGCAGCGGTGATCTCCATGATCGGCGCCCGACCGGATTTGATTGGTAGGGGCGCGAGGGGTTTGGAGTCCGGCGAGGAGTCCGGCACCTCGGAGTCACGAGCTTCACAAGGGACAAGGTCGGTATTCGGCTCCATCGCCGTAGAGGTTGCAGCCCCCGAGGCGGTGTCTAGCCACCCGTCCTCGATCTGCGCAGCTGGCTCCAAATTAAGGGTCGGAGTGGACTCATGTGCGGCCTCCAGGGCACTGTCCGGCAGCAGAGCTAAATCATGCCCATCGTGACAGTGCGGCGCGCTCGGCTGTGGCTTGAATCCATCGAAGATCAAGTCTCCGCGGATGTCAGCCGTGAAGTTCAGACTTCCAAATCTGACCCGACGGCCAGGGGCGTAGCTTTCGATCTGCTCTAGATGGCCAAGCGAATTGGCCCGCAGTGTAAAGCCACCAAATACGAAGATCTGTCCGGGGAGAAAATTCTCACCCTGGACTACGTCGTTGTCATTGATGATCGAAGGAGCCATCCGGCCTATCAGTGCCGACACAGAGGAACTCTCAATGAAGGCACCAATGTCGGTGTCAAAACCGGGGATCTCGGGTAGGGGGTCCCGAACTGTGCGTCTAGGCGGATGGTAGCAGGAGACAAGGGACACGATGTTTTTACCCAGGGTCAGGCCCTCTCGATGGAGGTAAAACCCTACTCCTGCTTGATTGATATTGATGATATGGGTAGTACAAGAGTGGATCTACCATGAGATCAAGGAGGCTAAACCCTAGAAGCTAGCCTATGGTATGATTGTTGTTGTGTCCTATGGACTAAAACCCTCCGGTTTATATAGACACGTGAGAGGGCTAGGGTTACACAGAGTCGGTTACAATGGTAGGAGATCTACATATCTGTATCGCCAAGCTTGCCTTTCACGCCATGGAAAGTCCCATCCGGACACGGGACGAAGTCTTCAATCTTGTATCTTCATAGTCTTGGAGTCCGGCCGATGATGATAGTTCGGCTATCCGGACACCCCCTAGTCCAGGACTCCCTCACTAACCATAGCATGAAACGTATGGATCCAAATCATCCCCTTACGAAGCAACGCATAAACTAGGGTTTAAGCTTCTGTCACTCTAGCAACCCATCATCTACTTATTACTTCGCAATGCCTTCCTCTAGGCCAAAACAATGGTGAAGTTTCATGTAGTCGATGTTCACATAACACCACTATAGGAGAGACAACATACATCTCATCAAAATATCGAACGAATACGAAATTCACATGACTACTTATAGCAAGACTTCACCCATCTCCTCTGGAACAAACGTAACTACTCACAAATCATATTCATGTTCATAATTAGAGGGGTATTAATATGAATTGATGATCTGAACATATGATCTTCCACCGAATAAACCAACTAGCATCAACTACAAAGAGTAATCAACACTACTAGCAACCCACAGGTACCAATCTGAGGCTTTGGGACAAAGATTGGATACTAGAGATGAACTAGGGTTTGAGAGGAGATGGTGCTGGTGAAGATGTTGATGGAGATTGACCCCCTCCCGATGAGAGGATCGATGGTGATGACGATGGTGATGATTTCCCCCTCCCGGAGGGATGTTTCCCCGGCAGAACAGCTCCGCCGGAGCCCTAGATTGGTTCCGCCAAGGTTCCGCCTCGTGGCGGTGGTGTTTCATCCTGAAAGCTTGCTTATTATTTTTTCCAGGGTAAAAGACTTCATATAGCAGAAGATGGTCACCGGAAGGCTGCCAGGGGGCCCACGAAGCAGGGGCGCGCCCAGGGGGTAGGGCGCGCCCCCACCCTCGTGGATGGTGGGTGGCCCCCCTCTGGTATTTCCTCCGCTCAGTATTTTTTATTAATTCCAAAAATGACTTTCTGGAGTTTCAGGACTTTTGGAGTTGTGCAGAATAGGTCTCTAATATTTTCTCCTTTTCCAGCCCAGAATTCCAGCTGCCGGCATTCTCCCTCTTCATGTAAACCTTGTAAAATAAGAGAGAATAGACATAAGTATTGTGACATAACGTAAAATAATAGCCATAATGAAATAAATATCGATATAAAAGCATGATGCAAAATCGACGTATCAACTCCCCCAAGCTTAGACCTCGCTTGTCCTCAAGCAAAAGCCGATATCGAAAAATATGTCCTCATGTTTAGAGATAGAGGTGTCGATAAAATAAAATACGGACATGAGGGCATCATGATCATTCTTATAACAACAACACATATATATTTTTTCATATGATTTCTTATGCTAAAGTAACAATCTATTCACAATGTCAAGTATGAATCAGAAACTTCATTGAGAACCAACAAACTATGATCTCGGTCATTGAAGCAGTTGCAATTTATCATAACATCGAAAAGAGTCAATATAAGAGCTTTTCAGCAAGTCCACATACTCAACTATCATTTAGTCTTTCACAATTGCTAACACTCACACAATATTTATGGGTATGGAGTTTTAATCGGACACAGAGAAAGATAGGGGCTTATAGTGTTGCCTCCCAACCTTTTACCTCAAGGGTAATGTCAACAATAATAGTTCATGCTAACTTACATCCAATTGGATATATATATATATATATATATATATATATATATATATCATGGCAAAATTGGGTTTAAGGATATTGGGAAGCACAAGTAGTATCTCTACTTGGTGCGAAGAATTTTGCTAGCAAGAGAGGGAAAGGCAAGCTCAACATGTTGGATGATCCATGACAATATACTTTATTTCGAATATAAGAAAACATAATGCATTACGTTGTCTTCCTTGTCCAACGTCAACTCTTTAGCATGTCATATTTTAATGAGTGCTCACAATCATAAAAGATGTCCAAGATAGTACATTTATATGTGAGAACCTCTCTTTCTTTATTACTTCCTATTAATTGCAACGATGACCAAAACTATATTTGCCAACCCTCAACAACTTTTATTCATCATACTCTTTATATGTGAAGTCATTACTCTCCATAAGATCAACATGATCTCTTTATTTCTTTTCATTCTTTCTTTCCCTCAAGATCATAGCAAGATAGCAAAGCCCTTGACTCAACTAATCTTTATTATATATAGCTCACGGACTCGATTATATAGAAGGATCATAAGGCAAAACTCAAAACTAAATCATACCAAAACTTTATTCTACTGGATCAAGATATTGCTAAAAGGATCGAACTAAGAAAAACGGTAAAGATATGAGTGTGATGGTGATACGATACCGGGGCACCTCCCCCAAGCTTGGCAGTTGCCAAGGGGAGTGCCCATACACATGTGATTATGTCTCCCTCTTCGGAGGTGGTGATGATGAAGTTGTTGATGATGTAGGCTTGTCGTCCGTCTTCCAAGGCATAGGCTCACCATCATAGAAACATGATCGAGTCCCCGAGATCCTAAAATCTACAGCCAAACTCATCCTCTTGAATCTATATTCATACTCACAGTTTTGGTTTTGCAGGTCATAGATTTGGGCTTGGAGATGCTCGATTTTCTCATGAAGCTTGAAGATGGTCTCCCCAATGTTCTTGGCGTCCAACTTGTGGTTGTTGGTGAACTCCGCGATCATCATCTGGTTGGCGTTGAGTCCATGTTCCACCATCCCTTGGCACTTGAAACCTTGTTGTTCCATTGCTTCGAGTCTTGTCTCCATGCTTCCGGTCCTCCTTGGTCCCTCAACATCGCGGATGTGCAGCACCCCCTCACGCATCTTAATGGTTTGAGGGTGTTGCGGCACCTCCGCGAGGTAGGGGTTGATGACCTTCTCGAAGAATTTGTCCTTGGGGGGCGCTTGAAGACGTCATGGTGATCTAGAACTGTCTGAAAAATAGCTCGAAACAAAGACAGAGGATATTTGCGTGATACCGTGGCAAAACCTTCAGGAGATTATATAATGAATTTTTACCGACCAAAAGAAGTGTCGTGCAATAAAATGGAGTCCGGAGAGCACACGAGGTTCCCACGAGGGAGGGGGCGTGCCCAGGGGGGTAGGGCGCGCCCTCCACCCTCGTGGATGCCTCGTGTCCTTCCCGGACTACTTCTTATTTTCCTATTTTCTTAAATATTCCAAAACGGAGGAAAATTGCTATTAGAACTGTTTTGGAGTCGGTTTACTTACCGTACCACGTACCTATTCCTTTTCGGAGTCTGAAACATTCTAGAAAGTGTCCCTTATGTATTCCTCCGGTGTTACGGTTTCAATAACATTAGTTTCAACATTTATAGGAATACCTAAGATATAATGTTTGATCCTTTGGCCGTTCACCACCTTTGGATTTGTGCCTTCGAAGTTGTTGATTTTTATGGCACTAGAACGATAGACCTCCTAGATAATGTAAGGCCCTTCCCATTTAGAGAGAAGTGTTCCTGCAAAAAATCTTAAACGAGAGTTGAATAGCAACACTTAATCACCTACATTAAACTCACGCTTTTGTATCCTTTTGTCATGCCATCTTTTAATTTTTTCTTTAAACAGTTTGCCATTCTCATAGGCTTGGGTTCTCCATCCATCAAGTGATCTAATGTCAAATAACCTCTTCTCACCAGCAAGTTTGAAATCAATATGCCTTATGTTCTAGTTTGAGAGGTAAGTGACATGCTTTTCCATAAACCATTTTATATGGAGAGATACCCATAGGATTTTTATATGCAGATCTATAAGCCCATAATGCTTCATCAAGTTTCTTGGACCAATTCTTTCTAGATCTATTAACAGTCTTTTGCAAAATTAATTTGAGCTCTCCATTACTTAGTTCTATTTGGACACTAGACTGTGGGTGATATGGAGATGCAATTCTATGATTAACATCATACTTCGCAAGCATTTTACGAAAGGCACCATGAATAAAATGTGAACCACCATCGGTCATTAAATATCTAGGGACGCCAAACCTCGGAAAAATAACTTCTTTAAGCATCTTAATAGAGGTGTTATGAACAACACTACTAGTTGGAATAGCTTCTACCCACGTAGTAACATAATCAACAGCAACTAAAATATGTGTATACCCATTAGAGGAAGGAAACGGTCCCATATAATCAAAGCCCCAAACATCAAATGGTTCAATAACAACAGAATAATTCATAGGCATTTCTTGATGTCTACTAATATTACCAATTATTTGATTCATCACAAGACAAGACAAACTTACGGGCATCTTTGAAGAGAGTAGGCTAATAAAAACCGGATTCCAATACCTTGTCTGCAGTTCTATCTCCAGTGTGGTGTCCTCCATAAGCCTCAGAGTGACACTTGCATAGGATCTGTTCCTGTTCATGCCCAAGTACACAACGTCTAATAACACCATCTACTCCTTCTTTATAAAGGTGTGGGTAAACCCAGAAGTAATGTCTTCAATCATAGTGAAACTTTTTCTTTTGCTGGTATGTGAAACTAGGTGGTATAAATTTAGCAACAATGTAATTAGCATAATCAGCATACCATGGAGCAGTATGAGAAGCATTTATGAAAGCTAATTGTTCATCAGGGAAGCTATCATCAATAGGTAGTGGGTCATCAAGAACATTCTCTAACCTAGACAAGTTGTCTGCAACGGGGTTCTCAGCTCCCTTTCTATCAATAATATGCAAATCAAATTCTTGTAATAGGAGAACCCATCTAATAAGTCTAGGTTTAGCATCTTTCTTTTCCATAAGATATTTAATAGCGGCATGATCAGTGTGAACAGTTACTTTAGAATCAACAATATAAGGTCTGAACTTATCACAAGCAAATACAACTGCTAAGAATTCCTTTTCAGTAGTAGAATAATTTCTCCGGGCACTGTCTAAAGTTTTACTAGCATATTGAATAACATTTAGTTTGTTATCAACTCTTTGTCCTAGAACAACACCTACAACATAATCACTAGCATCACACATAATTTCAAAGGGTAAATTCCAATCAGGTGGCTGAACAATAGGTGCAGAAATCAAAGCTTTCTTAAGTATTTTAAATGCTTCTACACAATCATCATCAAAGACAAAAGGAATATCTTTTTGTAAGAGATTGGTCAGAGGCCTAGAAATTTTAGATAAGTCCTTAATGAACCTCCTATAAAAACCGGCATGACCAAGGAAACTTCTTATACCTTTAATGTCCTTGGGACATGGCATCTTTTCAATAGCATCAACCTTAGCTTTATCAACTTCAATACCTCTTTCAGAAATTTTATGCCCCAAGACAATGCCTTCATTAACCATAAAGTGTCACTTCTCCCAATTCAAGACAAGACTAGTATCTTCGCATCTCTACAAAACTCGATCAAGGTTGCTCAAGCAATCATCAAAAGAGGATCCATAAATGGAGAAATCATCCATGAAAACCTCAAGAATCTTTTCACAAAATTCTGAGAATATAGCCATCATGCATCTTTAAAAGGTAGCAGGTGCATTACATAAACCAAAAGGCATACGTCTATAGGCAAAAGTACCGAAAGGGGAAGTAAAAGTGGTCTTTTCTTGATCCTCTGCTGACACATGTATTTGAGAGAAACTAGAGTAACCATCTAGAAAGCAAAAATGTGTATGTTTGGATAATCTTTCTAGCATTTGGTCAATAAAAGGCAAAGGGTAATCAATTACCATCCTATGACCTGTAATGATTCTTTGTGGGATTAATTCATCTTTATCATTAGGAACAACAGTAATACCTCCCTTCTTAGGGACACAATGGACAGGACTTACCCACTGACTATTAGCAACGGGATAAATTATACCTGCCTCTAGGAGCTTTAGTATTTCCTTTCTTACCACTTCTTTCATCTTAGGATTTAACCATCGTTGGTGAGCAATAACTGGTTTGGCGTCTTTCTCCAATTTTATTATGTGTTGGCATATAGTGGGACTAATGCCCTTAAGATCATCAAGAGTATATCCAATAAGCAGCACGGTGCTTCTTCAGAGTTTTCAATAATTTTTCTTCTTCCTGCTCTGAAAGGTTAGCACTAATAATAACAGGATATATCTTCTTTTCATCAAGATAAGCATATTTAAGAGTATTAGGGAGTGGTTTAAGCTCAAACACGGGATCACCCTTGGGTGGTGGAGGATCCCCTAGAATTTCAACAGGAAAGTTGTGTTTCAAAATAGGACCCTGTTCAAAGAATACTTCATCTATCTCCGTTCTTTCATTCATAAACATACCATTTTCATGGTCTAGCAAATATTGTTCTAAAGGATCATTAGGAGGCACGGCAATAGAAGCAAGACCAATAATTTCATCCTTACTAGGCAATTCTTTATCATGGGATTGTCTATGAAATTTAGCAAAATTAAACTCATGAGACATATCCCCCAAACCAATAGTAACAACATCCTTTTTGCAGTCTATCTTAGCATTAACAGTGTTCAGGAAGGGTCTACCAAATAATGGGACAAAAGTCATCTTGTGGGGAACCAAGAACAAGAAAATTAGCAGGATATTTAACTTTCCCACACAAGACTTCAACATTCTAACCATCCCAACTGGTGAAATAGTATCCCTATTGGCAAGCTTAATGGTAACATCAATTTCTTCTACCTCAGCAGGTGCAATATCATGCATAATTTCTTTGTATAAGGATTGAGGTATTGCACTAGCACTAGAACCCATATCACATAAGCCATGATAACAATGATCTCCTATTTTAACAGAAATAACAGGCATGCCTACAACGGGTCTATGTTTATTTTTAGTATCGGGTCTAGCAATTCTAGCAGCTTCATCAAAAGTAAATAACATGCCCATCAATATTATCGGCCAAGAGATCTTTAACAATAGCAATACTAGGTTCAACTTTAATTTGCTCAGGTGGTGTAGGTGTTCTAATATTACTCTTACGAACCATAGTTGAAGCTTTAGGACGATCCTTTATCCTAACAGGGAAAGGTGGTTTCTCAATATAGGTAGTAGGAACAATAGGATCATTATAAGTGATAGTCTTTTCTTCAACTTTAATAGGTGCGACTACTTTTACTTCAATGGGAGGATTATATTTAAACCACTTCTCCTTAGGGAGGTCAACATGAGTAGCAAATGATTCACAGAAAAAAGCTACTATCTCAGAGTCAAGTCCATATTTAGTGCTAAATTCACGGAAGACATCGGTATCCAAAAAATATTTAACACAATCAAACTTAGGTGTCATACCTGACTCCTTACCTTCGTCGAGATCCCAATCTTCAGAGTTGCATTTAATTATTTCCAATAAATCCCATCTGAATTCAATAGTCTTCATCATAAAAGAACCAGTACAAGAAGTATCGAGCATGGAGCGATTGTTGAGAGAAAGCCGAGCATAAAAATTTTGAATAATCATTTCTCTTGAGAGCTCATGATTGGGGCTTGAATATAACATTGACTTAAGCCTCCCCCAAGCTTGAGCGATGCTTTCTCCTTCGTGAGGCCAAAAATTATATATATAATTACGATCACAATGAACAAGATGCATAGGATAAAACTTCTGGTGAAATTCCAATTTCAATCGGTTGTAGCTCCATGATCCCATATCATCACATAGCCTAAACCATGTCAATGCCTCTCCCTTCAAAGATAAAGGGAAGACCTTCTTCTTGACAACATCATTGGACATACCTGCAAGCTTAAATAATCCGCAAACTTCATCCACATAGATTAGGTGTAAATCGGGATGCAATGTTCCATCTCCTATAAAGGGATTAGCTAGTTGTTTCTCTATCATACCCGAAGGAATTTCAAAGTAAACATTTTCAGTAGGTTCAGTAGGTTGAGGAGCAACTCTTTGCTCTACTGGTCAGGGTGAAGATACCCCGAACAAGCCCCTCAAAGGATTATGTTCCATAGTAACAAGTGACAGTAAATTTCAGCACACTAAATAAATTATTCCTTACCAAGTTCCACTTACCAAAGGCGCTTCACTCCCCGGCAACGGCGCCAGAAAAGAGTCTTGATGACCCACAAGTGTAGGGGATCTATCGTATTCCTTTCGATAACTAAGAGTGTCGAACCCAACGAGGAGCAGAAGGAAATGACAAGCGGTTTTCAGTAAGGTATTCTCTGCAAGCACTGAAATTATCGGTAACATATAGTTTTGTGATAAGGTAATTCGTAATGGGTAACAAGTAACAAAAGTAAATGAGGTGTAGCAAGGTGGCCCAATCCTTTTTCTAGCAAAGGACAAGCCTGGACAAATTCTTATATGGAGAAAAGCGCTCCCGAGGACACATGGGAATTATCGTCAAGCTAGTTTTCATCACGCTCATATGATTCACGTTTGTTACTTTGATAATTTGATATGTGGGTGGACCAGTGCTTGGGTACTTCCCTTTCTTGGACAAGCATCCCACTTATGATTAACCCCTATTGCAAGCATCCGCAACTAAAAAAGAAGTATTAAGGTAAACCTAACTGTCGGTGTCAAAACCGGCGAATCTCGGGTAGGGGGTCCCGAACTGTGCGTCTAGGCGGATGGTAATAGGAGACGAGGGACACAATGTTTTACCCAGGTTCGGGCCCTCTTGATGGAGGTAAAACCCTACGTCCTGCTTGATTAATATTGATTATATGGGTGGTACAAGAGTGGATCTACCACGAGATCAAGGAGGCTAAACCCTAAAGCTAGCCTATGGTATGATTGTTGTAATGTATGTTGTGTCCTACGGACTAAAGCCCTCCGGTTTATATAGACACCGGAGAAGGCTAGGGTTACGAGTCGGTTACAATGGTAGGAGATCTACATATCCGATCGCCAAGCTTGCCTTCCACGCCAAGGAAAGTCCCATCCGGACACGGACGGAGTCTTCAATCTTGTATCTTCGTAGTCTTGGAGTCCCGCGGACGATGATAGTCCGCTGTCCGAAACCCCTAGTCCAAGACTCCTCAAGTAGTCCCTGAACCAGGCTTCAATGACGATAAGTCCGCGAGCATAATGTTCGGCATTGCAAGGCGGGTTCCTCCTTTGAATAATCCAGAGAAGATCATGAACACCAGGATAGTGTCCGGCTCTGCAAAATAAATTCCACATTCCATCGTAGAGAGAATAAAATGCACATAAGTCCAATCTGCTAACGTATTTTGCGGCATGACATCACACCGCTACCAAGCCTTTACTTGAATCGTTTTTATTATACCACCTCAAGACGTTTAGCGGCGGTTTCTTGGCACGCCTTGTCGAAGCGAGATTGTGCTCCCTTATTCCGGATTCTCATCAATACGGACGTGGGTAACCCAACGCGCCATTGATGGTGGCGCTTGGGAGATAAGCGAGTTTTACCGGGCGGTGAGGCGCATAGTCTTCGCCGCCTATATATAAGGGATAAGGATTCACCTTTTCACCCACGCCTTCTACCTCCTTTGCTTATCCACCTCCGCGCACTCAAGCTCCAACGCCCAAGCTTGCGCATCTCGTCATAACCTTCCCCGACCATGTCAGGAGGGGGAGGCAAATGGTTGGCTTCCACCGTTAAGGAGGAGCACATCACCAAGTTGCGCAACGCCGGATACCTTTCCGGCGATATCGCGCACCGGCTGCCCGACAAGGGGCAGCTCATTCCTACCCCCGGGCCCCATGAGAGGGTCGTTTTCCTTCCCCACTTCCTCCGCGGACTAGGCTTTCCACTTCACCCCTTTGTCCGGGGGCTCATGTTCTACTACGGCCTGGATTTCCACGATCTGGCGCCGAACTTCATCCTCAACATCTCGGCGTTCATCGTCGTATGTGAGGCCCTCCTCTGCATCCGGCCCCACTTCGGCTTGTGGCTCAAGACCTTCAACGTCAAGCCGAAGGTAGTGAAGGGCACGCAGGCGGAGTGCGGAGGTGCCATGTTGGGCAAGATGCCCAACGTCCTCTGGTTCGAAGGGGCCTTCGTGGACTCCGCCAAGGGGTGGCAATCGGGGTGGTTCTATATCACCGAGCTGCGCGACCCGGCGTGGGCGGCGGCCCCCGAGTTTAGATATGGTATCCCTACGCAGCTCACCTCCTGGAAAGAGAAGGGCTTGCTGTGGGGTAATCCGGCGAGCCGCGGGACTCGAGCTCAGATCCGAAGCTATGCGTGTCCGCCAGATCCTCCCATGCCAAGAACGGGCATTCAATCTGTGGGAGTTCGATCCAGAACAGCACCAGGCGCTAAGCGGGCTCTTCGACATAGCGTCTGGCGCTGGAGGTGCTGTTTAAGGGCGCCGAAGCCCCGCATCCGCGACGGAAGATCGCGGATTTCGCCGCAGACATCCGGTGACGAGGTAAGTGATTCAACCCCTTTACGGGACACTTGCTGTAAATAGATTGATTCTAAGAGGGTTTCAATCTCCCTTTTCCTTTGACAGGAATGGATCAGAAGGCCGAGCAGCTCATCCGCCCGGCTCCCATGCCGAAGACCAGTGGGCGCCCGTCTAGCGGGCTGCTGGTTCCGCACCGCTGCGTGGTGCCGGAGAAGAAGGCCAAGAAGGCGGCCACGAGCACTCAAAAGAGTTCCCGTAATCAAGCGTCCGACGACGAGGCGGACTCCTCCCCCAAAGATGAGGAGGAGGAAGAAGACTCTCTCCCGAAGGAGGGAGAGAGGAAGAGGAAGGCTTTCCCAACAGGGGAGGCCGAAGGGTCCAAGAGGGGGAGAACTATTCCCCCGGACAGCTCCGCCAACACCGACGTTGGCGAGGAGGAGTGGACTTCAAGGGCCAGGCCTCCGGCGAGATCGTAAGTATCCGGATCCCAGATATGCAATTTCTTTCGTGTCACATAGTGTCCTACTAACGCCGCATACTGTTCGCAGTCCGGCCGATGATGATCTCCCCGCTTCATCGAGCGGGTCGTTGGCCCCGTCGGATGTGGATTCACTTCCGACTGCCTCTACCCCCCGCGCCGATGGGGACGCCGAGGTGGGATCCCAGAAAGGGACCCATCGGGAGGAGGCTCCGGAGGCTCCACAAGGCAGCCTCCCAGACTTTGCGCCGGACTCTACGTCGGAACCTGTAGTGGTTCCAGAGTCCGGCAGTGCCCTTCAAAGAAGGGCAAGACCGTGGACGCCGGGCGGCCTCCGCCCAACCGGAGGCGCTGGACAACTTGCCGGAGGCTCAAAGGCGCTTCCATCGAGGAAGAACACCGCCTTGTTATGAGTGCGGTGATTGAAAGGTCCGGCTTCGCCAAGAGCGGGCTGACCTAAAGCCTCTGATAGCCTTTTAACGGGCTTTGAGGTAAGAAGTTAAAATTGTGTAATGTAATACCGCATAGACAAGTAGCCCACGATGCTCGGTTCGGTGTTCGGAAAGAAAAGACGGTGAGGATCTAAAAAGATATTCGCAGGTTGCTAATAAATTATGTCAATATGGTTTTGCGGTGTCTTTCTTGACCTCTGCCGACTTGTCGTGGAGGTTGGTACATTAAAGCAAGATCTCGAGCGGTCCGGCGAGAGCTCGCCATGCCAAGAGGCAGCTCGAGGACAAAGAAGGTGAGTAGCACCACTTTGAATTGTTACCTTACAGAAAAGGATTTTGGTCGCAATAAAATTAACAAGGATAATATGGGTATTGCAAGGGCCACAAACGAGGTGGCAGTCCTGAAGGAGGCTGTGTCCGCAGCCAAACGCAGTGCGGCCGCAGAACGGGCAGAGCGAGAAAAGCAGGAGGCACCGGTGGCGGAAGTGCGGCAAGAGCTCCAGGCTCTCATGGAGAAGCATGAGAGCTTGGAGCGTGACTCCAAGACTCGAGAGTCCGAGCTCGCCTCGGCTCTTGAAAGTGCCAAGTCCGCCAAGGCCGAGGCCCGTAAGGCCCTTCAGGAGGTTGAAGATGTAAAGAAGATAGCGGCGGGTAAGGCATTTTTCATGCAAAGCAAGCATGTTAATGTAAACTACCTGACACTTACCCGCATTCGGAGCTCTCCAGGGGCATTTGCAAATCTGCCGCGTAGTGTGTCCGATGCCGCCACATTCTACCGTGGCGAGGAGGGGAGCTCAACGGAGAAGGTCTTACGGTCTCGATCTGCTGAGGCCGGCCATCCAGTGCCCCAAGCGACCAGTGAAGCAGCTAGTCGAACTCCACAGGGGTAGGTGAGGAGGCCATGAAGGGCCTTATAGTCCGGTGTGGCTGGACAGGCCATGCACAGGAGCTACCGACCTCGTCAGGGCGGCTGGTGGATCGTGTCCCAGGTGGAGGTCATCAAGCACTCCCTTTGTATTGAAGGTGCTCGTCGGGCCCTTGCCCGCATAAAGGTGCTGCTAGGGCAGGCTGGATGCGAGAAGCTTCTTCGACCCCGCCACCGGGCAAGGAGTATCGACGCCGAAATGTATTATAAAACTGTCTGAAGGGGGCATAATATTGCGGATGAATGCCCTAGAGATGTAATTTTTGAGTAAACTCGCTATGTATTATCCTGTGCGCTGAAAACTTTGTTCATGTGCGCTTTAAGCAACTCTTTTTTAATTTAAAATATTACCTTCTGTGCGGCCGTTTATAAAATCTGAGAGATGGCAAGTCGTTGGCTTCAGCCCCCAAGCCGCAAGTGCTGGGGTGTTCAGGATAACTTGAGCACTCTTGTTCCCACTTTTGGGTCCATCTAGGGAGGCGCTCAACACAACGAAAAAGGCAACCAGACTTATAATGCTTGAACACTCTCACTTAGCCATAGAATTCTATAATTTAAAATTTCGGCGAAGCCCCTAGTATTCGGAAGACCGAATTCGGGGCGCTATCCACGCCTTCGTCGGACATTGTCCGGAACTTCTCTCGAAGCGGCGTGAGTCTTTAAGGACCCGAAAAGACCTCTCGAACAGCGACCAGTCTCTCGCCTTATCATGCCGGTCAGTTTTAGCTTTCTCCACTGAGGCGCTCGCCCGGCTCAACCGGGGCACAATCGCAGTGGTTCTCCCAGTGCCACCTTAGCCGACGGAACGGAACATAAGGCACCAAAACGTGGGAGCCGGGCAAACCCAACTATTGACCCAGGACATGATTCGGAGCCGATTCATATAATGCTATAAGTTCGGGGTGCCGCACTTGTGAAAGTGTTCAGACTTATCACACCATAATGTGGGGAACATAAGCCCCTGGTGTATTAGGCCATATCAAAATATACGGGTGCAAGATGTCATGTAATGAACATATATATGTAATAACAGGCGAAAAAAGTTGCTGCATCATTTATTAAAAGAAGTCTGCTATGAGTGTGGACTGATACAGATAGTGCGGTAAGCAAGAGTGTTGGACTAATTAAACATGTCCCCCTCCAGGGATGGGCTGCGGACTTGGTGTATATAATCAAATTTAATGCTTGTAATTGAGACCACCTGAGTGTTTGTCGCCGCATTCTTTACTCCCCGGCTGTTGCATCATGAGTTCGGCAGGTTCACGCACGGACAGGCCTCCGCTAACGGAGTCTGTGTACATAAAGAAGGAAAATAATAATAAGAAAGAGTGGCACACTTGCGAGCCCCCGGTGTGGTCGAGCCGCACTCTGGGTCTGTTGTGGTCGTGCCCCTTCCCCTACGCCCATGGTATCTCCAAAGCGTAATGATGTACGCGGAGGGTTGTTCTTGCAATCATGCGAGGGCGAGGGTTAGGGCCGCATTGCTACGCGTGCTCGGATCGTGCCAGGTGGTCTTGGTTGGTGTTGCTTCGGGCGCGTTTGGCTGTATCTGGCCGTTTGACGGCCGGACTCCAAAATTGCCTTAAAAGGCTGCTCTATACTTCTGCCGCGAGAGCCGTTGTATGTTTACTCCGTTCGGAGGGAGCGGTCCATATTTCCATTGACCGTGATGACTCCACGAGGGCCTGGCATCTTGAACTTGAGGTATGCGTAATGCGGCACCACGTTGAACTTTGCAAACGCGGTTCGTCCGAGCAGAGCGTGATAGCCGCTGCGAAATGGGACTATGTCGAAGATTAACTCCTCGCTTCGGAAATTATCCGGGGATCCGAAGACCACTTCCAGTGTGACTGAGCCTGTACAATTGGCCTCCACACCTGGTATGACGCCTTTAAAGGTTGTCTTTGTGGGTTTAATCCTTGAGGGGTCTATGCCCATCTTGCGCACTGTATCCTGATAAAGCAGGTTCAGGCTACTGCCGCCGTCCATCAGGACTCTCGTGAGGTGAAATCCATCGACGATTGGGTCTAAAACCAATGCGGCGAATCTGTCGTGGCGGATGCTGGTCGGATGGTCTCTTTGATCGAAAGTGATCGGACAAGAGGACCATGGATTGAACTTCGGGGCGACTGGCTCCATCGCGTATACATCCCTTAGTGCACGCTTCCGCTCCCTCTTGGGTATATGGGTTGCGTAGATCATGTTCACCGTCCGCACTTGTGGGGGGAAACCCTTCTGTCCTCTATTGTTCAGCGGTCGGGTCTCTTCCTCGTCGTCGCTGTTTAGCCCCTTGTCGTTGTTTTCGGCAATTAGCTTGCCTGCCTGCTTGAACACCCAGCAATCTCTGTTGGTGTGATTAGCTGGCTTTTCAGGGGTGCCATGTATCTGGCATAAGCGGTCGAGTATTCGGTCCAAAGACCCGGAGTGGTTCTTTTGAATGGCTTCTTCCGCTGACCGGGTTTAGAGCCTCGAAATCCGGCGTTGACTGCCGTATCCTCCTTGTCGTCGCCGTTAATGCGGCGTTTATTTTTACTGAGGTTGTTGCTGCGAGCTAGCCAGCTATCCTCTCCCGCGCAAAAGCGGGTCATTAATGATGTGAGGGCTGTCATGGATTTCGGCTTTTCCTGTCCCAGGTGCCGGGCTAGCCACTCGTCGCGGATGTTATGTTTGAAGGCTGCGAGGGCCTCTGCATCCGGACAATCGGCGATTTGGTTTTCTTTGTCAAGAACCGTGTCCGTAATTGTCCGCCGATTCGTCTGGCTGCTGAATTATGTGGCTTAGGTCATCGGCGTCTGGTGGCCGCACATACGTGCCCTGGAAGTTGTCGAGGAATGCGGCTTCCAGGTCTTCCCAACACCCAATTGACTCTGCGGGCAAGCTGTTAAGCCAATGCCGAGCTGCTCCTTTAAGCTTGAGTGGGAGATACTTGATGGCATGCAGATCGTCGCCGTGGGCCATATGGATGTGAAGGAGATAGTCTTTGATCCAAACCGTGGGGTCTGTTGTTCCATCGTAGGATTCGATGTTTACGGGTTTAAACCCTTCAGGGATTTGATGATCCATTACTTCGTCAGTGAAGCATAGCGGGTGTCTGGCGCCTCTATATTGAGCAATATCTGGCGTAGCTCGAGAGCGCTGTCTGCTGTGTTCGCCCGGCGGGTTATTGTATCCGCGCGACGGTATTCGTCATGGTCGTGGGCGCCCACATGATCCGTAGATGGATCTGGATTGCCTTGCTTTGTCCTCCAATACGTCTCGCAAGTCCGGCGTGTTCCCTCTTGGCTTCGTACTTTTGGAGCGATGCCGGGGTACGGTCTTGGTGGAGGGCCTGGATGCCTCTCTATCGCGACCACGGGGTGGTCGGTCGGCCGTATCGTGCGCTAGTGATGAAGGTATGTATTCTTCCTCCTCTAATCGGGGGAGAAACTTGCGTCTTGGGTAGCTTTTGGAGGGGCGTTCGAGTTTATACTCCTCAGCCGCGAGGACCTCGGTCCATCGATCGGCCAGCAGGTCCTGATCAGCTTGAAGCTGCTGCTCCTTTTTCTTTAGGCTATTTGCCGTGGCGATAAGCGTGCGTTTAAAACGCTCTTGTTCGACGGGATCCTCGGGCACGTCGAATTCGTCATCGTTGAGGCTTGCCTCGTCTTCGGAGGGAGGTATATAGTTATCATCCTCTACCTCTTCGTCTGCTGCCCTCTCGTGAGGGCTTGCTTCTGCATCCTCCTGCGTTGAGTCTTGCTGGAGGGGATTATCTTCAGCACTCTCTAGGGTATTATTATCTCTGTGCGGAATCTCCATTCTTACTATGGCGGGATTTAGGCGGCGCCCCGACGCCTTGGCGCTTGGGCTGTTTCTTTAAGGAATCGCCTCCGCTTCTTCGCCGTCCCCATCTTTTGGGGTGTCCACCATATAGATGTCGTATGACAAGGTGGTCTTCTGTGCCTCTGTAGGCGCTGGTTCTGTTAAATCTCCGGCATCGTCGTCCATAGCGTCGATGTCTTGAGTCGTAGTCTAGCATGTCGGTTAGATCGTCGACAGTGGCTACAAAGTGGGTGGTGGGTGGGCTCTGAATTTCTTCATCGTCCGTATCCCAACCATCCTGCCCATAATCTGGCCAGAACTCTCCGGATAGCGAGAGATGTTTTAGCGAATTTAGGATGTCGCCGAAGGGCCAGTGTTGGAAGATGTCCGCGGCGGTGAATTCCATAACCGGCGCCCAATCAGATCCGATTGGCAGGGGCGTGGGAGGTCCGGAGTCCGGCAAGGGGTCCGGCACCTCGGAGTCACGAGCTTCGCAAGGGACAAGGCTAGTGTTTGGCTCCATCGCCGTGGAAGTTGAAGCCCCCGAGGTGGTGTCCATCCACCGGTCCCCAATCTGGCTCCGGACTAAGGGCCGGAGCGGATTAATGCAGCGCCACCAAGGCACTTGCTCGCGGCGAGCTAGATCATGCCCATCGTAACAGTGCGGCGCGCTTGGCTGTGACTCGAGCCCGTCGAAGATCAAGTCCCTGCGGATATCAGCCGTAAAGTTTAGGCTTCCGAATCTGACCCGATGGCTAGGGGCGTAGCTTTCGATCTGCTCCAGATGGCCAAGTGAATTAGCCCACAGTGCGGAGCCGCCGAATACGAAGATCTGTCCGGGGAGAAAAGTCTCACCCTGGACAGGGTTGTTGATTGAAGATGCCATCGAGCCTATCGGTGACGACACAGAGGAACTCTCAATGAAAGCACCAATGTAGGTGTCAAAACCGGCGGATCTCGGGTAGGGGGTCCCGAACTGTGCGTCTAGGCGGATGGTAACAGGAGACGAGGACACGATGTTTTACCCAGTTGGGCCCTCTTGATGGAGGTAAAACCCTCGTCTGCTTGATTAATATTGATGATATGGGTAGTACAAGAGTGGATCTACCACGAGATCAAGGAGGCTAAACCTAAAGCTAGCCTATGGTATGATTGTTGTAATGTATGTTGTGTCCCACGGACTAAAGCCCTCCGGTTTATATAGACACCGGAGAAGGCTAGGGTTACACAGAGTCGGTTACAATGGTAGGAGATCTACATATCCATATCGCCAAGCTTGCCTTCCACGCCAAGGAAAGTCCCATCCGGACACGGGACGGAGTCTTCAATCTTGTATCTTCATAGTCTTGGAGTCCGGCGGACGATGATAGTCCGGCTGTCCGGAGACCCCCTAGTCCAGGACTCCCTCACTAACCATAGCATGAAACATATGGATCCAAATCAGCCCCTTACGAAGCAACGCATAAACTAGGGTTTAAGCTTCTGTCACTCTAGCAACCCATCATCTACTTATTACTTACCAATGCCCTCCTCTAGGCCCAAACAATGGTGAAGTTTCATGTAGTCGACGTTCACATAACACCACTACAGGAGAGACAACATACATCTCATCAAAATATCGAACGAATACCAAATTCACATGACTACTTATAGCAAGACTTCACCCATGTCCTCAGGAACAAACGTAACTACTCATGTAGCGACTAGACCTCAAACAGTCTGATCTCTGTGCATCAGTGTCATCCCTGGATCAGTAATGCTGACACGCACAGTACTTGAAGGATTTATAACAGGGTAGCAATCACACACTTATTACATCGAATGTCTCCAAAAGAGAACTCATTACAACAAATATGGCTTAAGGCCATCTAATACGATAAAAGCGGAAGGCTTGGAAGATAAGTGAGTCCATCAACTCCAACGACATTACTGAGTATAGAACCACGACCTAAAGGCACCTTACTCGTCGTCTGAAAAGTCTGCAACATGAACGTTGCAGCCCGAAAATGGGTCAGCACATGGAATATGTTGGCAATGTAACACATAGAGAGTAATGCAAGAATAATACTATACTACATGCATATATGGTTGGTGGAAAGCTCTATGGTTACAGTTTTGCATAAAGCCAATTTTTCCCTACTGCAAAGGAATAATTTTTAATTAACTATCATGGTGGTTGTTAAACATTGAGAGTGTAGACACCCTCTCAATCCCAATTAAGTAACATCATCATTAAACCCAACAATATTAATTAAAAGTAACATGATGAGATTCACATGATAATCCAAGTACTAGATACTCAAAACGTCCATAACCGGGGACACGGCTAACCATGATTAGTTTATACTCTCTGCAGAGGTTTCCGCACTTTTCCCCACAAGACTCGATCTCCTTCGTTGGAATTCTTGCACTACATGGTGTTTGAGAAATGGATGACTGAGACATAGTCTTTCAGAAGCGCTAGCACCTCGCGATCGGGTAGACCGTTACACCTACTTTCCCCTACATCTGCTAGTCTACCATTGTAAGAGTTCGCACGATTTAATCAACTATGCTAGAGCCCATAGTAGCTTGTGGCTGCACACAGAAGTTTCTAGCATGAATAATCTCATGATCCCTTTGAGCCTGGGTGGCGGTCCATAAATAAAAACAGGCGATCGCTGGAATACCCAGGTGCCTCAATCCACCCAGATGTGTGTTAAAGTTGCCACCTCAAATAAACCATTAATTAAACAAACTCACATCTGTCATGGATACACTCAACCAATCCACGCCTACTAGCATAGCATGGCATAATGAGCAAACATAGAGTAACTCCCAAGGGTTTAATAATAAAACAGGTAATAGGTTGTAACACCGCGGATGTATCTTTCCATATTTGTAACTTCAACTCTTGCCATTTTCGGATATGTGCTATGATATTCCCTCCGTGGTTGGGTTTTGTTTTCGTTTTGCATTTTGTCCATGTCATGCATCTCATATCATGTCATCATGTGCATCTCATTTGCATACGTGTTCGTCTCATGATTCCGAGCATTTTCCCCGTTGTCCGTTTTGCAATCCGGCACTCCTATGTTCCCGGTGTCCCTCTTGTTCTTTTTCCGTGTGCGGGTGTTGAACATTCTCGGAATGGACCGAGCCTTGCCAAGTGGCCCTGGTATAGCACCGGTAGACCACCTGTCAAGTTTCGGATCATTTGGAGTTCGTTTGGTACTCCAACGGTTAACCGCACTCTCGCAAAGGCCTCTTTTGAGTTGCAGCCCAACAACCCTCCAAAACAGCCCAATAACCCATCTAACTCCCCTCCATGCCCTCGGTCGTTCGATCACTATCGTGTGGGCGAAAACCGCACCCCATTTGGACTCTCCTAGCTCCCCTTATGCCTATATATACACCCCTCCCCCGAAATCCCGGTTGAAACCCTAGAATTTTCCCCTTCGCGCCGCCGGACACGTCCGGATCAGACCGGACGCGTCCGCCCCCGCCCGGCCATTCGCGAGCCGCCCGCTTGGGCGAGCCCTCCGCCCACGTGCGTGCGCGCGCGCGCCTTGCCGCCGCCGCCGCTTGCGCGCGCACGCGCGCCGCCGCCGCCGCCACCGTCTCCGCCTCGCCGCCCGTTCCACCGCGCCTGCCCAGCCAGCTCGCCCGCCGCCGTTCCGGTCGCGCGCGCGTCTGCGCCGCCCGCCCGCCCGCCGGCGGCGCTCGGGCCCAGCGGCCATGGCCATTGCCGCCGCCTCCGGCTTCCGCCGCGGCCGGCCTCCTCGGCCCGACCCCAACTCCGGCGAGCTCCGGCCGGCCGTCCTCGAGAACTCCGGCGACCCCGATCCGATCTGGATCCAGATCCAAAAATCCCTAAGGTTGACTTTTTCCCCTCCAAATTTCCACTAAGTCCCTTTTCTGCAATAATTTCGTGGCATTTTCGTAGCATCACATCTCCGCAACCGTGGCCCCGTTTTGGGCGTATAATATGTCAAATTGTTCCCCTCGAAGAGTAAATCATTTCATTCCATTGCATCATTTGCAGTTGAGCTCATCTTGATGCCCGAAATGCTGTTGGAAGAAGGCTTCAGATCGTTAGTTCCAGAATCTTATCAGCTCGAGCTCTTTTGTCATTTTTGCCATGATTTATGTGTGCACCCTATGAACTTGAGTCCTACATGTGAGTTGAACTTTGCCATGCCATCTTTCCAGGGGTGTTTGCCATGTATTTTTGTGAGTTATGTGTTGACTAGAACAAGCATGCAAAGTAGGGATGATGATGTTGCTGATTTCAGGAACTTAGTGATTTCACTAAGTCATGTCCTGCTGTTATTTTTATGCCACATGTTCATGTTGTTACACAGAGGTCTATGCCCTTTTTGAGCATGATCATTAAGGGTGTTTTGAACATATGGATGTTCTCTATCCATCCATGCCTTTTTGGGCATTTATGGAGTAGTCTAGCATGTCATGTTCGTGCTCTACTTTTGCTTGAAAATGTTTCCTGGCAGATTGTTTGCATGAGATTCAATTTTCACGAGGTCGTTGTAGTTGATCCGTGTATGCTATGATGTTGTTCTTGCCATGTATAGCTTCTATGCCATGTCTTATTGATGTGTGTATGCTTAGTTTATCATGAGATGCTCTGTAGTGAGTGCATCGAGCTCACGAACATGCCTACTCGTTATCTGTTTTTGCCATGCCCAGTTTTTCTGCTAAGTCTGAAATCTGTAATAAAACTTGCTATGTTTACATGGGTACCATCATTTCTTAAAGTCCTTTTTGGCTTATGGTCAGTAAGGGACTATTGATATATGCTTTGAGTAGAATCATGTCGTGCCTTGTTTTGCTATTATAAGTTCCTGTAGCATGTTGTTTGCTTGCTCTAAACATGCCTTCCTGATGTTAATTCCTGGCATGTTAGTATTTTCACTAAGTCTGTGAACCTGATATTTTTAGCACTTTCACCATGCTTGTTTGAACATGTTATGATGTGATTTAGCCGTAGCTCAGTGTTCCTTTTTTGTTAAGCATCTCCTGTAGATCGCTGCCATATGCTTTGTTTTTATGTTGGGGTCTTTGTAGCATAGTTTCGGTTGCATGCTAAGTAGCATCGGTACGTTAAACGCAGATTCGCGTCATTCTTGTTTTGCTTGTCATTTGCAAACCGTGCATCCGATTCGGTGATCTTTATATCGATTTCAACCGAAATCATCTCATCTTTCCAGCGGCATACTTGGTTTTCCAAGTTGATGCCCGTTCATCATTTTCCTTCCGAGCACACATATGCATTGCATATCACATCTCGTGATCGCATGTCATGTTTTGCATCATATTGCTTGTGCATTGTTCCTTGTTTGATTGTGGTTCCGTTGCTTGTGTTCTTGCTTTGGGTAGAGCCGGAGGCGAGTGCGTGAGCGAGGAACCTGTTGAGAACGCCCACGAAGATCAAGCCTTCGACAACTCGAGAACCTTACAGCAAGATGACCATACCTTCGATATCACTTCTATCTTTGCTTGCTAGATGCTCGCTCTTTTGCTATGCCTATGCTGCGATACCTACCACTTGCTATATCATGCCACCCATATTGCCATGTCAACCTCTAACCATCCATGTCCTAGCAAACCGTTGTTTGGCTATGTTACCGCTTTGCTCAGCCCCTCTTATAGCGTTGCTAGTTGCAGGTGAAGATGAAGTTTGTTCCTTGTTGGAACACGGATATTTTGGGATATCACAATACCTATTGTTTTAATTAATGCATCTATATACTTGGTAAAGGGTGGAAGGCTTGGCCTTTTGCCTGGTGTTTTGTTCCACTCTTGCCACCCTAGTTTTCGTCATACCGGTGTTATGTTCCTTGATTTTGCGTTCCTTACGCGGTCGGGTGATTTATGGGACCCGCTTGACAGTTCGCTTTGAATAAAACTCTTCCAGCAAGGCCCAACTTTGGTTTTACCATTTGCCACCTACACCCCTTTTTCCCTTGGGTTTTCGCGAGCCCGAGGGTCATCTTTATTTTAGCCCCCCGGGCGGTGCTCCTTCGAGTGTTGGTCCGAATCGAGCTACTGCTTGGGCCACCACGGGAAACTCGAGGCTGGTTTTACTCAGTAGCTAGTCTCATCCGGATGTGCCACGAGAACGAGATATGTGCAGCTCCTATCGGGATTTGTCGGCAATCGGGCGGCTTTGCTGGTCTAGTTTTACCATTGTTGAAATGTCTTGATGTACCGGGATTCCGAGACTGATCGGGTCTTCCCGGGAGAAGGTTTATTCCTTCGTTGACTGTGAGAGCTTGTGATGGGCTAAGTTGGGACACCCTGCAGGTATTATCTTTCAAAGCCGTGCCCGCGGTTATGAGGCAGATGGGAATTTGTTAATGTCGGTTGTAGAAAACCGAAGTTGACCTTAATTAAAATACATCAACCGTGTATGTAACCGTGATGGTCTCTTCTCGGCGGAGTCCGGGAAGTGAACACGGTGTTGGAGTTATGCTTGACGTAAGTAGTCAGGATCACTTCTTGATCGCTAATAGCTTCACGACCGTGCCTTGCTTCTCTTCTCGCTCTCTTTTGCGATCGTAGACACCATATATGCTAGTCGCTTGCTGCAGCTCCACCTTTTGACACCAGCCTTCCCTTAAGCTTAAATAGTCTTGATCTCGCGGGTGTGAGATTGCTGAGTCCCCGTGGCTCACAGATTCTACCAAAACAGATGCAGGTACCGGTGATGCCAGCGCAGATGGCGCAACTGAGCTGAAGTGGGAATTTGATGAGGCACTTGGTCGTTACTATGTTTCATTTCCAGACGATTAGTAGTGGAGCCCAGTTGGGGCGATCGGGGATCTGTGTTGCATGTGGGGTATTCTTCTTTTATTTTGGTTCCGTAGTCGGACCTTGAGTGTAAACTGAATGATGGATGTTTATTTATGTATTGTGTGAAGTGGCGACTCTAAGCCAACTATGTATCTTTTCCCTTATGTATTACATGGATTGTGCGAAGATTACCTCACTTGCGACATTGCTTTCAATGCGGTTATGCCTCTAAGTCGTGCTTCGACACGTGGGAGATATAGCCGCATCGAGGGCGTTACAAGTTGGTATTCAGAGCCATCCCCGACCTTAGGAGCCCCCACTGCTTGATCGTTTTTAGTGGCCGAGTTGTGTCTAGAAAAATGTTTTGAGTCATTTAGGATTATATATATCGGAGAGTTAGGAATTCTTTTTACTCCCCAGTCCCTTCGACCTTCTGGTGAGGTATCCTGACGTAGAGTTTTGACTCTTCTCTTCTCAAATTTCACTAAAAAAAAATTAGGATCACGCGGGTATCTTAGAATCATTCCGATGGTTTTATGATGACAACATTGTCTTGGTGCCTCCCGTCAGCAGGGGTTTTTTTTTACTGGAGGTGTCCCGGGGAGTTGAGCTCCGAGGTGTTGTCGTCATAATTTTATCGTTGCAGTTCTGGAATACCTGAGTTTAGTACGCCGACATCGAAAATCTCTTTTATGCGATCCGTTGGTGAGATAACCCGCTAACCCAAAGATCTTGTGGTGAGTACGGAGTATTGCCATGACTCGATAACGGATGCTTTTCAAGGTTGAGGTACACGATTTCGAAGGTTTCTTGGTTATGTGTTGAAGGATGGATACTGGTGGATGTAGGGATTGTTAGTTTGGGTGAGATATATTGCTCCCTGTATCCCCAACACTGATTGCATAACAGGAAAGTTTGGGAGTTTATAGGTGGGATTCAAGTAGCTCTAGCTTTTCTTCCGCAGATATTTGGTTTGTGATTGGGTAATCCTTACCACTTATTTGTTCCATTCATACCTTGTTTTTATTTTTATTCATCAATCTCTTATCAAGTGGCTTCTCACCTTAATGGACGTGATGTTTACTTTGGAATTCATTCGTTCATCCTGTTCAATGTTTATTGTGAAGACTATATGTTGCAATTTCTATCCGTTGATTCAACTTGTCTATCATCTATCAAGATGCTAACGGATGTCACCCTCTTCAGATGGCTCCGCCAGCGCCGTAATCCGGAACGCAGTGATGGGAGTCAGCGAACCCTCCACCTCCACCTCCGCCTCCGGAGGCATGGCAAACTTTGATGGCAACCACAAACGCCAACGCCGCTTGTTGATCCAGGTGATGCAAGAGCGTAACCAAGGACAAGGCAACCAAGGAATCAAGGTCAAGGGCAGTTCTATCATCAGCCACGCTTCCTACACTCAACCAGTTCCTTGCAAACCAGCCAAAGTCTTTCACCATCTTGCCGAGGCCACGACGCCGACGATTGGCTCGTGGATATCAACAAGCATTTGAATGCAGCAATGTCGACACGAGGACTACGTCAAGTTCGCGTCTTTTCAGCTCAAGGATCAAGCTGCTGATTGGTTCCAGCAATACAAGGATTCCAGAGGTGGTTGAGTGATTACTTGGACTGATTTCTGTCGGGACTTTAAAGCTCACCATATTCCTACCAGTGTTGTTGAGAGCAAGCGTGAGGAGTTCCGCAATCTCAAGCAAGGAAACATGTCAGTGTACGAATACAACATACAGTTTCAGAAACTTGCTCGATTCGCTAAACAAGGCGTTCTGATGAGAAAAGTATGATCTATCGATTCGGAGGTGGCATTAGAGAGGATCTGCAGTTAGCTCTTGTTCTTTTTGAGCCTACTCAGTTTGATCAATTCTACAATATGGCACTCAAGCTAGAAGGTGCTCAGCTCAAGTGTGAGGTTTCAAAGAAGAGAAACAGGGATGCAGTTCAGTCTTCTTCTTCCACTCAAGTGGCAGCAAAGCAGCAAAAGTTCTACCTTCCTCCTCCTCCGTTCCGTCAGCCTTATCAGCAGAAGAACTCAGGTGGTCGTGGATCTTCCCACCCACCCAACCCAGTCTATCAGAACAAGTCTCAGCCTCAGGCTCCAAGGTCAAGTGCTCCTTATCACCGTCCGCTCTCAGAGGTGACCTGCAACAAGTGCCAGCAGAAGGGTCACTATGCGAACAAATGCCATAACCAAAGGCGCCTTCCTCCTCCTCCTCCTCCTGTGAGGTCTTCAAGCAATGCAGTGATCAAGCATAATCCGAAGCATGCAAAGGTGAATATGATGAATGCAGCTCAGGCAGAGGATTCTTCAGATGTGATAATGGGTAATCTCTTAGTTAATGATATTCCTGCAAAAGTCTTATTTGATACTGGTGCATCGCATTCTTTCATGTCATATCCTTTTGCATCGAAGCACAGTTTTGACATGGTGGAATTACCTAAAGCTATGCAAGTTATTTCTCCCGCTAAGCGCTTGAGCTCTAGCATGATGGTTCCGAATGTCGGTATCAAGATGGGCGACTATAGATTTCTATCTTCTCCAATTGTTCTTGGTGACTCGGATATTGATCTAATTCTTGGGATGGACTGGCTTTCTCAGCACAAGGCTCAACTTGATTGTCTTTGCCAGCAGATTCAATTGACACACCCTTACGAGGATGTTATCATCTCGCCTTCGTGATGAAACCATTCGGTTGTTTTCTCTCAATGAGAAGGGCGAGTTGGATGCTATCTCTCGATTCGATCGTTTGTGAGTACCAAGATGTCTTTCGGAAGAGCTTCGGGTATGCCTCCTCATCGGCCGGTCGAATTAGTTATCGATCTTGAGCCCGCATCGAACCCGCTTGCAAGCGTCCTTACAAGCTTGGACCCAAGGAGCTGAAAGAATTGAAGAAGCAGCTCGATGAACAAGAGCGTCTGGTTTGATCGGACCGAGTTCATCTCCATGGGGATGTGGAGTTCTTTTTGTCCAGAAGAAGGATGGCACGGACCGACTTTGCGTCGATTACCGTCCATTGAACAAGAAGACAATCAAGAACAAGTATCCACTTCCCAACATCAATGAGCTATTCGAGAAACTCAAAGGTGCTAAAGTTTTCTCCAAGCTTGACCTTCGTATGGGTTATCATCAGATTTGCATTCGTGAACAAGATATTCCCAAGACAAAGATTCGAACAAGCTTTGGTTCTTATGAATATCTTGTCATGTCTTTCGCCTTGTCAATGCTCCTCCAACTTTCTCTCGCATGATGAACTTTATCTTCAACCCCTACACAAATGATTTCGTCTTGGTGTATCTCGATGATATTTTGGTCTTCTCCAAGAACAAGCAGGATCATGCCAAACATTTGCGATTGGTGCTCGACAAGCTCGAGAGAGCATCAATTCTATCTAAGTTTTCCAAATGTGAGTTCGGCTTGATGAAGTTCTTTATCTTGGTCATATCATCTCAGCCAAGGGCATCGCTGTTAATCCCGAGAAGGTGTCTTCGCCTGAATTGGGAACCTCCTCGAATGTCAAGCAGCTCCATGATTTTCTCGGCCTTGCAAGCTATTGCCGAAGATTCGTTGAGAATTTCTCTAAGATTGCAAAGCCTCTTTCCAACCTCCTCCAGAAGCATGTCAAGTATGTCTGGATGCCTGAGTGTGATGTCGCTTTCAACACCCTCAAAGAGAAGCTAGTTACAGCTCCTGTCTTGACTCCTCCTGATGAATCCAAACCATTCGAAGTTTTCTGTGATGCTTCCTTGCAAGGTCTCGGTGCTGTGTTAATGCAAGAGAAGAAGGTTGTGGCTTATACCTCTCGTCAGTTGAAGCCAAACGAAAAGAACTACCCCACTCATGATCTCGAGTTGGCGGCAGTTGTCCATGCATTGATAACATGGAGACATCTCTTGTTGGGAAGGAAAGTGGACATTTTCACCAATCACAAGAGTCTCAAGTATATCTTCACTCAACCAAACCTCAACCTCAGGCAAACTCGATGGGTCGAAATGATTCAAGAGTACAATCCAAGTATTGAATATACTCCTGGCAAGGCGAATGTGATTGCAGATGCTCTGAGCAGAAAGGCTTATTGCAATAGCCTAATTCTCAAGCCCTTCCAACCGGATCTTTGTGAAGCTTTCCGCAAGCTGAATCTTCAAGTTGTTCCTCAAGGATTTCTTGCCAACCTCATAGTCTCTCCTACTTTGGAAGATCAAATTCGTGAGGCTCAACTTCTGGATACCATGGTGAAGAAGGTGAAACGTGGCATTGACAAGGGCATTTCCAAATACAAGTGCTATCGCTTGGATGACAAAGATACTCTTTTCTTCGAGGATCGAATTGTGGTTCCCAAAGGCGATCTGAGAAAAGTCATCATGAATGAGGCACACAATTCCCTCCTATCCATTCATCCTGGAAGTACAAAGATGTACCATGACCTCAAGCAGTTGTATTGGTGGACTCGAATGAAGCGAGAAATTGCTCAATTCGTGAATGAATGTGATGTCTGCAGAAGGGTGAAAGCAGAACACCAAAGACCAGCTGGTCTCCTCCAACCTCTTGCTATTCCGGAGTGGAAATTTGATCACATTGAGATGGACTTCGTGACTGGATTTCCTAAGTCCAAGCGTGGAAATGATGCTATCTTCGTTGTCATTGACAAGCTTACTAAAGTGGCTCATTTTCTTCTGTCAAAGAATCTATCACAGCAGCTCACCGGCAGAGCTATACACCTCCGAATTGTCTCCTTGCACGGTATTCCGCAATTGATTTCTTGAGACCGTGGAAGCATTTTCACTTCTAAGTTCGGGACTCCTTTTAGAAGGCCATGGGCACCAACATTCGTTTCAAAGACAGCTTTCCATCCTCAAACAAGTGGCCAAGTCGGCGAGTCAATCAAATCCTTGAAGATATGCTCGGGGCTTGTGTCATTTCCTTTGGCATGAAGTGGGAAGAGTGTCTCCCATAGGCCGAGTTCTCCTACAACAACAGCTTCAAGCGAGTTCGGCAAGGCCCCATTCAAATTCTCTATGGCGAAAGTGTCGTACTCCTCTCAATTGGTCCGAGACAGGTGAATGCCAACTTCTTGGCAACGACTTGATCACGAAGTCGAAGAAATGTGCAAAGTCATTCGTGAGAATCTTAAAGCCGCATAATCGCGCGTAAGGGCTATTATGATGACAAGCACCGTGATGTGGCTTTTGAAATCGGAGACCATGTCTACCTCGCGTCTCTCCAATGAAAGGTACTCGCCGCCCGGTATCAAAGGAAGCTTGCCCTAGATCGTGGGTCCTTTCAAGATCATTGGCAAAGAGGCGATCTCGCCTATCAACTTGAGCTTCCATCCAACTTTGCAAACGCACGATGTGTTTCACGTGTCACAGCTCGCAAGTGCTTCAAGATTCTGAGCGCACTATCAACTTTGAAGAAATTGACCTCCAAGAAGATCTTTCTTATCATGAGCACCCGTTGCTATTCTTGAAGAAACCGAGCGCAAGACTCGCAACAAGTCAATCAAATTCCTAAAAGTAAAGTGGTCACACCATTCGACCGAGAAGCCACCGGGGCGCGAGGATCACCTCCGTTCGAATATCCGGAGTTCTTTCAGTCCTAGATCTCGGGCGAGATCCTCTTGTAGTGGTGGAGTGTTGTAACACCCGGATGTATCTTTCCATATTTGTAACTTCAACTCTTGCCATTTTCGGATATGTGCTATGATATTCCCTCCGTGGTTGGGTTTTGTTTTCGTTTTGCATTTTGTCCATGTCATGCATCTCATATCATGTCATCATGTGCATCTCATTTGCATACGTGTTCGTCTCATGATTAGAGCATTTTCCCGTTGTCCGTTTTGCAATCCCGCACTCCTATGTTCCCGGTGTCCCTCTTGTTCTTTTTCCATGTGCGGGTGTTGAACATTCTCGAATGGATCGAGCCTTGCCAAGTGGCCCTGGTATAGCACCGTAGACCACTGTCAAGTTCGGATCATTTGGAGTTCGTTTGGTACTCCAACGGTTAACGCGACTCTCGCAAAGGCCTCTTTTGAGTTGCAGCCCAACAACCCTCCAAAACAGCCCAATAACCCATCTAACTCCCCTCCATGCCCTCGGTCATTCGATCACGATCGTGTGAGCGAAAACCGCACCCCATTTGGACTCTCCTAGCTCCCCTTATGCCTATATATACACCCCTCCCCCGAAATCCCGGTTGAAACCCTAAATTTTCCCTCGCGCACGGACACGTCCGGATCAGACCGACGCGTCCGCCCGCCGCCGCCGCCCGGCCACTCATGAGCCCGCCACGTGGCCTCCGCGCGCCAGCGCCGCCGATCGCGCCGGGCAGCAAGGCCCTCGGCCAGCGGCCAAGACGCCCACGCCGCCGCGCCACACACACACACAGGCCCGCCGCGCCCGCGCCGCCGCCACCGCCTCCGCCTGCCGCCGCCCGCCGCGCGCCGCGCCTGGCCTGGCTCGCCTGCCTGCGCCGTTCGGTCGCTCGCCCGCTGTCTTGCCTGGCCAGCCTGGCTGCATTGCCGCCCGCCTCCGACTTCGCCCGCGCCCCGCCTCCTCCGACCCCGACCCCAACTCCGGCGAGCTCCGGCCGGCCATCCTCGAGAACTCCGGCGACCCCGATCCGATCTAGATCCAGATCCAAAAATCCCTAAGGTTGACTTTTTCCACTCCAAATTTCCACTAAGTCCCTTTTCTGCAATAATTTCGTGGCATTTTCATAGCATCACATCTCCGCAACCGTGGCTCCATTTTGGGCGTACAATATGTCAAATTGTTCCTCCCAAAGAGTAAATCATTTCATTCCATTGCATTATTTGAATTTGAGCTCATCGTGATGCCCGAAATGCTGTTGGAAGAAGGCTTCAGATCGTTAGTTCCAGAATCTTATCAGCTCGAGCTCTTTTGTCATTTTTGCCATGATTTATGTGTGCACCCTATGAACTTGAGTCCTACATGTGAGTTAAACTTTGCCATGCCATCTTTCCAGGGGTGTTTGCCATGTATTTTTTTGAGTTATGTGTTGACTAGAACAAGCATGCAAAGTAGGGATGATGATGTTGCTGATTTCAGGAACTTAGTGATTTCACTAAGTCATGTCCTGCTGTTATTTTTATGCCACATGTTCATGTTGTTACAGAGAGATCTATGCCCTTTTTGAGCATGATCAGTAAGGGTGTTTTGAACATATGGATGTGCTCTATCCATCCATGCCTTTTTTGGCATTTATGGAGTAGTCTAGCATGTCATTTTCGTGCTCTACTTTTGCTTGAAAATGTTTCCTGGCAGATTGTTTGCATGAGATTCAATTTTCACGAGGTCGTTGTAGTTGATCCGTGTATGCTATGATGTTATTCTTGCCTTGTATAGCTTCTATGACATGTCTTCTTGATGGGTGTATGCTTAGTTTATCATGAGATGCTCTGTAGTGAGTGCATCGAGCTCACGAACATGCCTACTCGTTTTCTGTTTTTGCCATGCCCAGTTTTTCTGCTAAGTCTGAAATCTGTAATAAAACTTGCTATGTTTACATGGGTGCCATCATTTCTTAAAGTCCTTTTTGGCTTATGGTCAGTAAGGGACTATTGATATATGCTTTGAGTAGAATCATGTCATGCCTTGTTTTGCTATTATAAGTTCCTGTAGCATGTTGTTTGCTTGCTCTAAACATGCCTTCTCGATGTTAATTCTGGCATGTTAGTATTTTCACTAAGTCTGTGAACTCGATATTTTAGCACTTTCACCATGCTTGTTTGAACATGTTATGATGTGATTTAGCCGTAGCTCAGTGTTCCTTTTTGTTAAGCATCTCCTGTAGATCGCTGCCATATGCTTTGTTTTTATGTTGGGGTCTTTGTAGCATAGTTTCGGTTGCATGCTAAGTAGCATCGGGCTGTTAAACGCAGATTCGCGTCATTCTTGTTTTGCTTGTCATTTGCAAACCGTGCATCCGATTCCGTGATCTTTATATCGATTTCAACCGAAATCATCTCATCTTTCTAGCGGCATACTTGGTTTGCCAAGTTGATGCCAGTTCATCATTTTCCTTCCGAGCACACATATGCATTGCATATCACATCTCGCATCGCATGTCATGTTTTGCATCATATTGCTTGTGCATTGTTCCTTGTTTGATTGTGGTTCCGTTGCTTGTGTTCTTGCTTTGGGTAGAGCCGGAGACGAGTGCGTGAACGAGGAACCTGTTGAGAACGCCTCGAAGATCAAGCCTTCGACAACTCGAGAACCTTCTGAGCAAGATGACCATACCTTCGATATCACTTCTATCTTTGCTTGCTAGATGCTCGCTCTTTTGCTATGCCTATGCTGCGATACCTACCACTTGCTATATCATGCCACCCATATTGCCATGTCAACCTCTAACCATCCATGTCCTAGCAAACCGTTGTTTGGCTATGTTACCGCTTTGCTCAGCCCCTCTTATAGCGTTGCTAGTTGCAGGTGAAGATGAAGTTTGTTCCTTGTTGGAACACGGATATTTTGGGATATCACAATACCTATTGGTTTAATTAATGCATCTATATACTTGGTAAAGGGTGGAAGGCTTGGCCTTTTGCCTGGTGTTTTGTTCCACTCTTGCCACCCTAGTTTCCGTCATACCGGTGTTATGTTCCTTGGTTTTGCGTTCCTTACGCGGTCGGGTGATTTATGGGACCCCCTTGACAGTTTGCTTTGAATAAAACTCTTCCAGCAAGGCCCAACTTTGGTTTTACCATTTGCCACCTACACCCCTTTTTCCCTTGGGTTTTCGCGAGCCCGAGGGTCATCTTTATTTTAGCCCCGGGCGGTGCTCCTTCAGTGTTGGTCCGAATCGAAAGCTTACTGCGGGGCCACCACGGGGAAACTCGAGGCCTGGTTTTACTCGTAGCTAGTCTCATCCGGATGTGCCCTGAGAACGAGATATGTGCAGCTCCTATCGGGATTTGTCGGCACAATCGGGCGGCTTTGCTGGTCTAGTTTTACCATTGTTGAAATGTCTTGATGTACCGGGATTCCGAGACTGATCGGGTCTTCCCGGGAGAAGGTTTATTCCTTCATTGACCGTGAGAGCTTGTGATGGGCTAAGTTGGGACACCCCTGCAGGTATTATCTTTCAAAGCCGTGCCTGCGGTTATGAGGCGATGGGAATTTGTTAATGTCGGTTGTAGAAAACCGAAGTTGACCTTAATTAAAATACATCAACCGTGTATGTAACCGTGATGGTCTCTTCTTGGCGGAGTCCGGGAAGTGAACACGGTGTTGGAGTTATGCTTGACGTAAGTAGTCAGGATCACCTCTTGATCGCTAATAGCTTCACGACCGTGCCTTGCTTCTCTTCTCGCTCTCTTTTGCGATCGTAGCCACCATATATGCTAGTCGCTTGCTGCAGCTCCACCTTTTGACACCAGCCTTCCCTTAAGCTTAAATAGTCTTGATCTCGGGTGTGAGATTCTTTGAGTCCCGTGGCTCATGATTCTACCAAAACAGATCACGGTACCGGTGATGCGGTAGCAGATGGCATAAGAACCGAGCTGAAGTGGGAATTTGATGAGGCACTTGGTCGTTACTATGTTTCATTTCAGACGATTAGTAGTGGAGCCCGGTCAGGCGATCGGGATCTGTGTTGCATGTGGGGTATTCTTCTTTTATTTTGGTTCCGTAGTCGGACCTTGAGTGTAAACTGAATGATGGATGTTTATTTATGTATTGTGTGAAGTGGCGACTGTAAGCCAACTATGTATCTTTTCCCTTATGTATTACATGCATTGTGCGAAGATTACCTCACTTGCGACATTGCTTTCAATGCGGTTATGCCTCTAAGTCGTGCTTCGACACGTGGGAGATATAGCCGCATCGAGGGCGTTACATAGGTACTACCTCATCTACTTCCCAAAACCCACATATTAAACAGATCCTAATCATGCAATTGTTTGAGGGTTAATCTGATGCAATAAAACTGGCTAGTAAAGAGGTATCGTCAAAGTGTTACTTGCCTTGCTGATGATCCGTGAAACTTAGAGATTCGAAGTAAGAAGCGGCTCACTTCGGGTACTCTATCGCAAACAAACAAGCATACAATAAGCACTCATCTAATGCACAGGTAAAACTCAAATAAGAGATCTAGCCAGAAAGTTCAACTCAAGAACTCCGGTTTGCAAAAAGAATCAAATCAAACGAAGCAACGAAAGTCAAACGGCGAAAGAAACAAGCTTCGTTTACTAATCTGGACTTAAGTCAAATTTTACGTTAGCAAAAACTTGTTTGAGTTGGTTAAACGGAAAGAGGGTTTCGAGACGAAACTCTAGGAGTTTGAATCGCCTGATTCCGATAAACGAGCGAAAAGATACACTAAAACGAAAAACAGATCGGAAATCGCAATCAGAAATAATCGTGGAAATCCGAGAAAAAAAAACTGACGAACGGGCTAACAAACGAACGTTCGCTGTCTGCGAAAAAAAAATGAAAATCGTTCGTTGACGAACGGGAGTTCGCTAAATAACTAAACCGGGAAAAAAATAAAAACCGATCTAAATAAAAAAATAAAAATAAACCTTGGATCTAAAAAGAAAAATTGTACGGTTTTTCCAAAGAAAACCGGCGGCGGCGGCCATGGCCTACCTCAACAAGTCCGTCGAGGGTCGGTGGCGGGCGGCTCGGCGAGGTGGCGGTGGCGGCGGCGGCGGGCGGTGGCGGCGGCGGGCGGCGGCGGCCGGCGAGTAGGCGGCGTCGGGCGGCATGAGCGAGGTGGCGGGGCGGTGGCGCCGGTTCGGCGAGGTGGGCGGCTAGGGTTTCAGCCCGGGGCGGGCCGTTGGCCTTTAAAGGCCGCCCGGGCGCAGTGTCCAGGTCGGACACGGCCCGGTAAGGCGGTTCCTCTTTTTTTTAAAACATTACGTGCAGAAAAACAATTAAAAGAAATACTAAACAGACTCCAAAAATCCCAAAATAAATTTTCCCGGTCTTCTAAAATTAAGCCGGTTTAGATGAACATTTATTTGGGGCCTAAATGCAGTTTTGAAAAACGCACATTTTCTTAAATTCAAATAAAATAGCAATAAACTCCAAAATAAAACCTTATTTGATTTTATTATTAAATCCTCAGTATTTCTTTATTTTTGGAAAGTCGTTTTATTCCCTCTCTCATATGTTTATAGAAGAAATAATTGAAGGATAAAATAAATAAAACCAAATGATCCTATTCTCAAAATTTGAGAAAAACTCAAATATGAAAATAACGAAATTCCCAACTCTCTCCGTGGGTCCTTGAGCTGCGTGAAATTTCTAGGATCAAACCAAAATGCAATTAAATATGATATGCAATGATGATCTATGTATAACATTCCAAATTGAAAATTTGGTATGTTACAAACCTACCCCCCTTAAGATGAATCTCACCCTCGAGATTCGGGTTGGCTAGAAAATTGGTGAGGGTGGTCCTTCCGCAGATCTTCCTCTCGCTCCCAGGTGGCTTCATGCTCGGTGTGGTGCCTCCACTGAACCTTGCAAAACTTGATAACCTTGCTGCGGGTGACTCGGCTGGCATATTCGAGAATCTTGACTGGTTTCTCCTCATAGGTCAAATCACTATCCAAGCTCAATCGCTTCGGTGCATTTGTATCTCTCGGTATATCAACCATCTCTGTGTGGCACTTCTTCAACTGGGAAACGTGGAACACATCATGAACTCCTGATAATCCTTCAGGCAATTCCAATTTGTAAGCAACTTCTCCCATACGCTCCAAAACTTTGTATGGTCCCACAAAATGTGGCGCTAGCTTTCCCTTAACTCCAAAGCGCTTAACTCCCCGAAGTGGAGATACACGAAGATAAACTATGTCTCCGACTTCGTAAACTGTCTCCTTGCGTTTAGAATCTGCGTAGCTCTTCTGCCTGGACTGGGCTACCTTGAGCCTATCGCGAATCAACTTCACCTTCTGTTCAGACTCCTTAATTAAATCCAGTCCAAACAACTGGCGGTCTCCAACTTCATCCCATGATAACGGGGTCATGCACCTCCTTCCATACAAAGCTTCGAAAGGGGCCATCTTCAAACTAGATTGATAACTGTTGTTGTAGGAGAACTCTGCATATGGTAAATTATCGTCCTAGCTGGATCCATAATCTAGCGCACAAGCTCTCAGCATATCCTCCAAAATCTGATTGACTCTCTCGGTCTGTCCATATGTCTGTGGGTGAAAAGTCAGATGAACTCTAGCTCGGTACCCAAGGTTTCGTGAACTGATTCCAGAACTTTGAGGTAAACTGGGTTCCTCTATCTGATACAATGCTCCTCGGAACTCCATGCAAACATACGATCCTGGTCATGTAGATCTTTGCCAACTTAGCACTGGTGTAAGTGGTCTTCACTGGGATGAAATGAGCTACCTTCGTCAAACGATCGACTACAACCCAAATCGAGTCATAGCCTGAACGAATCATGGGCAATCCCGTGATAAAATCCATGCCTAGCTTATCCCACTTCCATTCGGGTATTGGTAATGGCTGTAGCAATCCTGCTGGCTTCTGATGCTCTGCCTTCACTCTCTGACAGACATCACATACTGCTACATACTCCGCTATATCCTTCTTCATTCCAGTCCACCAGAAAGTATCCTTCAAATCCAAATACATCTTGGTATTTCCTGGGTGAATCGAATATGGCGAATCATGGGTCTCCTACAGAATCAACTTCCTGATCTCCGGGTCATTAGGCTCATAAACATGGTCTTCAAACCATAAGGTATCGTGCTCATCCTCACGAAATCCTTTAGCTTTTCCTTTGCTCATCTTATCCTTTATCACGGCAATCTCCTTGTCAGTCTTCTGGGCTTCTCTGATCTTATCCATCAAAGTAGACTGAATCTCCAATGTTGCTACATAGCCTCTCGGAACTATTTCCAAACATAGTTCACGAAGGCCCTCGGCTAACTCCTTTGGTAACTCCCAGTCATGAGTGTGTTGACATGGCTTTTACGGCTCAACGCATCGGCCACTACGTTAGCCTTTCTGGGGTGATAATATAATCTCATATCATAATCCTTGATGAGTTCCAACCATCTCCTTTGCCTGAGATTCAATTCCTTCTATGTGAAAATGTACTTCAAAGTCTTGTGATCCGTGTACACCTCACAATGGTTTCCGATGAGAAAGTGTCTCCATGTCTTCAAAGCATGCACTACGGCTGCTAACTACAAATCATGTGTGGCACAATTCAGCCTATGAGTCTTAAGCTATCGAGAAGCATACGAAACAACTCTTCCCTCCTGCATAAGTACTGCTCCAAGTCCTCGACGTAAAAGCGTCGCAATATACTTCGTAATCTATGCGCTGATCAGGCAGAATCAACACTGGTGATGTAACCAAACGTTTCTTCAACTCCTGGAAACTGGCCTCACATTCCTCAGTCCAATTGAACTTGGTATCCTTCTTCAAACAATTCCGTCATAGGCTTCACAATCTTCGAGAAATTCTCAATGAATCTCCGGTAGTATCCTGCCAGCCCAAGAAAACTTCGGATCTCTCCAACTGTTGTTGGTGCTACCCAATTTGTCACAGTGACAACCTTGGTGGAATCTACTGCTATTCCTTCTCCGGATATAACATGTCCGAGGAATCCAACTTCTTTCAACCAAAACTCACATTTGCTAAACTTGGCATATAACTGATGTTCTCTGAGCTTCTCCAATACCAAACGCAAATGCTCCTTATGCTCTTCCTCATTCTTCGAGTAAACCAAAATATCATCAATGAATACCACGACGAACTTATCCAAAAACTCCATAAACACCTTATTCATCATGTTCATGAAATACGCAGGTGCGTTAGTTAGACCAAATGACATAACGGTATACTCATATAGCCCATACCTGGTGGTAAAAGCTGTCTTAGGTATATCCTGCTCTCGAATCTTCAACTGATGGTATCCTGATTGCAGATCAATCTTGGAAAATACCTTAGCTCCTTGCAATTGGTCAAATAAATCATTGATCATCAGCAGTGGGTACTTATTCTTGATGGTCACTTCATTTAGTCCTCGATAATCAACAACCATCCTCAAAGATCCATCCTTTTTCTCCACTAGAAGCACCGGTGATCCCCAAGGTGAAAAACTTGGGCGAATATAGCATTTATCCAATAACTCCTTAATTTGCTTCTTAATTTCCTCCAAATCTTGTGCGGGATCCAGTACGGTCTTTTAGAGATCGGCCCTGTGCCTGGCAAAAGCTCGATCAAAAACTCAATGTCTCTATCCGGTGGCATGCCTGGCAACTCTTCTCGAAATACATCAGGGAAATCCATCACCACTGGTACTTCCTCCTGCACAACTCCTGATAAGGAATTTACTTGTGTCCTCTTCGGCTCATGCCGTGATACATACTTAATCCTCCTTCCTTCTGGGGTAGTAAGCAAAATTGACTTACTGGCGCAATCGATGTTTCCTCCATACATCGACAGCCAATCCATACCCAGAATTACATCCAAGCCTTGGGACTCCAAAATGATTAAACCCTAGGGGAAAACACGCCTACCTATACTCAATGGCACTTGAAAACATCCTCGACTGGCCATATACTCCGCTCCTGGTGGGCTTACTAACATAGGTGTTCTAAGAACCTTGGTGGGCAGTTTATACTTATCCACGAATCCCCTTGATATGTATGAATGCGATGCAGCAGTATCAAAAAGAACGATTGCAGTAAATGACTTAACCAAAAACTTACCTACTACTACATCTGGCTGGGCTTCAACCTCCTCCACATTAACGTGGTTCACCTATCCCCTGTTGAAAGGGTTCAGCTTCTTTCCTGAGCTTCCATTGCCATTTCCATTCTGGGTTTCAGGACATTCATTGGCGTAATGTCCAGTCTTCTGGCACTTAAAGCAAGTGACTTGGCTCAGGTCTCTCTTGCCTGGGGTTTACGGGTTGGTATGGTTCTGGCCGTTACTTCCTCCATTCCCGTTACCATTCTTGGAACCATTATGGTTGTGCAAGCTACCTCCTCCATGGGTATGCTGGAAATGTCCTCCCGATTTCGGGGTAAAACGTGGTTTCTGCTGAGCTCCAGAATTGTACTTCCCTTGTCCATACTTCCTCTTGCGGTTCTCAATCTTCTGCTGCTTCCCTTCAATCATGAGAGCTCTATCTACCAACTCCTGGTAGTTGTTGAAGGTTGCTACCATCAATCGCATGCTCACTCATCATTGAGTCCTTCTGGAACTTCTCCGCTTAGTCGCATCCGTAGCAACGTCATCCGGGGCATAACGTGCTAGCTTACTAAAGTCATCCACATACCGCCAACTGTCCATCCTCCTTGGCGCAAGTTGCGAAACTCACGCTTCTTCATGGCCATAGCTCCTCTTTGAAACATGGGCGACTGAAGCTCATTGGCCGATCCCATGTGACAGTGTCGATGGGGTAAGTGGCTGTGAAATTATCCCACCATGATGCCTCGGGTCCTTCAAGCTGATGTGCGGCAAAATGCACCCTCTCCGCATCTGTGCATCCTGCAGTGGTCAACTCCCTTGCTGTCTTGCGGAGCCAATCATCTACAACTATCGGCTCGGTGCTACTGGAGAACACCTGCGGATTCAGCCTCAGGAAACGGGTTAAGTGATCAACAGGTGGTGGTGGTGGTGGGTTATTGTTGTTGTTGTTATTCCCGATTACGATCTGGACTAGCAATCGCATCAACGATTCTCGCTCTTTGGATCAACTGAGTGAGCTCCGGTGGGAAAGCGAATCCATTGTCACGTCTCGGAGGCATCTGAGGGTTTTAGAAAAGATGAGAATATAGAATAGAATGAGGTCTAGAGGGAAAACACTACCCATATGCACATGAGACAAATGCAAACAAAATCACTTCATTCAATTCAAACAAGGGCATACAATGGTCTAACTAGCGTTACAAAAGTGCTCGGACTATACAAGATACATGGGGGAATACTACTACTGTTATGGTGGTCGACTAGAAAAACTGCTCCGATGAAGATTCCATGATATCTGCTCCGGCTTTGTTAACATAGTCATCATCTCTATCGTCTGGGTCCGAGTCGGTGTCGTCGATGATGATGTAGTTCTCTCGACAAGTGCAATCTTCTTCTCCTCCAGTTGCGGGAAATCCCATGAACACTCTTAGCTTCCTCTTCAGATCATCGTTCTTCTCCACTAGTGTTGCTATTTCCTCCTCATATCCATCGCGTGTATACATGAGTTCTTCCTCTAGCTCTGTGATCTTGGTCATGGCCTTCTTCAAGTCTAACATGCCTATGCACATCTGGTTCTCCTGGCGTCGAATGTGTTGGTTCAACTCCTGGATGAAAGCTGCAATTGATCTATCCTTTCGTGTGCTGATTATCTCCCATTGTTCATCTCGGCACCCACAAATCTGGTAGATTGTATCCTTGAGATCGTTGTTGTAAACTTCTCCAATGCATCCCATTGTGATGTGGGCTGCCATGCTCTTTCCTAGACTCCAGGTTAGTGCATCGAAGGAAAACTCTATGGGATCAGTGACTGGCATGAACGTCCTTCCTGGAACTTGAACTTGAATCATCCAGTGCTCCTCTTCAGGTAAAGTGGCGTTGTAGGTCCCGGTGAAGCTTGACACTCCGATGTTCAGCTATCTAGTGACTTCCTTCAAGTGACGTCCAAAGGGTGTATCTTCATCCGGTTGCCTGAACTTGTTCCTTGCATCCGCCATCCTAAAAGAGTAGAAATGATGAGAAGTCAGAAATGAGAAGAGAGAGAGTAGTGATCTAGGGCTTTTACCTTAGTGGTCATGTCCTACAATCAGCGTGCGCTCTGATACCATCTTGTAGCGACCAGACCTCAAACAGTCTGATCTCTATGCATTAGTGTCATCCACGGATCGAGAATCTTTGACACACAAGATTTAAAGGATTTATAACAAAGTAGCAATCACACACTTATTACATCGAATGTCTCCAAAAGAGAACTCATTACAATAAAATATGGCTTAAGGCCATCTAATAACGACAACAGCGGAAGGCTTGGAAGATAAGTGAGTCCATCAACTCCAACGGCATCACTGAGTATAGAACCACGACCTAAAGGAACCTTACTCGTCGTCTGAAAAGTCTGCAACATGAACGTTGCAGCCTGAAAACGGGTCAGCACATGGAATATGCCGGCAATGTAACACATAGAGAGTAATGCAAGAATAATACTATACTACATGCATATATGGCTGGTGGAAAGCTCTATGGTTACAGTTTTGCATAAAGCCAATTTTCCCCTACTGCAAAGGAATAATTTTTCTTTAACTATCATGGTGGTTGTTAAACATTGAGAGTATAGACACCCTCTCAATCCCAATTAATTAACATCATCATTAAACCCAACAATATTAATTAAAAGTAACATGATGAGATTCACAAGATAATCCAAGTACTGATACTCAAAACGTCCATAACCGGGGACACGGCAAACCATGATTAGTTTATACACTCTGCAGAGGTTTGCGCACTTTTCCCCACAAGACTCGATCTCCTCCGTTGAAATTCTGCTGACTACATGGTGTTTGAGAAGCGGATGGCCGAGACATAGTCTTCGAAGCGCTAGCACCTTACGATCGGGTAGACCGTTACACCTACTTTCCCTACATCGCTAGTCTACCCTTTGTAAGAGTTTGCACGACTTAATCAACTATGCTAGAGCCCATAGTAGCGTGTGGCTGCACACGGAAGTTTCTAGCATGAATAATCTCATGATCCCTTTGAGCCTGGGTGGCGGTCCATAAATAAAAACAGGCAATCGTTGGAATACCCAGGTGCCTCAATCCGCCCAGATGTGTGTTAAAGTTGCCACCTTAAATAAACCATTAATTTAAAAACTCACATCTGTCATGGATACACTCACCCAATCCACGTCTACTAGCATATCATGGCATAATGAGCAAACGTAGAGTAACTCCCAAGGGTTTAATAATAAAACAGGTAATAGGTACTACCTCATCTACTTCCCAAAACCCACATATTAAACAGATCATAATCATGCAATTGTTTGAGGGTTGATCTAATGCAATAAAACTGGGTAGTAAAGAGGTATGATCAAAGTGTTACTTGCCTTGTTGATGATCCGTGAAACTTAGAGATTCAAAGTAACAAGCGACGCACTCCAGGTACTCTATCGCAAACAAACAAGCATACAATAAGCACTCATCTAATGCACAGGTAAAACTCAAATAAGAGATATAGCCAGAAAGTTTCAACTTAAGAACTCCGGTTTGCAAAAAGAATCAAATCAAATGAAGCAACGAAAGTCAAACGGCGAAAGAAACAAGCTTCGTTTACTAATCTGGACTTAAGTCAAATTTTACAGTAGCAAAAACTTGTTTGAGTTGGTTAAACAGAAAGAGGGTTTCGAGACGAAACTCTAGGCGTTTGAATCGCCTGATTCTGATAAACGAGCGAAAAGATACACTAAAACAAAAAATAGATCGGAAATCACGATCAGAAATAATCGCGGAAAACCCGAGAAAAAAGAAAAATGACGAACAGGCTAACGAACGAACGTTCGCTGTCTGCGAAAAAAACAAAAATTGTTCGTTAAAACAAACAAACAAACGGGCGTTCACTAAATAACTAAACCGGGAAAAAAATAAAAACCGATCTAAATAAATAAAAAAACCGCGGATCTAAAAAGAAAAACCGTATGGTTTTCCGAAGAAAACGGCGGCGGCTACCTCCGGCAAGTCCGGCGATGGCGTCGGCGGTGGCGGGCGGCTCAGCGAGGTGGCGGTGGCGGCGTCGGCGGGCGACGTCGACGGCGAGGGCGGCAGCGGAGGTTCTGGCGTCTGTGGCGGAGGCGGCGGTGGTGGCGATGGGCGGCGGCGAGGCGGCGAGTCGTGCGGCGGCGACAACGCGGGTTCGAGGCGGGGCGGGGCGGCGGCTAGGGTTTCTGCCCGGGGCGGGCCGTTGGCCTTTAAAGGCCGCCCGGGCGTAGTGTCCAGGTCGGACACGGCCCGGTAAGGCGGTTCCTCTTTTTTTTAAATTACGCGCAGAAAAACAATTAAAAGAACTACTAAACAAACTCCAAAAATTCCGAAATAATTTTTCCCCGACTTCTAAAATCAAGCCGGTTTAGATGAACATTTATTTGGGGCCTAAATGCAATTTTGAAAAACGCGCATTTTCTTAAATTCAAATAAAATAGTAATAAACTCCAAAATAAAATCTTATTTGATTTTATTATTAAATCCTCAGTATTTCTTTATTTTGGGAAAGTCATTTTCTTCCCTCTCTCATATGTTTATAGAAGAAATAATTGAAGGATAAAATAAATAAAACCAAATGATCCTATTCTCAAAATTTGAGAAAAACTCAAATATGAAAATAAAAAAAATTCCCAACTCTCTCCGTGGGTCCTTGAGCTGCGTGAAATTTCTCGGATCAAACCAAAATGCAATAAAATATGATATGCAATGATGATCTATGTATAACATTCCAAATTGAAATTTGGGATGTTACAACTCACAAATCATATTCATGTTCATAATCAGAGGGGTATTAATATGCATTAAGGATCTGAACATATGATCTTCCACCGAATAAACCAACTAGCATCAACTACAAAGAGTAATCAACACTACTAGCAACCCACAGGTACCAATATAAGGCATTGGGACAAAGAGTGGATACAAGAGATGAACTAGGGTTTGAGAGGAGATGGTGCTGGTGAAAATGTTGATGGAGATTGACTCCCTCCCGATGAGAGGATCGATGGTGATGATTTCCCCCTCCCGGAGGGATGTTTTCCCGGCAGAACAGCTCTACCGGAGCCCTAGATTGGTTCCGCCAAGGTTTCGCCTCATGGCGGCGGTGTTTCGTCCCGAAAGCTTACTTATTATTTTTTTCCAGGATAAAAGACTTCATATAGCATAAGATGGTCACCGGAAGGCTGCCAGGCGCCCATGAGGCAGGGGGCGCGCCCAGGGGGTAGGGCGCGCCCCCACCCTCGTGGACGGTGGGAGGCCCCCCTATGGTATTTCTTCCGCTCGGTATTTTTTATTAATTCCAAAAATGACTTTCATGGAGTTTCGGGACTTTTGGAGTTGTGCAGAATAGGTCTCTAATATTTGCTCCTTTTCCAGCCCAAAATTCCAGCTGCCGGCATTCTCCCTCTTCATGTAAACCTTGTAAAATAAGAGAGAATAGGAATAAGTATTGTGACATAACATGAAATAATAGCCCATAATGCAATAAATATCGATATAAAGCATGATGCAAAATGGACGTATCATATGCCTCCCAGACTGCCTGCATCTTTCCTTGTACCATTCATGGAATCTTCGCATCATCGTTGTTAGACGAGGATGATCAGGTTTGACGAGAGGTTGCTCCTACTCGTATCTGAATTCTTCCACCTCCATTATTTCAATGGGTACATCATCGGGCAAGTAATCACCAAGATTGGTACCGGGCACCATCCCCGGATGATTAGCGACGATATCGCTAGACACCCTAAGCGGGGGGGCATGTTTGCTTCGCCTGTTCGCCGAGCTGGGGAATTTTTTTCCCACTTCTTCATGCTATCACTGCAAGTACTTCCCAACCGCTCCGCTTCCTTATATGCCTTGCGCACATAGTTGGAATCCGGCGGAGGCGGCGGTGGTCGCTTCAGGGCATCGATAGTCCGCTTCACTTTCACCAGATCTACCGTTTCCTTTGGAGGTGGAGGTTTCCATAAAAAAAGTCCCTCACTCGGGCACAACTGATGTCCTTGTTTTCCTTGTCGGTCCTCTCATAAGGTAACTTTTCCGGAGCCTTGAGAGATGGACTGTATTTGAACTGCTTCCCTCCTCTGCTTGTACTACTGCTAGCCGCCAGAGCGGCGGCATCTCTCTTTCGCCGTTGCTGACGCGGCATAGTCGGCTGATGCGCCGGAGGAGGCGAAGTGCTTCGACGAGCCAGAGTAGGCGAAGGAGAAGCCGTAGTGCCTCACACGCCGGAGGAGGCGAAGAAGGAGCCGGAGTGTCGTTGCACACCGGAGGAGGCGGATGAGGAGGCAGAGATCCCTGATCGCTCGCCGGAGGAGGAGGCGGAGGAGGAGGCGGAGTGCCCTAACTCGCCGGAGGAGGAGGAGGAGGCGGAGGCGTCCAGTTTGGAAGCTTGATGTACTCCTTCTGCCATAGACATGGAGTCTTCAGAGCAAGACCCAGCTGAATCTCCCCTTCACCTGTGGGGTGGTCAAGCTCGAGCTCCTCAAATCCCTCCATTACTTCATCCGCCATCACAATAGCATAGCACTGTGGAATCGAACGGCAGTGAAAAGTTCCGTCGGGTTGAGGAGGTGATACAGTGTCGACGGCCGCCTTCAAGGTGATGTTTTGCCATTTCGTTATAAGCTGGCAATGTTGAGCCTCCGTGATAGCATCCACGGAGTAGCTAGGAGCCATGAAGTCAGGCTGCTGAACAAGCTTCATGGAAGCCACGCTGCTTCTCCGCTCAGATGGCGGGATAGCTTCTGGGGTAGCTTCGTGCTGCTGAGATGGTTGGTCGGCAGCTCGCTGGCTCTCAACTTGTTCCTCTAGCTTTAGTACTCTTGCATTGAGCTTCTGTATATTGCTTAGCTCCTGTTTCCTCTTCTTCTCCTGGGTTTTGTAACCGCCTGTGCCGGGAAACCCAATCTTCCACGCAACGGAGCCTGGCGTGCCTCGTGTCCGTCCAGGGTGCTCAGGATTCTTGAGGGCCTCAGTCAGCTCGTCATTCTCTCTGTCGGGAATGAACATCCCTTCCTGCGCTTCCTTGATTGTTGCATGAAGCTTCGTGATGGGTGTTGCAAGTTGCTCGTCCGTCCAACGACACTTCCCTGTTTTACGGTCCAAAGTTCCCCCAACCCCGAAGGACCAAGTCCTTGAACGGTCTGGCCAGTTCAATGTCTCTGGTTCGACCCCTTTAGCAATCAGGTCCTGCTCAGCTTTGTCCCACAACGGCCGGGCTTTGAGGTAGCTGCCTGACCCCGTGCGATGGTGCCACTGCTACAGCATTTGTCTTGTTTATCTTTGACATTTTCTTACTCTTGTCCGATGTCTTGTAGGCAACAAATGCGGGCCAGTGATCTCTTATCTTCTCAAATCGGCCGATGAATTCTAGAGTCTTCCCTTTGTCGACAAACGTTGGTTTCAACTCTTTCTTCCACCTCCTGAATAGCTCTGCCATCTTCTTAAGAGCATACGACTTGACCAGTGGCTATATAACTGGCTTCTTTGGATCCTCCTCTGGTAGTAGGGTGAAATTTGCCTTCAGCAGGGTCCAAAGATCATATTTCTCTCTATCGGTGACATAAAAAATTTGAGGGTCTTCTTTCTTAGGCTTATTCCATAGCTGGATGCTGATCGGGATGTTGTCCCTAACAATAGCTCCGCACTAAGCAGAAAATGCTTCCTTGGTCCACGTGGGTTCAATTGGTTGGCCATCATCCGTGATTCTTGTGATCGTGAACCTTTCATCCGGGCGCAACCTTTTCTTCGGGCCTCGTCTCATTACCGAAGTTTGGCTCGATCCGGAGGGCTATAAAAGAAGAAAGAAGAGTTAATATATGTACATACCAAAACAATTAATGCATCAATTTTCCCTCAAAAATTAATGCATCAATTAGCTAGTCAGTATAGGCTTAATTAATATATATACCTTGCCCGACTTTGCAACAGCTGATCCCGACTCTGTTCGGTCATCGTAGCCATCATCACGGTCTCCTTCTTCCACCGGCATTCGGTCGCCAGAGCCATCATGATCATGTCTTTCCTCCTCCATTGTTCAATCACCGTAGCCTGCTTCATCCTCTCCTTCCAGACCATCGGTGTCATTGAGAAGCGACAAGACATCACCTCCGCCGAAGATTATATCCCCCAACAACTGTTCTTTTTCCAAGTCTCTTAGTTGATCCATAGTTTCGGCAAATATTACAACATGAAAATTAATATAAAAACATGAGAGATGGATATATTAGTGGCAAACATAGAACTAGTTAGCTAATGACAACAAGGAATATTAAATAGTGGCCTCGACACTTCTATGGTTCGGGGTGGCCTCGACAACGCTTGTAGGGTTTGGGGTGGCCTCGATGACAACGCTCTTTTAACTCGGTAAATTTGGGTGGCCTCGACACTTCTAGGGTTTGGGGTGGCCTCGACGCTTCTAGGGTTTGGCCGAGCAAGAGGAAGTTGATTGATGTCCCCCCTCATGTTGAAGAGTTATCGGAGTTCTCTCATGAATGTCCGACATCCGGACCGCCTCTCTCATGAATTTCAAATAAGGGATTTAACAAAATGGCGCCATTCTGGATGTGCAGAAAATGGTCCATATTTTCCCTGATCTCATCTACCCTTCTATATGTCACATTGCCTATTGTCAAAGGATTCAAGAAAACCATGGCTTCATCATTAGCCGGAAGTAACAAGCGCATGATGGTATGAAGCTCTCCAAAGTTATTTTGGAACAGAGTCGCAGATAGGATAATTCGCTTTTTGTTACGAAGTTCAGCAAGAGCCTTCCGAATATCACTATTTGGAAGGCCTTCGCTGAACTTGATAGCAAAAAGAGAATTATCCTATCCGGGACTCCGTTCCAGAATAACTTTGAAGAGCTTCGTACCATCACGCCCCGGTTAATTCCGGCTAATGATGAAGCCATGGATTTCTTCAATACTTTGACACAAGACAACATGACATATAGAATGTTACATATATAAGATCAGGAAAAAATGGATCAACTTGTGTACATCCATAATGGGGGCATTCTTGATAAATCTTGACCCTCGACCCCTCGACGACCCTCGACCCCTCGACGATCCTCGACGACCCTCGACCCCTCGGTGATCCTCGACCATCGACCCCTCGGCGACCCTCGACCCCTCGGTGACCCTCGACCCTCTACCCTAGTTCCCGACCCTCGACTGCTTGGCGATCCTCGACACCCTCGTTTCCGATAAAAAATAAGAAGAGGAAGAAGAAGAAAAAAGAGGAGAAGAAGAAGAAAAAATAGAAGAAAAAAAAGAGGAGAAGAAGAATGAATAGAGGAGAAGAAGAAAAAAGAATAATATTTTTCTTATTCTCCTCTTTTTTTTTCTCTTCTTAGTTTTTTCTCCTCCTCCTCCTCTTCTTCTTCTTCTTCTTCTTCTTCTTCTCCTCCTCCTTCTTCCTCTTCTTATTTTCCTTTTTCCTCTCCTTCTTTTTCTTCTTATTCCTTCTTCCTTCTTCCTAGATAAAACTTTTCTAAAAATGTAACTTTTGCATATATAAAACTTTTTCTTCTTCTTCCTTATTCCTTCTTCCTTCTTCCTAGATAAAACTTTTCTAAAAATGTAACTAACCTAAAATGCACTAATCAGAGAACATACATAGATAAAACTTTTCTAAAAATGCAACTTTTGCATATATGAACATATACACAGAGAACATACATACATATATGCATTTTTCTAAAAATGCAAAAAAATCATCAGATATATGAACAAAAAATTTTATGAAAAATCAGGACCTATAATCATATATACACACATACATATAATCATACACTACATATCATCTTTGAAAAAAAATTATCATATATTAATCATACACTACACGCGAGCACGGGCAGCCTGGCAGCATCGACGAGCTCGGCGTCGTCGGGGGGGGGGGGCAACTGGTTGATGAAAACTAAAAAATTTACAAGTGTTTCTTATACACATGAAGCATTGGTCCCGGTTCGTGGCACCAACCGAGACCAATGCCCACCTTTGGTCCCGGTTTGTGTCACCAACCGGGACCAAAGGTCTCTTTTTAGCAGCCCAAAGGGCGGGAAGCAGAGACCTTTGGTCCCGGTTGGTGGCACGAACCAGGACCAAAGGTGGGCATTGGTCCCAGTTGGTGCCACGAACTGGGACCTAAGGTATGCATTGGTCCCGGTTCATGGCACCAACCGGGACCAATGGCCTGCGCCTGCCAAAGCTGCGGTGTGGTGGGATGTTTAGTCCCACCTCGCTAGCTGAGGAGCGGCCGCACCTGTTTATAAGCGCTGCTAGGCCCACCCATTTGAACTCCTCGCTATTGCAGGCCTACTGGCCTAAACTTGTCTCTCTGCCTGTGGGCCTGCTAGGCCTGTTGCGGGCTTGAATACTGGCCTAATAGGGTTTCTATTCGTATTCAGGTCGTGGTGGCCCAGTAGGTGGCATTTTTTTATTTTTTCAGTTTTTTTTGCATTATTTATTTTATTTGTTTTTTGCTTTATATTTTTAATTATTTTTGCTTTTAGGTCACAAAAATTATAAACTTTCTGTTAGTGCCATTAGTTTTTAAATTTGAATAGTTTAAATTTGAATTCTTTGAAATTTGTGTGAATCACTAGTTTGTGATTAACTTTACTATAAAAAGAGATTTTGGAGTGATCCTTTTCCTGTTATTTAATATTACTATGTTTTATTATTATATTCAAACACTGATTTTGTTATTTTAGTTTCTAAAAAATCTTTATTATAATTCTTTTTGCTATTAAAGTTTCTAACAAAAAATTTCTTTATGAAAATTCTTTTTGCTTTTAATGTTTTGAACAGAAAATACTTTGATAACTTTAGTTGCATAAATTTTATATAATTTTAGTTTCAATAATAGTACAAGTTTATAAAAGCTTTTTAGTTGATTCCTTTTTTCTGTTGGAGTTTTATAAAAACTTTTTAGTTGATTCTTTTTGCTATTGAAGAATATTTTAGTTTTTTTAGTTGAGCATAATAGATATTTTAATTGATTATTGTTAGTTTATTTTTTTGCTATTAGTTCATTCTTTTTGCTATTAGTTCGTTCTTTGAGCTAAATGACCCTTAAATTGAAAAGCACTACAAATGAACTCTGAAAAGGTTAAAAGTTGGCATGGTATCATCATTTCACCCGCATAGCATGTGTTAAAAAGTTGAGAGGGTTACGGCAAAAACTGGATGCACTTCGTGTACAAAATGGACAATCTCTTTCAAAGTATCAGGGTTTCGGACGAAAACTCATCTATTACAAAGGGATTTCATTTTTTGAACTTATTTGAACTACAGACTTTTTTTGTGTTTAAAATGCACCATTCAAAGCCACATCATCAATTTTCAACCCTTTCTGACTTCATTTGGTATTTTTCATGCATTTATTTATTTTTTTGAGCTAAATGACCCTGAAAGTGAAAAGCACTACAAATGAAATCTGAAAAGGTTGAAAGTTGGCATGGTGTCATCATTTCACCCACATAGCATGTGCTAAAAATTTGAGAGGGTTACGGCTAAAGCCGGATGCACTTCGTGTACAAAATGGACAATCTCTTTCGAAGTATTAGGGTTTCGAACGAAAACTCATCTGTTACAAAGGGATTTCATTTTTTTTGAACTTATTTCAAATCCAGACTTTTTGTGTGTTCAAAATGCACCATTCAAAGCCACATCGTCAATTTTCAACCCTTTCTGACTTCATTTGGTATTTTTCATGCATTTACTAATTTTTTGAGCTAAATGACCCTGAAATTGGAAGCACTACAAATAAACTCTGAAAAGGTTGAAAGTTGGATGGTATCATCATTTCACCCACATAGCATGTGCTAAAAAGTTGAGAGGGTTACGATAAAAACTGGATGTACTTCGTGTACAAAAACTGGATGCACTTTGTGTACAAAATGGAAAATCTATGTCACGTTGCTCGGCATAATTGTCATAAACAATAAATGAAACAAATAGTTATAAAAGATAATATATATACCACATCCGAATCATAGACATGACGAGGGCCGACGGAGGCGGATACCAAAACCATCGCACTATATAATAACAAACAATAATAAGTAAAAAAATTATACAAGTATCTATCTAAATCATACAAGTAAGAACTTTTTTTCTTTTAGAAAGAAGATAAGAACCAGAGGCTCACCGTGGTGGTGCCAGCGATGAGATCGGCGCGGGCGATCGACGGTGGCGAGGATGGGGACGGGACAGGACAGACAGCGTAACCTAGACAAATCTTGAGGAAAATGGAGCTTTAACAAGGAGCTTCGAGAGGAGAAAGCTTAAGTGTGGCTCGGGTATTTCATCAAACACCTCATGTGCATAGGAGGTGAGCTAGAGCACAACACACCTCTCACACACCTCTCCCAAAAAAATAGAGCACTCCACTGCTCTGCTCACGGGCAAGTGGGTATATATAGGCATATCATTGGTCTGGGTTCGTGGCATGAACCGGGACTAAAGGACAACCTTTGGTCCCGGTTCAAGCCACCAACTGGAACCAATGGTGGTGGGCCAGGAGCGAGGCCCATTGGTCCCGGTTCTTGCTTGGAACAGGGACAAAGGGGCCAGACGATCCGGCACCAATGCCCCACGAGGCCCGGCCGGCCCCCTGGCCTCACGAACCGGGACCTATGCCCCAATGGGTCCTGGTTCATGAGTGAACCGGGATTAATGGTCTTGCCTTGCTTGGACCAAAACCCTGTTTTCTACTTGTGAATTGTTCTCTCAAATGTCCAGTCCAACCCTCGATACCCTCAAATAAAAAAGGCAGCACACATCCACACACTCTCAGAAGAGGTTAATTCGGGCCATCTCTTGCGGGTTCGGATCAAACTGCTCCTCCCGCCTAAGAACTTCATTAAAGTCTCTCATACACAACCAAGGAAGATCAATGTTAGCTTTTTAGAATCTCATCATGTCCCATGTTTTGTACCGCAAACCACTATTGGATTCTCCATACTTACAAGTTAATCTCTAGGGATCCTTCTTCCCCTCCTTCACCTCCATATCAATATGATATTAGAAAAATTGTAGAGTTTCAAAACTTTTTTTGAAAAGGAGGATAACCCCGGTCTCTGCATCAGAACAATGCATGTAGATGGTTCTTCTAGAAATGCACAAACCACCACTTCTTCCGCTGCTACTCACACTATACGCACGATCAAAACTCTAAGTTCCAGACAAACCTTTCACACGATACTTCGTCATCTGTGTTTTCACCATGCAAAGGATCGCCGGCGAGAGGTTGTGCAGCTCATGAACTGTCACGGGGGCGCCCAGCCCGCGGATGTTTCAGCATAAAGTACTCATTGGGTTGGTGGTCCTCCCCGAGGGGGCTGCTGATAATGCCAATGCACTCTTCTTCTTTGTAGATTGTCCCTTCTTTGTGATTTAACGTGTGTGGAAGAGAAACACCCATAGAGGATTTCCACCTATCCAAGGCGGATGACTTGGGGAGCTCCTGTTCGGCGCCTTATGCGCCCGAACAGGTTCCTGGCGCCCGCTACAGTGCCTTGTTGGGCCGGGCCGTGATGGGAAAGGCAGTTACCAGAAATCGCCAAAAAAGGCAAAAAGAGTGGAATCTTCAGGGATCAAACTCGCATCACTTGAGTAGGCAACCCTTGTACGATCTTAGCTGACCACCAGAGCAATTGGTCACTTGTGATTTACTAGCGCTAAACTGTACATGAACTAGTACGAGCACGCTATTTATTTATCATTTAGTTTTTTCATTTACTTCTATAAAATCGTGAATTTAAAAACGTTCATCGATTTTGAGATAAAAGTTCACAAACTTAAAAAAAAAGTTCATTGATTTTGAGAAATAGTTCATCATTTTTGAAGAAAGGTTTACCGATTTTGGAAAAAAAATTGTGAAATAGTTTTAGAAGTTCATTATTTTCGAAAAAAGTTCGTCGGTTTTGAAAAAAGTTCATCGAGTTTGAGAAAATAGTTCATCGATTTTGAAAAAAGTTCACAAATTTGAATGAAAAATTCGTCAATCTTGAAAAAAGTTCATCAAAATTAGTTCATTGGATTTGGAAAAAGTTCATCGAATTTGAGAAAACAAAAGTCAAATTGGAAAAAAGTTTGCTGAATTAGAAAAATGTTCATCAATTATAGAAAAATGTGGATGGATTTGAGAAAGATCATCGAACGAGGAAGAAGGAAAAAAGTTAAACAAAAAATGAAAAACAAAAAATAGAAAAAGTGAAAGAAAAAGATGATAAGGCAAACAAGTGATGGACTTGTGAGCATAAAGTTACTGTGGTGGGGTGGTTACCACAGTGCGCTGTTAACCAGGAAGGTCTTGGTTCTATTCCCAGCTCTCGCGGAACTTTTGCGCTTTGTATAAGCGAACGACAGCGAAGCGAGCGAAATGGGCCAAGCCCAGCTAAAGCGGCTGCAGGCGCCCGTTTGCAGAAATACACACTAACAGGTGCCTACAACGCTAAATAGGAAATGCCCATGACTTGGCATGCCCATAATTCCATCTATCTAAGATGGGCCTTGTTATACCAACCTTGGAAAGGTGGTTGCAATCCTAAAATTGTTGGTAACGGGTGGAGAATCGAGACTGATTGCTATTTTTGGCTTGCCTATGATACACTTTCCTTCTAAATGATATGATGTGCCAATTTGTCATATCTTACAATTAACATGAGGATTTAGTGCACAATTATTCTGTTAAAATGATATCACACTCTTCATCTAGCAAAAAAAAATTAAAAAAAAAGAAGAATAACCCTGCCTCTGCATCGAGCGATGCACACAACCATCATTATTATATTATTCAATAGAGACTAACAAAAATAAATATATATGTATGAACCCAACGCCACCTTTCTAGCAATCTATGTCGCTACACCTACTATCGATGATGCAAGCCTCAACACACACCATGTAATCCGGTGGCTTCACCAAGCCTCCCCACGGCGACCCGAGATGACCAACCGGTCTAGCGGATCTTAGTGCACACCGCATGCGCACGCTCAAGAATATGCGTCTGCCATCTTCCGTTGTCCCAACTTCAGGAGCGTTCACACATTGAGCTTGCCAGGCCCAACTGTCGTCGATGCCACCACGACGCTGGACAACGCCACTACCATGCGCGCGTCCATCAACACATGTGCATCGCTCAGACCCGCTGCCGCTAATGCGGTAGATGCCACACCGCACCACCTCCTGATCCAGAGCGCCACCAACACCAACCCAACAGTGTCCACTGGCCAACTATCTTTCAAGGCGGTACCTTCAAGAAGGGAATGAAGCCGAAGGCGCCCATCGCAGTTAGGGCTTTCACCCGGGAGGCAAATTGCATGATGGAGGTGGAAGCAGGTCTGACGAACGTTCCATGGAGAAAACACAATGCCCTCGGGTATCACCGCCACTGTAGTCGATCCATGCCGGCTAGGATTTCATCCGATCTGAATCCCCACCTCCACCTCCATTCGCATCAAGGACCAGTAGGTTTTTGCGACCCAGATCCATACAAAGGAACACACCGAGCAGGGAGAAGTGAAGACGCCCGATCTAAATCAGTCGCCGCTGAGCGAACACGACCGTCATTCACCATAAGCACGCCACTGTGCCGCCTCTCGTGCCCCTCCACCCGACGCCGAGATCAGCCACCAACCGATCGGCCACCGCCACTCAGCACACGCCGATGCGCAGCCATGGAGTTTCCTCCCTACAGCCTGGGCGCCGCCACGATAGGAGGCCCGGCCGCCACCGTCAGCCACGCGGGCTTCGCCTCTGCCTCCTTCGCCAACGGCGCGGCGGGAGGGGAGGGAAATGGGGTTGGTGGAGGGAAATGGGAGCGCCCCTAGTCGCCCTGTGCTGGGCGGCGCGGGGCTGTTTCCTCGACACGGGGAGTCTCGCATTTAATTGATGTTACCGGGATAATAATTGTACATACACTACTGTTGGTATTGGATTGAGATGGCTAACCACGATTGCCGCACGGTGCATACATTTTTTGGTAATACAAACAACGCATAATTTCGATATGCTAAAGTGGTAGTTCATTTTACTTCTGGAGTACAAAGCGCACATGCATGAAATTGTTTTGTGTTTTGATGTTTTTCTTTTTGGGCGAGTGAATGTTTTGGTAGTTGTAAAGCTTAGCAGCTTAACGCTATTCAAATGTTCTTTCTGGGTGTAAAGAAGACACATAGTTGGCATGCACACACTCACGCCAGTATGAACACTCATGCATGAATGCCTTTGTGCTACTGTTGATGGTTGTAAACTTGTACTAATACCGAGCAAATGTACATGTATATTTCACGGTGGAGTTTGATGTATATATGCGCATCTTTTACAAGCAATCAAGAAACAGATCAGAAAACCTCTCAAAAAGAGACAAAAAGAGAAATCCTCGCCTCATAAAAAAGTTCAAAACAATTTATTATTTTTAGCCCAGGGGGATTTCTCATGCCCATACAGCAAGCATGGACATGAGAGCCGTCCCAACCAGCAAGGAGATGTTAATGATGACCTGCAACCTTCCGTTGTTCTGCACCCTAGGATTCATGAAGTCTTCCGCTAGAAGGTCGACGAGCGCCATGTAGTTCAGAATTCCGGCGGCGGCAGCGCTGAGGAGCCCTTCCACGATTAGGGCCCTAGGGCTATTCTCGTCGTAAGCAGAGGATATCCCGATGCCGATCACAACACCAACTGGCAGCGTGAGTGAGAAGAAGAGCGCCATCATCAAGACAGACTTGAGGCGAAACCTAGCCTGTACGATAGAGCAAGGCTATTTCATTAATCACGTAGCCTCCATTTTCTACCATCATTTTATGGGCCAAGAAGTTAGTATCATGTTTGGTAAGCTATATTATAGTTTATTGACTCTCAATTTAAGTAAAAAATTAAAATAACAGTGGCCTCTCGGTGCAGCCGTCTGGAAACGGTTAGCGTTATTCAACCAGTTTGGCTAGCAAGCCACTCATAGTTTATGTGGGTGAGCTAGGTAATTTTGGGGACACTCAGTTGTGGTCGTGTTTCTTTTTATTTGTATTACTGGTACTTGATGACTTGGAACTTGATTCATGCTTAATAAAATGGATGAATGCATCCTGCGATGCAGAGTGGCCATTGTATTCCCCTTTTTGAAAAAAAAAGGATAAGTATATTTTTCGTCCTCGAACTCTTCCGAGAGTTTAGAAATCATCCCTCAACTCTAAATTGGAGAGTTTTCGTCCCTCAACTAACAAAACCGGATAGTTTTTGTCCCTCGTGCCGGTTCGGGCGGTTTTAGTCCGGGATGAACAGTAAATCGGTGAACAGTAAAATCGAAAAAAATAGCAAAAAAAAAAAACTGAAATTTTACAGCATCGAAGATACTTTGGTGCGCAAGACACGTGCAAAATTTTGTGATGTTTCGACATTCAAGCAGCTTGTGGCAAACAAAAAATATATATATGTACGTTAGTGAACAGTAAAATTCAAAAAAAATAGCAAGAAAATTCAAAACAGTATGAATTTTTTTTGCATCAAAGAGGCTTGGGTGCGCAACGTGCGTGCAAATTTTCGTGGTGTTTGGGTATTGTACGAACTCGTGACAAAAAAAAAACAAAATTTGGCTCAGATTTATTTTTTTGAAAAAGTGCGCTATTTGTCTTTGCCTAGAGCTCCTCGTATGTCATTTGATCACGAAATTTTGCATGCATCTTGCGTACATGAGCATCTTTGATGCCAAAAAGTTTCATCTTTTTCTTATTTTTTTGCTATTTTTTTGAATTTACTATTCACCGACGTACATATTTACAGTTTTTTGTTTGCCACGAGCTGCTCGAATGTCGAAACACCACAAAATTTTGCACGGGTCTTGTGCACCAGAGTATCTTAGATGCTGTAAAATTTCCGATTTTTTTTGCTGTTTTTTTATTTTACTGTTCACCGATTTACTGTTCATCCCGGACTAAAACCGCCCAAAGCGGCACGAGGGACGAAAACTATCCGGTTTTGATAGTTGAGTGACGAAAACTCTCCGATTTAAAGTTGAGGGACGACTTCTAAACTCTCAGAAGAGTTTGACGACGGAAAATATACTTATCCCAAAAAAAAAATAGTGGTGGCTGTGAAACGTGTGGTGTCAAATCACTTGAACTTCTTGCAGTTTGTAAATCCGGTGGAATGCAAAAACATACAAGTGATTAAGGTGAGCTTCTAGAGTAGCCACCAAGAAGGTACATTCTATTGAATATCTCTTTTCTTTCTATAATCTAGGATGTGATTTTAAATTTCAACTTTTTTGATTGTACTACAAGAAAATATGTACAAATGGATCAATTAAATTTTCATATCCAACACAATCCTGAAGCAACTTGAATTCCATTTTGGTGTAATTTTTTTGACCAATGATTATTGGAAGGAAAATAGGAAAATAGAAACAACTTTTCATTTGATCTAGAAACAGTGAAACATAACTAACATTTTTAGTTTTGAACCCTGAACTACCGTACTTTCCCTAACTAGAACCCCAAACTATGAAACCATTTATATGAAACTCTAAACCTTTCAAAATGAACCCTGGACCGATTTTTAAGATCATGGTTTGCAGGTGATGCTATGAAATGATAGGCCACCAAAATTAACTTGCAAAAAATTATATACATGCATTGAGAAAAATGACAAGATATATTCATTATACTTTCTAATTTTTTCTATGAAATAACATAATCATATTGGTTGATTATTTTTCAGCTGCCACATATTATATACTGTATAACCCTCTCTCTTTTTTGCGAAAAACTGTATAACCCTCTTCACACACCTATGTATTATTATTCAGTTCTGTAGAACCTTTGAAGCCTAAAAGACCCTCCTAATCTTTACCATGTTACTACCCGCAAAAAATAAACTTTACCACATTACTTAGTGTGGTTTTGCACCTTTGAATTTAACGAAAATGAAAAAGATCCTGGACACAGGGGATGCTACTAATTAGCAACCTGCAAAGCTTAATCGATAGTAATACGGCAGAAGGAATCATTTTTTCTCTCATTTTTGCACATGACATGACACAAATTGTCATATACATTACAAACTCACGTCGCTCATACACCTACGCATTTTGTCACGTTCCATAAAACGTTCAAATTCCAGACCAAGCTAGGGTTCAGGTGAAACAATTTTAGAAAGTTCAGAAGCTTAGGGTTCAAATTAGTTTATATAAGTATTTATCATGTTTGATATTGTTTTGTTGCTAAATTTCAGATTTTTTTATCACGTTTGATATTTTTTTTTTCGGTCTTTTGTAAACTCGGGTGTAGTATATACACCCGAGAGTGGAAAATCCACTCTCCATGTCAGAATATTAGGAAATCCATCTTTGTCGATTGTGCACGCATACTCGTATACGAGCAGAACGACTCACATCGAGGAATATATGCATACCATTCTCTGGTGTGAATTGGTGTATTTCCGTTAGGGCAACGATCTGCGCCGGTGCGCCGGCCGAACGTTTCGGCCGGTCGCACCCTAGCCGTCAGATCGGCCCGTCCCGAGCCGTTGGATCCTTATCCCTGGGCGGCGTCTTCCTCTCGCGAGCGCGTACGAGAAAACGAACCCCATCTCGCCGGCGCGTGCGTTCTCCCTCGTCGTCGCCCCCCCGCCTGCCCTCCTCGTCTCTCGAGCTCGTCGACACTCACGCCGCCCTCGCCGGCCGTCTTCGCCAGCCGCCATGGTCGTCGGTCCCAGCCCTTGGCGGCCGTCCTCGTCACCGGCTTCGCCCATGCAACAGCCCACCCCTGCGGTTGTAGCCGTGGCAACCGTTGTAGCTCGGTGGCGACGACCGGAGCTCACCGCGTGCTCGCCGGTCTGCTCGCTGGTGCTCATCCCCCGCTTGCAACAAAAAATCAAGCCCCGGGGGAATATGCCCCAGTGTTGCAACCGACGACGGAAAAAGCTACAATCACTGACGAAAAAAGCTTCAACTAGCTATGAAAAAAGTTTCAACTCGTACGACGGAAACTATGAACGACCAAAGAAAAGTTACAACCGGTGACAAAAAAAGCTTCATCTCGCGACGAAAAAAGCTTCATCCGACGATGAAAAAAGCTTCAACTATAGAGTCGTACCCATGGACGACAAACGAAAAAGCTGCAACCGGCGGTTACAAAAGCTACAACGGGCAATGAAAAAGGCTTCAAACTTATTGTCTTAGCTGTGAACCCGCGATGACGATGACACCGTTTTGCTGCAACCATAGTTTGGTTTTGCTACAAACGGCGTTGAAATTTGCTACAACCATTATCACAGCTACTTGTGCTGCTCCACCGAGCTCCCATGCCTGCCCATGGCCATCGTCGTTTTGCTGCAACCGTAGTAGATTTTCGCTACCACCGATGATTGAATTTGCTACAACTGGTTCCACCGATGATTGTAGTCTGCCATGGCTGGCTGCAGCTCCGGCGTGGCCGGGTCCGGCGAGGTAGGCAGAGCTCCGATGCATGCGGATCCGCACGGATCTGGTCGAGGGTGGCCAGATCGGCTGATTCCCATGACGGCGGCGTCCCTGGGAAGTCTCCGGCGTGGGCGACAGGTTGACCATGGCAACGGGGAGAGAGAAGAGAGAGATGACCGAGAGGAAGAAGAGAAAGGGCAGGAAGGAGAAGACGCACGTGGGCGGGCCCCTCATCCTACGTGTCGTTAGGTGGGTCGCTGGGCGCGTTTGCGCGTGGACGCGACCGGCCGAAGCTTCGGCCGGTGCGCCGTTGGCAAACGATTCCCTTTCCGTTATGCAATTAATGGAAAGGGGGTAATTCCCGGTTGAAAAAAAAAATCTGCATACCTGAACGATGCATCCTCCCAGCCCTATCCCTTCGAAGAATTGATGAAAAGTTAGCGCCACCACGAGTGGTTTGATCGTGCTGGCATTCTCAGATGCACCCAAAGACATGCCGATGATCACCGAGTGCACTATGATCCCCAGCTCCAGCACCTAAATTCAGATAAAGCATTGGAAGCGACCAATTAATTAGCGTCCACGGCCACAGTGATTTGACTTGTGATAGGAGCCTAAATCTCAGTCGAGTATGCATGCACACAGCCTTGATGCATGAACAATTTAGTTACAACTAGTATGGACGCATCGATCAATCAGCACCTGCGAGATGACGCGGTGACGGATGAGCTTCGCGCCGTCGTCGGAGAATGACGACGCGATGACGGCGGACACGCCGTGGGAGTGCCCACCATGCGCCTGCTCGGAGTCGGAGGCCTCCACGTACCCGACGGCCGCGGATGTATTCTTGGCGTGCGCGCGCTGGAAGTATCCCGTGGCAATGGTGTCGACGATGAGGGTGGCGATGGCCGCGAGCATGGCGACGAATCCGGCGAACGGGAACTTCTGCCACGGCCCGTCGACGAGGCACGGCGAGCCGAGCCGTTCGAAGGCCTCCGGGAGGATATGCACGAAGGCCGTGGCGAGAATAACCCCCGCCGCGAAGGCCTTGATGGCGAAGAACAGGTCCTTGTCCGGGCTCAGCGCCGGGAACTTTCGGCCGAGCGAGGGGATGGCGCAACCCGCGGCGCTGGCCACGAGGATACAGAAGATGGCGATGATCTTGAGCTTTAGCGCGCCCGCCTTGTCGTGCTCCTCCTCGCCGGCCTCGCACTCGCACTCGGCGCGAGCGAGCAAAGGGAGGGAGGAGACGAAGAAGAGGAGCAGGCACAAGGCGGCGAGCTTGAGATTGGCAGCCATGGTTTTGGTCCGAGGGATCGAAAGGATGGTGAATTGGTGATCTGCCGGAGACGACGTAGGCATGCATATATAGCACTGGATTGATCAGGGTGTGAACTGGAAAATGAATCGAGAGATATCAATGTCAACGTATATCATATAGTAGATCGCGTAAAGAGGAGCTTCGTAAGAATTGGTCAACATGGGCAAAACGATAACTACAAAAGTACAAAGTCCAAACGAAAGATACATTTGACATTCACAGCGTCGAACCGCCTGACTGCCAATCTATATATCTACCTATATATGTCATGTGGAATGTGGTGCATAAAAGTTGCATTCATCTGCATACCACTTTTTCTTCGACATGCAATCACCACTTTATCCTTCAACTAGTATCACCAATGCACTTTCTCAGGTTGGTCTCGCACCATTTCTGTCTCCAAGATCCCTGCAGCAGTACACCATGCATGCAGCAAGCACCTGTCCGTCTCTCCCTCCACTTTGCACTTTTCTCCGGTACAAAGGTGCTGTTTACTGGGGCATATGTGCTTTCAAGGGTTAATGATAGTTGTACTTCGACTTTCAGCATCTTTCAAACTCAAGTAGTGGATGAACTTAGGCCAACTCCACCGCGCGACCCCATCTTGTCCGGGTACGTCCGTTTGGGGTAAAACGGACGAATAGCGCGGCCCAGCGCGCGGCCTCAAACGGACAAATGTCCGAAATCCGTCCGTTTTCGATCCATCCCCGGCCCAAAGTTGCGCTCGGTTTGGGGTGAGACGGACGCTGACGGACGCATGACGACGCCCTTCCTCCCCCGTGGCCCGCCTGTCGGGGACACTAGCAGTCCCTCCCTCCCAACGCTTCAACCCTCCCTTTCCCGCCCCGCCCCGCCGCCGCTATTCTCCGGCCGCCTCCTCACCGCGCAGCACCCGGCCGCCCATACCAAACCACGTGCAGACATGGCCGCTACCACGCCCGCGCTTTCGCTGTAGTTTTGGCCGTCGATCGGAGGAGGTTTGGCTGTCGCCGTCTTTGCCGGTGGCAGAGGAGACACGACCGCCGGCGACGTACCACGGCGGTCGCGGCAGCTTCCCTCTTCTCCAGAGCGGCCAGTAGCCGGCCGGCAACCACCCCTGCTACGTCGAGGTGATCATCGCGGCCTCTTCGCCACCACGACAGCAAGGTGTTCGGCATTTTGCCCACAAAGGTATGGACAGTGGAGACGAGTTCTTCTTCCACCACTTCCTTTGTTCATCGGACGATTCGTCGTCGGATGATGAAGATCTTGTGGTGGCTGCACTGGTCATTCATGACCACATTCAACGACAGCTTCCTCGGTACAGGGGGTCAGTCCCTGGCCGTGCTCCCAACCTGAACCGCAACAGGGAGAGAGGCCACGCCCTGCTCTATGTCGATTATTTTTCCAACAAACCGCTCTTCAAGCCGGATAAATTCCGTCGCCGTTTTCGAATGGCAAGGCATGTGTTCAATCGCATTTGAGAGGAAGTGATTGCTCATGACCCATACTTCGAGTGCAAGACCGATGCCCTTGGCAAGCTTGGGTTCTCCTCTTACTAGAAATGCACCGCGGCCGTCCGCATGCTTACCTATGGAATTCCAGGCGATCTGGTGGATGAGTACGTTCGTATGAGCGAGACAACATGTCTGATGTCAATGTACAAGTTCTGCCAAGCTGTGATCGAGGTGTTTGGCCCAGAGTACTTGAGACAGCCAACTGCCGCTGATACAGAGAGATTGTTGGTGATCACCGCAGCTAGAGGCTTTCCAGGCATGCTTAGCAGCATAGATTGTATGCACTGGGAGTGGAAGAACTGTCCATTTGCTTGGCAGGGCCAGTACAAGGGGCATGTCAGCGAGTGCACTGTCATATTAGAAGTTGTGGCATCGCAGGATCTCTGGATATGGCATTCTTTCTTCGGTATGACAGGTTCTCACAATGATATCAACGTGCTGCAACGTTCTCCAGTCTTCGCGAGGCTTGCAGAAGGGCGCTCCCCACCTGTCAACTTTGAGGTCAACGGTCACCAGTACAACAAAGGATACTATCTAGCTGATGGTATATATCCTCAGTGGTCAACTTTTGTGAAGACAATCTCGAAGCCCAAAGGTGAGAAGAGAAAGAGATTTGCCCAAATGCAAGAGAGTGCTAGAAAGGATGTGGAACGTGCTTTTGGTGTGCTTCAATCCCGATGGGGCATCGTTCGATACCCTGCACTGTCATGGGATGAAAGGAAGCTTTGGGAGGTGATGACTGTTTGTGTGATCATGTACAACAATGATCGTCGAGGACGAGCGTGATGACAGTATTTTCGACCAAGGATTTGACTATCAAGGTGACAATGTTGAGCCCCTGCATCAAGAACCGGCCACGTTTGATCAGTTCTGCCAGTTTCGTCGTGAGCTGCGTGATTGGCACACTCATAAGGCTCTTCAAAATGACTTGGTTGAGCACGTCTGGGAGCATATTGGCAACCGATAGATGTATTGGTTTGTTTTATGTTCAATCAAAACAATTTCGATTTGGTTGTAAAACTATCTTTATTAGAGACAATTTTGATTGGGTTGTAAAACTATTTTAATTTTCACACAATTAATATTTGGATGCGCAAACTTGTTTTCATATGAAAATATGGGCATTTTTAGGCCCTGGCGGACGAGATGGGGCAAAAGGATGCGGCCGCGCGCTAGGCGCACGGCCACCGCATCCCAGGACAGGCCCGGACACGACCCCATCCCCTACCCAAACGTACAGAATCCGGACAAAACGAACGTCCGTTTGGGGCCGCGCAGTGGAGTTGGCCTTAGCGCTCTCTCTCTCCTCCCTCCCTCCCTCTCTCTCTCGACCTGACACATGCATGAAGCAGGTCAAAGCCCCTCTCGCGGCAACCAATAACTCGCTGTCTCCGGTGACACGTAATATACTATAATATATGGCATCAGGCACACCTTCCCGAGATCTCATCTCGGATCGTTCAAGCAAAAAAGTAATCTTGTTGAGATGTTGGGTGTCGACACCGTGAGCCATGGCATGACATAATACACTGTGTTTTCACATTCTCATCACGGTTATCACAGGTTCACACCTGTCAGCTCCAAGTCCTTACCGTGCCATATATGCAGAGTTGGCCTGCCAGGCACCAATATCAAACACAAGGTAGAGGTACAAAGAAGAAGACAATTGCAATTTATTTCCTGAGAAGGCATCTCCTCAACGGCATGAATTGTGTCGACACATGAGCAAGAGTGTCGTCACTTTCCAAAACATGCAAAAGAACTATATAAAACCAGCAAAACATTGAAATGATCATAGGCTGTACCCTATAGCATAACAGTACTCAATTCACGCGGTGTCAACTCGATCGAATTGCAAACTCGGTAGCACGTCTGGCTTGAGATATTTACGATTAATTATATTTCCAACCGTATATTCGTTAAAAAATAAGGTCGCATGTCGGATAAGTTTTAAAACTATCACAATTTTGGGGTAAGTCTTGATTGGACCACATTAACGCTATGTGAACCGCATAGGAATCTACATGAAGTACATTGAGTATCGTATGGGAATTCAATATTTAAGCCATCTCTTTGACAACATCAAGACTCGGATGAGCTAAAATGTCGCCATTTGTGGAATCATATATGAATAACTAGAACAATATAATGATTGTAGGGTCAGCGCTAAGATAAGAGTACTCAATTCATCTTATGCTTTCATTTTATCCATTTTGAACCTGGCAACGCGTCTAACTTTAGTTTCTTTCAATCGTGTATCTACAACAAGGGGGCATGTTGGTTTATTTTGAAAAACCATTCACCGTCTCGACCCTGTTGGCAGTGGAAATCCTTGTCTCAACCACATTCAGCATCAAGACCTTGTATTGTTAGATTTCAAGCACATTTACCGTTGGCTTAAATCCGTCCAAAGTTCATCAAAGATTAAAAAGGCATTGTGTGCTTGAGTAGCCAACTCTTCGACGACAATTGATTGGCCTTCACATGCACAAAAATTTGGCATTTGTGTTGGTAGATACAACAAATATATAACATGCAAGCAATATAGCGAATTCATGATCACATGGTCAGCGCTATGCTAGGATTACTCAACTTGCCATCTTCCTTCTTTGATCTAACTACAACTCGATAGCATGTCTTAATTTTTTGTGAATTTTTTTTGAGAAAAAATGTTAATCAAGCATTTGAAAGATGTTAAATGTGTAGAGAAAAGTTCTTGACCATGTATTAAAAAATATCAATCTTGTATTTGAAAAATGTTAATCGAGCATTTGAAAATGTTAAGTGTGCATAATTTTTTTGACCATCTATTCATAAAATGTATTTGAAAAATGACTTGTATTAGAAAAATATATTAGATATATACAAAAAAATGTGTATAAAAAGGGTGAAAGCAAAGAAAAAAATGAGAAAGATACACACAAAGCCAAAGAAAAGTGGTGAAAATCGAAGATACTAAAGAAAGAAACAAAAGAAACACCTCAGAAATGAAGAAAAACTGAAACGCAAAGAAAATCGTGAAAAATGTGGAAACAAAGGAAAACCAAGAAAACAACAAAAACCAGAGAAAACCGATGCAAAAATGAAAAGGAAACTAAGAAAGAGGAAAAAACGAAGGGAAACGACAAGGAAACAAAAACACTGAGGGCTCACTCGGTTTGGAGGAAATCAAGACATAGGAATTCTAAGTAGTATAGGAATTTGTTAGGATGGCACTTGCCATCCTAAGTAATTGACTTGCCTCGTTCCTACGCGCAAAAATGAGTTTTGAGGGGATGTGTAGTTTCCTCCAAAAACACAGGAAATGAGTAGTATTCCTATGAAATTCCTGTAGACATTTCCTACAAACCGAATGCATATATAGAAAAAAATTCTCCAGAATCCTTGTTCCTATGTTTTTCCTACGAAAATCCTCGAAACTAAATGAGTCATGAAGAAAAGAAGAATGAAAAGGAAAGGCCTAGTGAAAATCAGGAAATAAATGAAGAAAATCGGTGAAAAACGAAGAAAGCAAAAATCGAAGAAAACCATGAAGAAGAAAAGAAAACAAATAAGAACCGTGTACAAAATATAAAAACAGATCAAAAAAGAAAGAAGAACAGAAAACTGAAGAAAACCGTAGAGAAAAGCAAAAGAAAACAAAAGGCAATAACGGGCCAAAGGAGCGAGCGAGTAACAACAAATCAATCAATCCAAGGGAGCCAAGGAGGAGAAGAAAATGGGTCAGGCCGATTCATATGCAAGAGCAAAATTCCTTCAGGCTAGAGCAGTAATCGTCTCGCTATAAGACATATTTCTCACAAGTTCCCTGGGCCTTACCGGTCGCGTTGAGGAGCAAGCTGCTGATCTAGGGCATGTTTGGTTAGAGGCCTGGACATCATGCCTGATAAAAAGTTGTGCCTAGATGAAGCCTGAGATTGATGGACATCTGTGCCTAGCCAGGCAAGGGTGGTCCATGCGTGTTTGGTTGCAGCCAGGGATGGTACTTTGTCCTTTAGTGGTTAAAGAATTGTTACATGTATGGACCACATCACTCATGGCTAGTGATTAGTCCATGCTGCCCGCCAGGCGCAAAAACTGGGACGCCTGGCACAGGCTAACGATGTCTGGGCTAAATATTTTTTATTTTATTTTATTGACCAGACGAGGCTAAACACACTCATAGGGACGTGCATGCCAAGCACACGTTCACTTCTTCAGGGCGCCAACCAAACACCCGTCAGGCAGATTTCAGGCGCTATCCAGGCCAGGCATGAAGCTCCCAGGACACCAAGCAAACACACCCCTAGTCCAGCGCTTCCCGGAAAATCCTATTTGATGCTAACTACGTCAAAATATCGAGTATTTGCATAGGCGATCCCCCCCCCCTCTCCCCCAAGCGCGAGAATTGAACTGGCCCACTTTCCCACAACGAGGCAGCCAGTTTTTGGAACCTTCCAGAAGGTTCCCTGAACCGTTATTTTTATACTAGTATTTTGGTTATTGTTTTGTTTTTTTTGTTTTTCTGCTTTATTCTTTTTGTATTTCTGTCTCTTTTTCTTCTTTCTTTTCCTTTTTTACTGCTTTCTTTTTCTTTTTTGGTTTTTTAATTCTGTTGAAAATTGTTTGGAAAGTTCAAATTTTGTTCTTGTTTCTTAAAAACTTTTGAAATTTTTGAAAATATACTGTTTAAAAAATTGGTCATAAATATTAAAAAATCGCACTTTCCAAAAATTGTTAGGGCATTTCCAAAAACGTTCTTGTTAACTTTTTGTTGTTTTTAAAAACGTTCAAAATTTTAAAAATGATCGTGTTTTACAAAATAAAAGGAATGTTTTCATTCAAATATTTCACAATTTTACAAAAATGTTCCTGTTCTCAAAAATTGTCACAAATTCCAAAAAAATATCATATTTTCATTTTCCAGGAGTTTCAAAAAATGTTTCAGTTTAAATATTTTTTCACAAGTTTAAAAAATCGTGTTTGCAAATTTTTTTCAGGAATCTGAAAATATGTTCATGTCTTCAAATACTGTTTTGGAGTTTTGAAAAATATTCCCGTTTCAGAAAAATTGTTCAAGATATTGAAATAATCTTCTCATTTTCAAAAGTTGTTCACCATTTCAAAAAAAATGTCTTTCAAAAAAAAATCCTGTTTTCTATATTAGTTCACAATTTCAATAACGGTTCAGTAATTTCGAAAAAAATCTTCAGCATTTCAAAAAAAATCTCGTTTTCACAATGTGTCCGCAATTTCAAAGAATATTCATGTTTGAGAACATGTTCTTGTTTTCGAAATTTGTACACATATTCAGAAAAATGTTCGTGTTTCAAAACATGTTCAGGAATTTCAGAAAATGTTTTCATTTTTAGGAAAATACACAATTCAGAACAATGTTGATGTTTCAAAATATGTCCACGGTTTGAACATATTGTTCGCAATTTCAAAAAATATCCCCGTATTTTTTTCTCTTTTCCTAAAACATGCAAATACAAATTTTATTTGCATTTTAAGAGAATATTAGTGTTTCTTTTTTTAATTTATAAAATGCTTTTGTTTTCAATTTTTGTTGAAAATTTTAATTTGTGATCTCAGAAAATATTTAGGAATTTCCAAAAAAGTGGAAAATATAAAGAAAAATACCTTTTCGAAAACTGATTTTAATATCAAAAATAATTGCGGCATGTCAAAACTTTTTGCAACTGTGAAGGAATGTTATCTAAATCTCAACCTTATTGTGTATTCTTGTATATTTGTGCGTCTTTGTGTACTGCAGTCACTGTCTAGCGTAGTGGCTAAAGGCTCGCAGTTATGACTTTGCTGTGTGCGAGGACGTGGGGTCGACCCCTGTCGTTCTCGTTTGTTTTGCAGCTTAGTTTTGCTATCGCGTGATAGGAAACAACGAACGGGCGCGTTGGTGGGCCGGCCCAGTCGCGCGTCCACCCTGTGCGTCGAGCTTCTGTATGACGCAGAATGCGTCGTATAGGAGGCCCCGGGCGGGTCAACCCCTGTTGTTCGTGTTTGTTTTGCAGCTATTTTTTGCTATCGCATGGTAGGAAACAACGAACGGGCGCGCTGGTGGGCCGGCCCAGTCGCGTGTCCACCCTATGCGTCGAGCTTCTGTATAACGCAGAATGCTTCGTATAGGAGGTCCCGGGCTCCCCTATGTCTCGCTTATTGCGAGAACTAGGGAACCCTCTCGTCAAGGTAGCTTGAGATGGTCTGGCCCAGGTGTGCTGGAGGCCATAGCCTCGCTTTCTTGTTTGTTCTTTCACGTTTTTTTATTTTATAGTTTGTTTTTCCTTTTTTTACTTCCAAAAACTATAAACATATATATTACAAAAATATACTTTACAGAATATTTGAAAAATGTTAATCATGCATGTAACAAAATGTTAAATGTGTTTAGAAAAAAATCTTTTTTTTGCGTGAAAACTTCCGATCTATTCATCAACTGTCAAGGTAGTACAAAGAACACTAGAAGTAAAAATTACATCCAGGTCTGTAGACCACCTAGCGATAACTACAATCTCGGAGCGAGCCAGAAGGCGCCGCCGTCATCGCCCTCCTCGTCGGAGCAGGCAAACATTGTTGTAGTAGGCGGTCGGAAGTCGTCGTGCTAAGGCCCCATAGGACCAGCAGCACTGTAGCAGCAACCGCCGCCGATGAAGAGAAGCATAGACCGGAAGGATCCAACCTGCAGACACACAGACGTAGACGAGCGAAGACCGGATCCAGTCGGATCCACCGAAGACAAATGCCGACCATGTATAAACAAAACAACGAGTGTGGAAAAAGTTGCTCGTGTATTTGAAATATCTTAAATGTGCACAGAAAAAATGTTGACCATGTATTTATAAATTTTAAACTTCTGCTTAAAAATGTAAAATGTATATAGAAAACCCAGTGAAAGAACAAAAAAAAAATCAAGTGGAAAACCGCCTCGTTCTGAATCAAGTAGGTTGTGCCCTTCTACTTAAGCACGAACCCGACGCGAGCCGAGTGGCTAGCAGCCTTGCCCATCATCCCGGAGATCGGGATCGATCCCTGTGCGCTCCTCCTTTTCTTCCCTATTTCTAATGTAGACGCTTAAGGCGAGAGCTTCCTCCATCTCGCGCTAAGCGAGATATAGTCGCCGCGTATGGTGCAGGCCATGGCTCCTCCCCCTCGGCTGCCAAAGGGGCTGGTGCGGGCCGTTTCAAGGCTGTCCGCCTTCGTGCTTGCCAGACCACTTGCTGTTGCAGCAGCGAAGAAGGCAGGCGCAGGAGCAGACAAGATTTTCGTGCTGTTGCTAGTAGCCTATTACTCTCTGCATGGGAACAGTAGCGTCTGGTAGGCTCGCCGTGCTAGACGAGAGCCTATACAGATCGGCGTATGAGCGCAGGAGGGCACGGCCGCGACCCCACCTCGAGCCGTGCGAAACTGTCAGGTCTATCCACTACCCGGTTTTCATTACCATTATCAGTGGCGTTGCGTACGGCACACAGAAACGGAAATGCCTAGATCGATAGATTCAGACTTATATTAGTCTACTATAAGAAAACTGTTTATGGTCAGTCAGCAAAACGCATGGATAGATAGTGTACTAATAAAGTTACAGCTGCGAACTGACCAAGTCTTCTTAACCCAATCGCTGTTGCTGGCGCGCATGGATCCAAATTAGCTTACGGAGAACGGAGACCGCATCCGTGATTACCCGGGAATTAAGGGGAATAGACTCTGCCACCTTTTGTGTCCCGCATGCATCGCAGGACCACCTGACCTGGCTGAATGCCACGAGATTCTGAAAACAAAACGGTTGTTTTCGACTCTTGGCAACGCCATCCGCTTTGTTACTACCCGCTTCACATGCCAGGAAAGATTAACCTGTTGATCATAGATGAGTAGCACTACTAATGCAATGGAGTACTACTACACTAGTACTATGGCTAGCTAGCTAGGGCTGGAAATGTGGAGAGTATGGATAGATAGAGGAGGTGGTAGACATGCGCGCGTGATGATGATGTAATAGTTCAAGTCTCGAGGCAATCGATGGATCGGGCATTTCTCTCTCTCTCTTTCTCTTTCTCGTGTGTGTCCTACGCAAGCTAAACTAGAAGCTAGCTTGGCTAGCTAGAGCCTCTCTCGCTGCTTTTTTAACGGGCAAGCTTGCTGATTCCTACTTGATTGACAGCAATTGTATACGAACAACCGGTCCTAAACTACCATTTTCATTTCCGAGTGGGTGATTCCCGCTTATCCAATCGCAAAGGAACATGTAGTACGTACGTGAGGGCAGGTCGCTACACGCCGCAAGTGGTTTCGCTTAACCACTACGTACTCCAGTTTCGCTTTGTTTATCTCGCATAGTGTGCAAGTAGGGGTAGTTTATTGATCGCTAGGTACCATGGAGCCTGAACTGATTCGTGAACGCATTGTTGGATCCGAGAAGTTATTCTCGGGTCCGATCCCCCATCCGTTCCAAGCCGAGACCCCAGATCCAAATCCAAATCGGACCCTAGAAATATGTGTGCGCTCGTCTTGGAACGTGGCCATGCCTCGATCCCAAGCAACACGCACACAAATTCCAGACAGATTGAGAAAACCGAAATGCACATCCGCACACGCTACGCTGCTGGATAACGTTTCTGGATCAGACTGTCGATGGCCCGTGCAGAAGGCGCTGCCAGGATGGATGCACGCACGGCTCTATCGGCACATGGACAAATTGTCACGCTCACACTGCATGCACACTGTCTTGGCCGCTGGGCATTTTTGTAGACAATTTTGCCATCCGGTTCGGTGGTACGTAGACAGGCACACAAATTTTAAAAATACAAGTGGTCCTCCATTGCACCAGGCCACCAACCATCTCATTTCGTATTGATCTGCATGGTTGCACTAATTCATACTCCAACCATACAGAGTACGCTGGTATATACATGTAGGTTGTGGTCCTGTAGTACATATGGATCGACGGCATATACGGAGCAACATTGAAAGTTGAAACCGTTGCCAGGTTTGTGCTGGGATGCACCTCCAGATCGAGGCGGGCTTCGCACAGGGACGCTGCCACGCCAGGACGGACTGGTTCTGGCCAACGTTTAGTACGTCTACTCTGCCAAGAAAAACTACTAGTAGGCCCCATGACGCGGCGCAACTTCAAAAATATGTGTGTAGTGCAGTTAGTTGGTACAGGAAGAAATTGGGGTTTGTGGATAGGGATATGATATCCTAGAAAACAATATGTGCGCTGAGAAGGAAATGTTATTTTGGGATAAGCGTACCATCACTGACTGTCTCCGTTTCGTGAACAGAATACTGTCATGTACTCTACCACTCAATCAGAAGCTGATAGGAGACCTTGTCCAAAGAAAAGGACACGGTGGAAAGGGAAATTATACATAAGATTAAGCCAAATGGAGAGGAGAGGGAGACCCATAACTTTTTGTATCCGGAGTTTTACTCGCGACGGAGATGGAAGAACTTCAGCACTGAGCGGCTAGCTACTATTAGTCGGATTAAAATTTCAGAAACTTGCAGAATTAAAGAAGCACCGGGCTCAGAGCAGCGCAGTACTAGTATATACCACGGTATTTTTTTCTCTTGAGCTGTCAGGAATAATGGAAGCATCTGATTCTCCGTGGCAGCAACACTGCTATACGGAGATATGATTACCATGGGATGCGTGGTTATCTGGTAAATTAGATTAGAGCTAACTCTAGCAATTGTGTCACTGTTTTGGTGACACTTCTGCATGACCAGACGGTTGTTTCGTTGAATTCCCGACGACATGGAACCAAATGAACTTTTCTCTAGCAAAGGAGAAATGTCACCAGTCTGCTGGATTTTTCTAGTTTCCAGAAGGTGATCGTGGCACTTCGGATGACATGAACGACATCAGTGTCTTGGAGAGATCTCATTTGTTTGAAAGGATAGTTGGTGGTATTGCTAAACCTTGTAACTTAACGGTGAATGGTCATCAGTATGACCAAGTTTGCTACCTAGTTGATGGCATCTATCCATCGCGGTGAACATTTGTGAAGACGACCAGGAAACTTACGCATTTTGCCAAGATGCAAGAAGAGCAAGGAAGGAAATTGAGAAAGCATTTGGAGTGGTGCAACCTAGGTTTACCATTGTCCAGGATCTTACTCGTTTCTGGAACAAGGATGTCTTGGCAACAATTATGACATGGTGTGTGATCCTACACAACACGACCATCGAAGGATGATAGGGATATGTCAAACCTTATGGACGATGAAAATATTGGCACAATCGTCAAGCCTCATAGAAGAAAAACTACATTCAAGCATTTCTTGAAGCGTACCGAAAGATTGGAGACCGGGCCTCACATGATGAACTGAAGGAAGATCTCATTATGCATCATTAGCAACTAGTTGGGAGATGGTGTGTTTAAATTACTTTAGAACATTATGGAACTCGCCTTTCTTGAACATTTCTTGAACCCATATTATGGCGACTCTATGTTTGTGCACACTCACCGCAGCCTTCAAAACATTATGGGACACACTTCATGTTCATTATGGAGGTTGCGCTTATGGTGGTCGCGCTAGAGTCACTCTTGGCTCCCGGTTGTTTGTCTTGATTTTGCTAGTACTCCGATACTTTACCTTCCATAATGCACAAGCATAAGCATCGGCTTGCATGTTGTATGAATGGTGTAATGGCAATAGCTTTATGTCCATGTCTCACCCGGAATACATTGGTTTTCTTTGTTTTGCACCCTACACCTTAATGACCGCCCTTGTTCATGCATCCAATGGCCAATACTGCTTGTGTGCCTCTTCTTTCTAGGAGGCTTGAAGGTGATGGAGAACCCAACACCACCTCCCTCTTTCATCGCAAGTATGCATTCTTGTACAAGTGTGTATTGGCCTCCTTGGTTCCTAAAGATGGGGATCGTGGTATGATGAGGAACATCTTTATTGGTCTTATGACGAGGATGCGTATCAACGGAAATGAACCAATTTACATGGTTGATTTCCCATGGCACGAAATTTGCTTGGCAAGCGCCAAGCACAGGGGGAGATTTCCTCATGCCCCATTTATTCAGGTTCTTCTTGACTCTGGGCTGCCTTCCCCATCTACAAGGACATCCGCAGAGGGTGTGGACTTCTAGACTGGAGAAGGAGGACACGGGTAAGGCACCCAAGTCTGCCTATAGGAAGAAGGGTAAGAAGGCCATCTTTGTTGCTTGCACATTTAATGCAACTGAGATTGCAAAAATGGAGAGAAAGTATGACAAGGAAGTCAAGGGGCTTAAGGATCATCTCCGTGCTAGGGGGAGCGATGTTTGTGAGGATGGGGATCCTCTGGTTGTGAATAAGTTTCCATACTTTAGTTGGCATGAGCATGGATACGATGACTACTATGAGGATGAGGATGACATTGATGCCCTCGATGATGGCAACTTTGACGAGTGATCTCCTGGGTTATTGTGTAGTTCCCTTCGCCCATTTTGGTGATTTGATGCCAAAGGGGAGAAGTGGTATATTAGTATGCCCTGTGGATTGATATATGGGTAGTCACATATCATTTGTCTTTCATTTAGTTGCTTCTCATGGTAATTGAAAATGTGTAGAAAAATTACTTGTATCATGGAAATTATACATATCATGGCAATATTTTAGTGGCCATATGGCAAATGTTCTCCGCATTGCAAAACAATTAAAGTTTAAGGTAAACTTACCTAAATAGATCCTGGCAAATGTGGATAAAAAAGGGAGTACTTGTATCAGGGTAACTATACATATGAGGGCAAATGTACAACACTCGTTATCAAAAGCAAAAAAGTTTGTGTTGGCAAAAAGTTGGTAAAATCCGTAGTGTTGGCAAAACGGTGCTAAAATGCCACGAAAACTTTAGGAGAGTGAATGTAGCGTAAAAGGCCAAGCATGAAAATTTAATGTTTACCGTACATAAGAAACTAAGTTTGCCATACTTAAAAATAAACAGGAAGTGCTTAACAATTTTGTTTGAACTAAAAGTTGATATACACGAAGAACAAAAAAGTTTGCCAAGAAAAAAGTGTACAATTTATTTTCCCTATTCGAACATGATGGGAACCTCAGAAAAATGTTTACGATGTGGCACAAGGCAATTGCACAGTTTCTTTCTTTTGAAAATAAGATGGCAAATTCATAAATATAAGTGTGGTGTTTACATGGCAATTTCAAAACAAAATTTGTTGTTCTACCATCATATGAAAAAGTGAGTGAGCATCTCATACACATGCATGATCGCAAATGAACCTAGTAGTAGACCGTAGCTTAATCATATAAAGTGCCATATACACAAACCTAAGCAAGATTGCCATCTATATAGTCTACAACATGACAAACGAGTGAGCAACTCATATACAAGCAAGATGGCAGAGTGAACCTAGAAGTAAACTATAACTAGATAATATAAATTTGCCACACAAAGCAAGTGAGCAAAATTGTCATCTAGATAGAAAAGGATGAAACTAGACATAAAGGTGTTGTAGTTCATGCATCTGGAGATGGCCATGAGGTCGGTTCCCCGAGAAAAGTAAGTGGCTTTGCAGTGACTAGAGCACAAAAAATAGGGGGGAAAGCAGGGCGGCTCACCGAGGAGCTCGGATCCGAGCTTAGTGAACCGAGTAGGGGGCAAGGTGAAGATCAGCGATGGACGATGATGAAATGAATATCATGGAAGCGAATACAATAGTGAGGAAGAGGAGCAAACCTAGCCACTCCCACCTCTACGGCCGATGAATCTGACATCGAGAAGAGGATGGAGATGGCCTCCATGAACCTCAAACATGGTGTCTGATAGAACGAGGCTCTGCCCGCTCGAAGTGGCCGCCTCTTCGCATCGCAGGATCCATGCCCGCCGCCTCCAGATATACGGATAATCGATATTTGAACCTTTTATTTTTTTAGTTTAACATCTACGTAAACATTTTCCACCTATATATCCATTCCTAGTATTACCCAGTAAACCCCAAAACACTTCTAGTAACTCTGAAATGCTTTCGGTTTCTCTTGAAACTATTTCTATATCTGAAACTATTTCTTGAATATTTTCTCACATCCGGCCTCTTGGCCCGGACATCCGGCCCCTGTCAGCAAAAACTCCATCCACCGCCCTGTTTCCCGTCTAACTTTCGCCAAATTTTGTTCGGGTGCCCACATACACTTCCGCATACCACCATCACTTCCACATACCACCACTGCTTTCCACAAGCACCACCATCACTCACCCTCTATCAACTCTGACAATTTTAACCCGTCTTGGTCTTTGGGCATTTGATTGTGGTTCCCGTGTCCTATTGTGTTTCGGCTATATTGGTACGATGCGACATCAACATCACCACCGCTCATCTTAGCCAAGGACTCATCATCATCTCCGACATCTACCGTGACACAATTTTGACACGTCGACCATAAGCAAGAACGGTAACCTCTATTTCATCTTGGTATCGTGATATCCTTTCAAGGTACATTCCTTGCCATTGCATTGATAACCACCATAGCCTTACTTTGGCGTTGCTTACCCATCGAGACGAGCCTTTGAGTATTGCCGGCAACGTGACTTGTGCACATTAGTGATCATACTCCCCATAGCATACATACCATATCATAGTGGTGCATATCTTGGTATCATCTTTTGTGTCACAAAGTTGTCATCGCATACACAATTGCTATCTTGATTCGTGAAGTTTTGCATGAGAAAAGAGCTCAAAAGAGAAAGAGCCAAACAAGCTTTTAAGCAAAAAAGGAAAGATAAGAAAAGAGCTTATAAACAAGAACCATAGCATCATACTACAATAAGATTGTCATATCCGATCATCTTGGACCATACCATCGGGATACCATACATATAGCATACTTGGGATAGAAGTTGTTGCATTTTTGCCTAGTAGGTTGTGCACAAGTTTTGTATCCGCCTATTGTGCAATCGTGCTAGCGTATCTCTAGTGTTGTGCAACAAGAGCATTTTCGTGGTTTCCACATTTTGGCTCATTCCTTGGTTGTACGACCCCACTTATCTATTTGCGTGTGTGTTTCCGTGTACCATATCTTGCTATTGGTCTACTTGTTGCATTTGCAAGTTTGTGAATCTTTTCCAACATTATCGAGGCTCACTAACATTTGCATGAAATTTTGTGCCACCATCCTAACCAAGCTCCACCATAAGCTTTTGCTTGTGTGGATGTGAGAACCGACAAGAATTGGTACCAGTTGTGCTATTTCCTTGTTCCACATTTGAGTGACCATTGATCTATCTTGAACATCGGTCAAGGTACATTTGGTATAAGTTCTTCTCTTTCTCCCACTCACATATTTGCTTGGAATGATGGATAGGCCAAGTTCTTCTACCAACCCACTCTTCATCGAGCAAGATGATGGCATGTCATCCTATGTCACCAAGAGCCACCTCTTCGGTGCAGAACGAGCTTTGCATTAAGAACAACAAGCAATGAGCGACCGCATCGACAATCTCGCCACCGACTTGCGACTCTCCGAGCAAGGAACAAGAGACTACTTCGACAACAAGCTCAACGCTCACAAACAAGAGAACGATCCAAGGATGGACGAGATTCGTGGCTTGTTGGTGAACCGCCATTCTACCACTTCGTCCTACTCAAGACGGAGCCGCTCGAGTCGACACTCTGATGACACCTTCTCCGGCTCAAGTACACCGACATCAAACACTCTACGTCGAGCCGCACGTCAAGACCGTCAAGCATCGCGCAATCCTCTACACGGCAATCATCCACAAGAGCAAGTCGACGAGCAAGCACATCGTCATTGACAAAACTTGAAGGAAATATGCCCTAGAGGCAATAATAAAGTTATTATTTATTTCCTTATTTCATGATAAATGTTTATTATTCATGCTAGAATTGTATTAACCGGAAACGTAATACATGTGTGAATACATAGACAATATAGTTTCACTAGTATGCCTCTACTTGACTAGCTCGTTAATCAAAGATGGTTAAGGTTTCCTAACCATAGACATCAGTTCTCATGTGATAAAACGGGATCACATCATTAGGAGAATGATGTGATTGACTTGACCCATTCCGTTAGCTTAGCACTTGATTGTTTTTGTTTACTGCTATTGCTTTCGTCATAACTTATACGTGTTCCTATGACTATGAGATTATGCAACTCCTGATTACCGGGTGATTATAAAGGTGCACTACAGGTGTTTCTGATGGTACTTGTTGAGTTGGCATAGATCGAGATTAGGATTTTCCACTCCGATTGTCAGAGAGGTATCTGTGGGCCCTCTCGGTAAGGCACATCACTATAAGCCTTGCAAGCAATGTGACTAATGAGTTAGTTGCGAGACGATGCATTACGAAATGAGTAAAGAGACTTGCCGGTAACGAGATTGAGCTAGGTATTGAGATACCGATGATCGAATCTCGGGCAAGTATAATACTGATGACAAAGGGAACAACGTATGTTGTTATGCGGTTTGACCAATAAAGATCTTCGTAGAATATGTAGGAGCCAATATGAGCATCCAGGTTCCGGTATTGGTTATTGACCGAAGACGTGTCTTTGTCATATCTACATAGTTCTCAAACACGTAGGGTCCGCACGCTTAATGTTCGGTGACGATCGGTATTATGAGTTTATGTGTTTTGATGTACCGAAGGTAATTCGGAGTTCTGGATATGATCACGGACATGATGAGGAGTCTCGAAATGGTCGAGACATAAAGATCGATATATTGGATGACTATGTTTGGACTTCGAAAGTGTTCCGGGCAAGTTCGGGCATATACCGGAGTACCGGGGGGTTACTGGAACCTCCCGGGGAGTGTAATGGGCCTATTGGGCCTAAGTGGAGAAGAGGAGGGGCGGCCAAGGCAGGGTCGCGCGCCCCTCCCACTCTAGTCCGAATTGGACAAGGAGGGGGGCGGCGCCCCCTTTCCTTTCCCCATCTCTCCTCCTTCCCCCTTCTCCTACTCCTACTAGGAAAGGAGGAGTGAAGGAAATATGCCCTAGAGGCAATAATAAAGTTATTATTTATTTCCTTATTTCATGATAAATGTTTATTATTCATTCTAGAATTGTATTAACCGGAAACATAATACATGTGTGAATAAATAGACAAACATAGTGTCACTAGTATGCCTCTACTTGACTAGCTCGTTAATTAAAGATGGTTATGTTTCCCAACCATAGACATGAGTTGTCATTTGATTAACGGGATCACATCATTAGGAGAATGATGTGATTGACATGACCCATTCCGTTAGCCTAGCACTTGATCATTTAGTATGTTGCTATTGCTTTCTTCATGACTTATACATGTTCCTGTAACTATGAGATTATGCAACTCCCGTTTACCGGAGGAACACTTTGGGTGCTACCAAACGTCACAACGTAACTGGGTGATTATAAAGTGTTGGGGAACGTTGCAGAAAATTAAAATTTTTCCTACGGCTTCACCAAGATACATCTATGAGTTCATCTAAGCAACGAGCAACGGGAGAGAGATTGCATCTACATACCACTTGTAGATCGCGTGCGGAAGCTTGCAAGGTGATGATGGAGTCGTACTCGAACGTGATTCAGATCACCGATGTCCAAGTGCTGAACGGACAACACCTCCGCGTTCAACACACGTACGGGACGAGCGACGTCTCCTCCGTCTTGATCCAGCAAGGAGGAAGGAGAGGTTGAGGAAGACAGCTCCACCGGCAAAGACGATGGCGTGGTGATGGTGGAGAAGCGATACTCGGCAGGGCCGCCGGCGCCTACGGAGGAGGAGAAGTGTTGGGGAGGGGAGGGGCTGCGCCTTGGAGATGGGTACCGCAGCCCCCCTCCCTCCCCCCTTTATATAGGCCCCCTGGGGGGAGGCCGGCCCCTGGAGATCCAATCTCTAGGGGGGGCGGCGGCCAAGGGGGGTGGAGTGCCCCCCAAGCCAAGTGGGGCGCCCCCCACCCCTAGGGTTTCAACCCTAGGTGCAGGGGGTGGGCCTAGGGGGGCGCACCAGCCCACTAAGCGCTGGTTCCCCTCCCACTTCAGCCCATGGGGCCCTCTGGGATAGGTGGCCCCACCCGGTGGACCCCCCGGGACCCTTCCGGTGGTCCCGGTACATTACCGGGAGACCCCGAAACTTTCCCGATGGCCGAAATACAACTTCCTATATATTATTCTTTACCTCCGGACCATTACGAAACTCCTCGTGACGTCCGGGATCTCATCCGGGACTCCGAACAACATTCGGTAGTCACATACTTGACTTCCTACTAACCCTAGCGTCACCGAACCTTAAGTGTGTAGACCCTACGGGTTCGGGAGACACGCAGACATGACCGAGATGACTCTCGGGCAATAACCAACAGCGGGGTATGGATACCCATGTTGGCTCCCACATGCTCCTCGATGATTTCATCGGTTGAACCATGATGTCGAGGATTCGATCAAACCACGTATGCAATTCCCTTTGTCAATCGATGCGTTACTTGCGAGACTCGATCGTCGGTATCCCAATACCTTGTTCGGTCTCGTTACGGCAAGTCACTTTACTCGACCGTAATGCATGATCCCGCCAACACCTTGGTCAACTTGAGCTCATTATGATGATGCATTACCGAAGCGGGCCCAGAGATACCTCTCCGTCATACGGAGTGACAAATCGATCTCGATCCGTGTCAACCCGCAGATACTTTCGGAGATACCGTAATGCACCTTTATAGTCACCCGATTCACGATGTGACGTTTGATACACCCAAGGCACTCCTACGGTAACCGGGAGTTACACGATCTCATGGTCGAAGGAAGAGATACTTGACATTGGCAAAGCTCTAGCAAACAAACTACACGATCTTTTATGCTATGCTTAGGATTGGGTCTTGTCCATCACATCATTCTCCTAATGATGTGATCCCGTTATCAACGACATACAATGTCCATAGTCAGGAAACCGTGACTATCTATTGATCACAACGGGCTAGTCAACTAGAGGCTCACTAGGGACACATTGGGTCTAAGTGTTCACACGTGTATTACGATTTCCGGATAATACAGTTATAGCATGAACAAAAGACAATTATCATGAACATTGAAATATAATAATACTTTTATTATTGCCTCTAGGGCATATTTCCAACATAAAGGAGTACTACAGGTGTCTCCGAAGGTACATGTTGGGTTGGCGTATTTCGAAATTAGGTTTTGTCACTCCGATTGTCGGAGAGGTATCTCTGGGCCCTCTCGGCAATACACATCACTATAAGCCTTGCAAGCAATGTAGCTAATGAGTTAGTTACGGAATGATGCATTACATAACGAGTAAAGAGACTTGCCGGTAACGAGATTGAACTAGGTATTGGATACCGACGATCGAATCTCGGGCAAGTAACATACCGATGACAAAGGGAACAATGTATGTTGTTATGCGGTTTGACCGATAAAGATCTTCGTAGAATATGTAGGAACCAATATGGGCATCCAGGTTCCGCTATTGGTTATTGACCGAGAATAGTTCTAGGTCATGTCTACATAGATCTCGAACCCGTAGGGTCCGCACGCTTAAGGTTTCGATGACAGTTTTATTATGAGTTTATGAGTTTTGATGTACCGAAGAAGTTTGGAGTCCCGGATGAGATCGGGGACATGACAAGGAGTCTCGAAATGGTCGAGACGTAAAGATTGATATATTGGACGACTATATTCGGAGTTCGGAAAGGTTCAGTGATTCGGTATTTTTGAGTCTGGGAGAGTTACGGAATTCGCCGGGAGAAGTATTGGGCCTTATTGGGCCATACGGGAAAGAGAGAGGGCTGCCTAGGGTAGGCGCGCCCCCATGGCCTAGTCCGAATTGGACTAGGGGAGGGGCCGCACCCACTCCTTCCTTCCTTCTCTCTTCCCTTCCTTGTCTCCTACTCCTACTACTTGGAAGGTCTCCTAGTTGGACTAGGAAGGGGAATCCTACTCGGTGGGAGTAGGACTCCCCTAGGGCGCGCCATAGAGAGGGCCGCCCTCCCTCCTCCACTCCTTTATATACGGGGGCAGGGGGCACCCCATAGACACACAAGTTGATCTTCGTGATCGTTCCTTAGCCGTGTGCGGTGCCCCCTTCCACTATATTCCACCTCGGTCATATCGTTGCGGTGCTTAGGCGAAGACCTGCGTCGGTAGAACATCATCATTGTCAACACGCTGTCGTGCTGACGGAACTCATCCCCGACACCATGCTGGATCGGAGTCCGGGGATCGTCATCGAGCTGAACGTGTGCAGAACTCGGAGGTGCCGTACGTTCGGTACTTGGATCGATCGGATCGTGAAGACGTATTACTACATCAACCGCGTTGTCATAACGCTTCCGCTTACGGTCTACGAGGGTACGTGAACAACACTCTCCCCTCTCATTGCTATGCCATCACCATGATCTTGCGTGTGCGTACGAAATTTTTGAAATTACTACGTTCCCCATCAAGGAGTCCTACTCCCGGTGGGAGTAGGACTCCCCCCTTGGAGCGCCCTCCTCCTGGCCGGCCGCCTCCTCCCTAGCTCCTTTATATACGGGGGCGGGGGGCACCCCAAGACATACAAGTTGATCATTGATCTTTAGCCGTGTGCGGTGCCCCCCTCCACCATAATCCACCTTAGTCATATCGTAGCGGTGCTTAGGCGAAGCCCTGCGTGGGTAGCTTCATCAACACCGTCATCACGCCGTCGTGCTGACGGAACTCTCCCTCGAAGCTCTGCTGGATCGTGAGTTCGTGGGACGTCACCGAGCTGAATGTGTGCAGATCGCGGAGGTGTCGTATGTTCGGTACTAGGATCGGTCGATCGTGAAGACGTACGACTACATCAATCGCGTTGTCATAACGCTTCCGCTTACGGTCTACGAGGGTACATGGATGACACTCTTCCCTCTCGTTGCTATGCATCACCATGATCTTGCGTGTGTGTAGGATTTCTTTTGAATTTACTACGTTCCCCAACAGTGGCATCCGAGCCAGGTTTATGTGTAGATGTTATATGTACGAGTAGAACACAAATGAGTTGTGGGCGATACAAGTCATACTGCTTACCAGCATGTCATACTTTAGTTCAACGGTATTGTTGGATGAAGTGGCCCGGATTACGCGTACGCTTACGTGAGACTAGTTCTACCGACGTGCTTTGCACATAGGTGGCTAGCGGGTGTCAATTTCTCCAACTTTAGTTGAACCGAGTGTGACTACGCCCGGTCCTTCTTGAAGGTTAAAACAACACTAACTTGACGAAATATCGTTGTGGTTTTGATGCGTAGGTAAGAACTTGCTCAGCCCGTAGCAGCCACGTAAAACTTGCAACAACAAAGTAGAGGACGTCTAACTTGTTTTTGCAGGGCATGTTGTGATGTGATATGGTCAAGACATGATGCTAAATTTTTGTATGAGATGATCATGTTTTGTAACAGAGTTATCAGCATCTGGCAGGAGCCATATGGTTGTCGCTTTATTGTATTCAATGCAATCGCCCTGTAATTGTTTTTTACTTTATCACTAAGCAGTAGCGATAGTCATAGAAACAATAGTTGGCGAGACGACAACGATGCTACGATGGAGATCAAGGTGTCGCACCGGTGACGATGGTGATCATGACGGTGCATTGGAGATGGAGATCAAAGGCACAAGATGAGGATAGCCATATCATATCACTTATATTGATTGCATGTGATGTTTATGCTTTATGCATCTTATTCTGCTTTGATTGACGGTAGCATTATAAGATGATCTCTCACTAAATTTCAAGGTATAAGTGTTCTCCCTGAGTATGCACCGTTGCCAAAGTTCGTCGTGCTGAGACACCACGTGATAATCGGGTGTGATAAGCTCAATGTTCACCTACAACGGGTGCAAGCCAGTTTTGCACACGCATAAATACTCGGGTTAAACTTGACGAGCCTAGCATATGCAGATATGGCCACGGAACACTGAGACCGAAAGGTCGAATGTGAATCATATAGTAGATATGATCAACATTGTGATGTTCACCATTGAAAACTACTCCATCTCACATGATGATCGGTTTTGGTTTAGTTGATTTGGATCACGTGATCACTTAGATGAGAGGGATGTCTATCTAAGAGGGAGTTCTTAAGTAATATGATTAATTGAACTTAAATTTATCATGAACTTAGTACCTGATAGTATTTTGCTTGTCTATGTTGTTGTAGATAGATGGCCCATGTTGTTCGTTGAATTTTCATGCGTTCCTTGAGAAAGCAAAGTTGAAAGATGATGGTAGCAATTACACGGACTAGGTCCGTAACTTGAGGATTATCCTCATTGCTGCACAGAAGAATTACGTCCTGGAAGCACTGCTGGGGGCCAGGCCTGCTGCAGATGCAACTGACGATGTTAAGAACGTTTGGCAGAGCAAAGCTAATGACTACTCGATAGTTCAGTGTGCCATGCTTTACGGCTTAGAACCGGGACTTCAACGATGTTTTGAATGTCATGGAGCATATGAGATGTTCCAGGAGTTGAAGTTAATATTTCAAGCAAATGCCCGGATTAAGAGATATGAAGTCTCCAATAAGTTCTATAGTTGCAAGATGGAGGAGAATAGTTCTGTTAGTGAACATATACTCAAAATGTGTGTGTATAATAATCACTTGATTCAACTTGGAGTTAATCTTCCTGGTGATAGTGTCATTGACAGAATTCTTCAATCACTGCCACCAAGCTACAAGAGCTTCGTTATGAACTATAATATGCAAGGGATGGAAAAGACTATTCCCGAGCTCTTCGCGATGCTAAAGGCTGCGAAGGTAGAAATCAAGAAGGAACATCAAGTGTTGATGGTCAACAAGACCACCAGTTTCAAGAAAAAGGGTAAAGGAAAGAAGATGGGGAACTTCAAGAACAATGGCAAACAAGTTTCCGCTCAGGAGAAGAAACCCAAGTCTGGACCTAAGCCTGAGACTGAGTGCTTCTACTGCAAAGGGACTGGCCACTGGAAGCGGAACTGCCCCAAGTATTTGGCGGATAAGAAGGATGGCAAGGTGAACAAAGGTATATGTGATATACATGATATTGATGTGTACATTACTAGAGCTCGCAGTAGCACCTGGGTATTTGATACTGGTTCTGTTGCTAATATTTGCAACTCGAAACAGGGACTACAGATTGAGCCAAGATTGGCTAAATACGAGGTGACGATGTGCGTGGGAAATGGTTCCAAAGTCGATGTGATCGCCGTCGGCACGCTACCTCTACATCTACCCTCGGGATTAGTTTTAGACCTGAAAAATTGTTATTTGGTGCCAACATTAAGCATGAATATTATATCTGGATCTTGTTTGATGCGAGACGGTTATTCATTTAAATCTAAGAATATGGTTGTTCTATTTATATGACTAATATCTTTTATGGTCAGGCACCCTTAAAGAGTGGTCTATTTGTCTTGAATCTCATGGTAGTGATACACATATTCATAATGTTGAAGCCAAAAGATGCAGAGTTGATAATGATAGTGCAACTTATTTGTGGCACTACCATTTGAGTCATATTAGTGCAAAGCGCATGAAGAAACTCCATACTGATGGACTTCTGGAATCACTTGATTATGAATCACTTGGTACTTGCGAACCATGCCTCATGGGCAAGATGACTAAAACACCATTCTCCAGAACAATGGAGTGAGCAACATATTTGCTGGAAATCGTACATACTGATGTGTGTGGTCCAATGAATATTCAGGCTCGTGGCGGATATCGTTATTTTCTCACCTTCATAGATGATTTGAGTAGATATGGGTATATCTACTTAATGAAACATATGTCTGAAACATTTGAAAAGTCCACAGAATTTCAGAGTCAAGTGGAAAATCATCGTAACAAGAAAATAAAGTTTGTACGATCTGATTGTGGAGGAGAATATTTGAGTTACGAGTTTGGTCTACATTTGAAACAATGTGGAATAGTTTTGCAACTCACGCCACCCGGAACACCACAACGTAATGGTGTGTCCAAACGTTGTAATCGTACTTTACTAGATATGGTGCGATCTATGATGTCTCTTACTGATTTACCGCTATCGTTTTGGGGTTATGCTTTAGAGACAACTGCATTCACATTAAATAGGGCACCATCGAAATCCGTTGAGACGACGCCTTATGAACTATGGTTTTACAAGAAACCAAAGTTGTCGTTTCTTAAAGTTTGGGGCTGCGATGCTTATGTGAAAAAGCTTCAACCTGAAAACCTCGAACCCAAGTCAGAGAAATGTGTCTTAATAGGATACCCAAAGGAATTTGTTGGGTACACCTTCTATCACAGATCCGAAGGCAAGACATTTGTTGGTAAGAATGGATCCTTTCTATAGAAGGAGTTTCTCTCGAAAGAAGTGAGTGGGAGGAAAGTAGAACTTGATGAGGTAACTGTACCTGCTCCCTTATTGGAAAGTAGTTCATCACAGAAACCGGTTCCTGTGACACCTACACCAATTAGTGACGAAGCTAATGATATTGATCATGAAACTTCAGATCAAGTTACTACCGAACCTCGTAGGTCAACCAAAGTGAGATCCGCACCAGAGTGGTATGGTAATCCTATTCTGGAAGTCATGTTGCTTGACCATGGCGAACCTACGAACTATGAAGAAGCGATGGTGAGCCCAGATTCCAAAAAATGGCTTGAGGCCATGAAATCTGAGATGGGATCCATGTATGAGAAAAAGTGTGGACTTTGGTTGACTTGCCCGATGATCGGCAAGCCATCGAGAATAAATGGATCTTCAAGAAGAAGACTGACGCTGACGGTAATGTTACTGTCTACAAAGCTCGACTTGTTGCGAAAGGTTTTTGACAAGTTCAAGGGGTTGACTATGATGAGACTTTCTCACCCGTAGCGATGCTTAAGTCTATCCGAATCATGTTAGCAATTGCCGCATTTTATGATTATGAAATTTGGCAAATGGATGTCAAAACTGCATTCATGAATGGATTTACGGAAGAAGAGTTGTATATGATGCAACCGAAGGTTGTGTCGATCCAAAAGGTGCTAACAAAGTGTGCAAGCTCCAATGATCTATTTATGGATGGTGCAAGCCTCTCGGAGTTGGAATAAACGTTTTGATAGTGTGATCAAAGCATATGGTTTTATCTGAGACTTTTGGAGAAGCTTTGTATTTACAAGAAAGTGAGTGGGAGCTCAGTAGCATTTCTAATACTATATGTAGATGACATATTGTTCATTGGAAATGATATAGAATTTCTGGATTGCATAAAAGGATACTTGAATAAGAGTTTTTCAATGAAAGACCTCGGTGAAGCTTCTTACATATTGGGCATCAAGAACTATAGAGATAGATCAAGACGCTTAATTGGACTTTCACAAAGCACATAACTTGATAAAGTTTTGAAAAAGTTCAAAATGGATCAACCAAAGAAAGGGTTCTTGCCTATGTTACAAGGTGTGAAGTTGAGTCAGACTCAATGCCCGACCATTGCAGAAGATAGAGAGAAAATGAAAATTGTTCCCTATGCTTCAGCCATAGGCTCTATCATGTATGCAATGTTGTGTACTGACTGATGTGTGCCTTGCTATTAGTTTAGCAGGAGGTACCAAAGTAATCCAGGAGTGGATCACTGGATAGCGGTCAAGAACATCCTGAAATACCTGAAAAGGACTAAGGATATGTTTCTCGTTTATGGAGGTGACAAAGAGCTCGTCGTAAATGGTTACGTTGATGCAAGCTTTGACACTGATCCGGACGATTCTAAATCGCAAACCGGATACGTCTTTATATTGAACGGTGGAGCTGTTAGTTGGTGCAGTTCTAGACAAAGCGTGGTGGCGGGATCTACGTGTGAAGCGGAGTACATAGCCGCTTTGGAAGCAGCAAATGAAGGAGTCTGGATGAAGGAGTTCATATCCGATCTAGGTGTCATACCTAGTGCATCGGGTCCCATGAAAATCTTTTGTGACAATACTAGTGCGATTGCCTTGGCAAAGGAATTCAGATTTCACAAGAGAACCAAGCACATCAAGAGAAGCTTCAATTCCATCCGTGACCAAGTCCAGGTGGGAGACATAGAGATTTGCAAGATACATACGGATCTGAATGTTGCAGACCCGTTGACTAAGCCTCTCTCACGAGCAAAACATGATCAGCACCAAGACACCATGGGTGCTAGAATCATTACTATGTAATCTAGATTATTGACTCCAGTGCAAGTGGGAGACTGAAAGAAATATGCCCTAGAGGCAGTAATAAAGTTATTATTTATTTCCTTATTTCATGATAAGTGTTTATTATTCATGCTAGAATTGTATTAACCGGAAACATAATACATGTGTGAATACATAGACAATATAGTGTCACTAGTATGCCTCTACTTGACTAGCTCGTTAATCAAAGATGGTTAAGGTTTCCTAACCATAGACATGAGTTGTCATTTGATAAATGGGATCACATCATTAGGAGAATGATGTGATTGACTTGACCCATTCCATTAGCTTAGCACTTGATTGTTTTAGTTTACTACTATTGCTTTCTCATAACTTATACATGTTCCTATGACTATGAGATTATGCAACTCCCAATTACCGGAGGAACACTTTGTGTGCTACCAAACGTCACAACGTAACTGGGTGATTATAAAGGTGCTCTAAAGGTGTTATCGATGGTACTTGTTGAGTTGGCATAGATCGAGATTAGGATTTGTCACTCCGATTGTCGGAGAGGTATCTGATGACCCACAAGTATAGGGGATCTATCATAGTCCTTTCGATAAGTAAGAGTGTCGAACCCAACGAGGAGCAGAAGGAAATGACAAGCGGTTTTCAGTAAGGTATTCTCTGCAAGCATCGAAATTGTAGGTAATGAGATAGTTTTGTGATAAGATAATTTGTAACGAGTAACAAGCAATGAAAGTAAATAAAGTGCAGCAAGGTGGCCCAATCCTTTTTGTAGCAAAGGACAAGCCTGGACAATTTCTTATAATGAGAAAAAGCGCTCCCGAGGACACATGGGAATTATTGTCAAGCTATTTTCATCACGCTCATATGATTCGCGTTCGGTACTTTGATAATTTGATATGTGGGTGGACCGGTGCTTGGGTACTTCCCTTACTTGGACAAGCATCCCACTTATGATTAACCGTTATTGCAAGCATCCGCAACTACAAAAGAAGAATTAAGGTAAACCTAACAACATTAAAAATATGGATCCAAATTAGCCCTTACGAAGCAACGCATAAACTAGGATTTAAGCTTCTGTCACTCTAGCAACCCATCATCTACTTATTACTTCCCAATGCCTTTCCTCTAGGCCCAAATAATGGTGAAGTGTCATGTAGTCGACGTTCACATAATACCACTAGAGGAGAGACAACATACATCTCATCAAAATATCGAACGAATACCAAATTCACATGACTACTAATAGCAAGACTTCAACCATGTCCTCAGGAACAAAAGTAACTACTCATAAAGCATATTCATGTTCATAATCAGAGGAGTATTAATATGCATTAAAGATCTGAACATATGATCTTCCACCAAGTAAACCAATTAGCATCAACTACAAGGAGTAATCAACACTACTAGCAACCCACAAGTACCAATTTGTGGTTTGGATACAAGAGATGAACTAGGGTTTTGAGAGGAGATGGTGCTGGTGAAGATGTTGATGGAGATTGACCCCCTCCCTATGAAAGGATCATTGGTGATGACAATGGTGATGATTTCCCCCTCCCGGAGGGAAGTTTCCCCAGCAGAACAGCTCCGCCGGAGCCCTAGATTGGTTCCGCCAAGGTTCCTCCTCGTGGCGGCGGAATTTCGTCCCTTAAGCTTGCTTACTATTTTTTAAGGGTAAAAGCCTTCATATAGCAGAAGATGGGCACCGGAGGGCCACCAGGGGGCCCAGAGGGGTGGGCGCGCCAGTGAGGTGGGGCGCGCACCCACCCCTGGCAGGTGTGGGCCCCTCGGTGTTTTCTTCGTCAATAATTCTTATTAGTTCCAAAAATAACTTCCGTGGAGTTTCAAGATTTTTGGAGCTATGAGAATAGGTTTCAATATTTGCTCCTTTTCCACCTGAATTCCAAGCTGCCGACATTCCCCTCTTCATGGTAAACCTTGTAAAATAGAGAGAATAGCCATAAGTATTGAGATATAATGTGTAATAACAGCCCATAATGCAATAAATATTGATATAAAAGCATGATGCCAAATGGACGATCAACTCCCCAAGCTTAGACCTCGCTTGTCCTCAAGCGAAGTCAAATCGAAAAAATGTCCACATGTTTAGAGATAGAGGTGTCGATAAAAAATAAAATACGGACATGAGGGCATCATGATCATTCTTATAACAGCAACATATATAGATTTTGTCATATGATTTCTTATGCTCAAGTAACGATCAATTCACAATGTCAAGTATGGTTCAAAAACTTCATTGAGAACTAACAAACCAGAATCTTAGTCATTGAAGCAATTGCAATTTATCATAACATCAGAAAGAGTCAAGAATAGAGCTTTTCAGCAAGTCCATATACTCAACTATCATATAATCTTCTACAATTGCTAACACTCACGCAATACTTATGGCTATGGAGTTCCAATCGGACATAGAGAAAGATAGGGGCTTATTGTTTCGCCTCCCAACGTATTCACCTTTGGATGATGTCAACAATAATAGTTCATGCTAACTTACATCCAATTGGATATATATATACCAACACGACATGCTTGCCAAAGGATAAAATGAAAAAGGGAAAGGTGAAAATCACCTTGACTCAAGCATAAAGTAAAACACATAAAGTAAAAGATAGGCCCTTCGTAGAGGGAAGCAGAGGTTGTCATGTGCTTTTAGGGTTGGATGCACACAATCTTAATGCAAAAAAAGTCACTTGATATTGCCACTTGTGATATGAACCTTTATTATGCAGTCCGTCGCTTTTGTTACTTTCATATCACACGATCGTATAAAGCTTATTTTCTTCGCACTAATAAGTCATACATATTTAGAGATCAATTCTTATTGCCTGCAACATGACAACTTACTTGAAGGATCTTACTCAATCCATAGGTAGGTATGGTGGACTCTCATGGCAAGACTGGGTTTAAGGATATTTGGAAGCACAAGTAGTATCTCTACTTGGTGCAAGGAATTTGGCTAGTTTGAGGGGGAAAGGCAAGCTCAACATGTTGGGAAGATCAATGACAATATACATTAACTTAGATGTGAGAAAACATAAACCATTGCGTTGTCTTCCTTGTCCAACATCAACTCTTTTAGCATGTCATACTTAATGAGTTCTCACAATCATAAAATATGTCCAAGATAGTATATTTATATGTGAAAACCTCTCTTTCCTTATTACTTCCTATTAATTGCAACGATGAACAAAACTACGTTTGTCAACTCTCAACAACATTTATGCCTCATACTCTTTATATGTGAAGTCATTACTATCCATAAGATCCATATGAACTCTTTTATTCTTTTTATTCTTTCCATTTTCTCAAGATCATAGCAAGATAGCAAAGCCCTTGAATGAACACTAATCTTTATTATAGATAGCTCAAGGACTCGATTACATAAAGAGATCACAAAGCAAAACTCAAAACTACTTCATACCAAAACTTCAATATACTAGATCAAGATATTACTAAAAGGATCGAACTAAGTAAAACGGTAAAGATAGGAGTGTGATGGTGATACGATACTGGGGCACCTCCCCCAAGCTTGGCAGTTGCTAAGGGGAGTGCCCATACCCAAGTGATTATGTCCTCGGAGGTGATGGAGGTGGTGATGATGATGGTGGATAATCGCACATCGAGCGTAAAAGCTCCTCCAACTTGCGGATGATGCCCTTGAGTCCGACAATATGATCCTTTAACAAAATATTTTCCTGCGTGAGATACTTGTTTTGTATGCGAGCTAACTCAATCATCTTGAAAGCTTAAATCTCAGTTGGAGTAAACAGGTTGGGTAGAGGTTGAGGGATGTCTTCTTCTTCCACCGCCGGAGCTTGATCCTCCATGGCCTTCTTGATCCCTTCATCCTTGTTAATCTCCTCTGGTTCTTCTCTTTTCAGCTCTATCTTCAATAGCCAGGCATCTTTGTCTTCATTGTTGAAGGAGGGCGACGTCATGGTGCTCTAGATCTGTCAGTAAAACAACTCGAAACAAAAACAGAGGATATTTGCGTGATACGGTGGTCAAAACCTTTGGGAGATTATATAATGAAGTTTTACGGACCAAAATACGTAATGTGCAAGAAAACGGAGTCCGGGAGGCACACGAGGTGGCCACGAGATAGGGGGGCGCGCCCAATAAGGGTGGGCGCGCCTCCACCCTCGTGGAGGCCTCGTGTCCTTCCCGGATTACTTCTTGCTTTCCAAAATTCTTAAATATTCCAAAATGCAGAAAAATTGCCATTAGAATTGTTTTGGAGTCGGTTTACTTACCGTACCACATACCTATTCCTTTTCAGAGTCTGAAACGTTCTGGAAAGTGTCCCTTATGTATTCCTCCGGGGTTACGGTTTCAATAATATTAGTTTCAATATTGATAGGATTACCTGAGATATAATGCTCGATTCTTTAACTGTTCACCACCCTCGGAATTGTGCCTTCGAAGTTGTTGATTTTTATGGCACCGGAACGATAGACCTCCTCCATAACGTAAGGACCTTCCCATTTAGAGAGAAGTTTCCCTGCAAAAAGTCTTAAACGAGAGTTGAATAGCAACACATAATCGCCTACGTTAAATTCTCGCTTTTGTATTCTTTTGTCATGCCATCTTTTAACTTTTTCTTTGAATAGCTTGGCATTCTTGTAGGCCTGGGTTCTCCATTCATCAAGTGAGCTAATATCAAATAACCTCTTCTCACCGGCAAGTTTGAAGTCATAGTTCAGCTCTTTAATAGCCCAATATGCCTTATGTTCAAGTTCTAGAGGTAAGTGACATGTTTTTCCATAAACCATCTTATATGGAGACATACCCATAGGATTTTTATATGCAGTTCTATAGGCCCATAATGCATCATCAAGTTTCTTGGACCAATTCTTTCTAGATCTATTCACAGTCTTTTGCAAAATTAACTTGAGCTCTCTATTGCTCAACTCTACTTGACAACTAGACTGCGGGTGATAAGGAGATGCGATTCTATGATTAACATCATACTTAGCAAGCATCTTACGGAAAGCACCACGAATAAAATGTGAACCACCATCAGTCATAAGATATCTAGGGACTCCAAACCTCGGAAAAATAACTTCTTTAAGCATCTTAATAGAGGTGTTATGATCAGCACTACTAGTTGGAGCCTCTACCCACTTAGTAACGTAATCAACAACAACTAAAATATGTGTATATCCATTAGAGGCAGGAAAAGGTCCCATATAATCAAAGCCCCAAACATCAAATGGTTCAATAACAAGAGAATAATTCATAAGCATTTTTGACGTCTACTAATATTACCAATTCTTTGGCATTCATCACAAGACAAAACAAACTTACGAGCATCTTTGAAGAGAGTAGGCCAATAAAAACCGGATTGCAATACCTTATGTGCAGTTATATCTCCAGCGTGGTGTCCCCATATGGTTCGAAGTGAGACTTGTGTAGGATCTGTTCCTATTCATGCTCAGGTACACAATATCTAATAACACCATCTACTCCTTTATAAAGGTGTGGGTCATCCCAGAAGTAATGTCTTAAATCATAAAAGAACTTTTTCTTTTGCTGGTATGTGAAACCAGGTGGTATAAGTTTAGCAACAATGTAATTAGCATAATTAGCATATCATGGAGCAGTACGAGAAGCATTAGTGACTGCTAATTGTTCATCAGGAAAGCTATCATCAATAGGTAGTGGGTCATCAAGAGCACTCTCTAATCTAGACAAGTTGTCTACAACGTGGTTCTCAGCTCCCTTTCTATTAATAATATGCAAATCAAATTCTTGGAGCAAGAGAACCCATCTAATGAGTCTAGGCTTAGCATCTTTCTTTTCCATAAGATATTTAATAGCAGCATGATTAGTGTGAATCGTAACTTTGGAATCAACAATGTAAGGTCTAAACTTATCACATGCAAATACAACTGGTAAGAACTCTTTTTCAGTAGTAGCATAATTTCTCTGGGCTGTGTCAAGAGTTTTACTAGCATACTGGATAATATTCAATTTCTTATCAACTCTTTGCCCTAGAACAGCACCTACAGCATAATCGCTAGCATCACACATAATTTCAAAAGGTAAATTCCAATCAGGTGGCTGAACAATAGGTACAGTGATCAAAGCTTTCTTAAGTATTTCAAAGGCTTCTACACAATCATCATCAAAGACAAAAGGAATATCTTTTTGCAATAAATTAGTCAGAGGCCTAACCGGCATGACCAAGGAAACTCCTTATACCTTTTATGTCCTTGGGACATGGCATCTTTTCAATGGCATCAACTTTAGCTTTATCAACTTCAATACTTCTCTCGGAAATCTTATGCCCCAAGACAATGCCTTCATTAACCATAAAGTGGCACTTTTCCCAATTCAAGACAAGACTAGTGTCTTCACATCTGTGCAAAACTAGATCAAGTTTGCTCAAGCAATCATCAAAAGAGGATCCATAAACGGAGAAATCATGCATGAATACCTCACAAATCTTTTCACAAAATTCATAGAATATAGCCATCATGCTTCTTTGAAAGGTAGCAGGTGCATTACATAAACCAAAAGGCATACGTCTATAAAAAAAAGTACCGAAAGGGCAAGTAAAAGTAGTTTTTGATTGATCCTCCGCTGACACAGGTATTTGAGAGAAACCAGAATAACCATCTAGAAAGCAAAAATGTGTATGTTTGGATAGTCTTTCTAGCATTTGATCAATAAAAGGTAAAGGGTAATGATCTTTCTTAGTAGCCTTATTTAATTTGTCGAAATCAATTACCATCCTATAACCTGTAATAATTCTTTGCGGGATCAATTCATCTTTATCATTAGGAAAAATGGTAATACCTCCCTTTTTAGGAACACAATGGACAGGGCTTACCCGATCACTATCAGCCACGGGATAAATTATACCTGCCTCAAGGAGCTTTAGTATCTCCTTTCTTACCACTTCTTTTATCTTAGGATTTAACCGTCGTTGAGGATCTCTAACTGGTTTGGCATCTTTCTCCACTTTTATTTTGTGTTGGCATAGAGTGGGACTAATGCCCTTAAGATCATCCAGAGTATATCCAATAGCAGCATGGTGCTTCTTTAGAGTTTTCAATAATCTTTCTTCTTCTTGCTCTGAAAGGTTAGCACTAATAATAACATGATATATTTTCTTTTCATCAAGATAAGCATACTTAAGATTATCAGGTAATGGTTTGAGCTCAAACATAGGATCACCCTCGGGTGGAGGGGGATCCCCTAGAATTTCAACAGGTAGGTTGTGTTTCAGAATAGGGCCCTGTTGAAGGAATACTTTATCTATTTCCCTTCTTTCTATCATAAACATATCATTTTCATGGTCTAGCAAATATTGTTCTAACGGATCAGTAGGAGGCACGGCAATAGAAGCAAGACCAATAATCTCATCCTTACTAGGTGATTCTTTATCACGGGGTTGTCTACGAAATTAGCAAAATTAAACTCATGAGACATATCCCCTAAGCCAATTGTAACAACATCCTTTTTGCAATCAATCCTAGCATTAACAGTATTCAAGAAGGGTCTACCAAAAATAATGGGACAAAAGTCATCCTGTGGGGAACCAAGAACAAGAAAATCAGCAGGATATTTAACCTTCCCACACAAGACTTCAACATCTCTAACAATCCCAACTAGCTTAATGGTGTTCCTATTGGCAAGCTTGATAGCAACATCAATACCTTCTATTTCAGCAGGTGCAATATCATGCATAATTTCTTTATATAAGTCATAGGGTATTGCACTACCACTAGCACCCATATCACATAAGCCATGATAACAATGATCTCCTATTTTAATAGAAATATCAGGCATGCCTACAATAGGTCTATGTATCTTAGCATCTGGTCTAGCAATATTAGCAGTTTCACCACAGAAATAACATGCCCATCTAAATTATCATCCAAGAGATCTTTAACCATAGCAATACAAGGTTCAACTTTGATTTGCTCAGGAGGTGTATAAGTTCTAGTATTAGTCTTACGAACAATAGTTGAAGTTTTAGCATGATCCTTTATCATAACATGAAAAGGAGGTTTCTCAACATAAGTAGTAGGAACAATAGGATCATCATAAGTGATAGTACTTTCTTCAACTGTAATAGGTGTAACTACTTTTACTTCAAGGGGAGGATTATATTTAAACCACTTCTCCTTAGGGAGATCAACGTGAGTAGCAAAAGATTCACAAAAAGCAGCTACTATCTCAGAGTTAAGTCCATACTTAGCGCTAAATCCACGAAAAGCATCGGTATCCATAAAAGATTTAACACAATCAAACTTAGGTGTTATACCTGACTCCTTACCATCGTCGGAACCCCAATCTTCAGAGTTACATTTAATTCTTTCCAATAAATCCCACTTGAATTTCAGTAGTCTTCAGCATATAAGAACCAGCACAGGAAGTATCAAGCATGGTGCGATCATTGAGAGAAAGCCGAGCATAAAAGTTTTGAATAATCATTTCTCTCGAGAGCTCATGATTGGGGCATGAATATAACATTGACTTAAGCCTCCCCCAAGCTTGAGCGATGCTTTCTCCTTCGTGAGGCTAGAAATTATATATATAATTACGATCACGATGAACAAGCTGCATAGGATAGAACTTCTGGTGAAATTCCAACTTCAATCGTTTATAATTCCAAGATTCCATATCATCACATAGCCTATACCATGTCAACGCATCTCCCTTCAAAGATAGAGGGAAGACCTTCCTTTTGACAACATCATCGGGAATACCTGCAAGCTTAAATAATCCACAAACTTCATCCACAAAGATCAGGTGTAAATCGGGATGCAATGTTCCATCTACTGCAAAAGGATTAGCTAGCAGTTTCTCTATCATACCCGAAGGAATCTCAAAGTAAATATTTTCAGTAGGTTCGGTAGGTTGAGGAGCAACTCTTTGCTCTACTGGTCGGGGTGAAGATATTCCGAACAAGCCCCTCAAAGGATTAGTTTCCATAGTAACAAGTGACAGAAAATTTCAGCACACTATATAAATGTTTCCTTACCAAGTTCCACTCACCAAAGGCGCTACACTCCCCAGCAACGGCGCCAGAAAAGAGTCTTGATGACCCACAAGTATAGGGGGCCTATCATAGTCCTTTCGATAAGTAAGAGTGTTGAACCCAACAAGGAGCAAAAGGAAATGACAAGCGGTTTTCAGTAAGGTATTCTCTGCAAGCACTAAAATTGTAGGTAACAGATAATTTTGTGATAAGATAATTTGTAACGGGTAACAAGCAATGAAAGTAAATAAAGTGCAGCAAGGTGGCCCAATCCTTTTTGTAGCAAAGGACAAGCCTGGACAACTTATAATGAGAAAAACGCTCCCGAGGACACATGGGAATTATTGTCAAGCTAGTTTTCATCACGCTCATATGATTCGCGTTCGGTACTTTGATAATTTGATATGTGGGTGGACCGGTGCTTGGGTACTGCCCTTACTTGGACAAGCATCCCACTTATGATTAACCCCTATTGCAAGCATCCGCAACTACAAAAGAAGTATTAAGGTGAACCTAACCACAGCATTAGACATATGGATCCAAATCAGCCCCTTACGAAGCAACGCATAAACTCGGGTTTAACCTTCTGTCACTCTAGCAACCCATCATCTACTTATTACTTCCCAATGCCTTCCTCTAGGCCCAAATAATGGTGAAATGTCATGCAGTCGACGTTCACATAACACCACTAGAGGAGAGACAACATACATCTCATCAAAATATCGAACGAATACCAAATTCACATGACTACTAATAGCAAGACTTCACCCATGTCCTCAGGAACAAAAGTAACTACTCACAAAGCATATTCATGTTCATAATCAGAGGAGTATTAATATGCATTAAGGATCTGAACATTTGATCTTCCACCAAGTAAACCAATTAGCATCAACTACAAGGAGTAATCAACACTACTAGCAACCCACAGGTACCAATTTGTGGTTTGGATACAAGATTGGATACAAGAGATGAACTAGGGTTTTGAGTGGAGATGGTGCTGGTGAAGATGTTGATGGAGATTGACCCCCTCCCGATGAAAGGATCGTTGGTGATGACGATGGTGATGATTTCCCCCTCCCGGAATGAAGTTTCCCGGCGAGAACAGCTCATGGAGCCCTAGATTAGTTCCGCCAAGGTTCCGCCTCGTGGCGGCGGAGTTTCATCCCGTAAGCTTGCTTACTATTTTTTTAAGGGTAAAAGCCTTCATATAGCAGAAGATGGGCACCGGAGGGCCACCAGGGGGCCCAGGAGACAGGGGGCGCGCCCAGTAGGGGTGGGCGCACCCCCACCCTCCTGGACAAGGTGTGGGCCCCCTCTTGTGTTTTATTCGCTCAATAATTCTTATTAATTTCAAAAATAACTTCCGTGGAGTTTCGAGATTTTTGGAGCTGTGCAGAATAGGTTTCCAATATTTGCTCCTTTTCCAGCCTGAATTCCAGCTACCGGCATTCCCCCTCTTCATGGTAACCTTGTAAAATAAGAGAGAATAGCCATAAGTATTGAGATATAATGTGTAATAACAGCCCATAATGCAATAAATATTGATATAAAAGCATGATGCAAAATGGACGTATCAGTATCTTTGGGCCCTCTTGGTAATGCACATCACTATAAGCCTTGCAAGCATTGTGACTAATGAGTTAGTTGCGGGATGATGCATTATGAAACGAGTAAAGAGACTTGTCGGTAATGAGATTGAGCTAGGTATTGAGATAGCGACGATCGAATCTCGGGCAAGTAACATACCGATGACAAAGGGAACAACGTATGTTGTTATGCGATTTGACCGATAAAGATCTTCGTAGGACATGTAGGAACCAATATGAGCATCCAGGTTCCGCTATTGGTTATTGACCAGAGACGTGTCTCGGTCATGTCTACATAGTTCTCGAACCCGTAGGGTCCGCACGCCTAACGTTCGATGACGATCGGTATTATGAGTTTATGTAATTTGATGTACTGAAGGTAGTTCGGAGTCCCGGATATGATCACGGACATGACGAGGAGTCTCGAAATGGTCGAGACATAAAGATCTATATATTGGATGACTATGTTTGGATATTGGAAGTGTCCCGGGCAAGTTCGGGCATATACCGGAGTACCGGGGGGGGGGGTTACCGGAACCCCCTGGGGAGTGTAATGGGCCTATTGGGCCTTAGTGGAGAAGAGGAGGGGCGGCCAAGGCAGGGGCGCGCGCCCCCTCCCCCTCTAGTACGAATTGGACAAGGAGGGGGGCGGCGCCCCCCTTTCCTTTCCCCCACTCTCCTCCTTCCCCCTTCTCCTACTCCTACTAGGAAAGGAGGAGTCGTACTCCCAGTGGGAGTAGGACTCCCCCCTTGGTGCGCCCTCCTCCTGGCCGACCGCCTCCCCCTAGACCCTTTATATACGAGGGCGGGAAGGGCACTGTCGGTGTCAAAACCATCGGATCTCGGGTAGGGGGTCCCGATCTGTGCGTCAAGGCTGATGGTAACAGGAAGTAAGGGACACAGATGTTTACCCAGGTTCGGGCCCTCTCGATGGAGGTAAAACCCTACTTCATGCTTGATTAATATTGATGATATGGGTAGTACAAGAGTAGATCTACCACGAGATCGTAGAGGCTAAACCCTAGGAGGTAGCCTATGATGGTATGATTGTAATTGTGATCGACCTTCTAAGGACCAACCTCTCCGGTTTATATAGACACCGGAGAGAGCTAGGGTTTACATGGAATCGGTTACAAGGAAGGAAATATAATATCCGGATCGCCAAGCTTGCCACCCATGCAAAGGAAAGTCCCATTCGGACATGGGCCAAAGTCTTGAGTCTTGTATCTTCACGCTTCAATAGTCCGGACGTTGTACACAGTCCGGCTATCCGGATACCCCCTAATCCAGGACTCCCTCAGTAGCCCCTGAACCAGGCTTCAATGACGATGAGTCCGGCGCGCAGTATTGCCTTCGGCATTGCAAGGCGGGTTCCTTCTCCGAATACTCCAAAGCAATTATCGAACACTCAAATCATGTCCGAGTCTGCAAGATGGTCTTCATATGCCACCATAGAGGGAATGATATTTCACAAAGGCCATCTGCTGACAATTTTTTCCTGATGACGTGATATGTTATTACGGTTGGATCATTATTCGATCGGATCCATCATTCAAACCGTTTCCCCACAACCAGCTACAGCGCATATTACAAGGCGGTTTCTTTGACACGTCTTGTCAAAGTAGAGATCGTGTGCCCTTATCACAGGATTCTCATCAATACGGGTATGGGTAATCCCACCACGCCATTAATCGTGGCGCTTGGGAAACAAGCGATTCCCAACGGGCAAGTGGGGAGGTGCACCGCTTCCGGTGCCTCTATAAAGGGATAAGATTCCCCCATTTTCACCCACGCCTTCTTCCTCCTTAGCCCACTCTTGCCCCCTCGAGCTCCAGCGCCCAAGCCCAAGTCTTCCCCGCACAGCTAAACATGTCCAGAGCAGGAGGCAAGTGGTGGCTTCCACCATCAAGGAGAAGCACATCGCAAATCTTCGGGCGGCCGGATACTTGGCCGTGGACATAGCGCACCGTCTACCGGACACCGGGCAGGTCATCCCGACCCCAGGACCCCACGAGAGGGTCATATTCGTCGCCCACTTCATCTGTGGACTGGGATTTCCACTCCATCCCTTCATCCGCGGGCTTATGTTCTACTACGGGCTAGATTTCCATGATCTAGCCCCGAATTTCGTCCTCAACATTGCGGCGTTCATCGTCGTGTGCGAGGCCTTCCTCCGCATCCGGCCTCACTTCGGCCTATGGCTGCATACTTTCTGCGTGAAGCCGAAGGTGGTAAGCGGCCAACAGGCGGAGTGTGGAGGGGCCATGGTGGGCAGAATGCCCAACGTCACATGGCTCGACGGCTCCTTTGCGGAGACCGTAAAAGGGTGGCAATCGGGGTGGTTCTACATCACCGAGCCGCGCGGCGCCAACTGGGCAGCGGCCCCCGAGTTCCGATCTGGAGCTCCCATGCCGCTCACCTCCTGGGAGAAGAAGGGCATGTCCTGGGGCGATTCCACGGAGCTGGCCGGACTCCAAACATGCGTCAAAAGCATGAAGGACAAGAACATCAAGCTTGTCAATGTGATCCAGGTCATGCTCGTTCGACGAATCTTGCCCTGCCAGAGGCGGGTAGTCAATCTGTGGGAGTTTGTCCCAACCGAGCACCGGACGCTCCAGAGGCTCTACGACATGACGCACAAAGGTGCATGGAAGGTGCTGTTCAAGGCCTCTGAAGTGCCTCCTCCGACATCCGAGGACCGCGGGCTTCATGGCGCGCGGGCTCCTAGGCCGGTGAGTTCTTCGATTGACACCGGACCCAGTTCTTCCCGATATATTCACAGCAGTGCCTTAAATAGTTGTGCATATTTGCTTCAGGATTACGTGGAGACAGCGGAGCAGGTTTACTGCCTGGCTCCGCTGCCAGAAGACCCAGCAGATGCTCTCCTGACGGAGATGCTGGTCCCGGCGCCGTACAAGGTGCCGCTGAAGAAGGCCGAGAAGAAGGCCCCGGGATCCGAAAGGGTCTCCGGCATAAGGTTGTGCCGGAAGCCTCGTCCGAAGACGACGAGGTGGACTCCTCCCACGAAGGGGAGGAGGAAGAAGAGAAGAATAAGCCCCATCCGGAAAGGATGAGGGGTCCGGGGAGGCGGACCAGGGGGCCGGAAAAGGCCCCCGACGCAAGGTCGTCATACCCCTGTCGTCGGATGATGACGAGTCAGATTCCTCCCACGGAGGCGGGGGGAACCAAGAAGAAATTCCACCTCCCTTTGACCGGGAGGGAAGAAAAAAAAGCCACCGGGAGGGGAGGGCGTCCAAGAAGGGGAAGGTGCCCCTTCCGGACTATTCCGCCACGGCCGCTCATAGCAAGGAGGGGTGGCTGCCCAGGGGGAAGCCCCTAGTGCAATCGTAAGTATCCGCACTCTATCATGATTTCACTTCATAGTTTTTCAATTTTATAATGCCGGACATATGTGCAGTCCGGCCAGGGACCTCCCCGAAGTGTCTTCCTCCGGGTCCCTGAGTGATTCAGATATCAATTCGCTTCCGACAGCCACTACTCCCCAACACGTGGATGACACGGAGGTGTTGTCCCGCAGGCTCCCAGAGCGGGGGGAGGTGACTCTGGAGATGCCCCAAGGCGGGGTCGCAGACGTCGGACACGCGGAGTTCAAGATCCCCGCGGATCGTGTCGATGAGAGCCTTGGCCAGCCAAGCTCTCAGCCGAACACAATTTCGGAACCTTCGATGGTTCCAGACTCAGGCGAGCGAACCCTCACTAAGGAGGGCGAGCCGTCTGTGTCGCGGACTTCCGCTGCGCGTGAGGCACTGGAAGGCCTGCTGGAAGCGCTTCACGGCGCTTCCCTGGATGAAGGGCACCGTACTCTTATGAGTACAGTGATTCAGAAGGTTTCGTCCGCCAACAGCGGACTAACCGAAGCTTGCACCAGCCTCCTAACAGGCTTCGAGGTAAGTAATAAATATGTGCAAAATTACCACCCGATAGGTAGTAGCCCCTGATACTCTGTTTGGTGTTCGCAAAGAAAAGCCGAGCAGAGGGTCAATTATAATCCGCGGGAGTCTAATCATAAGTATTATTATGAATAAGCGGTTGGCTTTGCTTGTCTGCCACTTGCCGTCATCGCCGAGGTTGCCGAACTAGAGCGGGACTCGGCAGCGTGAGGAGAGCTCGACCTCGCAAAGAGGCAGCTCGAAGGGAACAAGGTTAAGTAATTCCCGCTCTTATATATTTAAGGATAGGCAGAATTGGTGGGTCTAACACCTAAGTGTTGTGACCGTGTAACAGGGGCCACCGTCGAAGTGGCATCCCTGAAGAAGGCGCTGTCCGAGGCCGAAGACAAGGCGGCCTCAGAGTGTAAGGAGCGCGAAAAGCAAAGTGCTAGGGTAGGTGAGGTACAGCGAGAGCTCCAGGACCTCGGCAAGAAATGCGAGTCCATGGAGCATGATCTGAAGGCGAAAGAGGCCGAGCTTGCGAAGGCCCTTACGAATTTAAAAGACGCCAAGGCCGAAGCCGAGAAAGCACAGCAGGAGATCCCGGAGGCCAAGAAGATAGCAGAGGGTAAGAAGTTCTTTATGCAAAGCAAACATGTGGAGGCGTTTCTTTTACTTACTCAATTCGGAGCTCTCCGGGGCATTCGCAGATCTGCTATCAACGATCGAGCCAGCGGAGTTATACCGTGCCTGGAGGGGAACTCAGCGGAGAAGCTGTTTTGGTCCCAATATGTGGGGCGAACACCGATGCCTCTGGTGACCAATCAAGCGGTTGGTCGAACTCCTGTGGTGGCGAACTGGCTATGAAAGGTTTCATAGTCCGGATGTGGCCTGGTGAGCTCATGCCCAGTAGCTACTTCGGCCTGATCAAGTGGATGGTGGATGCCTGCCCGCGGTTTGAGGTGATCAAGCGATCCGTGTGCATCGAGGGTGCCCGCCGGACCTTTGCCCGCGTGAAGGTGCATTGGGGCAAGCTGGATGCGGAGAAGCTGGTCAAGGACGGGCCATAGGAGGGCAAGGCGCATCGCCATCCCGAGCTGTACTATGATGGCGTTATGAAGGGTGCTCGTCTCATGGCTGAGGAATGTACCAAGGACACCATTTTTTTAATGAATTCACTTCTGTCATGTTTGTATTTTAAGGACGAAATTACTTGCGCTATGTAGCGCTTTTGTTATTTAAAATATTACCTTCTGTGCGGCTGTTTATAAAATCCTGAAAGTAGGCCAGTCGTCGGCTTCCGCCCAGCGTGACTAACCTTTGGGGTATTCGTGGAAAACCGGACACTCTTTATCCAAATGTTTGGTCCCTTAAGGAGGTGTCCGGCGCAGCGAATGAGGCAATCGGACTATGCGGCTTTATAACTTTCACTTAGCCATAGAAGTCTACAATTTTAAATTTCGGCGAAGCCCCTATAATCCGGAAGGCCGAATTGGGGCGCTATATATGCCTAGATCGGACAAAGCCGATTTGTCGCCTAAAGCGGAAAATCTTTAAGGATTTTAGTACCTCTCGAACAGCGACCGGCTCTCGCCACATCATGTCGGTCAGTTTTCGGCTTTCTCTACTGAGGTGCTCGTCCGGAAGAATCAGGACACAATCGCAGTAGTTCTAACTGCGCTACCTTAGCCGATATAACGGAACGTAAGGCACCAAAACAAGGGAGCCGGGCTATCCCAACTATAGACCCAAGACATGATTCGGAGCTGATGCATATAGTGCTATAAGTTCGGGGTGCCGCACCATTGAAAGTGTTCAGACTTTCATTTGCCATATTACAGGGTGCCATGAGAAGCCCCTGGCAAACTGACCATACCAAGGTGTACGGATGCAAAATCAAATAAACATTTATAGGAGAAAAAAATGCTCCGATAAGAATAATAAGCCGACGTTATATATAATCTCCCATTGACGAAAAATACGTTTAACCGTATGTTTACAAAGGATGCATTAAGCGGAGATAAATAGGACTATTTGACATGTCCTATCCAGGGGTAGGCTGTGTACAGGTAGATAAAGCAGGTATAATGATCGCAAATAGATTCCACCTCGGTTTTATTCTATGCTGCACGTCTGTTGCCTCCTTGGATGTCTCTCCCCTATGAGTCCGACAATTCGGCTCTTCTGAGGATGCTGCACTAGCATGGTGTCCTGAAAGGTAAAAGGGAAAGACTATGAAGGTATTTGGCAGTTACCCGCATTGTTGACTGAGTCGTTGATGCGCCTCCGCCTATGCCCATGGTATCTTGAGTGCGTAATTGTGTACGCATGGCACGAATGCTGCTTTGGAGGGGCTTGAGCGGAGGCCGGACTGCTAATCACGATCTTGGTGTTCCTGATGATCCTGTTGCGGGGTGCTCCGGACTCGCTTGACAGTGCTCGAAGTTGTCGCCGGATTGGTGTGTCGGAGTAGGCCGCATTGTACTTCTACCGCGAGGGCTGCCGTATGCTCTTCTGTTCGAAGGGAGTGGTCCATATTTCCATTGACAGTGATGACCCCGCGTGGTCCTGGCATCTAGAGCTTGAGGTATGCATAATGCAGTACCGCATTGAATCTAGCGAATGCGGTTCGTCCAAGCAGTGTGTGGTAACCGCTGCGAAAAGGTACGATATCAAAGATTAACTCTTCGCTCTGGAAGTTATCTGGGGATCCGAAGACCACTTCCAACATTATAGAGCCCGTACAGCGGGCCTCTACTCCGGGGATTACACCTTTAAAGGTAGTTTTGGTGGGCTTGATCCTTGAAGGATCAATGCCCATCTTGCACTGTGTCCTGATAAAGCAGGTTCAGGCTACTACCGCCGTCCATGAGGACGCGTGTGAGGTGGAATTCGTCGATGATTGGGTCTAGGACCAGTGCGGCTGAGCCGCCATGATGGATGCTAGTGGGATGATCCCTACGATCAAAGGTGATTGGACAGGCTGACCATGCATTGAATTTGGAGGCGACTGGCTCCATCGCATAGATGTCCCGTAGTGCCCACTTCCGTTCCCGTTTGGGGATGTGAGTGGCGTAGATCATATTGACCGTTTTCACCTGGGGGGGATTTCTTTTGTCCCCCCGTATTCGGACGCCGGGGTCATCATCGTCGCTGTGCAGCCCCTTGTCCTTGTTTTCGGCGTTTATCTTACCGGCCTGTTTGAACACCCAACAGTCTCTATTGGTGTGGTTGGCTGGTTTGTCCGGTGTGCCATGACTTTGGCATGAGCGCTCTAGTATGCGGTCCAGACTGGACGGTCCCTGATTATTTCTTTTGAACGGCTTTTTCCGCTGTCCGGACTTAGATCCGCTGAATCCGGCGTTGACTGCCGTGTCTTCAGTGTTGTCGCCGTTGTTCCGTCTCTTATGTCTGTTGCGCGTGGCTTGCCGTTAGCATCGCGGCCGTCCGAAACGCCGGAATGTGGCGTGGTGCCGCTGCGAGCCAACCAGCTATCCTCACCCACACAAAAATGGGTCATTAGGGTTGTGAGAGTTGCCATAGACTTGGGTTTTTCCTGGCCGAGGTGTTGAGCGAGCCATTCGTCACGGATATTATGCTTAAAGGACGCCAGGGCTTCGGCGTCCGGACAGTTGACTATTTGGTTCTTTTTAGTGAGGAACCGAGTCCAGAATTTCCTGGCTGACTCTCCGGGCTGTTGAGTAATGTGGCTTAGGTCATCAGCGTCCGGTTTCCGCACATATGTGCCCTGGAAGTTGTCAAGGAATGCGTCTTCCAGGTTTTCCCAACTGCCAATGGAATTTCTTTGGCGATGTTTAACCATTCTGCCGGGCTGGTCCTTTGAGCTTAAGGGGAGATACTTGATGGCGTGTAGATCATCTTCTGTGGCGCCCCGATTTAATCGTACACTAATCATGCACGCATAACGTACGATCAAGATCGAGGACTCACGGAAGATATCACAACACAACTCTAAAAGTAAAATAAGTCATACAAGCATCATAATACAAGCCGGGGGCCTCGAGGGCTCGAATACAAGTGCTCGGTCATAGGCGAGTCGTGAAGCAGACAATATCTGAGTACTGGACATAAGTTAAACAAGTTTGCCTTAAGAAGGCTAGCACAAACTGGGATCAGATCGAAAGAGGCGCAGCCTCCTGCAGGATCCTCCTAAACTACTCACAGTCGTCGCCGGGCTGCACGTAGTAGTAGGCACCTCCAAATGAAGTAGGGTCGTCATCGACGGTGGCGTCGCTCTGGGCTCCGGCATCTGTTGCGACAACGAGAAAAAGAAGGAAAGGGGGAAAAGGGGAGAAAGCAAGCCGTGAGTACTCATCCAAAGTACTGCAAGCAAGGAGCTACACTACATATGCATGTGTATATGTGTAAAGGGCCATATCGGTGGGTGAACTGCAGAATGCCGAATAAGAGGGGATAGCTAATCACGTCGAAGACTACGCTCGCAGCCTCCGTCTTCTGTGCAGTAGAAGAGAGTAGACTGAAATCCTCCAAGTAGCATCGCCAAGTAGCAACTCAAGTAGCATCTCAGAGCATCGCATAGCATAATCCTACCCGCGATCCTCTCCTCGTAGCCCTGTTAGAGAAGCGATCACGGGTTGTATCCGCACTTGGAAGGGTGTGTTTTATTAAGTATCCGGTTCTAGTTGTCATAAGGTCAAGGTACAACTCCGGTCGTCCTTTACCGAGGGACACGGCTATTGAATAGATTAAACTTCACTGCAGGGTGCACCACATAACCCAACACGCTTGATCCCATTTGGCGGACACACTTTTGGGGTCATGCCCGACCTCGGAAGATCAACACGTCGCAGCCCCACCTAGGCACAACAGAGAGGTCAAGACGCCGGTCTAAACCTAAGCGCCGCAGGGTGCGGGCCCATCGCCTCGAGCACACACTGCGTTCTAGGGCGGCGGAAGCGAACTAGCCCCTAATACAAGCGCAGCTTACGTTCCAATCCGGCGCCGGGCCGTTCGACGCCAAGAAGGCTTCGGTGATACCACGACGTCGGGATACCCATAACTACTCCCACGTAGATGGTTAGTGCGTATAGACCAAATGGCGGACTCGGATCAAATACCAAGATCTCGTTAAGCGTGTTAAGTATCATGAACGCCGAGCAGGCCAAGCCCACTGTCTCCTAGGTGGTCTCAACCTGCCTGCCGCTCATAACAAAGTAACGATCGGGGCCGTCGGGAACCAGGGCCCACCTCTACGGGATGGAGCCACTGTCCTTTCGGCCCCCTCATCGGAATCACTTGCGGGTACTCCTCGGTGACCCGACTTTAGTCACCATCTGTATAGTATGTATGTATGTATATACCCGTGATCACCTCCCAAGTGATCACGACCGATAATATAGCAAGGCGGTCGACAAGAGTGTAGGGCCAATGATGATAAACTAGCATCCTATACTAAGCATTTAGGATTGCGGGTAAGGTATCAATATTTCGAGCAACAATGACAAAGCTATGCAATGAGAATAGGAGTAATCAAACAGTAACATGCTACACTACTCTAATGCAAGAAGTATAGAGAAGAATAGGCGATATCTGGTGATCAAAGGGGGGGCTTGCCTGGTTGCTCAGACAAGAAGGAGGGGCCATCTTCGGTGTAGTCGAACACACGGACATCGGCACCGATCTCAGAGTCTACCGGAAAGAAGTAACGGAGGGGGAACACAATAAATAACAGAGCAATCAAATGTAACATAAAGCAAGACGCGGCAATAAGCGGTGCTAGGGGTGACCTAACGTAGTGGTAGGTGATACCGGCGAAGGGGGGAAACATCCGGGAAAGTATCCCCGGTGTTTCGTGTTTTCGGACAGATGAACCGGAGGGGAAATGTTGCAGGTTCACTATGTTAGGGACGTGTGGCGGATGAACGGGTTGCGTATCCAGATCCGTCTCGTCGTTCTGAGCAACTTTCATGTACAAAGTTTTTCCATCCGAGCTACGGTTTATTTTCTATTAATTTTAAAAGATTTAAATCATTTTAGGATTTATTTAATTATTTATTTTAACACTATCCAGAATAGTAAAAGGTGACGTCAGCATGTTGTCATCTTGGCGTCGGCAAGAATATCTGTTGTTGATCGGGTCAACTACGCGTGGGTCCCGCATGTCATAGTCATAGTTTAACTAAACCTAATTAACTAGTTAATTAATCATTAGTTATCTAATCAGATTTAATTAGGTTAATTAGCAGATCTAATTAAGTTAATTAATTATCTAATTAATTAATTAATTAATTAATTAATATTTTTCTAATTCTTCTTTTTTAAAAAAACGTTCTGGGGGCGGCCCCACATGTCAAAGGCACGGAGGCCTTAGCGGGGCAAGGCGTGCAGGCGCTGGCACTTGCTCGCTTAAGATGCCAGCATGGCAAGCGCCAAATCAAGGCGGCGTCGGCTGGTTGGCGGGCCGGCGCGAACGGTCGCCGGTGTGGCAACGGCGGGTGGCGCTGCCAGTGAGCAGTATGAGCGAGGCGAGTGAGCACACGGCGAACGCGAGGGGCGGAGCCCCGGGGCGGCCACAGCGGAGCAGGGAGGCGCGGTGGTCGACGTGCGACAGAGGAGAGACGGAGGGGGTTTTCCTCACCCTACGTTGCAGGGGAACGGGCGGCGAGGGTCGATGGCGCTCGTTGGGGAGGAGGATGGGGACGAGCGGCGGAGACGGGGAGCGGTCCGGCGGTGATGTGGCGTCCGCGAGGTGGTGGCGGGATAAGCAGCGACGTCGGGGGCGACGGTGATGAAGAGGAGGCAGTCCGGTGAGGCGGCATCGACGACGGGAATGGGGAGCGCCGGCGACAGAGAGGACCACGGCGATGGCGGGTGGTGGCGCGGAGACGACTAGTGGCGTCGGCGTCGGTCGAGGCCCTCTGCCTGATCGGCCGGGAAGGGAGGAGACGAGGAGGCGGTGGATGGGGGCCGTGAGGAGGAGGCCGAGGGCGGCGCTTCGGGCGTGGCGGCGACCATCCTCGGCCTTGAGCACACCGAGAGGAGGGAGCGAGTAGCGAGGGGTGGGGTCTTCGCCCGATCCAGATTGGATCGGGGAAAGAGGAGTGGCGGCGTGGGGGAGTGGGAGCGGTAGTGGCTAGGGTTTGAGGCGGGGGTTATGGGGATCGGTGGGCGGCACTGGTGGTCAGTTGGGCGAGAAGCCCAGGAAGGGGATCTTCTATGTTTTTTTTTTGTATTTCTTTGTTTTACTGTTCTTATTTATTTTACATTTTACTTTAGTTACACTTTATCTTTAGTTTAGTAAAATAAGACAATAGCTTTAAAAATAGTGTCTCAAAATAACCCACTATCCTAAAAGTTCTACCTCAAAATAAATAGTTTATCATTTTATAAAATATCAAAGGCACTTATTTAATCGTTTCAACTCATTGTTATAATCATTTTAGAGTATTAAAACATTTTATAAAAGTGGGGTTTCTTCACCATAATTACCTATGCATTATTTAGTTCCTCGAACATTTTAGTTTTAAAGTTTGAAAACTTTTCTTGTTTGCCTTGATTTTGAATTTTGAATTGGGGGATTGAATCATCGCGAGGTTTCTGACGAAGAAGAGTGGTGGCGTGGCATCATTAGTAGAGTTTTCTTGTAGCCTAATTATCCAGGCGTCACAATTCTCCTCCACTACAAGAAATCTCGTCCGAGATTTAAGAGGGGTCTAGGGGAAGGTGCAGTTACTGAAATTCTAACGAGTCTTCTCGGTGTTGGTTGTTCTTCTCGAAGAGGTCGATCCATTACATTGATGTCTTGAGTTCTTCTGCTTGGTCATCATGATGAAGTGGTCGTCCTTCCTTGGGGATCTTCATCGTATTTTACGGAAAGGATAAGGGTAGCTTCAAAAGGACGAGACCTCTACAAGGTTGACTATCCGTCGATAACATCGAGGAAGGTGGCGGAAGTTACTCTCGAATTGAACCTTAAGAAAATATCGAGAGCAAAGTAAGGAGGTACCATGAGAAGTTTCAAGCGGATAGGCAAGCGTTCGATGCCTAATCGAGGAAGGCGAAAGGGGTTCAGGCAACGAGAATAAGTATTGCGTCGATACCAAAATAGATCACTTGGGACGGTGGTCCGTGAATTACATCTGAGTCCACGACGAGGACTAACTCTGGGAAGCAGGGGTGTACAAGAGAGTCGAGTTTCGATCTGTGGGCTGTGGGTTATGGGCCCACCATGTGGTTGAAGGTAGGAAGGGGGCCGACATCTTGCACGGTCACGATAGCAAGGCGTGTCAGAGGGTAGCCTATCAGTTATATCGGCAACAACATCGGTACCAATGGCGGGGGACGAAGAGAACCATTTTCCTGCTCGTAGAATGAGGCGGACCAATAGGCAAAGTTCTCGTCCATCGGCGGTTACCGGGATGTCATCAACAAAAGTAACAGGATCTTACCGACAGATTTGTACACCGAGGTGTTTACATAAGCAGGGGAATATTGTTGCTCAGATCATATAGATCACAAGAAAGGTTAAACCAAACAATGAAAGGGAAATATGATTATCACATCAATAGAACAATGGAATGGAAAATGTGTTTAAACACATATTTCTGGGGTATATCCTTTCCAAGGACAAGTGGAGCATGATATCCATGACAGGATAGAAAGCAGAAAACCCTTTAGGTAAGGGGAGAGAAATCTCATGACATTACCCATACAGCGGTGTTTGGGTAATTGAGCAGGAAACATTTAGCATTGGGCTTCAAATGTCCTTGTTGAAAATCGAGGTACCATAGACATGCTTGAGATAAGCGTTGACATGGTCATCGGTGAAGATCAGACTTTGGAAACACAAAGGATCCATCAGGAGCAACTTATAAAATAAGTCTTACAATTTCCTCCAGGAAGAATGGTTATCCTTGCATAAGAAATTATAATGATAGGTCCTCGGCCGAGGGGTGCTAGGCATGACATCATCTTACCGGGTCATCTAAGAACCTTCATCATAACTCATGGAAAGTTGTCCCAACCATCATATCTGACCGAGATTCAGATCTGATTGGTGTCATGATACCTCGGACTCAGGATGTCCGAGAAGAAAAGGTGCAACACAATTGACGAGATGACAATGTAAGATTCTCGGGAAATGAACTATGAAGTGATTTCCGTTAACAAGAGTTCATCATTAACCCAAGGAGAGGACAAGGAGGTGTCTGGTGAACTCAACGGCAATTCATCGAGATTTCCAAAAGATGGATTTCCACAATTAAGTGAACAAGGAGATAACATTTGTCAGATCAAATGATATAAGGAAGTATGCTTGCGGAAAACATACACAATTAAAATTGGTTGAAAGGTGCACCCGAAATATGGGCTTAGGTAGCAGGATCAATGTTAGAATGGTGATTCGATAACCAATGGTCTAAGAATTAAATGTCGACCATTAACTTCAAAGCAATAGGGTTGTTAGAAGTTTTAGAATGTACACATCACAGACCATTTGTCGGTATTCCGATTAGAAACAACTCAAGGACCAAGAAAAGAATGGTGATGTTAATAAGTATCACTTGTATCAAGAATTCTTAAGGGTGGTGAATTTCCCATGACATTCTTGACATAGAAGATAGCAATACTACAAGGTAGAACATAATATAAGTCGGTTAACAAGGAACTCAAGGTATAGCCACAACACGAACAAGTTTGTGTTGGAAAGAAGGCAAGGAAGTAGTCGATGACACACAAATCATCAAGGGGCAAGGATGGTATTTCTCATCAAGAATTCGATAGATATCTTGGAAGACCTCAGAATGTTAATGATGATCACGTCACATTTGTCGAGAGGTTTTGAGAAGATGTAACTGATCGGTCAAGTCAACGGAAATGATGAAAGCAAAAGTCATTGGGACCATGGGTACGACACAAACTCGAAATCAAACTTGCTGTTCAAGGACAAACGATATGACGAGGAAGATCGATTGTAAGATTAGCTATTGTCGCAATTTGGTGCTCCGAGAATAAGGACCAGGTAGTATAGTTAAAAAGTTGCACGATAATGATATGGCCGATCAGGCTAGGAATGGCGTGATCGGTTACAAACTCGTACTTAGAGAAGATTATCCAGAGTTGTGGAACCATAGTGCACTCGGTTCAGTTATCGGTGTCTTTGAGTGTTTAATAACTTCGAGCCCATGAAAGATTATAATCGGTGAGAATGTAGCACTTGATGAAGAACTCATAAGAAGTTATGCGTTCAAGATAATCTCGAGATACCAGGGGTAATACTCAAGACGGATCAAAGTAGAGGTTGGACTAGGGTATTGATCCACGTAAGACAAATGTTTAAACTTGCCCGAGAAATGGGAACAAAGAAGAACAATATGGTCGGAACCATGATTGCAAAGGCCGGATCCCGATATAAGATGAACTTATACCAAGGAATAATTAATTTAAGAGAAGCTTTTAATGATAAGATCTACATCGGGTCCATGGGCATGAACACAAAGTTCAAGGTCGACTCCCACTTCTCCAATACACAACTTTTCATTTATTGCTCTCGATTAAGAATGTTTAGAGTTTGAAAGTTTAATCGGCGGAATACCGTAAGGTTATGACCCATGAAGACTTTTGGGTTCACACAAATTAAGGAAGGTATATGTTCAACCCATGGGGCATCTTAGAAACATATACCACAATTTCAGGAATAAATAACACAAGATCGATAGTAGAGCATTTGGAGGAAGCAGAGGATACAATTTATCAAAGGCATTGTGTATCCGAGGAAACGCCACAAGCTTATAGAATACTAAGGATCTTTGTCGGATAAAATCCAACAAAGGATCCGTGGTCCACAAAGGGTCCGATGTGAGCATCGGTACTCAACCAGAGGAAGAAGGAATGCAAGGAGATCGGTTTATGGAAACAACCGACTAACTCAAATCTCCAATGCAAAGGAATTGTGAATTTAAGATAAGGGATCAAGCAATGCTCGATTGGGGATGGATAAGCTGAATAGCCTTAGGGTACAATCATCAACAATTTGATGGGTCGAGATCCAACTCATGTTCAAAATGACGATGAGCCGGAAAGATAATTTAGAAGGATCATCTGATGAGTGTGTGCTTTCACACACATGTTTGAATCGATAGGACCAAAATGACGGTGTCTAAGGATACTAACAAATATTGCCAGACATATGGAAAGCATCCATAATGCAAGCAGAGAAGTATTGCCGAGCAATAAGCTACTAAGGATTTTTGGAGGATCAAATAGTATTTCGAAGACCAATGTGAAACACATGAACAAGTGGGGTTGAACCGATACTCAATAAGGGCGAGAAATTAATCATAGGGGTATTCGGTGGCGTGAACTGCTAGGCAGTAGGCACAAAGTATTCTCGGAATAATAGAGAAAACTTCGGGGTATCTTGTACTAACAAGATCAATGGGGGATGATCGTATGAATGGCAAGTGTAAGTAGTTATTCATAAGGATGTTTCGGTGGTAGGGAATTGCAAACGCGTCAGGCACAAGGTCTCGAGAGAATATCGGAGAGTATCTTCTTCTTCTGGTGCAGCAAGCGGTCATCGGTAACAAGGGGCTCTCCGGGAGAAAGTACTTGCGAGAACCTAAAGTTAGTTTTGTTTTTAGTAAAATCATTTAACCCGAATAGAAGAGAGCTCAGAGTCCCAGAGTAAAGGTCTAGGAGTAAAAGATCCTACTACCACCCAATGGCGACGTGTGCCCGTAAGACACACAGCCATGTTAGTAAAAGTTTTGTATTGACTAGACTCGACTTCGGCCAAGGAGTATAGAAGGATTCTACAGCAATCGGCTCGATACCAACTGTGGACGCCCGATTTAATCAGACACTAATCATGCACGCAAACGTAACGATCAAGAACAGGACTCACGGAAGATATCACAACACAACTCTAAAAGTAAAATAAGTCATACAAGCATCATAATACAAGCCGTGGGCCTCGAGGGCTCGAATACAAGTGCTCGGTCATAGACGCAGTCGTGAAGCAACAATATCTCGAGTACTGAGACATAAGTTAAACAAGTTTGCCTTAAGAAGGCTAGCACAAACTGGGATACAGATCGAAGAGGCGCAGCCTCCCGCCAGGATCCTCCTAAACTACTCCCGGTCGTCGCTGGCTGCACGTAGTAGTAGGCACCTCCAGTGAAGTAGGGTCGTCATCGACGGTGGCGTCTGGCTCCTGGGCTCCAGTATCTGGTTGCGACAACCAGAAAGAAGGGAAAGGGGGAAAAAAGGGGGGAGAAAGCAACCGTGAGTACTCATCCAAAGTACTCGCAAGCAAGGAGCTACACTACATATGCATGTGTATATGTGTAAAGGGCCATATCAGTGGACTGAACTGCAGAATGCCAGAATAAGAGGGGGATAGCTAATCCTGTCGAAGACTACGCTTCTGGCAGCCTCCGTCTTGCAGCAGGTAGAAGAGAGTAGACTGAAATCCTCCAAGTAGCATCGCCAAGTAGCAACTCCAAGTAGCATCTCCAGTAGCATCGCATAGCATAATCCTACCCGGCGATCCTCTCCTCGTAGCCCTGTTAGAGAGCGATCACCGGGTTGTATCTGGCACTTGGAAGGGTGTGTTTTATTAAGTATCCGGTTCTAGTTGTCATAAGGTCAAGGTACAACTCCGGGTTGTCCTTTTACCGAGGGACACGGCTATTCGAATAGATTAAACTTCCCTGCAGGGGTGCACCACATAACCCAACACGCTTGATCCCATTTGGCCGACACACTTTTCGGGTCATGCCCGCCTCGGAAGATCAACACGCCGCAGCCCCACCTAGGCACAACAGAGAGGTCAAGACGCCGGTCTAAACCTAAGCGCGCAGGGTGCGGGCCCATCGCCTCGAGCACACACAAGACGTTGCGAGGGCGGCCGGAAGCGAACCAGCCCCTAATACAAGCGCAGCTTACGTTCCAATCCGTAGCCGCCGCCGACGCCAAGAAGGCTTGGTGATACCACGACGTCGGGATACCCATAACTACTCCCACGTAGATGGTTAGTGCGTATAGACCAAATGGCCGACTCGGATCAAATACCAAGATCTCGTTAAGCGTGTTAAGTATCCGAGCGCCGAACAGGCCAAGCCCACCTGCCTCCTAGGTGGTCTCAACCTGCCTGCCGCTCCATAACAAAGTAATGATCGGGGCCGTCGGGAACCCGGGCCCACCTCTACCGGGATGGAGCCACTGTCCTTTCAGCCCCTCATCGTAATCACTTATGGTACTCCTCGGTGACCCGACTTTAGTCACCATCTCAGATAGTATGTATGTATGTATATACCGTGATCACCTCCCAAGTGATCACGACCCGATAGTATAGCAAGGCGATCGACAAGAGTGTAGGGCCAATGATGATAAACTAGCATCCTATACTAAGCATTTAGGATTGCGGGTAAGGTATCAATGACTGTAGCAACAATGACAGGCTATGCAACAGAATAGGAGTAATCAAAAAGTAACATGCTACACTACTCTAATGCAAGAAGTATAGAGAAGAATAGGCGATATCTGGTGATCAAAGGGGGGGCTTGCCTGGTTGCTCAGACAAGAAGGAGGGGCCATCTTCGGTGTAGTCGAACACACGGACATCGGCACCGATCTCGAGTCTCTAGGAAAGAAGTAATAGCGGGGGAACACAATAAATAATGAGCAATCAAATGTAACATAAAGCAAGACGCTGCAATAAGCGGTGCTAGGGGTGACCTAACGTAGTGGTAGGTGATCTGGTGAAGGAAACATCAGGAAAGTATCCCGGTGTTTCGTGTTTTCGGACAGATGAACCGGAGGGGAAATGTTGCAGGTTCACTATGTTAGGGACGTGTGGCGGATGAACGGGTTGCGTATCCAGATCCGTCTCGTCGTTCTGAGCAACTTTTATGTACAAAGTTTTTCCATCCGAGCTACGGTTTATTTTCTATTAATTTTAAAAGATTTAAATCATTTTAGGATTTATTTAATTATTTATTTTAACACTATCCAGAATAGTAAAAGGTGACGTCAGCATGTTGTCATCTCGACGTCAAGAGTCAACTGTGCTGTTGATCGGGTCAACTACGCGTGGGTCCCGCATGTCATAGTCATAGTTTAACTAAACCTAATTAACTAGTTAATTAATCATTAGTTATCTAATCAGATTTAATTAGGTTAATTAGCAGATCTAATTAAGTTAATTAATTATCTAATTAATTAATTAATTAATTAATTAATATTTTTCTAATTCTTCTTTTTTAAAAAAAACGCTCGGGCGGCCCCACATGTCAAAGGCACGGAGGCCTTAGCGGGCCTGAGGCGTGGCGCTGGCACTTGCGCGCCAAGGCGCATGCCCAAGCAGCATGCCAAATCAAGGGCGGCCGGCGCCGGCCGGCGAGGGGCCAGCGAGAACGGCCGTGGCTGGGCAACGGCGGGCGCCGCCGCCGGTGAGTGGCGAGGGCGATCAGGGCGCAAAGTGAGCACACGGCGAACGCGAGGGGCGGAGCCGGCGCGCCACAAGGAGGAGGAGGCGCGGTGGTCGACGTGCGACAGAGGAGAGACGGAGGGGGTTTTCCTCACCCTACGTTGCAGGGGAACGGGCGGCGAGGGTCGATGGCGCTCGTTGGGGAGGAGGATGGGGACGAGCGGCGGAGACGGGGAGCGGTCCGGCGGTGATGTGGCGTCCGCGAGGTGGTGGCGGGACAAGGCAGCGACGTCGGGGGCGACGGTGATGAAGAGGAGGCAGTCCGGTGAGGCGGCATCGACGACGGGAATGGGGAGCGCCGGCGACAGAGAGGACCACGGCGATGGCGGGGTGGCGCCGGAGACGACTAGTGGCGTCGGCGCGTCGAGGTCGGGGCCCTCTGCCCCGATCCAGCCGGGGGAAGGGGAGGGAGACGAGGAGGCGGTGGATGGGGGCCGTGAGGAGGAGGCCGGAGGGCGGCGCTCGGCGCCGGCGGGCGGCGACCATCCTCGGGCGCAGGCACACCGAGAGGAGGGGAGCGAGTAGCGAGGGGAGTGGGGGTCTTCGCCCCGATCCAGATTGGATCTGGGGAAAGAGGAGTGGCGGCGTGGGGAGTGGAGCGGTAGTGGCTAGGGTTTGAGGCGGGGGTTATGGGGATCATGGTGGGCCGGCCTGGTGGTCAGTTGGGCGAACGCCCAGGAAGGGGATCTTCTATGTTTGTTTTTTTTTTTGTATTTCTTTGTTTTCTGTTCTTATTTATTTTCTGCTTTTACTTTAGTTACACTTTATCTTTAGTTTAGTAAAATAAGACAATAGCTTTAAAAATAGTGTCTCAAAATAACCCACTATCCTAAAAGTTCTACCTCAAAATAAATAGTTTATCATTTTATAAAATATCAAAGGCACTTATTTAATCGTTTCAACCATGTTATAATCATTTTAGAGTATTAAAACATTTTATAAAAGTGGGGTTTCTTCACCATAATTACCTATGCATTATTTAGTTCACTCCGAACATTTTAGTTTTAAAGTTTGAAAACTTTTCTTGTTTGCCTTGATTTTGAATTTTGAATTCGGGCGAGATTGAATCATCGCGAGGTTTACGACAGTAAGAGTGGTGACGTGGCATCATTAGTAGAGTTTTACTGTAGCCTAATTATCCGGGCGTCACAATCTCCGTGGGCCATGTGGATGTGGAGAAGGAAGTCTTCGATCCATACTGCAGGGTCTATTGTGCCATCGTATGATTCGATGTTTATGGGTTTGAATCCTTCTGGGAACTCATGATCCATCACTTCGTCAGTGAAGCAGAGGGGGGGTGTGGCGCCTCTGTGCCGGGCTATGTGGATACGCAGGTCGGATTGGTCTGTGTTGCTATGTTCGGCCCAGCCGGACTTGTTGATGATGCATCCTGCGCGACGGTCATCGTCGCTTGCTGGGGCGCGTCCCCTCGATCCGTATATCGATCTTGGCTGTCCTGCTTTATTTTCCAGAATATCTTGCAGGTCGTGCCTATTTCCCTGAGCCGTAGTGTATCGGTGTGGGGGTGCGGGCTGGTATCCGGGCTGGTATCCCATTTTATCCCGCCACGGGTGGCGATCCGCCGTTGGCTCGAGTCCATATTCCTACCGCCGGGACTTCATCCATCTATCTCGTGAGCAGGTCTTGATCAGCTTGGAGTTGTTCTTCGCTTCTTCTTGAGCTCCTCGCAGTGGCTATAAGCCACGCTTGAAGCGCCTCTGCTCCACGGATCCTCGAGCACGTCGAATTAAATGTCGCCGAGGCTGATCTCGTCTTCGGAGGGCATGTAGTTGTCTGCTCCGGGTATGCGTCTGTCGCTGTTCTTACGGGCTGACTGCTCATCTTCCCTGCTCGCCTGCTTCAAGGCGGGCTGGTCAGGGTCATATTCTTCTTCGGCGCCATCCGGATTATTATCGTCTCCGGGGCCGGTATTGCTATGGCGGGGCTTGGAGCGGCATCGACGACGCCCATTCTTTGATTTTCTTCCCGATGGGTTGTCCTCCGTTGCCTCATCACCATTAGTTTCCTTCGGAGTGTCCACCATATATATATATATATCATATGAGGAGGTGGTCGTCCACCGCCCGGTGAGCGGTGGCTCCTGTAATTCTCCTGCATCATCGTCCATACCGTTGATGTCTTCGGAGTCAAAGTCAAGCACGTCGGTTAGATCATCGATCGTGGCAATGAAGTGGGTGGTGGGTGGGTAATGAATTCCGTCGTTGTCTGCTTCCCACTCGAGCCGGACACAGTTCGGCCCGGAGTCTCCTGACAAGGAGAGAGACTTCAATAAGTCTAGTGATACATCTCCAACGTATCTATAATTTTTGATTGCTCCATGCTACTTTATCTACTGTTTTGGGCAATATTGGGCTTTATTATCCACTTTTATATTATTTTTGGGAGTAACCTACTAACCGGAGGCCCAACCTGATTTTTGTTTTATGCCTATTTCGGTGTTTCGAGGAAAAGGAATATCGACGGAGTCAAAACGGAACAAAATCAAGCTGGAGAAGTTATTTTGGAAGGAAACCCACCGATGGACTTGGACCCCACGTCGGAAGATACGGGAGGTGCTCACGAGGGTGGGGCGCCCACCCCTAGGCGCGCCCCTTGCCTCATGGGACCCCGTAGCTCCACCGACCTTCGCACCCATATATACCTACATATCGAAAAACTTTGAGCAGAAGATAGATCGGGAGTTCGCCGCCGCAAGCCTCTGAGCCACCAAAACCTCTCGGGAGCCCGTTCGGCGCCTGAGGAGGAACCCATCACGGTGGCCATCTTCATCATCTCGGCGCTATCCATGACGAGGAGGAGTAGTTCACCCGGGCCGAGGGTATGTACCAAAGAGCTATGTGTTTGATCTCTCTCTCTCATGTTCTCTCTCGTGTTCCCTCTATGGCACGATCTTGATGTATCCCGAGCTTTCCTATTGTAGTTGGATCGTATGATGTTTCTCCCCAACTACTCTCTTGTGATGAATTGAGTTTCCCCTTTGAAGTTATCTATCGGACTGAGTCTTTTATGAGAACACTTGATGTATGTCTTGCCGTGATTATCTGTGGTGACAATCGGATATCATGTGCCACTTGATGTATGTTTTGGTGATCAACTTGCGGGTTTCGTGGCATTGGTAACCTATGCATAGGGGTTAACACACGTTCTTGACTCTCCAATAGAAACTTTGGGGCACTCTTTGAAGTACTTTGTGTTGGTTGGATGAATCTGAGATTGTGTGATGCATATCGTATAATCATGCCCATGGATACTTGAGGTGACAATGGAGTATCTAGGTGACATTAGGGTTTTGGTTGATTTGTGTCTTAAGGTGTTATTCTAGTACGAACTCTTTTATAGATTGATCCAAAAGAATAACTTTGAGGTGGTTTCGTACCCTACCATAATCTCTACGTTTGTTCTCCGCTATTAGTGGCTTTGGAGTGACTCTTTGTTGCATGTTGAGGGATTGTTATATGATCTATCTAAGTTATTATTGTTGAGAGAACTTGCACTAGTGAAAGTGTGAACCCTAGGCCTTGTTTCCTAGCATTGCAATACCGTTTACACTCACGTTTATCACTTGTTACCTTGCTGTTTTTATAATTTCAGATTACAAAAACCTATATCTAGTATCTATTTTGCACTTGTATCACCATCTCTTCGCCGAACTAGTGCACCTATACAATTTACCATTGTATTGAGTGTGTTGGGGACACAAGAGACTCTTTGTTATTTGGTTGCAGGGTTGCTTGAGAGAGACCATCTTCATCCTACACCTCCCACTGATTGATAAACCTTAGGTCATCCACTTGAGGGAAATTTGCTACTGTCCTACAAACCTGTGCACTTGCAGGCCCAACAACGTCTACAAGAAGGTTGTGTAGTAGACATCATCCAGCATGTCGCCGAAGGGCGAGTGCAGAAAGACGTCCGCCGCAGTGAACTCCATCACCGGAGCCCAACCAGGATTGGCGGGCTCGGGGTATGGATCGAACACTGCATCCGGATATGAACTGGTTCAGAGTCACTGTGCCCTCAGAGGTGAGACCTGTGTTCGGCTCCATTGCCGATGAGGGAACGGCCCGCAGGGCAGGGTCCAGCCCTCCGACCTTGGGCGAAGCAACCTGCCCCGGATTTAGATCCGAGGCCTCTGCTGGGGTGACATCCCGAGCAACGTCTGACAGCAGGTCTAAGCCGTGCTCATCGTGACTGTTCGGCGCTTCTGGCACTGGCCCAAATCCGTCGAAGATCAAGTCTCCGTGGATATCCGCCGTGTAGTTGAGGTTTCCGAACCTGATTTGATGGCCGGGGGCATAGCTATCGATCTGCTCCAGGCGGCTAAGCGAATTGGCCCGCAGCGCGAAGTCGCCGAACACGAAGATCTGCCCGGGGAGGAAAGTTTCACCCTGGACAACATCGTTAATGATGATTGAAGGAGCCATCGAGCCTGACAGTGATGACACAGAGGAACTCTCAATGAAAGCGCCAATGTCGGTGTCAAAACCGGTGGATCTCAGGTAGGGGGTCCCGATCTGTGCGTCAAGGCTGATGGTAACAGGAAGCAAGGGACACAGATGTTTACCCAGGTTCGGGCCCTCTCGATGGAGGTAAAACCCTACTTCCTGCTTGATTAATATTGATGATATGGGTAGTACAAGAGTAGATCTACCACGAGATTGTAGAGGCTAAACCGTAGGAGCTAGCCTATGATGGTATGATTGTAATTGTGATCGTCCTTCTAAGGACCAACCTCTCTGGTTTATATAGACACTGGAGAGAGCTAGGGTTTACATGGAGTCGGTTACAAGGAAGGAAATATAATATCTGGATCGCCAAGCTTGCCTCCCACGCAAATGAAAGTCCCATCCGGACACGGGCCGAAGTCTTGGGTCTTGTATCTTCACGCTTCAATAGTACGGACGTTGTACATAGTCCGACTGTCCGGATACCCCCTAATCCAGGACTCCCTCAGGCACCCCAACACACACAAGTTGATCATTGATCTTTAGCCGTGTGCGGTGCCCCCCTCCACCATAATCCACCTTGGTCATATCGTAGTGGTGCTTAGGCAAAGCCCTGCGTCGATAGCTTCATCAACACCGTCATCACACCGTCGTGCTGACGGAACTCTCCCTCGAAGCTCTACTAGATCGTGAGTTCGTGGGACGTCACCGAGCTAAACGTGTGCAGATCGCGGAGGTGTCGTACGTACGGTACTAGGATCGGTCGATCGTGAAGACATACGACTACATCAACCGTGTTGTCATAATGCTTCCGCTTACGGTCTACGAGGGTACGTGGACGACACTCTTCCCTCTCATTGCTATGCATCGCCATGATCTTGCGTGTGCATAGGAAATTTTTTGAAATTACTACGTTCCCCAACAAAACCAAGTCCCTCTTGCACAAGCACAAGAAAGGCAACGTCAACATCTCCAATAGGAAGAGCGAGCGCGACAACATCAAGACGAACAAGACACCGAAGCTCAACATCTTCAACAACAACAACGTGAAGCACAAGCTCTTGAGGCACAACATGCCCTTCAAGAATCAAGTCGAGCCATTGCTAACCGCAACCGAGATAGGCGCAATCAAGAGGAAGCACTTCGCGAAGAAATTCAAGAGTGAAACTATGAAGCAAGAGTGCATCGTCAAGTTCCTCAAGCTCCTCCACAAGCTCAACAAGCTCCTCCACAACCTCAAGTTCATCAAGAGCAAGATGATTTTGGAAATCCTCCATGCCAAGAGCAATATGAGGTTGACAATCCTCCACGTCAAGGGCGTCATAATCACCCTCGACCCCAACACAATGAAGAGCAACACTACGGCAAGCTCAAGTTCACCATGCCCAAGTTCCATGGAAGCAATGATCCCGAAGAGTACCTTTCATGGGCATTGAAGGTCGAAAAGATCTTTCGTTTGCACAACTATGAGGAAGATAAGAAGATCACTATGGCATCCCTTGAGTTCTAAGACTATGTTCTATATGGTGGGAACAAGTCCTTGAGCGTCGAGAAGCAAGAGGTGAACCACCAATCACCACATGGGAGGAAATGAAAGATGTCATGCGCGCACGCTTCAAGCCAACCTAATACAACCGCGATCTCTTCAAGAAACTTCAACTACTCCAGCAAGGAACAAAGAGCGTTGAAGAATACTACAAGGAAATGGAGATTGCCATGATAAGAGCACTTGTCATGGAAGATGATGAGCAAACTATGGCCCGTTTCTTGAATGGCCTCAATTATCCCATCAAGATGATTGCCGACTTCCAACCCTACTCCAACCTCATTGAGCTTGTGCATCAAGCTACCAAAGCGGAACGCCAAGTGTAAGATGACCTCAAGTATGCCAAGTACTCGTCCAAGAGCTACGGCTACTCCAACACCCAAGCTTCAACGACTCCAACTACTCCTACCTCAACCAAACCATCTACAAGCAACGGCGACATGTCGAGTTACAAGAAAACTTTGACAACCTCAAGTTGTCCTCCTACTACAAGCAACTTCAAGCCGCGCTTCATCATCTACTCCAACCGATGAGACCGTCAAGACGAGTTCCATCAAGTGTTTCACATGCGGCGGCCGAGGCCACAAGTCCTTTGAGTGTACCAACAAGTGCACCATGATCCTCAATGACGACGGAACCTACGATTCCATGAGTGAAGAGGATATAGAAGCCCTTGAGCAAGTGGCCATGCACCGGCGCGTGAACGAAGATGAAGATGATCAAGTCTTTTGTGATGAGGATCCGAGCCCCGCTCTCGTTGTCTCCAAATCTTGACTCTCCAACATAAACAAGACGAAGACCAAAGATGCCATATCTTCCACACCAAGGCCGGCATCAATGGAATGTCCGTCAAGGTCATCATCGATGGAGGGAGTTGTCACAACTTGGCAAGTGAAGAACTATGCTCCAAGCTCCGATTGGTCAAGATGAAGCACCCGCACCCCTACAAGGTGCAATGGCTAAGCGATTCCGGCACTCTCCAAGTTGAGCATACGGTCAAAGTCTTCTTCAAAATTAGAGCATATGAAGACACTTCGGAGTGTGATGTCATCCCGATGTCCGTTTGCCACCTCCTTCTTGGACGTCCATGGCAATTCGACCGAAGCGTCATCCACAACGGGTGTACCAATCACTATAGCTTTAAGATGAAAGGAAAGGAGTACGTGCTACGACCTATGTCTCCAAGTCAAGTGATCGCTGAGGGAGTCCAGGATTAGGGGGTCCTCGGACAGCCGGACTATATGCTTATGACGGACTGCTGGACTATGAAGATACAAGATTGAAGACTTCGTCCCGTGTCCGGGTGGGACTCTCCTTTGCATGGAAGGCAAGCTTGGCAATTCGGATATGTAGATTTCCTTCTCTGTAACCGACTCTCTGTAACCCTAGCCCCCTCCGGTGTCTATATAAACCGAAGGGCTTAGTCTATAGGACAACAACAATCATAATCATAGGCTAGCTTCTAGGGTTTAGCCTCTATGATCTCGTGGTAGATCAACTCTTGTAATACTCATATCATCAAGATCACTCAAGCAGGAAGTAGGGTATTACCTCCATAGAGAGGGCCGAACACAGGTAAACATTGTGTCCCCGCCTCTGTTACCATCACCAGACGCTTGCATTCGGGACCCCTACGAGATCCGCCGGTTTTGACACCGACCTTGGTGCTTTCATTGAGAGTTCCACTGTGACGTCGAAAAAGGTTTGATGGCTCGCCTTGTTATCAAGGACAACATCACCTCTGGGGGAGCCCTGGCTTTAGGCCAAACCCTCTGACTAGGCGGCTTCGTCATGACTGCCCATTCGGCTGCCGCGCCGACGATGACTTCTCGGGTTATCAAACAGCCTCCATGTCAGCTCGGAATACACCGAGTAGATGGATCTAATGGAGCTCTCATCCTTGAACGAGCTCTTGGATCGCACCGCCGCCTTGGGAGTTGCTATGTACTATGATCGGATTGGGCTGAAGACAGATTAACTCTTCGCCAGTCACCCATCAGATAGCGGTGGTGGAGGAGCAATGCAGCGATTCTTCCTCTATTCTGAGGACGAACTATGTCCGGATTCCCGAGCTCTCTGAGCTGGATACCTGTCTGCGGGAGGACATGACCCAAACTCCAAACTTAGAATCGGACAGCGGGCCAGAAAATTTGGGCAACATCCCGGAACCCGAACTGCCAAGTTCGAAAGTCCCTCTGCCCCTGGGTCTCAGATCGGGTCAGGGTTCGGACTTAAATCCACCCACCCACCCAGATACAAGCGATCTTTCCCACATTAGACAACAATCCCAAGAGACAATACATCACTTTTGGGCCAGATTCCTCCTTGTAATGAGCAAGGTCAAGGATTGTCGCGAGGAAGACACAATATCATTCTTTTGCAAAAATTGCACAGACAAGGGAATCCTCACGCCATAAGTCGTCGTGACATAACACACTTCGCTGACTGGCGATGGAAAGCGCCTGGAAAACCCAAGCAAAATTCTGGGATCCTACGGCTCTCACTAAACCCCTTGTCCGAACTAAAAGGTTGCACTCTCGCAAGTCACCCGATCCAATTACAAAGAAACCAAAGCCTACTACAAGGCATGGAACCGTATTGGAAGGATGGCTCAATGGGCCATGCAAAATTAACACCACACCGGATACCATACCAACACACAGCCTTAGAGCATGTTGGATACTTCGGCAGGTGTCCAAGAGCGGCGAGGATCTCCTCATTAACGATACCGTAGAGCATCATCCCGCAGAAAACAAGAATACAATATTGACAGTGTTCGAGACTTTTGCCTCAAATAATGGGCGCAAGAGAGCACTCCGCAGCCTCGCCGAAGTCTACCACATTGCAGCAATAAATCCATGGAACGACACGGCCATAACCTTCAACTTCAGTGACGAACCTCAATTCTGAACAGTCCGAGCACCAGCAGCTTTGGTCCTTAGTCCAATTGTGGACGGCTTCCGGCTTACTAAAGTGCTCATGGACGGTGGCAGCGGATTAAACCTCATCTATGAGGAAACTCTCAACAAAATGGAAATAGACAAGAGCCGCATTGAGAAAAGCAGCACGACCTTCAAAGGAATTATCCCTAGTCGGTGGGCACGATGTGCGGGAAAAATCACACTCAATGTGGTATTCGGCACGCCGGATAATTATAGGTCTGAAGAAATAACATTCCAAGTGGCCCCATTCAGTAGCGGATACCACGCCCTTTTAGGGCGGGATGCATTCGCGAGCTTCCAAGCTATACCCCATTATGAGTACATGAAACTCAAGATGCCCGGGCCCAATGGAATCATCACTCTAGCCAATGATCCGGACGTAGCACTCCGTGCCGAAAATAAAACCGCCACCCTGGCCCTTGAGGCATTATCCGAAGCCCTTACGGCCGAAGAACTAACTGCGCTACGCTCCACAGTGGACAGGGATGACGTGATACTCGACAAATGATCCAAATCCACCTCTTTCAAACCAGCGGACAAAATAGTCAAATTCCAAGTCCACCCAACGGACTCTACAAAAACAGCATCCATCAGGGCACAGCTGAACCCCACAATAGACGCCGCACTAAGGACATTCTTGCGCGAGAATTAGGACATCTTCGCTTGGCACCCTTCAGACATGCCAGGTATCCCACGCAGGCTGGCCGAGCATAGCCTAAACATATTGAAGAGATACAAGCCGGTCAAGCAGACTCTTCGGCGCTTTTCAGAACCTAAACGACAAGCCATGGGAGAGGAGCTAGCGAAGTTACTCGAAGCCGAATTCATCAGAGAAATAAAACACCCGGACTGGCTAGCAAACCTGGTGATGGTACCGAAGAAGGACAAATCCTGGCGCCTATGTGTCGATTTCAAGGACCTCAATAAGGCTTGCCCTAAGGATCCCTTCCCTCTCCCCCGCATCGATCAAATCATCGACGCTACCGCAGGACACGACTCATTGTGCTTCCTCGACGCATACTACAGATACCATCAAATCAATATGGCGAAGTCCGATCAAGCCGCAACGGCATTCATCACTCCATACGGCCCCTTCTGTTTCAACACCATACCTTTCGGGCTCAAAAATGCCGGTGCAACCTATCAACGCATGATTCAGACATGCCTGGAAAAACAAATCAGCAAAACAGTTGAGGCATACATAGACGATGTGGTCATCAAGACCAGACACGTCGAATCTTTAATAGACGACACGAGGCTGCCGGGAAGCTCCTAGGTTTCATCATTTCCAGTAGAGGAATTGAAGCAAATCCGGCTAAAATTCAAGCTTTGTCACAGTTGGCTACCCCAACAGACCTCAAGCAAATCTAGAAATTAACTGGATGCGTGGCTGCCTTAAGCTGCTTTATCTTCTGACTTGGAGAAAAGGCACTACCTCTCTATCGCCTTCTTTGACGCGCCGAACACTTCGAGTGGACGGATGCAGCCACGGCCGGACTGGAAGAAATAAAGGCCCTCTTGGCCAGCAACCCAATCCTGGCTGCACCAAACATCGGCGAACCCATGCTGTTATATACAGCTGCAACACACCAAGTTGTAAGCGCAGCGCTCGTTGTTGAACGAGAGGAGGACGGACATAAGTTCCCGCTTCAAAAGCCGGTATACTATGTATCCACTGTCCTCACACCATGCAAGTCACGGTACACACATTATCAAAAGATAGCATACGCGGTCTTCATGGCATCCCGGAAACTACCACACTACTTTCAAGAGTGTTCAATCACGGTGGCCTACGAAGTACCACTCAACGATATAATAAATAACCGCGATGCCACAGGCTAGATTGCTAAGTGGGCCATCGAGCTCCTCCCATTCGACATCATATATAAACCACAGCGAGCCATTATGTCACAAGTACTGGCTGACTTCGTCGCCGAATGGACAGAAGCCGAACTCCCTAAAGAATACGGCGCATACTCCAATTGGATCATGCACTTTGATGGCTCTAAGATGCTGGCTGGTCTGGGAGCGGGCGTTGTCCTGACATCCCCACCGGAGATATAGCCCAATATGTACTCCAAATACTATACACAGACTCCAACAATGCAGCCGAATACGAGGATCTGTTGCACGGTCTTCAGATGGCAGTCTCCATGGGCATCCAACGCCTAGAAGTGCGGGGGGATTCGAACCTCGCAATGTCTCAAATAAATGGAGACTTTTACGCCAAGGACCCGAAAATGGCGGCTTACCGCAATGCCGTCCTCAAGATGTCAGCTCGGTTCGAGGGGCTCAAATTCCATCATGTGGTCCGAGAAAACAATCAAGCGGTGGATATCCTCGCCCGCATCGGCGCTAAGCGCGACCCCGTCCCACCTAATATCTTCTCAGAAAGGCTGTTCAAGCCATCCGTGGTGTGGCAAGGGGAGACTGGCAATACTAGTCCGGATCCGACCACAACCCCAGATCACGAACACACTGATATAATCGGAGGCTCCGCCACCGAAATAACACCTTAGGCCCACGTAATCATGGCTGTCATCGCCCCGTGGACAGAACCCTTCTTAGCCTACCTAAATAGGCAAGAACTCCCCGAGGACCAAAATGAGGCACGTTCCATTGTGCGGCGCTCTAAAGCCTATAAGGTCCACGAGGGGGAGCTTTGTAAGAAAAGCGCTACAGGAGTACTCCAAAGATGCATCTCCGAAGAGGAAGGGCGGCAGCTCTTGGCCAAAATTCATGCTGGACTCAGCGGCCACCACGCCGCAGCTCGGGCCCTTGTAAGCAAGGCCTTCCGTATAGGTTTCTACTGGCAGACAGCCAGAGCATACGCATAGGACCTCGTCCAACATTGCGTCGGTTGCCAGCTTTTCGCAAACCAAAGCCGTATGCCACCTACCGCTCTCCAAACAATCCCCATAACTTGGCCCTTTGCGGTCTGGGGGCTCGATATGGTCGGACCCCTTAAAGGATGAAGCCATAAGAAAAAATACCTATTGGTCATGGTGGATAAATTCACCAAATGGATAGAGGCCAAACCAGTTAAAACGGCCGAATCCGGACCAGTGATAGACTTCATATCAGGGGTTGTACACCATTACAGTGTCCCCCACAACATCATCACCGATAATGGCTCCAACTTCACAGCCGACGAGGTGAAAACTTGGTGCGGCAACATGCGCATTAAGCTCAATTACGCCTCCGTCTATCACCCCCAAACGAACGGTCAAGTCGAACGAGCAAATGGTCTTATTATGAGCGGCATCAAACCCAGACTAGTGCGATCCTTGAAGGAATCAGATACGCACTGGGTCGAGGAGCTCGACTCCGTACTATGGGGACTGCAGACCACGCTGAATCGCACTACTGGATACACACCATTCTTCATGGTGTATGGCGCAAAGGCGATATTGCCCTGCGATATCATTCATGACTCACCTCAAGTGCGCATTTATGAAGAGAGAGAAGCCGAGCTTGATCGGCAGGACAGTCTAGATGCCCTAGAGGAGGAGCGTGACGTCGCAAAAGCCCGTTCCGCATTCTATCAGCAACAGGCTCGAAGGTATCAAAGCAAAGAAGTATCGGCCAAAACTTATAACATTGGCGAACTCGTTCTACACCTACCGGAGAAGAAAAAGGACAAGCTCAAGCCCAAGTGGGAGGGTCCCTTCATCATTGATAAAGTTCTCACCAGAGGAGCATACCACCTGCGTGATGCATCAGATAATTGACTCGAGCCGAACCCATGGAACACGGCCAGACTCCGAAGATTCTACGCCTAGCGCCGAACTCTGTGTTCGTCTCCTTACCTCCGCCTTTTTTAAATTATATCCTATTTCTTTATTTTTTTATGGCCCTAAAAAGCTTTAAGTGTGACTCGACTACACAATCTTGACGCACTATGCACGCTCACTATACCTGGGGGCTTCTTATACAGAAGCTTAATATAATTATCTTCTGGGCTTCATGCCCACTACATATGTGTCACTTTTCCATATGTACCTTTTCTTCGCCATTATATGCATTGATATGACTTAAGTTTTGGCCAAGCTAGGTTGCCTGGCTCCTGTGTTTATGCCCTACGTTCCCGTTAGTTCGGCTAGGGCATAAGGGGAGCACCTCTGCAATTGTTACTGCCGGGTTCGCCGGACGTGTACCTCAGACTGGGTGAAGCCGAAAGCTAGCGTTCTTAAGGGAATATTCGGTCGGTGAACAAAAGATGTTCCTTACCTATTACAATATAAACCCCCAGATGTTTCATATCCTGTGCCTCTGTTCGCAACTTGGACATGCACATTAATGCATGCATACCCAGGGAAAGGAACCCTTAACGGAACTATTCAACCTGGAAGATGTTTCTTACTATCCATGTAATATAACATAGCTAGTTGGGTACTTGTCTGTTCAAGCACTTATGACCCCTATGCCTTGCTTCCACGCGTACCCTTGTTTACATAACTCAGCGCGTATTTGGATACACTCCGGACTGTCGAGTCCGGAGGTTGAAGCGAAAAGGTCCACCATGACAAATGATTTACAATCCGGCTAGGGACAAAATATGTCAACTGAAGTACACAATCACTTAGACTGACTAAATTCTTCTTCTATACCATCCAATAGGTTGTCTAGCTTACAATCCTGTCGGGAATACTTTGCGGCTAATCCTACCTGGTCATATACCAGACTAACGGGACTCTCTTTCCCATCTGACCCAACAGGTCCGACCAGGGCCATGTGATTCGGATCAACCTTGGTGTATCGCGTTTTTACCATGGCCTAGGCTTCACTCGCACCTTGTCGGCAGGCCGATATCTTCAATAATCGGAAGCGCCGTAGCGCTCCCTTGAGTAGCTCTACAAGATCCCCCATGCTTCCTGGCAGGGAGGCAGACGGCCACAAGGCCTGGGAGATACCCTGCATCACCTGCCGAACTTGTTTGTGCAGTTGTGAAAGCTCTTGCAGAAGATTGCCTGCGGATTCGGGCATCTCCTCTTCGGGATGACCTGTCAGTATACCTAAAGACATAACTCTGTTAGCCCGTTTCTTCGCCGAACTATATAAAGGTTCGTTTGAGCACATATTAAAAATGTTGCATCGAAGCCTCTTATTCTCCTTCACAGAGTCAGCAAGCTGGGCCCGAACATCTTCCAATTCAACGCCCAGCCGGGTATTGGCATCCTGGAGATCGCTTTTCTCTCGCCTAACTCGTGTAAGCACGCGCTCGCCAGCCTCTAGCTATCGTTGAGCTCGTTCCTCATCCTCTTGTATGATCTCCGGATTCACTCCGGGATTGTATGCAGAATCTATTGTTAGATTTGCAAGCATGCCAAATACTAACTGGTACACGTAATTACATTCTTTTTGATCGACACAAGTATTACCAGATGAGGCCTTCTTGGATTCCTCCATTCCGGCAACTGCGGCCCTTAGCTGGGCTTTGCACTCCTCCAGCTCTTGAGACAAATGGGTGTTCTTCTCTGTAAGAACCTATTCATACAATGATCCTTAAATCAGTTGTGCCAACTATTTCAAGTCTCAGGGGCTACTGATATACATAATTAATAGATTTTTCTTACTCGTATATCCTTTAAATACTGGTCGGTGGCTCTAGCAAGCCCATCTTGGCAGCTCGGATGTACGCGTCTCCCGAGTTGAAGGCATTGAACGCCTCTTCGGAGAAGTTAGGGTCGTGGAGTACGGCCCATCAACGCCAGTGATTGATAGTGCTCTCCACTTCGGAATTCGTAGTAGATATTCTATCCGCATCCTCTGTAGGAGGACCGTCCGGCATTGTCCCCACGTTAGCCTCCACCCTTGAGGCCGGTTCTGGAGTCCGGTTGGTGGAGGCGTGGCCAACAGGATCTCCAGACATAGTCCGGCGAGTACTCTTTCTGCCAGGGCACAATGGACATTTTTATATTTCAAAGACGATAATCACGGAGCAGGTTTTAAATCATACCTCTGTGAAGGCGTCTCGGTCCTGACCGCCTTCCTTTTAAGCCTACCCGGCTAGGGCACCCCTTGTTGGTGGGTCGCCGCGGGTTCGGCATGGTGCCCCGATGGCCTTCCCTATAAAGCGCAATACGTGTGTGGTGGGTAAGGCGTAAAGAAGGGATCCTTCTCGGAAGTTAGGACTCCGGTTTTACTTACATATGATGCAGGGAGTAGGCCAGGATAGTCGGCAATGATGGCCACCAAGGCGCCGTAATAGCTTGCCTGGAAAAACATCCTGTCGACAAGCTCCACAAATATGTCCAGATCTTCTTCAAGTCCGGGGTCGAGGGCCCGGTTGTGGTCCTCTGGCTGTGGAGGCGGGCTGTGGACCTCCCTCACAGCTTTCCGCAGTTCCTGCTATGAACTAGAAAGGTAAATATTTGTGATGAAAGACTGCGGGAATGAATAGAGTTGAGTAAAAGGTAGCAGCTCACCTAGCTAGGGGGGTTGTACATGGAAAATCCATCCCATGGCTTAATACGGATAAACTCCTCTTCTTCTCCTTTATACAAATTGGACAATATTTTCACCAGGGTGGTGGCGGAGTCCGGACCTTTTCGACCGTAGCGGGTGGCATCGTCCTCTCCATTGAAGTGCACATGGGACGTCCCTGATAGTGGAGTGGTTGCACCCGCCGCATTATGCATATTGACATAACCTCGATTATTGTCAATCCAGATTTGGCCAGCATTTTTATCCTGCCCATCAGATAGAGGACCTCTTTGTTATCTTCCTCCTGGGGGCTCCGGGGATGCCAACTGCAGCGTTTCTTCAATGGGGCATTGGTAAACTCAGGAAGACCCATCCGGATAGGGTCCGGAAGGGGGACGTCCTCTATATAAAACCACTCCGAAGGCCAGTCTTCGGAAATCTTCTTTGGAGTGCCGGATAGGTATCCGGTCCCGGCGATGCGCCATACTTCGGCTCCGCCCACTTGGTATATTGATCCCTCCTGATCGCGAGGGATGAGGCAGAACAGCCTCTTCCATAGCTCGAAATGAGCTTCGGAACCCAGAAATAACTCACAAAGGGCGACATAACCTGTGATGTGCAGTATGGAGGCAGGAGTGAAGTTATGCAGCTGGAGGCTGTAATACTCCAGGAGCCCGCGGAGGAACGGATGGATTGGAAATCCGAGGCCCCTCAGCAAGTAAGGGACAAGGCATACTCGCTCCCCCTGGATGGGTTGGGGAAACTCTCTGCTTGCTCCCCGCCATCGTAAGTGGCTAATTTGGCTCGGACGGGGACAAGATATGCAGGCGGGAGAAACCCCTGGGTCTGCAACTCCACCAACTGGTCGTGGGATATAGTGCACTTCACCCAATCACCTGGCTTAGTGCTATGGGAGCGAGAGGAGGAGCTGCGGTGGCCGGCCATGATGGGATGGTTTTTTCGGGCACGCTCTGATGAATCCTTGCTTGGGGAAGATGGTGTCATTTGGATCTGAGGATCCCCGTCTCTATAATAGACGATTTACTTACATGGTCAGGGTGGCAAATGTAAAAATGCCTCGACTTCTCGCATTCGCTCGACACGTCGAGACTGCCATTATTAAGCTACAGAAGCCGAGGAGTGCAACATTAATGGAAAGCCGGACACTGCTCGTCACAACAGGTACTCTGGGATTTGGAGCAGAACCCGCCTTGCAATGCCGAAGACAATCTGCGCGACGGACTCATCGTCATTGAAGCTGTGTTAGTGGGCTCTTGAGGAGTCCAGATTAGGGGTCCTCGGACAGCCGGACTATATGCTTATGCGCATCGTTGGACTATGAAGATACAAGATTGAAGACTTCGTCGCATGTCCGGGTGGGGCTCTCCTTTGCGTGGAAGGCAAGCTTGGCAATTTGGATATGTAGATTTCCTTCTCTGTAACCGACTCTGTGTAACCCTAGCCCCCTTAGGTGTCCATATAAACTGGAGGGCTTAGTCCGTAGGACAACAACAATCATAATCATAGGCTAGCTTCTAGGGTTTAACCTCTACGATATCGTGGTAGATCAACTCTTGTAATACTCATATCATCAAGATCAATCAAGCAGGAAGTAGGGTATTACCTCCATAGAGAGGGCCCGAACCTGGGTAAATATTGTGTCCCCCGCCTCATGTTACCATCAGCTTCAGGCGCACAGTTCGGGACCCCCTACCCGAGATCCACCGGTTTTGACACCGACAATCGCCGACAAGCAAGCCACCCATCATGGAGAGAAGAGTGAGAGAGTGACCCACCCAAAAGAGAGTGAGCGCCACAAGCCAAAATTGAGTGCCTCCATGACGAGAGACAAGAAAAACTTAGTCCTATTTGCCACCAAAAGTGAGATGAGATAAGTGTGTGAGAACCCATCAAGTGTTATGCACTATGTCCTTGTGTGCAAGGACGAGACACCAAAAACTAACACCTCTCACAATCTACCTTTAGTGTTGTCTTCTCTTTTGCAAGAATTCCAAGATGTTTTCCCCGATGAGCTACCTTCGGGTCTACCTCCACTACAAGGCATTGAACACCGAATCGACCTCATCCCCAGAGCACCTCTACCTAACAAGGCTCCCTACCGCGTCAACCCCGTGGAAACTAAGGAGATCCAATGGCAAATACAACAACTCATCGACAACGGTCAAGTACGTGAAAGCTTGAGTCCTTGTGCCATTCTGGTCATTCTTGTTCCAAGGAAAGACGGTACTTATTGCATGGTTTCCGATTGCTGTCCCATCAATGCTATCACCATTAGATATTGTTACCCTATTCCACGCTTATATGATATGCTTGATGAGCTTAGCAGAGCCACCATTTTCTCTAAGATTGATCTTAAGAGAGGCTACTATCAAATACGCATCCAAGAAGGTGATGAATGGAAAACCGCATTTAAGACCAAATTTGGCTTATCTGAATGGCTCGTTATGCCAATGGGTTTATCCTAATTACTTGGTACTTTCATGCGAGTCATGCACTTTGTTCTTCGTCCCTATATTGGTGTATTTGTTGTGATCTATTTTGATGATATTCTTGTCTTTAGCAAATCTCTCAAAGATCATGTCACCCATGTTAGAACCGTGTTGCAAACCCTTAGGAAAGAGTGACTTTATGCTAATATGGACAAATGCCTTTTTGGTGTTGATAAGCTTGTTTTCTTGGGTTTTGTTGTGTCTTCTAAGGGTGTTCATGTAGATGAATCTAAGACAAATGCTATTGAAACTTGGCCCCAACCTACCAACTTGCAACAAGTGTGTAGTTTTCTTGGTGGTTTCTATCGTCGCTTTGTGAAGGATTTTAGCACCATTGCTTCACCTTTACATTCTTTGAGTAAGAAAAATGCGCCATTTGTTTGGGGACCATCCCAAGATACCGCATTTAATCAGCTTAAGAATTTGCTTACTCATGCTCCAGTGCTTGCATTACCCAACTTTGACAAACCTTTTGAGATTCATTGTGATGCTAGTGGTAATGGCATAGGAGGTGTGTTAACGCAAGAGAAGCACCCCATAGCATACTTTAGTGAGAAACTTCCCGGAGCGCAACTCAATTATCCCATCTATGACAAAGAGCTATATGCTTTAGTGTGAGTTTTATGTGAATGGGAACATTATCTTTGCCCTCATGAATTTGTCATCCATACCGATCATGAAATGCTTAAGTAGTTAAAGGGTCAAACTAAGTTGAACAAGCGTCATGCAAAATGGAGTGAGTTCATTGAGTCATTTCCTTATGTTATCAAGTACATCAAAGGTAAGGAAAATGTAGTGGCGGATGCTCTTTCCCGCATATGCATGCTAGTCACTAAACTTGAATTGAATGTCATTGGCTTTGAACACATCAAAGACTTGTATGTGCATGATCCTACTTTAGCAATTCCTTATGACAAGTGTTTGACGCATACATCTTGGGAACGCTATTACAACAAGGATGATTATCTTATGAGAGCTAACAAACTTTGTATTCCTGAGTCTTCTCTTCGTTTGCTCCTTTTGCAAGAGGCTCATGGAGGCGGACTCATGGGACACTTTGGACGCAACAAGACATTCACTACGCTCTCCAAGAATTATTTTTGGCCCAAGATGTTCTGCGACGTCTCACGCTTCACCAACCTATGTTCTACATGTCGCAAAGCTAAGTCAAAAGCTCAATCCCATGGTCTTTACATGCCCCTTCCTATTCCTTATCAACCTTGGGAAGACATTAGCATAGATTTTGTACTTGGTTTGCCTAGAACTCAAAATGGAAAGGATTCCGAGTTTGTTGTTGTGGACCGATTCTCTAAGATGGCTCAATTTATCCCATGCAACAAGATAGATGATGCTTCACATATTGCAAATATCTTTCGTAGGGAAATCTTGCGCCTACATGGAGTGCCCAAGACGATTGCCTCGGACCCCGACGTCAAGTTCTTGAGTTAATTTTGGAAGACTCTATGCGCCAAGCTCGGAATCAAGATCTTGTTCTCTTCGGCATACCATCCTCAAACCGACGGCCAAACGGAGGTGACGAACCGAACACTCTCCACTCTACTACGCGTGTTGATCAAGAGGAACATCAAGGAGTGGGAGGATTGTCTACCCATCGCCGAGTACGCCTACAACCGCGCAAGACATTCGACTACCGGCAAGTCCCCCTTCGAGGTCGCTTACGGTTTCAACCCGTTGTCCCCATTGGACATCCTTCCTCTACCACTACAAGAGCGCATCAACATGGACGCGAGTGCCCGAGTGAACTAACTCAAGAAGATGCATGAAGATACAAGGCACACCATCGAGCGCCAAGTACAACGACTCGTGACCAAGCTCAACATCAACAAGCAACCCATGATATTTAACATTGGAGATCTTGTGTGGCTACACCTTCGCAAGGAGCGCTTCCCCAATGAACGCAAGTCCAAACTTCTACCACGAGCCGATGGACCCTTCAAGGTGCTTGAATGCTACAACAACAACGCCTACAAGATCGACATCCCACGCGACAAGTACTCCGTGAGCGACATCTTCAACATCAAAGATCTCTCCCCGTACCATGGTGATGAGGGTTTCGATCCGAGGTCGGGTCTTTTCCAAGGGAGGGGAGATGATGCGGAGCATCCTACGGTCATCCCCATGGACCTACCATCGTCTCACCAAGTGCCAAGAGGACCTATGACACGAGCACGAGCTAGAGCTCTCGAGACCAAGGTGACTTCTTTCCTTAGTGATATCCCATATGATCCACTCGAGACATGGCTACTACATAAGTCCGGAATGTTGTGCATGATTAGGTACCAAGAGAGCCCTCCCGAGGATGCACATGAAGATGGCCAAGCTCCCAAGTCCAGGGATGAAGAGAACCAATGGAAGGAGACAAGAACAGCTCCCAGGTCCCCGACATCTGGCCATGGCCCCGAACATCCGGCCCCTGGAGGTGTCGCCTGCAGCCAAGGACCAGCGGCCAAAGCTACAGGGCCCGGACATCCGGCCCGTCGCCCGAGAAATTCGGCTCCCAGCCCGGACATCCGGACAAGTCCCAAGGAGTACCGAAGCCTGACCCGCCAGCCCGGACATCCGGCCACAACCCCGTACATCTGGCCCGACGCCCCAGACATTCGGCTGACGCCCGGACATCCGGACCAGCCCCATCCAAGGAGCTCCAAGACGGCGCCAGACCAGCCCGAACATCCAGTGCCTCGCGAGCGCCTGGACGTCCGGCCACCCCTGTGTGCGCATAGTGTAAAGGGCCGAGACCATGTATCCCTTCACCCCCCTAGACTATATATACTCCTCCTCCGCCCTCTTTCTAGGGTTAGCATTGTGATAGCTCATATTGGAGATAGAGCTTTGCTCATCCACTTGGTTACTTCTCCATCGGAGTCTAGCGCCTCTTCGGAGAAGATCCCCCAAGCGGATTCAAGACCCCTTCACGGGAAGACCCTTCAAGACCTCCTCATGGAGAAGACCCTTTGTATCGTCCTTTGTTGGATTCGGATCATGTATCTCTTTGTGTTTCGAGGACCTAGCATTTGTGTGACCGGATCTTGTTGGTTGAGTGATTTCTCTTGTGTTTCCCCTCATTTTCCCCTCGTGTTCTTCGCAGGATCCCCTCCAATCGTGAAAGATCGGGCATCTAGGGTCCTACCCTACATCAGTCTAGATACGAAAAGCAAATTGTAGCCAAGAGATTCAATGAGACATTTTGGATGGAGCTGCATGTGAGATGGCCACCTTACCAAGGACAACCACCTTACCCAAAAGTGACATACTTTCGGGGACCATTATTCTCAGCAAGCTCTCGAAACATATCCTTGTCTCCGGTCATGTGATCGGTACATCCACTATCAAGAACCCATTCCTTTCCTCCAGCCATGTAACCACGAAGGTTAGCCATAAGACCAAAGCGTCTCATTGACTCATCAAGATCAAAGTCACTATCATCATGCTCATCATAATATCCATGTTCAACATCGTCTTGTGATTGATCATCACCTAGAGAAAGTGATTCATTAGATTTATGATCATGACAATGTGCATCTTTATGAATCCTAATGACTTGATAAATGATGCTACTAATGACTCCAACATTTCCTTTGGCATGTATGAGATCACGAAGATCAAATAGACTATCATCAAATTTAGGATCACTAGGTTTCATCTTATGAAAAGCTATGGACTTTTGAAGAATATTTTCTAGATTTTTCAAAGAGTAGTTTGGAAAGCGTTCCTCAAGATATCTCCATATAGTAAAGGCACATTCAAATGTAGGCAAGCATACAAGCAAATTTCTAGGCAATCCTCTTATGATAAGATCAATAGCTCTAAGATTGCGGGTCATGTCAAGATACTCATCAGGGGTAGGATGCAAGGGATCAATAGGAGGCGCACAAGGACTAGTAATGTACTTGCTCAAATCATATTCATTGAAAATCTCAAGCATTTCATTTTTTCAAGCATTAAAGAACTCTCCGACAAGCATAGGCACTCTACGTCTAATACTCCCAATCGTAGACTCATCCATCTTCCTCCAATGGTGATTAATCCAAAGCAATGGAGACCAAATCTCTGATACCAATTGAAAGGATCAAGAAGATGTGTTTATAGGGGGGATTAGACCCTAAACAAGCAAAAGTAGCAATTTTTATGATTTTCAAGTTGAGGCTGAAGATTAGCACAATTTTAAGCATTCCCAACACACTTCAAGCAAACATGGAAAGAGTATAGGCAGCGGAAAGAGTAAAGTCTCCTAGTTGCAAGAAAGTAAAGGGATGGGATTGGAGTGTGCAAACGCAATGAAGACACAGAGCTTTTTGGCATGGTTCTGATAGGTGGTGCTATCGTACATCTACGTTGGTGGAGACTTCAACCCACGAAGGGTAAAGGTTGCGCGAGTCCTCGGAGGGCTCCACCCACGAAGGGTCCACGAAGAAGCAACCTTGTCTATCCCACCATGGCCATCGCCAAAGAAGGACTTGCCTCACTTGGGTAGATCTTCACAAAGTAGGCGATCTCCTTGCCCTTACAAACTCCTTGGTTCAACTCCACAATCTTGACGGAGGCTCCCAAGTGGCACCGAACCAATCTAGGAGACACCACTCTCCAAAAGGTAATAGATGGTGTGTTGATGATGAACTCCTTGCTCTTGTGCTTCAAATGATAGTCACCCCAACACTCAGCTCTCTCTCATTTGGCTATGGTGGAAATATGATTTGAGTGGAAAGCAACTTGGGGAAGGCTAGAGATCAAGATTCTTGTGGTTGGATTGGAATGTCTTGGTCTCAACACATGAGTAGGTGGTTCTCTCTCAGAAAATGAGTAGTGGAAGTGTAGGCACGTTCTGATGGCTCTCTCTCAAATGGAGAAGGGGATGGAGGGGTATATATAGCCTCCACACAAAATCCAACCGTTACACACATTTGACCCAACTCGGTCAGACCGAATAGAAGAACTCGGTGAGACCGATTCAGTTCAAAATGTGAACTTTAGGATTCTCGATGGGATCGACATGATCAACTCGGTGGGACCGATGTGATAGGGCTAGGACAAAACCTCATGTTGGTGAGACCGATCGCATAAACTCGGTTAGACCGATTTCAGCGATGAGCAAATAGAGAGTTGGTCAAGCAAACTCGGTGAGACCGATTGCACACTTCGGTGAGACCGAAATAATTGCAACAGGCAACAGAGATTTTGCAAGGCCATCTCGGTGAGACCGATATCCGTATTGGTGTGACCGAATTGCTTAGGGTTTCTGGCAGTGGCTATGTCAACAGAACTCAGTGGCGCCGGATAGATCAAATCGGTGGGGCCGAGTTTGACGTTAGGTTTTTGACATATGTGGAAATGAGAAATTGGCTGAGGGTTTCGGAGCAATATCACTAAGCACTTTGAGCAAGTAGACCATTAAGCAACACCTCATCCCCTTTTAATAGTATTGGATTTCCTATGGACTCAATGTGATCTTGGATCACTAAAATGAAAATGAAGAGTCTTGAGTCTTTGTCAATCTTTGTCCTTAGCATTTTGAAGGGGTTCCATATCCTCTTGTCCTTGCCACGCCATTGTTGAACTTTCTGAAATATGTTTTCATTAATCACCAAAATCACCCAGGGAGCACTTGTGCTTTCAATAATATTATTACCATGGCATATTTCCAACAGAAGATTTCGTCAATCTTCGCTCGTTGCTGCCAGATGAAGCACGTCTTCCTCCTCCAGATCTGCCCCCTCCATGGGTTGGGGGTCCTGTTGCGCCTCGCTTGTTTCTCCCCTTCTCTTCCTCCCCTAGCTCCGATGAGTCCAGCGGCAAGCCTGCTGCAATCCGTGCGGCACGCCTAGCCTGAATCTCCTCGAGCAGCTGGAGGCGACTGAGGGAGTCCTGGACTAGGGGGTGTCCGGACAGCCGGACTATCATCGTTCACCGGACTCCAAGACTACGAAGATACAAGATTGAAGACTCCGTCCCGTGTCCGGATGGGACTTTCCTTGGCGTGGAAGGCAAGCTTGACGATACAGATATGTAGATCTCCTACCATTGTAACCGACTCTGTGTAACCCTAGCCTCCTCCAGAGCCACACCGACATTGGTGCTTTCATTGAGAGTTCCTATGTGTCGTCACTGATAGGTTCGATGGCATCTTCAACCAACGATGCGGTCCAGGGTGAGACTTTTCTCCCCGGACAGATCTTCCTATTCGGCGGCTTTGCACTGCGAGCTAATTCACTTGGCCATCTGGAGCAGATTGAAAGCTACGCCCCTGGCCATCAGGTCAGATTCGGAAGCCTAAACTTCACGGCCGACATCCGCGGGGACTCGATCTTCGACGGGCTCGAGCCACAGCCATGCGTGCCGCACTGTTGCGATGGGCATGATCTAGCTCTGTCACCGAACAGTGCCCTGGCGGCCGCACAACAATCCGCTCTAGCCCTTAGACCGGAGCCGATCGCCCATATCGAGGACCGGTGGTTAGACACTGCCTCGGGGGCTTCAACTTCCACGGCGATGGAGCCGAACACTACCCTTGTCCCTCGCGAAGCTCGTGACTCCGAGGTGCCAGACTCCTTGCCGGACTTCGGACCTCCCGTGCCCCTGCCAATCGAATCCGATTGGGCGCTGGTTATGGAATTCACCGCCACGGACATCTTCCAACACTCGCCCTTTGGTGACATCCTAAATTCGCTAAAGCACCTCTCGCTATCCGGAGAGTCCTGGCCGGACTATGGCCAGGATGGTTGGGATACGGACGACGAAGAAATTCAAAGCCCACCCACCACCCACTTTGTAGCCACTGTCAACGATCTAACCGACATGCTAGACTACGACCCCGAAGACATCGACGCTATGGACGACGATGCCGGAGATTTAACAGAACCAGCGCCCTGAGGCCTTTCGAAGACCACCTCGTCATACGACATATACATGGTGGACACCCCAAAAGACGGGGACAAATAAGAAGCGGAGGCAGATTCTTTAAAGAAACAGCCCAAGCGCCGCGTCGCCGCGCCGCTTAAAACCCGCCACAAAGAAGAATGGAGATTCCGCACAGGAGATAATAATACCCAGTAGAGTGCCGAAGACAATCCCTCCAAAGAAGACACAGCGCAGGAGGATGCAGAAGCAAGCCCTCACGAGAGGGCGGCAGACGAGGAGGTTGAGGATTATAACTATACACCTCCCTCCGAAGATGAGGCAAGCCTCAACGACGACGAATTCGTCGTGCCCGAGGATCCCGTCGAACAAGAGCGTTTCAAACGCAGGCTTATCACCACGGTAAATAGCCTAAAGAAAAAGCAGCAGCAGCTTCAAGTCGATCAGATCTGGCGGCCGATCGATGGACCGAGGTCCTCGCGTCAAGAGTATAAACTCGAACGCCCTCCAAAAGTTACCTAAGACGCAAGCTGCTCCCCGATTAGAGGAGGAAGCATACATACCTCCATCACCAACAAGACGATACTTACCGACCGACCACCCGTGGTCGTGATGAGAGGCATCAAGGCCCCCAACCAAGACCGCACTCCGGCATCGCTTCCAAGAGTACGGCCAAGAGGGAACGCCGGACTTGCGAGATATATTGGAGGACAAAGCAAGGCAATCCAGATCCATCTACGGATCACGTGGGCGCCCCACGACCCACGACGAATATCATCGCGCCGGATACAATAACTCCGGCCGGGCCGAACTCAGCAGACAATGCTCTCTCGAGATGCGTCATGATATTGCTCAATACAGAGGCGCCACACATCCGCTATGCTTCACTGACGAAGTAATGGATCATCAAATCCCTGAAGGGTTTAAACCCGTAAACATCGAATCCTATGATGGCACAACAGACCCCGCGGTTTGGATCGAAGATTATCTTCTTCACATCCATATGGCCCGTGGCGACGATCTCCATGCCATCAAGTATCTCCCACTCAAGCTTAAAGGACCAGCTCGGCATTGGCTTAACAGCTTGCGGGTGTTGGGAAGACCTGGAAGCCGCATTCCTCGATAACTTCTGTGGCACGCAAAGGCCACCACGACGCCGATGACCTAAGCCACATAATTCAGCAATGAGACGAATCGCCGACAATTTCGACACGGTTCTTGACAAAGAAAAACCAAATCGTCGACTGTCCGGATGCAGAGGCCCTTGCAGCCTTCAAACATAACATCCGCGACGAGTGGCTGGCCTGGCACCTGGGACAGGAAAAGCCGAAATCCATGGCATCCCTCACGTCACTAATGACCCGCTTTTGCGTGGGAGAGGATAGCTGGCTAGCTCGCAGCAATAACCTCCGTAAAAATTCTGGCAGTCCGGATACTAAGGACAACAACGGTAGGTCACATCGGAACAAAAACAAACGCCGCATTAACGGCGACGATAAGGAGGATACGGCAGTCAACGCCGGATTCCGAGGCTCTAAACCCGGTCAACGGAAGAAGCCATTCAAAAGAACCACTCCGGGCCCGTCAATTTGGACCGAATACTCGACCGCTTATGCCAGATACATGGCACCCTTGAAAAGCCAGCTAATCACACCAATAGAGATTGCTGGGTGTTCAAGCAGGCAGGTAAGTTAATTGCCGAAAACAATGACAAGGGGCTAAACAGCGACGACGAGGAAGAGACCCGACCGCCGAACAATAGAGGATGAAGGGTTTCCACAAGTGCGGACGGTGAACATGATTTACGCAACCCATATACCCAAGAGGGAGAGGAAGCGCGCTAAGGGACGCCTATGTGATGGAGCTACCGCCAAGTTCAATCCATGGTCCTCTTGTCCGATCACTTTCGATCGAAGAGACCATCCGACCAGCATACGCCATGGCGGATTCGCCGCATTGGTTTTAGACCCAATCGTCGATGGATTTCACCTCACGAGAGTCCTGATGGACGGTGGTAGTAGCCTGAACCTGCTTTATCAGGATACAGTGCGCAAGATGGGCATAGACCTCTCAAGGATTAAACCTACAAAGACAACCTTTAAAGGTGTCATACAGGTGTGGAAGCCAATCTACACAGCTCACCACACCGAACTGGTCTTGGATCCCTGACAATTTCGGAGCGAGGAGTTAATCTTCAACATAGTCCTGTTTTAGCGGCTATCACGCTCTGCTCGGACGAACGCTGTTCAAAGTACAACGCGGTGCCGCATTATGCATACCTCAAGCTCAAGATGCCAGGCCCCCGTGGAGTCAACACGGTCAATGGAAATACGGAACGCTCCCTCCGAACGGAGGAACATACAATGCTCTCGCGATGGCGAAATCTGAGCAGCCTTTTACGGCAATTCTCGAGTCCGACCGTCAAACGGCTGGATACAGCAAAACGCGCCCGAAGCAACACCAACCAAGACAACCTGGCACGATCAGAGCACGCGTAGCAATGCGGCCCTAACCCCCGCCCTCACATGATTGCAAGGACAACTCTCCGCGTACATCATTACGCTTTGGAGATACCATGGGCGCAGGGGAAGGGGCACGACCACAATGAGCCCAGAGAGCGGCTCGACCACACCAGGGGCTCGCAAGTGTGCCCCCCTTCTCTTTTTTATTATTATCATTTTCCTTCTTTGTATACACAGGACTCCGTTAACCAGAGGCCCTGTCCGGCGATGAACCTGCCGAACTCACGATGCAATAGCCAGGGACGAAAGAAGGCTGCGACAAACACACAGGTGGTCTCAATTACGAGCATTAAATTCGATTATATACACCAAGTCCGCAGCTCATCCCTGGAGGGAGACCTGTTTAAGTAGTCCAAATCCCTTGCTTACCGCACTATTTGTATCAGTCCGCACTCATAGCAGACTCCCTTTAATAAATAATGCAGCACCTTTTTGACTGCAATTACATTACGTTTCATATATATATATATATGTTCATTAGATGACATCTTGCAACCGTATATTTTGGTACGGCCTAATACACCAGGGGCTTATGTTCCCCACATTATGGTGTGATAAGTCCGAACACTTTCATAAGTGCGGCACCCCGAACTTATAGCATTATATGAATCGGCTCTGAATCATGTCTTGGGTCAATAGTTGGGTTTGCCCGGCTCCCACGTTTTGGTGCCTTACTTCCGCTCGTCGGCTAAGGTGGCACGGGAGAACCATCGCGATTGCGCTCGGTTGAGCCGGGCGGCGCCTCAAAGGAGAAAGCTAAAACTGACCGGCATGATAAGGCGAGAGACTGGTCGCTGTTCGAGAGGTCTTTTCGGGTCCTTAAAGACTCACGCCGCTTTGAGCGAAGTTCCGGATAATGTCCGACGAAGGCGTGGATAGCGCCCCAGATTCGGTCTTCCGAATACCAGGGGCTTCACCAAAATTTAAAATTATAGAATTCTATGGCTAAGTGAGAGTGTTCAAGCATTATAAGTCCGGTTGCCTTGTTCGTTGTGTTGAGCGCCTCCCTAGATGGACCCAAAATGGGAACAAGAGTGCTCAAGTTTATCCCTAACACCCCAAAGACTAGTAGCTCGGGGCTGAAGCCAACGACTTGCCATCTCTCGATTTTATAAACGGCCGCATGAAGGTAATATTTTAAATTAAATAAGCGTTGCTTAATGCGCACATGAACAAAGTTTTCAGCGCACAGGATAACACATAGCGAGTTTACTCAAAGATTACATTTCTGGGGCACTCATCCGCAATATCGCGGGCTCGCTTCAGGACAGTTTTATAATACATTTCGGGCGTGCGATACTCCTGGCCCAGTGGCGGTGGGTCCGTGAGAAGCTTCTCCGCATCCAACCTGCCCCAATGCACCTTTGTGTGGGCAAGGGCCCGACGAGCACCTTCAATACAAAGCGGAGCGCTTTGATGACCTCCACCCGGGGCACGATCCACCAGCCGTGACGAGCCCGGCGAGTAGCTCCTGTGCATGGCCTGTCCAGCCCTACCGGACTATAAGGCCCCTCATGGCCTCCTCGGCTACCTTTAGGAGTTCGACCATTGTTTAATTTGGTCGCTTGGGGGCACCGGATGGCCGGCCTCGCAGCATCGAGACCGTAAGACCTTCTCGACGAGCTCCCTCCTTGCCACGATAGAATGCGGCGCATCGGATACACTACGCGCAGATCTGCAAACGCCAATCGAGAGCTCCGAATGCGGTAAGTGTCGTAGTTTACATTAACATGCTTGCTTTGCATGAAAAATGCCTTACCCGCCGCTATCTTCATTACATCTTCAACCTCTGAAGGGCCTCGGCCTTGGCGGATTTGGCACTTTCGAGCCGAGGCAAGCTCGGACTCGAAGTCTTGAGTCACGCCCAAACTCTCATGCTTCTCCATAAGAGCCCGGAGCTCTTGCCGTACTTCCGCCACCCGTGCCTCCTGCTTTTCTCGCTCTGCCTGCTCATGTCAGATTATGCTCGGCTGCGGACACAGCCTCCTTCGTGGCTGCCACCTCGCTCGTGGGCCCCGTAATACCCATATTATCCTTGTTAATTTTATTGCAACCAAAATCCTTTTCTCAGAAGGTAACTATTCAAAGTAGTGTTACTCACCTTCTTTGTCCTCGAGCTGCTTCTTGGCATGGCGAGCTCTTGCTCGACCGCCGAGATCCTGCTTCAACGCACCGACCTCCGCAACAAGTCGGCAGAGGTCAGCAGCAAGCAGCCTGCAAACCCATATTGACATATTTTAAGCAACCTCACAGATATCTTATTAGATCCTCATCCGGCTTTTCTTTCCGAACACCGAACCGAGCATCAGGCTACCGTCTATGCGGTATTACATTACATAATTATAACTTCTTACCTCAAAGCTCGTTAGAAGGCTGCTGCGAAGCCGTCAGCCCGCTCTTGGCGAAGTGAACCTTCAATCACCGCACTCATAATAGTGCGGTGTTCTTCCTCGATGGAAGCGCCTTTAAGCGCCTCCAACAAGTTATCCGGCGTCTCCGGCTGGACGGAGGTCGCCGGTGTCACGGTCTTGCCCTTCTTTCAGGGCGCTGCGGACTCGAACCAAGGAGGTTCCGATGTAGAGTCCGGCGCAAAGTCCGGGAGGCTGCCTGGCGGCGCCTCCGGAGCCTCCTCCTGATGGGTCCCTCTCTGGGATCCCACCTCGGCGTCCTCGTCGGCGCGGGGGGTAGAGGCAGTCGGAAGTGAATCCACATCCGACGGGGCCAACGACCCGCTCGATGAAGCGGGGAGATCATCATCGGCCGGACTACGGACAGAATGCGGCATTAGTAGGACACTAGGTGACGCGAAAAAAATGCATATCAGGGATCCGGATACTTACGATCTCGCCGGATGCCTGGCCCTTAAAGGCCACTCCTCCTCGCCAACGATGGTGTTGGCGAAACTGTCCAGGGGAATAGTTCTCCCCCTCTTGGACCCTTCGGCCTCCCCTATTGGGGAAGCCTTCCTCTTATTCTCTCCCTCCTCCGGGAGAGAGTCTTCTTCCTCCTCCTCGTCTTCGGGGGAGGAGTCCGCCTCGTCGTCAGACGCCTGATTGCGGGAACTCTTTCGAGTCCCCGCGGCCACCTTCTTGGCCTTCTTCTCCGGCACCACGGGTGGTGCCCGAACCAGCAGCCCTGCTAGGCGGGCGTTCACTGGATCTTCTGGCATGGGAGCCGGGCTGATGAGCTGCTCGGCCTTCTCCATCCATTCCTGTCAAAGGAAAAGAGAGATTGAAACCCTCTTAAGATCAATTTGATTACCACAAGTGTCCCGTAAAGGGGTCGAATCACTTACCTCATCAGCCGGATGCTGCGAGCAAAATCCGCGATCTTCCGTCGCGGATGCGGGGGCTTCGTATGTCGTATGTCGTATCGAAGAGCCCGCTTAGCGCCTGGTGCTGTTCCGGATTGAACTCCCACAGATTGAATGCCTGTTCTTGGCATGGGAGAATCCGGCGGATGAGCACGACCTGGACCACGTCGACGAGCCTGAGCTTATTGCTCACCAGCTTCTGGATGCAGGCTCGAGTCCGTCACCTCGCCGGATTACCCCACAACAAGCCCTTTCTTTCCGGGAGGTGAGCTGCGTGGGGATGCCAGATCTAAACTCGGGGCCGCCACCATGTGGGCTCGCGGCTCGGTGATGTAGAACCACCCCGATTGCCACCCCTTGACGGAGTCCACGAAGGCCCCTTCGAGCTAAAGGACGTTGGGCAACTTACCCAACATAGCACCTCCGATTCCGCTTATGCGTTCTTCACAACCTTCGCTTGACGTTGAAGGTCTTGAGCCACAGCCGAAGTGGGGCGGATGCAGAGGAAGGTTTCGCACACCACGATAAACGCCGAGATGTTGAGGATGAAGTTCGCGCCGATCGTGGAAATCCGTGCCGTAGTAAAACATGAGCCCCGGACGAATGGGTGGAGTGGAAAGCCCAGTCCGCGGAGGAAGTGGGGAAGGAAGACGAGCCTCTCATGGGGCCTGGGGTAGGGATGAGCTGCCCTCGTCGGGCAGCCGATGCGCCGATATCGCCGAAAGGTATCCGCGCCTGCGCAGCTTGGCGATGTGCTCCTCCTTAACGGTGGAAGCTAACCATTTGCCTCCCGCCCGGACATATTCGGAGAAGGTCGAGGCGAGATGCGCGAGCTTGGGCGTTGGAGCTTGAGTCGCGGAGATGGATAAGCAAAGGAGGAAGAAGGCGAGGTGAGAAGGTAAACTTATCCCTTATATATAGGCGGACGAAAACTATGCGTCCCCCACCGGCCTGGTAAAACTCGCTTATCTCCCAAGCGCCACCATCAATGGCACGGTTGGGTTACCCACGTTCGTATTGATGAGAATCCCGGAATAAGGGGAACGCGATCTCTGCTTCGACAAGACGTGCCGAGGAAACCGCTTCGCTAAACGTGCTGAGGTGGTATAGTAAAAAATGATTCAAACAAAGGCTTGGTAGCGATGTGATGTCACGCCGCATAATACGTCAGCAGATTGGACTGGTGTACATTTTATTCTCTCTACGGTGGAATGTGGAATTTATTTTGTAGAGCCGACACTATCCGGTGTTCATGATCTTCTTTGGATTATTCATGGAGGAACCCGCCTTGCAATGCCGAACATTATGCGCCGGATTTATCGTCATTGAAGCCTGGTTCGAGGGCTACCGAGGAGTCTCGACTAGGGGTGTCCGGACAGCCGGACTATCATCGTCCACGGACTCCAAGACTACGAAGATACAAGATTGAAGACTCCGTCCCGTGTCCGAATGGGACTTTCCTTGGCGTGGAAGGCAAGCTTGGCGATACGGATATGTAGATCTCCTACCATTGTAACCGACTCTGTGTAACCCTATCCTCCTCCGGTGTCTATATAAACCGGAGGGCTTTAGTCCGTAGGACACAACATACATTACAACAATCATACCATAAGCTAGCTTTAGGGTTTAGCCTCCTTGATCTCGTGGTAGATCTACTCTTGTACTACCCATATCATCAATATTAATCAAGCAGGACGTAGGGTTTTACCTCCATCGAGAGGGCCCGAACCTGGGTAAAACATCGTGTCCCTCGTCTCCTGTTACCATCCGCCTAGACGCACAGTTCGGGACCCCCTACCCGAGATCCGCCGGTTTTGACACCGACAGCGACGCTCTGGCGTTAGCTTAGCATAGGTGGTCTGTCGTGGAATTGTCACGTCAGATGTCCTAGTGAAAGGATTGAGTCGTGGAGCCATCACAACTAGGAAGCTCAAAGGGGTTAATCGGGACAAAGGACACGAGGTTTATACTGGTTCGGCCCCTTACGGTGAAGGTAAAATCCTACGATCCAGTTTTGAGTGGGATTGCTTATGATTCAATAACTAGGGAGCAGAATCACTTGACCTAGCTCTCGATCTGATCTTACTTGCCCTGAACCGCCGTCGGGTCATCCCTTTATATACAGAGGTCGATGCCCGGCGGCTCACAGACTCCCGGCCGGCTCATAAACAGTGTCCGGCTCAGTATCTTAACCATTCTTGCCTTATAATACAAGTCACATACATATGGCGGTTTATCACTATGGGCCTTAAGTCGCCTCTGGGCTTTGGGCCCTTAACTGAACCGCCATCTTCAACCTTGGTCTTGGGCTTCAAGAATACTTGTAGGTATAACCCGGCCCCTCCTAGGCGGGTCATACCAATAGTTATATCCCCAACATGGTCCCTCTATTAGGACATGGCTGTCATGGATACAAGCGGAGAGGAAGAGAAGTGGATGTGGCTTGATACGTCTCCGTCGTATCTATAATTTTTTATTGTTCCATGTTATTATATTATCCATCTTAGATGTTTTATATGCATTTATATGCTATTTTATATGATTTTTGGGACTAACCTATTAACCTAGAGCCCAGTGCCAGTTTCTGTTTTTTCCTTGTTTTTGAGTTTTACAGAAAAGGAATACCAAACAGAGTCCAATTGACATGCCAATTTACGGAGATTTTTTATGGACCAGAAGAATCCCTCGAAGCAAAAGAGTTGGACCAGAAGAGTACCGAGCCAACCACGAGGGTGGACGGCGCACCCTACCCCCCGAGCGCGCCCCCTACCTCGTGGCTGACTCGGAGACCCCCCTGATGTGAAACCGATGCCAAAAATTCCTATAAATATAGAAACACCCGAAAAGAAACCTAGATCGGGAGTTCTGCCGCCGCAAGCCTCTGTAGCCACCAAAAACCAATTGGGACCCTGTTCCGGCACCCTACAGGAGGGGGAATCATCATCGGTGGACATCTTCATCATCCCGGCGCTCTCCATGACGAGGAGGGAGTAGTTCACCCTCGGGGCTGAGGGTATGTACCAGTAGCTATGTGTTTGATCTCTCTCTCTCTCTCACGTGTTCTTGATTCGGCATGATCTTGATGCATCGCGAGCTTTGCTATTATAGTTGGATCATATGATGTTTCTCCCCCTCTATCTTCGTGTAATGGATTGAGTTTTCCCTTTGAAATTATCTTATCGGATTGACTCTTTAAGGAATTAAGAACACTTGATGTATGTCTTGCGTGGGATACCCGTGGTGACAATGGGGTATTCTATTGATTCACTTGATGTATGTTTTGGTGATCAACTTGCGGGTTCCATGACCATGGGAATCTATGCATAGGGGTTGGCACACGTTTTCGTCTTGACTCTCGGTAGAAACTTTGGGGCACTCTTTGAAGTTCTTTGTGTTGGTTTGAATAGATGAATCTGAGATTGTATGATGCATGTCGTATAATCATACCCACGGATACTTGTGGTGACATTGGAGTATCTAGGGGAAATTAGGGTTTTGGTTGATGTGTCTTAAGGTGTTATTTTACTACAAACTCTAGGGTTGTTTGTGACACTTATAGGAATAGCCCAATGAGTTGATCGGAAAGAATAACTTTGAGGTTGTTTCGTACCCTACAATAATCTCTTCGTTTGTTCTCTGTTATTAGTGACTTTGGACTGACTCTTTGTTGCACGTTGAGGGATTGTTATATGTGAAGGAAATATGCCCTAGAGACAATAATAAAGTTATTATTTATTTCCTTATTTCATGATAAATGTTTATTATTCATGCTAGAATTGTATTAACCGGAAACATAATACATGTGTGAATACATAGACAAACATAGTGTCACTAGTATGCCTCTACTTGACTAGCTCGTTTATCAGAGATGGTTATGTTTCCTAGCCATGGACAAAAGAGTTGTCATTTGATTAACGGGATCACATCATTAGGAGAATGATGTGATTGACTTGACCCATTCCGTTAGCTTAGCACTTGATCGCTTAGTATGTTGCTATTGCTTTCTTCATGACTTATACATGTTCCTGTAACTATGAGATTACGCAACTCCGTTTACGGAGGAACACTTTTGGTACTACCAAACGTCACAACGTAATCGGGTGATTATAAAGGAGTACTACAGGTGTCTCCGAAGGTACATGTTGAGTTGGCGATTTCGAGATTAGGTTTTGTCACTCCGATTGTCGGAGAGGTATCTCTGGCCCTCTCGGTAATACTCATCACCTAAGCCTTGCAAGCATGTAACTAATGAGTTAGTTATGAGATGACGTATTACGGAACGAGTAAAGAGACTTGCGGTAACGAGATTGAACTAGGTATTGGATACCGACGATCAAATCTCGGGTAAGTAACATACCGATGACAAAGGAACAACGATATTGTTGTGCGGTTTGACCGATAAAGATCTTCGTAGAATATGTAGGAACCAATATGGGCATCCAGGTCCCACTATTGGTTATTGACCGAGACGTGTCTCGGTCATGTCTACATTGTTCTCGAACCGTAGGGTCCATGCACGCTTAAGGTTTCGATGACAGTTATATTATGAGTTTATGTATTTTGATGTACCGAAGTTTGTTCGGAGTCCCGGATGTGATCACGGACATGACGAGGAGTCTCGAAATGGTCGAGACATAAAGATTGATATATTGGACGGATATATTTGGACACCGGAAAGGTTCCGGAAGAGTTTGGGAATATACCGGAGCTCCGGGAGGTTACCGGAACCCCCCGGTAAGTATATGGGCCTTATTGGGCCCTATTGGAAGGGAGGGAGAAGGATTAAGGGAGGAGGCGCCCCCCCCCCCCCAAGCCCAATCCAAATTGGGAGGCCCCCCCCCTTTCCTTCTCTCCTTCCCCCTCTTCCTTCCTACTACTACTACTCCTTCCTTCCCCCTCCATCTTGGATTAGGAAAAGGAGGGGTTTCTCCCCCCTATGGCGCACCTCCCCCTTGGGCCGGCCACCTCCTCCCTCCCTCCTTTATATACGGGGGTAGGGGGCACCCTAGACACACAAGTTGATCATTGAGATCGTTCCTTAGCCGTGTGCGGTGCCCCCCTCCACGATATTACACCTCGGTCATATTGTAGCGGTGCTTAGGCGAAGCCCTACGACAGAGAACATCAAGATCGCCACCACGCCGTCATCTCGACGGAACTCCCCCGCGCTCTCGCTGGATCGGAGATCGGGTGCGCCATCGAGCTGACGTGTGTCAAGAACTTCGGAGGTGCCGAGTAACGGTGCTTGGATCGGTTGGACCGGAGGACGACGACTACTTCCTCTATGTTGCGTCAATGCTTCGCTTCGGTTCACGAGGGCGTAGACAACACTCTCCCCTCTCGTTGCTATGCATCACCATGATCTTGCGTGTGCGTAGGAAATTTTTGAAATTACTACGTTCCCCAACGGTGGCATCCGAGCCTAGGTTTTATGCGTTGATGTTATATGCACGAGTAGAACACAAGTGAGTTGTGGCGATATAAGTCATCCGCCTACCAAAGATGTCATACTTTGGTTCAGCGGTATTGTGAGATGAAGCGACCGGACCGACATTACGCCAGACGCTTACGCGAGACTGGTTTCACCGCTACGAGCACTTGTGCTTAAAGGTGGCTGGCGGGTGTCTGTCTCTCTCACTTTAGTTGAACCGAGTGTGGCTACGCCCGGTCCTTGTGAAGGTTAAAACGGAGTCTATTTGACAAACTATCGTTGTGGTTTTGATGCGTAGGTGAGAACGGTTCTTGCTAAGCCCGTAGCAGCCACGTAAAATTTGCAACAACAAAGTAGAGGACGTCTAACTTGTTTTTGCAGGGCATGTTGTGATGTGATATAAGTTGTTGTATGAGATGATCATGTTTTGTTGAAGTTATCGGCGACTGGCAGAAGCTCTATGGTTGTCTCTTTGTTGCATAAGATGCAAGTGCCAAATAATTGCTTTACTTTATCGCTATGCGATAGCAATAGTTGCAAGAGCAATAGTTGGTGAGACGACCATGTGATGAAACATTGATATAGATCAAGATGATGAAGATCATGGTGTCGTGCCGGTGACGATAGAGATCATGACAGTACTTTGGAGATGGAGATCAAAGGCGCAAGATGATCATGGCCATATCATGTCACATATTTTGATTGCATATGATGTTTATCTGTTATACATCTTATTATGTTTTGTTTGACGGTAGCATTTTAAGATGATCTCTCACTAATTATCAAGAAGTGTTCTCCCGAGTATGCATCGTATGCGAAAGTTCTTCGTCTTTGAGACACCACGTGATGATCGGGTGTGATAGGCTCTACGTTCAAATACAACGGTGCAAAACAGTTGCACACGCGAATACTCGAGTTAAACTTGACGAGCCTAGCATATATAGATATGGCCTCGGAACACGGAGACCGAAAGGTCGGCGTGAATCATATAGTAGATATGATCAACATAGTGATGTTCACCATTGAAACTACTCCATCTCACGTGATGATCGGACATGGTTTAGTTGATTTGGATCACGTGATCACTTAGAGGATTAGAGGATGTCTATCTAAGTGGGAGTTCTTAAGTAATATGATTAATTGAACTTTAATTTATCATGAACTTAGTCCTAGTAGTATTTTGCAAATTATGTTGTAGATCAATAGCTCGCGTTGTTGCTTTCATATGTTTATTTTGATATGTTCCTAGAGAAAACTGTGTTGAAAGATGTCAAGAGCAATGATGCGGATTGAATCCGTGATCCGAGGTTTATCCTCATTCTTTGCACGTAAGAATTATGTCCTTAATGCACCACTAGGTGACAGACCTATTGCAGGAGCGGATGCGGACGTTATGAACGTTTGGCTAGCTCAATATGATGACTACTTGATAGTTTAGTGCACCATGCTTAACGGCTTAGAATCGGGACTTCAAAGATGTTTTGAACATCATGGATCATGTGAGATGTTCCAGGAATTGAAGTTAATATTTCAATCAAATACCCGAGTTGAGAGATATGAAGTCTCCAACAAGTTCTATAGCTAAAAGATGGAGGAGAATCGCTCAACTAGTGAGCATGTGCTCAGATTGTCTGGGTACTTCAATCGCTTGAATCAAGTGGGAGTTAATCTTCAAGATAAGATAGTGATTGGCAGAGTTCTCTAGTCACCATCACCAAGTTAGTGGAACTTCATGATGAACTACAATGCAAGGGATGACGAAAACGATTCCCAAGCTCTTCGTGATGTTGAAATCAACGAAGGTAGAAATCAAGAAAGAGCATCAAGTGTTGATGATTGACAAGACCACTAGTTTCAAGAAAAGGGCAAAGGGAAAGAAAGGGAAACTTCAAGTAGAATGGCAAACAAGTTGTCACTCCCGTGAAGAAGACCAAAGCTGGACCAAAGCCTGAAACTAAGTGCTTACACTGCAAAGGAAATGGTCACTGGAAGCGGAAATGCCCTAAATATTTGGTGGATAAGAAGGAAGGCAAAGTGAACAAGGGTATATTTGATATACAGGTGTTTGATGTGTGCCTTGCTAGTGTTTATAGTAACCTCTGAGTATTTAATACTTGTTCGGTTGCTAAGATTAGTAACTCGAAACAGGAGTTACATAATAAACAGAGACTAGTTGAGGGGAAGTGACGATGAGTGTTGGAAATAGTTCCAAGATTGATATGATCATCATCGCACACTCCCTATACTTTCGGGATTAGTGTTAAACCTAAATAAATATTATTTGGTGTTTCCGTTGAGCATGAATATGATTTGATCATGTTTATTGCAGTACACTTATTCATTTAAAATCAGAGAATAATTGTTGTTCTGTTTACATGAATAAAACCTTCAATGGTCATACACCCAATGAAAATAGTTTGTTGGATCTCGATCGTAGTGATACACATATTCATAATATTGATGCAAAAAGATGCAAAGTTAATAATGATAGTGCAACTTATTTGTGGCACTGTCGTTTGGGTCATATCGGTGTAAAGCGCATGAAGAAACTCCATAAAGATGGATTTTCGGAATCACTTGGTTATGAATCATTTGATGCTTGCGAACCGTGCCTTTTGGGCAAGATGACTAAAACTCCGTTCTCGGAACAATGGAACGAAGCTCTCGACTTGTTGGAAATAATACATATTGATGTATGCAGACCAATGAGTATGAAGGCTCGTGGCAAGTATCGTTATTTTCTGACCTTCACAAGATGATTTGAGCAGATATGGGTATATCTACTTGATGAAACATAAGTCTGAGATAGTTTGAAAGGTTCAAAGAATTTCAGAGTGAAGTGGAAAAATCATCGTAACAAGAAAATAAAGTTTTTGTGATCTGATCGCAGAGACGAAAATTTGAGTTATGAGTTTGGCCTTCATATAAAACAATGTGGAATAGTTTCACAGCTTACGCCACCTAGAACACCACAACGTTATGGTGTGTCCGAACGTCATAACCGCACTTTATTGGATATGGTGTGATATATGATGTCTCTTACTGATTTACCACTATTGTTTTGGGGTTATGCATTAGAGACAGCTACATTCACGTTAAAAGGGCACCATCTAAATCCGTTGAGACGACAAAATATGCCCTAGAGGCAATAATAAAGTTATTATTTATTTCCTTATTTCATGATAAATGTTTATTATTCATGCTAGAATTGTATTAACCGGAAACATAATACATGTGTGAATACATAGACAAACATAGTGTCACTAGTATGCCTCTACTTGACTAGCTTGTTTATCAGAGATGGTTATGTTTCCTAGCCATGGAAAAAGAGTTGTCATTTGATTAACGGGATCACATCATTAGGAGAATGATGTGATTGACTTGACCCATTCCGTTAGCTTAGCACTTGATCGCTTAGTATGTTGCTATTGCTTTCTTCATGACTTATACATGTTCTGTAATTATGAGATTATGCAACTCCGTTTACGGAGGAACACTTTGGGTACTACCAAATGTCACAACGTAATCGGGTGATTATAAAGGAGTACTACAGGTGCCTCCGAAGGTACATGTTGAGTTGGCGATTTCGAGATTAGGTTTTGTCACTCCGATTGTCGGAGAGGTATCTCTGGGCCCTCTCGGTAATACTCATCACCTAAGCCTTGCAAGCATGTAACTAATGAGTTAGTTATGAGATGACGTACACGGAACGAGTAAAGAGACTTGCCGATAACGAGATTGAACTAGGTATTGATACCGACGATCAAATCTCGGGCAAGTAACATACCGATGACAAAGGAACAACGTATGTTGTCAGGCGGTTTGACCAATAAAGATCTTCGTTGAATATGTAGGAACCAATATGGGCATCCAGGTCCCGCTATTGGTTATTGACCGAGACGTGTCTCGGTCATGTCTACATTGTTCTCGAACCGTAGGGTCCGCACGCTTAAGGTTTCGATGATGCTTATATTATGAGTTTATGTATTTTGATGTACCGAAGTTTGTTCGAGTCCGGATGTGATCACGGACATGACGAGGAGTCTCGAAATGGTCGAGACATAAAGATTGATATATTGGACGGATATATTTGGACACCGGAAAAGTTCCGGAAGAGTTTGGGAATATACCGGAGCTCCGGGAGGTTACCGGAACCCCCCGATAAGTATATGGGCCTTATTGGGCCCTATTGGAAGGGAGGGAGAAGGAGCAAGGGAGGGGGCGCCCCCCCTCCAAGCCCAATCCGAATTGGGAGGGGGGCCGGCCCCCCTTTCCTTCTCTCCTTCCCCCTCTTCCTTCCTACTACTACTACTCCTTCCTTCCCCCTCCATCTTGATTAGGAAAGGAGGAAACCTACTTGAGTAGGTTTCTCCCCCTATGGCGCCTCCCCTTGGGTCGGCCACCTCCTCCCTCCCTCCTTTATATACAGGGTAGGGGGCACCCTAGACACACAAGTTGATCATTGAGATCGTTCCTTAGCGTGTGCGGTGCCCCCTCCACGATATTACACCTCGGTCATATTGTAGCGGTGCTTAGGCGAAGCCTGCGACAGAGAACATCAAGATCGCCACCACGCCGTCAGTCCGACGGAACTCCCCAGCGCCTCTGCTGGATCGGAGATCGAGAGCGCCATCGAGTTGTACGTGTGTCAAGAACTTGGAGGTGCCGGAGTAACGGTGCTTGGATCGGTTGGACCGGGAGGACGACGACTACTTCCTCTACGTTGCGTCAAAGCGCTTCCGCTTCGTCTACGAGGGTATGTAGACAACACTCTCCCCTCTCGTTGCTATGCATCACCATGATCTTGCGTGTGCGTAGGAAATTTTTTGAAATTACTACGTTCCCCAACAATATGATCCAATTATGTTATTATTGTTGAGAGAACTTGCACTAGTGAAAGTATGAACCCTAGGCATTGTTTCGAAGCATTGCAATACCATTTTCGCTCACTTTTGTTACTTGCTACCTTGCTGTTTTTATAATTTCAGATTACACAAACCTATATTACCATCAATATTGCACTTGTATCACCATTTCTTCGCTGAACTAGTGCACCTATACAATTTACCATTGTATTGGGTGTGTTGGGGACACAAGAGACTCTTTGTTATTTGGTTGTAGGGTTGTTTGAGAGAGACCATCTTCATCCTATGCCTCCCACGAATTGATAAACCTTAGGTCATCCACTTGAGGAAAATTTGCTACTGTCCTACAAACCTCTGGACTTGGAGGCCCAACAACGTCTACAAGAAGAAGGTTACATAGTAAACACCATGGCTCGGGTTGGTGGGGCGGATAGGGAGGAAGCCGATGTGGCTAGGGCAGGGGGTCGTCCAGATGGGTCGTGTTTTTTGTTTGACCGGCCAGTGACCGGGCCACTTACCAAGGCATTTGAGACCGACTTGAGGTGCCGGCTGTAGATGTTCCTACGATTGGGACAAGGCAACCAGCAATGCCGGAGCCGGAGCGCCGGCTGAGGCGACTGGCGGTGCGGCAGTAAGCAGAAACTCCCAGTAAGCTACTATTACAATCTGAATTACTTCATTTGTAAATAAATATATAAGAATGTTTGGATCACTAAAGTAGTGATTTAAATGCTCTTATATAGAGGGAGTAATTAGAGCATCTCCAACAACAGGAGCACAACTTCGCGGCGTGCTAACTTTTTTTGCAGCGCCGAAATAGCCTTTTTGTGCGCTATAGCGTGCTTGTTCCATCAGTCACTGCAAAATTATGCGCGAGTGAGCAGCTCCAGCAGGCACGCTAAATTTATAGCGCGCGCGCCCAACAAAAACAACATTTCACACTCAAAATAGAACCAAAAAGATCAAACACACAAAAAATAAATCAACAATAAACAGTTCAATTTATTACAACTCAAACAAATAGTTTATCTTCCAATACAACAAATAGTTCAACAATACAACATCAAACTAGTTTTGTCGGCCATTCCATGCCCACTACTCCTCGATTAGATCCTTTTGAAGATCATCATGCGTTTCGGCACGTGAAATGGTAGGAGGCAACAAATCAGGCCACCCTCTCAGCCCTCCTCCGCACTCGCATGGGACGTCCCAACAACTCATACTGAGAATAGTCTAAATCTTGCTCACGCTCATTCTCGATAACCATGTTATGCATGATCACACAAGCATTTATGATGTACCAAAGGATCTTTTGATCCCAAAATCTAGTCGGCCCTCTCACAATAGTAAATTGTGCTTGCAAAATCCTGAAAGCTCTCTCTACATCTTTTCTAGCCGCCGCCTGAGCATTGTGAAAATCAAGATTTTTCTTACCTTCTGTTTTTTTCAACGGCTTCACAAATGTTTGCCACTTTGGATAGATGCCATCTACAAGATAGTTGTATGTATGACCATTTGCTATAAAATCCACCGGTGTAGTTTCACCATTTTCAATCTTATTCATGAGTTGTGACCGATTAAGAACGTTGGTGTCATTGAAAGATCCGGGCATTCCAAAAGAAGCATGCCAAATCCAAGTCTCCTGGTCGGCCACTGCTTCAAGGATTATAGTGGAACCCTTTTTCTGGCCGTGGAATTGTCCATGCCATCCCTTATGACAGTTCTTCCAACTCCAATGCATGCAATATATTGAGCCAAGCATACCTGGAACCTACGAGCTTTGTTCATCTCCAAAAGCCTTGCGGTGTCTTCAACATTGGGAACTCTCAAATATTCCGGACCAAACACTTGCACAATTCCGACTGCCAAGCGCTTGACACACATCATGGCTTGACTCTCACCCATGGCCAAGTGGTCACCAACTAGATCCACCGGAATACCGTATGCCAACATATGCAAAGCAGTTGTCACCTTTTGAAAGGTGTTATGCCTGAGTTCTCCGGCGGCATTCCTCCTTTGCTGAAAAAACCGATCATGGCTCGCCAGTTTCTCTGCAATGCGTTTGAACAACTCGATGCTCATTCTAAAACGCCGCCGAAAGTAGGACTCTTGAATATCAAATTCTTCGACGGAAGAATCGTAGGACGAACTCATCTACAATATTGAATTTAAACTAGTTTATAGAACTACAAACTACATGCACCAAATTCATCTACAAAATATAAAGTTGAAGCAATACACACCTCGCAACCATTTTGTCAAACACCTTGTGGGCGTCGAGCTGCAGTGGACCGTCGGGCGCTGTTTCTCGGAGGAATGGCGTGCTCGAGAGGTGGCGGCGACGAGAGGAGGTGAAGGAAGCAGCGGCGGCGCACGGGGATAGGCGGGGGAAGCGTCGATGGGTCGCCGAAGCAAATGGAGAAGGTGCGGGCGGCAGCGCCAGCGCCTAGAGGTCTCAAATTTTGCGATTGGTGAAGTCGCGCGCGCACGACATAAGGGGCGCGCAATGCCATTTCCCTCCGCGCTCTGAACCCATCGTACCGCTCACGCGATTATTGCGCGGCTGCTGGAGCGTCTGTTTCGGCTCCGCGTGCGCAAAAAACAGTTTTTTTTTCCGGCGCGCAACTAAGTAGCACGAAAAAAACAGTTTTTTCCGGCGCGTCGCTAAGTTAGCGCGTCTGTTGGAAACTGAGCTCACTCTTCACAGCCTCTTTGGCTACGCGTACGCGCGGGCAGGCGCGTTGGCAGCAGATCCATTCCGGCCGCGTCATGGCCGGCGCTGATCTGCAGAGGCATGGACACAACCCTGTCCATTACTCCCCATCATGCACGCAGCGCAAACGGATGGCCCCGGCCTGCCCACGATCGCCGTGCCAACCAACGGGGGAAACAATCTGATTGATGAGTTCCTCGCAGCAGTCGATTGGACGTTGAGCGCATCGAAATTCCCTTCCCTGACCGGTGCTTCTTCCGAAAACAGTGAGCGAGTGCCCACCCTTTCGCGCTGCCTGTGCCCTAGCGGTTTGGATGCGAGCGGGGAGAATTTTTCGCAGCGAACGCTGTGCCTTTGCGCCCCACCACCACTTCAACCCCCGAATGAATGGGTCACCACACCCTCCAACCCCCGAGCGCCCCAATGTCTTTTTTTTTTTGGAAACAAGAGCGCCCCACGATCTTTATTTATCATGGACTTTACTGCTGATCCTGCAAGCTTTCTTCATCGCTGAAAGTTTTTGTCAGGCCACTTTCAGGGAAGCTTTTGCCGAAGCAATCTTGGCTGATACAGTTTCAGTAAAGGGCTTCTTGGTTGGGTCGAAGCATGCTACTACGTGGAGCAGATATTTTCGAGAGTTGAGTGCGGTTGCTTCGGCAGCAAACATTGATCACCTCGGAAGCCATGCTTATCGGGAGAGTTAATGGCAGACGAAGGCGAAGCTACACCTGACCTAATAACCAATCATGGTTGATGAACACTCTACTCTCGGGACCATGGGAGGGACACGCACGAAAGCAACCAGGGCGGGGCAGGGCAGGCACACACCTACATGCCTGCCTGCTCCCATCGACGCAACGCAAGCCACGGTCCCATCAGTTAGCTGCACGTAATCATCCACATACACCGCTCTTTTCCGCCGGGCCGGGCAACGCCCGGCACGAGGGTCCCCCGAACCGGCGACGCTCTCCACGTACTCCGCGGCGCTCCAGTAGCCGGGCCCCGGACGCCGATCGATGCCGACGTACCGTCCGCTCCCCCACCCATCATGCATGCATGCTTCGCCGATCTCCATGCATGCATCGATCAAAACGATCATCGTCGTCGACCCCGGGCCGGGCACTCGAGTTCTCGCACGGGCGCCGTGACCACGTCCGTCTTCTCGATCAGGCTTCGTTTTGAGCGCCAAGGAAGAAAGTTGCACTACAGCTACATGCTACCTAGCGCAGCTGCGCGTAACGTACGTACTAGTAGTACGTACTAGGCGCACGGGAATGATGGCCTCACGCGGGCACGCAGGGTGATCGGGTCATGGAGGGAGGGAGGAAAAGGGGTTTGTTCGCTTGCCTCCCCTTTTTGCCGGTACGTAGTACGTGAGCGCATGGCATGCACAACTTGTGAGCGGGCGAGGGACGTTGCGAGAGGCAGGCCCTCGTACAGTACCTTTTGTTTCCTTGCACCTGTCATGACCCCCGATTCCCTGGCTGGCCTCCATCGACTTTTGGCATCCTGAATTAAGGACACTCACTCGATCGGAGAGGGCCGGCCGAGGAAAAGTTCCGGGAGGGAGGGTAGCTAGCGACGGACGGCCAATGCATCAAAGCGGATCGTCTCACTGATTTTATCTATCTGTATCCAGAAATTACCCAGGCTAGAAAACAAACAGTACTAGAACGAGTGTCCGTCCATGTAGTAGTACAGTTCCGGTTTTGTGCTAAGTGTCAGTCCAGTCTTGTGGTAACAGGGGGCAAATGTAAGCATTGAATGCATGATGTTGCCGTGTAACCTGATCATGGCTTTGACTGATTGGCGCATAGCATAAAGCCGGATGCGACCTCCCCGCCTTCTTTCTTTTCTCGATGGAGCGAGCGAAAAGGGAGGCCCGGTCCTTTTCGACCGGGCATGAATGAATCGCATCATATCGCTGTGCTCGCGTTGCACTGGCACAGTGACACGCACGTCGATCAGGGAGAGAGACAGAGAGAGACTGTTCCATCACAAATCAAACCACACAATGCAAGGGAGAGAAAAAAAACTGGACGAATAAATGAGGTGCGACGGTTTCAAACCCGTTCTAATTTATTTAGTCCCCGGCTCTATCCTTGTGATTTGACAACTAAAATTCCTCCCTCGGAGAGATGGCTATCAGTTATGGGTTTTACTTTGGCTCAGAGTAGAAGATACGGTGTGAGCGTAGAACCATGGGTTGCGCGGGGACAAATTTTGCGGTCAGGAATGGCACCAACATCCCTCCTTACGGTTCGTCAGGCGTCACGCACGACACGGCCGCCGAGACACGGGATGAGGGGGCCGGCTCATCAACTAGCCGTATGGCTACAATCTCGGCAATCTGCACGCTCGGTGAGGCTCTTGGCTTCGATCTTACGTCGAGACGAGCCATAGGCCGGGGGCCGGCGGGACCGTTCGGGGCGGGAATCCGGGCCGGGCGGTCCCGAAGCTACACTACGCACATACATCCACCCGAGCTTGAGTGAGGATCCGGAGAAGCTCCTCATTACTCCTCCATAGCGTTAGCAGCGAACGCTTGGATGCCACACCAATCCCCCACAAAGTCATGTGCAAGTGCAGCCACTTCGCCACGGATAAGATAGACAGGAGCGTATGTGGGACGGGACAATGCCCAGCCGGGCACACAACCGGAATCAGGAGGCTGGCTTGGCTTGTGTGCGCACGCGGTGCTCGTTTCGCTGCACGATCCGTGGCAAGCAAGCGGCTTGCTTTGGGGCAACACCCCGGGCGGTGATTGGCCGGCGCGGATCCGTCAGTTTCGTGCTCAGTCTAGCCTAGCCGGCGGCTGTGACCGACCGACCGACCGACCGATGAGCGGTTCTGTTGGCGCGGCCTCAAGTTTTGCACCGCCAGACGTACCGTGAGCCGGACGACTCCGGGCTGCGGGCGAATTGATGGAACCGCCATGGGTTGTAAATTTGAACGAACCGACATGGCCTCTCGTCAAGTCCTTCCCGAAATGAACTGAATACCCTCCATAAATAAATAAAGCCAGTAAATGATGCATTATTCCCTTCCTTTCTTTGCCATTCCGTCCATAATTAGGATCACAAATGCCTCGGAATTCAGTTTCAGAGGGAAACCCACGGTGGCAAAAATGCCCTGTTTTTTCCAGCCAGGAGCAGCACGCCCTCCTCCCGTCCCGGGCACGCGACCTTCCGCCCCTGCCCTGCTCCTGTCACCTGCAAAATGCCCGAACTGCCCACCCCGTCTGGCCCCATTTGCAGCCCCAATGCACCAATTAACTACGGGCCAAGCGAGGGCAGGTGAGACATTTCGCAATCACGACCCACCTGTCAGAGCACACGTCGGACAGCATCGAGGATAGGGACGACCACGCAGGAGGCCACGCCTCATTTACGCCTGCCACGTCACCGCGCCCGAGGCCTTTAAATCCCGGTCCCCTCTCCCACTCTCCTCTTCGTCTTCTTCCGTAGGATTTCCTTCACAGCACAACCAACAAACAAATTGTAACTCGTAAAAGAAAGGGGAGGGGAAATAAACCCTAGCCGCGCCGATCGACGCCAGCGAGACGGCTATGCGGCCGGCGATCGCCGGAGACCAGGATCGCCGCCTCTAGCCGCGCCGACCAGTACCCGCCCGCTCGCTTCCGCCGCCATGAGGGCCGCCGCGGCGCAGATCGATCCGTCCCCGTCCCCGTCCCCCGCCGCGCTGGCCAAGTCGCGGCTCAAGCGCCTCTTCGAGCGCCAGGTGCTGCGGGTCTCGCCGGCGGAGCGGCTCCCGCCCGTCTCCGCCGGCGGGGAGAAGGACAAGGAGAAGGATGACTTGGAGCCCAGCTCGGTGTGCCTGGACGGCATGGTCCGCAGCTTCCTGGAGGACGGCGGCGGCGCCGTCGGCGAGCGGGCCCCGGCCGCGCGCTGCTGCAACTGCTTCAACGGCGGCGACGCCTCGGACGACGAGGACGGGCCCGCCGCGGCCGAGGCGTCTGCCATCTCCGACGCCGCGGAGACCATCAAGGTAGTGTGCGTGGCGACTGCCGAGCGCTGAATTTTTTTTCCTGATCGTCTTGCTTCATCGCCGGCAGGCCGCTTGTCGGCGTCGATAACGCCAGGAAGGAGCGCACGAACTGAACTGATCCTTTCCTTCCATTTCTCGGTGTGCGCTTTCAGGGCCTCGTTCACTGCGCCAGTCTCCGGGAGCGCAACCTGCTCGCCGACGTGTCCACGCTCGTGGAGCGCCACCGCGCGGCGGGGGCGCGCAAGCGCGACCTCCTCCGCCTCCTCGCGGCGTCCCTCCGCGCCATGGGCCACGACGCCGCGCTCTGCCTCTCCCGCTGGGACAAGTCGTCCTCCCACCCCGCCGGGGAGCACGCCTACGTCGACGTCCTCCTCCCCGCCGGCTCGGAGCGCGGCGACCGCGAGCGCGTGCTGGTGGACGTCGACTTCAGGTCCCAGTTCGAGGTGGCACGGCCCACCAAGGCCTACCGCGCCGTGCTGCAGCGGCTCCCGTCGGCGTTCGTCGGCAAGGAGGACCGGCTGCGCCTGCTGGTGGCCGCCGCCGCAGACTCCTCGCGCGCCAGCCTCAAGAAGCGCGGCCTCCACCTCGCGCCGTGGCGGAAGCCCGAGTACATGCGCGCCAAGTGGCTGTCCCCCTACGAGCGCGAGGCTCCTCCTCCGGCGCCGGATGCCTCTGCCAGTGCCAGTGAGCTCGCCGCCATCGGCGAGGGAGGCGAAGACGGAGCCAAAGCTTAATTAATCAAGGATCGGCCATTAGTTGATTTTTTTTTTCTCCTGGGGAATTTGCAGCGCAGTCCCCGGGCGGGCAGGGACCGGATGCAGATGTTTTTGCTATATTTTCGCCCTTTTCTCTCTCATTTTGACCCTTTTGATGGGTAACGGAGTACTAGCAGTAACTTCCAGTAAGTATGTACCGGGAAGCAAGAGCAACTAAATAAATAAAATTTGTAGTGTTTAGTCCAAAAAAAATTTATGTTAAACTGTTGCTTTTACTCAGCAGTAAAGCAAATTTCTCACCACTCTATGTGGCAGCGAGTGGAGAAATGTGATCGAACCATAAGCAAAAATGGGATGAAATCGAGCGGTAACCCACCGACCTATTTGCAAATAAGGAATGCACTGAGTGGCGAACTGAACTGACATGAGTAACTTCGGGTTGCTTTCTTGATCGGTTTCCGTGTTATTGCCCACGCCGGGAGGGAGGGATGGATGGATGGCGTGCGGTGCAGCTCGCTGGAGCTTGCCTGTTTGTGCGGAACAAGATACCGGGGAACTGACTGACAGCGCCTTCCATTCCCTGATCTGAAATCCTGGGCACGGAGGCCGTGCCCCGTGCGGTGGTAGCTGAGACAGGGATCGATATTCTCGTCAGTAGAAAAACCATTTTGTGAACTGACCGGGGGGCTGGACTGGAAGCGGCCAAACTGCGCGCACCACACCGATGACGAATTCATCTTGGGATGAAGGCTCAGGGATTAAAAGAAGTCTCTCGAGTAGTTTATGATAGTGAGGTGGCTGTACTGTGCAAGCGAAGCGAAAGCTCTGCTCAGGTGACGCAAGAACAAGTGGATAGGACCGTCCATAGGGAGGAGTAGTATAGTATACATATATCTGCATCGGTGTACGCGTTCGTTCACGTATTGTTTAATTCAGCGCCATAAACAAGTGCCGTGAATCCGAATCTTGGGGATAAGATAATCTGGGACAGGTCGCAGGGCCCTGCGGAAGTGTAGATCTATTCAGCTCGGCGTTCGCCTCCGGATCCCCTGCGATCTTTTCCTTGCCCGCGTACGCTTCCCATCATAACGCTTGTTCCATGATTGGGGAGAGGAGTATGGAGCGGTTCTTCAGTTAACCCTGTTCTCAACCTCCTTCCCGTGGAGGTGGAGTAATAAGTTTCTTGATATCCTGGAGGGGAGGTTTTTTCTTGGACCGGATCGTGCATGTACTCCGCCATGACGCATGTCTAGATGCACCCCCTCCTGAAACATGTACTGGCACCTGCTGGTTGTACGTAGAGTGCTATTGTTGAACTGCTGGTGGTTTCTTTAATGCAAATCGAAAGGGCATAGCCCTGCTTTTATCAGCTGGAGTGTTATCTCGACGCCATTAGTGATGGAGTTAAAATTAGTCCTGATAGAACAAACTATGTGTCCTACTGCATGTCCCCGTTTTTGCTTGGACTTGGGCTCGAAATTTCGGTCCTGCTCCGGCCACTCTCTGCCCCTCGCCACCGGCCAAGATCTGCACCTTTGTCACCTGCTCTGACCGGCCGTACGCGCCGCGCCGCGGGGCACCGATCGATCGATCGATCGGCCTGTGCCCGTGGCAGCGCGCGGGTACGTACAGTGCAGCAGCGCACTCCGCAGCGTACGAGCGGCACGGCTCACGCGTCACCGTCGTGGCCGTAAAATGTCGCGCGTTCCGGCGGCCGGTGCCCGCGGCGCGGCAACCCTGCCGGGCCGGGCCCGTACGCGAGCAATAGCGCGCATGCATGCACGTCGCGTACCAGTCAGAGCAGCGCGCGAGCGTGAGCGTGACCGGGCACCTGCGCTGCACCGCGGTACGTACCGCTGCATGCATGAACTGACTCAACAGCTGGTACGTACCGTGCAACGGACGCGCATTTACGTACGCACGTACGTATCCAGTATTCACATCGCCCAGCGCCAAGCTCCCGCCGAGCGGAGCGGATCGGGTTTCGAACTTGAATTTGATCACGAGCCGCTCAAGATCGAAAAGAGAGTTGCAGCCGTGTCAGCTGGGCGCGGGGCACCGGCGCTGTAGCTTTGGATGACACCGGCTCCAATCCACTGCGGACAAGTTCGTTCGATGCTGTCTTCTTTCTTTTCTCCCGTCGTCCACTGACGCGGCTTTATTGCGCTGTGCCCCGCTGCCCATCACACGATGATTGCGCTCCCCTTCCCGCTTTTGCCTTTCGCCCTCTCCTCTCTCCTCCTCTCCTCTCCGGGACGCAAAAGCGGGCGCCCCCTTTTTGTTTTGTTTCTGACCTGACGGGGAAAAAGAGACACGCATTTCTCTTCTCTTGAGCGAGCGTCAGTCTCAGTGCGTGCGTGGGGCCTCGCCTCGCATCGCATCGATCCTGCCCGGCTCGGTCTTATGATAAGAAGAAAAGCCTCGATCTACTATCTTGGTTTCACGATCACCAGTGCTGTGTTGCGCACCACAAGTCCCGTTAGGTCACTGACGCTGGCGTGCCACTGGCCGACCATGCCCGGGAGTGGAAGGCTACGGCCTACGGGGGAAACCGGGCTGGTGGATCGTCGTCTTGGTCTTGCCCATGCCTCCGCTTACGTTTGCGCCATCACCGCCTTCATGGACCGTCCCTTGCAACGGGCGCAAGCGTCGACTGCGGAGTGAGTGAATGAGGCGCGTCGCCCTTTCGGGGTGCACCACCGGCTGCGCCGCCCGTAAATGCACGCTGACGGAGCTGCTTGCACTGTACCACTACCGCGTAGCTAGGGTCACCTCTGCCACTCGCCGTGCGTACGTGACATGGACGCCTGCTTCAGCGCACGCATTCATGAGTTCCTGACGGAGGAGAGCGAGCACGAGCACAGCAAAAAATTAAAAAATACTCGTCTTTTTTTGCAAAAAAAAGGTTACTCGTATGAATAGTCGTCGCGACTATGCGAATCATTGATGTGAGCTGCATGAGCTGATCAGCGGTGCATGCACGGTCGAGCAAGCGTACGTGCTGTCTGTGCAACCTGCAGGCTCGTACCTGGGTACGTACCACCAAGTGCTGGGAGATGGGGTGCGTTGAGTCTTCAGTGGCGGTGGTAGTACGAGGCTGTTTCGTTTGTGACTAGTTGCCACACCTAAGTTAGGCAATTTTGATCAACTTAAAAGGGTGTTTGGTTCTAGCTTTACCTTGTGATTCTCAAAAAGTGTGCCAACTTGTGTTTGGTTTGTGATTATGGTTGCCACATCTAAGGTTAGGCAACTTTGACCAATTTAGAAGGGTGTTTGGTTCTAGCCTTACCTTAGAGCAACTCTAGTAGACCCCGCATCCGTCCGGCCTGCAAAACGTGTTTGCAGTCGAAAACGCTTTATGGGCGGCAAGACGTCGCGGAGCGGAGAGACCCAGAAGTCGACCGAAAAAAGCATATTCGCGGAATATGCTTTTTTACGGGTCGGCTTTTATGGTCTCGATCTGGCGCAGCCTCCGGTGCTTCAAAGATGGTCGGCATGGTCGAAGTAAGATCGCCTTTGTCGCATGCGATCGTCAGATCGAATGAGCGGCAACGGCGAGCCATAAAGCCGTTCTTGGCGAAGCGCCGAGTCGGTTCACGGACGGATCCATGGCCGCAAATTGTCGGCGGCGCCGGGAGGGCGAACCCGTCCCTGCATGCGGTGATGCGCCTTTGCCGGGGCTGCGGGAGATGCTCCCGGACCACTCCATCGCTTGGCGTAGCCACCGACGGCCGGCAAAGCCAAATCCGACGGCCACACGATGAAGGTCCGCAGATCCAGAATCCATGACCCAGCGCAGGGAGATGGGGTGGGGGGCTCGTGCGGCGGCGGCCTTCGGTGAGCTCTGCCGTTGCTTTTACGGAATCTTAGGCGGGAGGTGGCGGGCGAGTGGAGGAGAGGTGGTTGGTGGGGAACGCGGGTGAAATGTCCCCACCAACCGCTTCGCTATATATGTGGCACCGCATGCGGTGGGAAACCCGCGAATACGCGGGTCGGGCCGAGATTTTGCCGCGCCCCAAGATTTTTATGCGGGCCGGGGCGGGATGCGTGGTTTGGTCGGGCAGGTTTTCCCGCCCGACCCTCATTTTAACGGTTATTTTCCGGGTCGGGGCGGGATGCGGGGTCTACTAGAGTTGCTCTTACGCAATATATTTTTTGCCGCACTATGATAAGATTTTCTTAGACTTGTCAACTTGTAGTTCTCATTTTGAAGAACGACGGGTGTGGCTAGAAATGTGTGGCAAGATGTGGTACTCCCAAACCTAGAACCAAACATCTTTCATCTGCCGCGATGGACGGTGCATGTGTAGGTGAGTGAAAAGCATCTTTCAATTGCCCCCAAGATAAGGTGTACGTAGCCACTGCATGCCCGTGATCTGTTTGTACCAGCACGGCGACGCGTGAACAGGAGCAGGCGTTAAGGTGCGGGGCAAAAAAAAAAAAGAAAAAAAAAGGACGGCCGAGGTCATGTCCCGCGAGACATGGACATAAAGCTAAGCTATGCCATCAAACCATTCGTACCACAGCATGCTTGTGCAGTGCAGGAGGTAGTACTACTAAGTAACAACCGGGAGCTAAAGATACTTGGGGCCTCTTTGATTTATAGGATTGCAAAAACACAGAAATAGAAAAAATGTAGGATCGGAATGGCATGTCCATTGAATTCCTATTGGATTTGTGTTTGTTTAATTGTGTCACGGGAAAAACAAAGAATTTCTTCCAAGAGGTTTGAGTGGATGTTAGGATTCCTGTGAAAAGTAGTACAAATGAATCCTTAGGAAAAAATAGGATTCAATCCTACGAATCAAACGACGAATGTAGGAAAAATTCTAAGGAATATAATCCTTCAAAAATCCCATGAAAATCCTTTAAATCAAAGAGACCCTTAAATAGACGCATGCCGTCGGGGGATGAAACAGCTTCAATGGCACTCGTGTTGCGGCCACAAAGGATCAGATGACTCACTCCATTATTCCTGACAGCTCAAGAGAAAAGAAGAGCCTATATATACAGTACTGCTCTGCTCTGATCCCGGCGGTGGTTCTTAAATTCTGCAAGCTTCTGAAGTATTTAAACGGACTAGCTAGCCAGCACTGAGTGCTCAAGTCCTTCCATCTCCGTCGCGATTTAAAAAGTGGATACGAAAGTCATAGCACCTCCCTCCCGGCTCCATTTGGCTTATATTTACGCATATATTCCTTTTCTAACACGTCGTTTTCTTTGGACGGGGTCCCTCCTATCGGCTTCTGATTGAGTGATACATGACAGTATTCTGTCTATGAAATGGACAGTCAGTGATGGTACGCTTATCCTGAAAATAATAATTCCTTCCCAAGGCGCGTATTGTTTTCTGGGATATCCCTATCCACAAAGCACAAATTTCTTCCCGCACCAACTAACCGCATGCATTTTTGTATTGCGCCGCGACGTGGGGTCTAGTTTTTCTTTTTTTTTTCTTTCTTTTTTTTTTGCGGAAAAGGAAATCTAGTTTTTCTTTTCGGAAGAGTAGACATAGTAAACGTTCGGTAGAGCTGGCTAGTCCGTCCTCCCCTGGCGTGGCAGTGTGCCCCTGTGCCAAGCCTCCTTGATGCGGAGGTGCATTCCTGTACAAACTTGGCAGCGATTTGAATGCTGCTCTATATGTGACATCGGACGGTCAGTACTGTACCGAGGGACCACGAGGCACAGCCGCACAGCGTACATGTGTATACCAGTGTATGAATTAGTCCAACCCTGCATCAGTATGTAATGAAATGGTTGGTGGCTTGGTGCAACCGTGCATCAACATACATGTGCTTTTTTACTTTTGTATGTGTGTGCGTGTGTCTGCGTACCACCGAACCGGATGGCAAATTTTGTATAAAAACATCCTACGGCAAAGACAATGTGTAGACAGTGTGAGTGTCACAATTTATCCATGTGCCGATGGAACTGTGCATCCACCCTGACAGCGCCTTTTGCACTGGGTCATCAACAATCTGATCTCGAAATGTTATCCGGTGGCGTATTTTTTAATTAAGTAGTTTTTCCCAAGGTTCATTTCTCAATGTTACGGGAGGCCGTCTAAGTGGACGATCCCCATTCGAACACTTAGAGCTCGCTGCGCCCGTTGTAAGCAGAGGAGACAATGGACGCCTTATGCGTACCAACGATGTGTTCCTCCGTTCTGGTGTGCGGGTGGTGCCTTGGTCCTGCGTTGCTGGTCGACTAATGCTGCCGCCACATACGAGGATGTCGGAGCAATAAGACGGTGCATGCTGCCATAGCGTTCCAATTTTGGATTTTGGTGTTGTACGTTCCTTCCTCGTCAATCTTTGTCGTGTGTGCGATGTCAACCTTGGCCGTTCGAACAATTTGGTGGCGCCCAACTCTTGTTGCGGCCTGCCCGCTTGCTTGTGCGGGCATGGTATTCTGACATCTCACGTCAAGACCGTGCTACTTAGCTGCTGAAATCATGGACAAATGGTGATGACATAGCATGATGACTTTCATTTAACTGTGCTTCTTGAGCTCTAGGGTGAAAACCTTAGGTATGATCCTAGTTAATTGTACCTGGCAATGATGGTGTTTTTACGTTGTTACCTTGTTGTAGATATTGATGTGACATGATCTTCTAGGCGAAAACCCATGATCTGGCCATTGTTGTTCGATTTGAAGATGCGACGCTTGATCGTTGTTTTCTTCATAGAGACGCTGCTAGCGAAGAAACTTTCATGTTATCCTTGTGATGTCATAAGATATTTGATACAGACGGCATTGTTGTAGTTTATTAATCATTGTTTTGATTGTTCTTCTATGACCTTATTTTCTATTGCGGCACTTCTTTATGTATGTAGAATTAGAGAGGCTGAATGTGTGCTTTTTGTGTTTTAATATCCTTGGCACTTCATTTTGTTTTAGTAAAATTTTCCTTTCTAAGAAAAAGTGAAAATAATTGCTCTACCTTCTAGTTTGGCTTGCGTGGGAGGACGAGAATTTGTGGCACGCAGGTCTCACGGCAAACAGGTCCCTCGGGACTGCTTTTATTTTGGCTTCCGATTTTCAGACTTTTATATCTTTTAAACGGAAGGTCCAAATTAAGTTCGTTTTCATATATGTGTATCTCGTGACGAGGGCTTTCAAATAAGATTCATTTTGAATACGTTTCGATGAATTTTAAAAATAAATGTTAAATTTCAACTCCTAAAAATTAGTACGAGCAACCGATAAAATCATGATTTTTGTGCCAACAACCCACCAGAAAAAAGTTTTACAATAATATATATGAATTTAGTAAGAGCAAGCGAGAAAATCGCAAATTTCAGATAAAAATCAAAAGTTTCAACAACTGAAACTTAAATATTACTGTGTCCTCGTGCGGGAGAACTTGGCAGATGTGTTCCCCGCACCTATGATCCCCTATGAATCTGCGTTGCGTGACACACACACACGCGCGCGCGTGAGAAATGCCCGATTGTTCGATTGCCTCAAGCCATGAAACTATCCCATCATCATCACACGCGCATGTTTATGGAAACTCCAATGGGCCGACGCATTTTTTCGCCCGCATTCGTTTTTGTCTGCGCGCACAAAAAACACGGCTCAAGGCGGCAACACAAACTGATAGATGTTCGTTTTCGTGTTCGCCTCAACCCATTTTTAGCCTAAATTTGAGTCATGTTTACGTTCGTGCGGACACGCCTTGGATACCCGCGGCGCCCTCCCATCTGTCTGTGGCACACAACCTCCACTTCTGCCTTTTCTCTCCCAAAACCCTTCCGTCCTAGAACGCGTCCCTGCCCTCGTCCCCGTCGCGGCCACTAGCGTTGTAGCCCTGAAGAAGCTGAAGAAAGAGGTTACCCCAGAGCAGAGAGTGCGGAGACGTCGAAGCAAGCCAATTGGAGAAGGAAGGATACGACAGAAGAAGAAACCGCCGCCATCGCCGCCACTCAGGCAAGGGTCACAGCTGCAGACACTGAGGTTATCGCTGGCAAAGCCCGCGAAATCGCCCCCCTCTTACTAGGGATCGATTAGGCCCTTCTCATAGCCCCCACCGCAACGGCCAACACGGGCTCATCGGTGGCCCGCCCGCCCAAGCTTCTGGGGTCGCCTTCGGGAGCCCGTACGGGCTCATCAACGTGATCATCTTATATTTGTTTGTTTTTCATGAACTATGAGGCCGGGGCACAAGAAGGGCTTGTCGATTCTTTTGGTGTAATGTTGTATGACGGCTCATATAATACTATGCCATTATTTTACTAAATATATTTGCTATGTTTTACTGAATTATGCCAAATCTTGATTATTGAAAAAAATCTGATAGAGTTGACCAACCCTTGCGTGTTGCGGCTAGGGAAGGGCGGACATGGGTTGGATTGGACGCCTGCCCGTTTGGACGTTTGGTCATCCAGACGGATAAAATCGAGCAAATCTTCTGTTCGGTTGGGTCGGACCGTTGGAGTTGCCCTTACCACCTCCTCTATCTAGCAGCTACATCAACTGCTTAATCCTTCTTAACATGTGGCATTACTCGAAGAACAAAAAGATCCATCGAGTCTGAAAGTAACCGTTTTGTTTGTTTTGCCAATCTCATCGCAGGTTGTCCTGCACGTGAGCACAAGGTTATGCTTGCGCGACAGAAAAGGTGGCAGTCTATTCCCTTAATTCTCGGGTAATCTTGGATCCAGTCTCTGTTCTCCGCAAGCTAACTTGGATCCATGCGCGTTAGCAACAGCTATTTGGGTTAACATAACTCTGAATCTATCGATCTAGTGTCAAAAACGTTCTTATATTGGACGGAGGTTGTAATGAAAATTGTTTTTTCTAGTAGGAAATATAATGAAAACAAGATGGCTCGAGATGGGATCGCGGCCGTCCCCAATAACCTGACAGTTTTGCATGGCTTAAGATTTTTTTCGAGATATTCGCATGGCTCGAGATGGGATCACGGCCATGTCCTCTCGGCTCAAAGGTTGATCTGTAGCTTTCTACTACAGGAGCTCCTATTCGGCGCTTCATGCGCCAGGGAAGCTCCCTGGTGCCCACGCGCCGATGCTGGTGGCTCGGCCCATGTAGATGTGAGCGCATTTTGTTTCCCCTTGGTTTGCTCGACTGCACTTGAAAAAAAAAACCCGAAAAATTTGCAAAAAACGGAAGAGCTTGTGAATTCAAAATGTTCATGGATTTTGAAAAATTGTTCACCAATTTTGAAAAAATGTTCATGAACTTAAAAAAAGTTTAAAGATCCAAAAAAACATCAAATTTGAAAAAAATCATCGAATTTTTTAAGAAAATTGAATTGAAAAAAGTTCATCCAATATGAAAAAACATTGATTTCAAAAATATTTCATTTGAAAGAAAAATCATTGAATTGAAAAAATGTTCATCGAACTTAAAAAAAATGTTCATGAATTTTTTAAAAAAAGTTCATTGATTTTGTAAAAAGTTCATCAAAATTGCTTTTTTTATCTAATTCAAAAAAAGTTCACGAGTTTTAAAAACTGGCACATTTCAAAAAAGAAGAAGAAGAAAAAAGATAAAAAGAAAAAGAAGAAACCGAACCGAAGAACGAAATAAAAGAAAGAAATGAAGTAACTCTGCACACATGAGGTGCCCCGGTGGTTACTGCGCTTACTTTCATAGGACGCGGTCGCGAGCTCGATCCACGTTAGCCGTACCCTTTTTCAAATAAAAGTTAACAAACGAAAAAAAGGAAAGTGGGCCGGCCCAGATCGTTGTGGGCTGTGCGACCGTTCGTAATTTTCAAAGAAACGGGTACCTGAAGTGTCGAATAGGAAATGCCTTCTTCTATACAGCGAGCCAATGCGCAAATACCCACATGTACAGGTTTCTTGGTGAAATATGCTACTGCCTGGCCGAGGGTCATGCATGAATGCAACAAATATTTGTGTAGACCAACTATTTAACTGTTACCCTCCACAACGGTCACTTCTTTGGCACGAACTCGCTCCCCGCACACGAATGCCGCAACGTCTCACACAACTAGCGCGCCACACGGGAGCATGCCTTTTCTTTTTTTGCCTGCGTTTATGGATTTCATTTCTTTTTTTTGCTCTTTGTTTTCTTGTTTTTCCTATTGGTTTTAGTGGACAAAACAACATGTGCTTCTGCGAGAAGCAGAGTTATGCCTCCCTAGAAAGGAAAAAGCACAACATGTATCTCGACGAGTTGTGCTTCTTATGGAAGTACAACCTTGCTTCGCGCGGAAGCAGCAAGGGATTTGTGCTTTTCTCGAAAAACATAGCCAATGCTTCTACATGCTTCCTAAAAGGGAAAAAACACAACCCGTGCTTACAAGAGAAAAATGAAAAGCGCAATTCTGCTTTTCGGTTTCTGTTTTTTCTTTCGGTTTAATTTTTCCCTTTTTTTATTTATGGTTTTTATTCAACAATTCCATTTCTTTGGGAAAAGATTTATCAAAGCATATTAACATGGTTTCTAATTTAGAAGATCTCGACGTGAGAAATCCAAGTGTGAAAATGATTAGAGATTTGAATGTAGCTTCTTCAGTCGCTTCCTTTCACTCGTTCGTTTTTTTTATTATTTTACTTTTACTTTTAAAGTTTTATTTATATTTTGAAATATCCATACATATACTTGTATTTAACTTGTTTTCTGCAGTGACAAAAAATGTTCATGCAACTTAAATTGTTTTATGGCATAACAAATGTTGCAAAAATATCCATAACTTTTAAAAACCAAACTTCACATGCTGCAGAGAAATTATTGGTCGTATTAAAAAATATATATACAATGTAAAAAAGTGTTCACATAATTAAATAAATGTTTCATATTATTTGGAAATTGTTTCACAGAAAAGTATTCCAAATCTTGCATTCATAAACAAATTAATTAATATATTCGAAAAAAAGGAAAACCAGTGAAAACCAAAGAAAGAAACAACAAACCCCAAAGAAACCCAAAGAAAAAGAAAGAACAGGAAAACAGAGGAAATCAAAGAAACCATAGGAAAACTAAAAAAGATACTCACTTTGGTCCAAATTAATTGTCGAAGCTCTGGTACAAATTATATTTGAAAAATTATTAAAATAGAAAATATTTGTGACATTTAAAAAAATCTTTATACAATGTAAAAAATTATTCACATAGTTAAAAAAATGTTTTGCATCATAAAAAAATTATTTCAACATGTATTTGAAAAATGGTTAACATGAATTAAAAAACAGAAAACTTCCTTTGAAAAAAATGTTAACTAATACATTTGAAAAAACAAGAAAATAGGTGAAAACAAAAGAAAGGAAAAAGAAAATCAAAGAAATAAAAGAAAAAAAAACAAAAACAACAAACCATAGAAATAATAATAATAAAACAGTTGGCATACAAAAATATAGAAGGTTCAGAAAAGGACAAGAAAGAATAAAAGCATGACAACCAATGAAAACTGTACAACAAAACAGTAAAAAGAGAAAGAAGAAAACTATTGAAATTCTTAAAAAATAAAGAAACAAAACGATAAAAACAAGTAAAAACCGGACAAATCCAGATAGTTAGACAGCTAACGAAAAAAAAGGAACCTGTCAACTACCCTAGCAGCGACCGAGTGAGCGACCTGATTCCTGGGCAAGAATGATAAATAGTTTTGTGTGATTTGTGGGCAATACCGAGTATCCAGACGTGATTTCTCTTTTATGAAAAAAAGGAGCGACTAACTGAGGGGTATCCCTTACGGGAGCCCCTCAAAGGTCGCTTACGGTGGGCTGAGAACGCGTCATTTTGTGCACTCTTAGCCGCCGACACGTGTCGCATGCTGGACGGATCGTCGAGATTTTAGGTGGTTTTTTTTGTAATTTTTGGCTTTTCGATTTTCCCCAGTTTTCCCTCGGATTTGGACCAAATTGTTTTCCTGTAAAGAAGTTCGTCAAAACTTATCAACATGGGATATAATTTTAAAGATCTCGAGTCGAGAAATCCAATAGTGAAAACAATTCGGGATTTGGACGCAAGGTTTAAGAGATAAAACAATTTGAATAAACGAATAATGAAAAAAGAAACTTGTGCACCAATTGTCGCATCCTGGGGGAGTGAGAGGGACCTTTGCAAAACGTACCGCTTAACTAGTGATTTCAGAAAAAAAGAGCATCCAGAAACGAGATGTAAACGGGCATGATGAGAACAGGTACGCGCGACCTCAGTGCATTAGCCGTGTGCAAAACATATATCTCACTTATAGCGGGTGATCGTTCTATCTCATCTGGTTCTTTTTTTTCTCCCCGCACTGTAACTCAGCCGGCCCATTTGTTCTTTTTTTTTTTCGGTCGCGGGCAGTAGTCTCGCCCGATGGACGTACGGGTTTGTCCCCCTTCTTTTTTCTTTATCGTTTTCTTTTATATTTCTTTTGGTTTTATCTGTTTCTTTTTCAGGGATTTTCATTTTCATGTTTTCCTCGCTTTTTCATTGGTTTTGTTTCTTTCTTCCACGGTTTTCACTGATTTTTCTGGTTCCTTTTCACTTTGTTTTTCTTGGTTTTCACTATTTTTTTGCTCTTATTTCTTTATTCTTTTTGTTCTTTCACCAGTTTTTTCGTTGCTCTTTGTTTCTGTGTCGTCTTTCTCTGTTTTCGTTTTTACAATTTTTTCTTCGGTTTTCATTTTTTAGTTTCTTTGATTGTCCCTTTGTTTTTATTGCTATTTTCATTTCTCTTTCTTTCTTTCACAATTTTCATTAGTTTTACTATTGTTCAACATATGCAAATTTTTTCAATACACATTCTACATTTTCGTAAAGATCTGAAAACTTTTTTATTTACACATTTAAAATTTGAATTACATTACTAGTATTTTTTGAAAAATTATATATTTCTTATGTCTACATTTTTTCATACACAATGTAAAATTTTGTTGTATATCTAAATCCTGTTTTGAATACACGTTTAACGTTTTTCAAGTACAAGATTCACATTTTTTCAATCATGGTCAACATTTATCAATACATGCTGAGCTTTTTTATAATGGCAATTAAATTTTTTTCACACACAATTTACATTTTTCGTAAACACCATGAACATTTTGATATAAATGTTTAACATTATTTAAATATAAGACATGTCTACTTTTATTCAATGTATGTTCTACATTTTTCATATACATAAGAAATTTTTATGTTAAACATTTTCTAAATGCATGAGCAACAATACTTTTTTCATGTACATTGTATATTTGTATAGATGACAAACATTGATTCTACACTCATTTTTAATGGAATGCTTGATCAATTTTTTTGAAATATTTATTTATTTTTTAAATGTTCAATTAACCTTTGTAAATGCATGTTCAGATTTTTTCATGCACATTTTAAATTTTTTGTTTACATATTTGGTATACATGAGAATTTTTCTATAAACATTTAACATTTTTCAATTGTTTGATTAACATTTCCAAATGTTTTTAATGTAAACTGTTCTTCCATATATATATTTGTAATATTAGGAAGTATAAAGAAAATTAAAAAATGAAAATTCTAAAGCAAAAACGAAAAACATGAGGAAACAAAACAGACAAAAACGAAGCTGTGGCCACCCCCGCGCAACAGGGCCGGCCCATCTCAAGCGCAGCCAGTAGTGGGCTCTATTTGATTAGGCCATCCCAGAGATCTTGTATTCTTCGTGTAAATATCCAGACGGAGTAATAAACTTGGTGAGATTCTGAAAAACAAAAAGTAGTGGGCAAGCACACTACAGTATTTTTTTAATTTTTTTAACACGAGGCCTTCTTTTTATTTTTCTTTATTATGTTTGCATTCCAAAAAATGCTCTAAACCAAACATATACACACACACACATATATATATATATATATATATATATATATATATATATATATATATATATATATATATATATATATATATATATATATATATGTGTGTGTGTGTGTGTGTGTGTGTGTGTGAATATCATTATGTTCATTTAATTTATAAAAAGTATTCTCCTTGTATTATAAAATATTTGGTGAATGTTATTGTTCTCATCATTACCATAAAATGTTCGCATCAATACCAAAAGATATTTCACATGTATTCAAAAAGCAAAATTCTTAACATGTATTTAAAAACGTTTACCACGTATTAAATATTCATCTTGTCTTTAAACAATGTTCACTGTGTATAAGAAAATTTGGAATATGGATTAAAAAAATGTACATTTGGAAATATATTCATCTTGTTCTTTTTAGAAATATTCGACACGTATTTGAAAATAATATTCATCATGTTTTTTAGAAAATACTCAAGGTTTATCTGAAAACTATTTGACATATATTAAAATCTGTTTAATGTCTAGTTGAAAAATGTTCAACGTGTATTTGAAAATGTTAAACTTGTATTTGGAAAAATCTTTATCAAGTATTTGAATAATATTCAGCTTATAGCAAAAAAGGTTCATCATGCATAAGAAAAATGTACGCCATGTATATGGAAAGGTCAACATGTTGGAAAAATAATGTAAATTAATAATGAAAGATAAAAAGGAACAAATATCCAAAATAAAAAGGAAAGAAAAGCGCAGAAAAAAAATCCACTTGGAACCTTCCCAAAAACGGCTGAAACTGGTTGAAGTTTCCATGAATGAGTACGCCAAGCACATTTTTCTAGATTTATTTTCACGTGTTCTGGCGATGTGTGTTCTGTTGGGGAAGACGTTCACGTCGACTATGAATGCGTCTTCTGCGACTTCGTCTGTCTCAAGATTATGTGCCGACTAAGTCTCTCGAAGGTGCTCATATGGATAGATTGTGCGTGCGTTCATAGGGGTCCGCATTTGTACTATGTTTTTTTTACACATTTTACAATATTTCTAAGAATAATGATAAAAAATAAATAGATAAAAAACAAAAACAAATATGTGTATGTGTGCTAGATCATGCCAGGATAAGGTCTCCCTCATGCGCTTAGCTTGGCCCATCTAACTAGGTGTTTCAGGCGTTGTATACATCAGGATCGGTATAGGTGATACTAGCACGCACAGGGGTAGCGATACGCCATGCTCGTGTATGAGCCTATCATTTTGAAAATTTTGTAGTCTAATTTGTTATGAAAATGTACAATGGGTGAGCACTGGTTTAAGATAGTACATTGCCTAGCTAAATGGTTTATAGATGTAGATAAAGAGAAAAAGTTGGTGGAGTAGAGCTTGTTGCTGGTTAGCACTCTCGATGTTTTTCTCTAGGTCATCATCTTGGATGGTTTGCTTCAGACCATCATGATTTGTCGTCATTCTCTTCATTACAGAATCCTTTGTGTGTTTGGTTTTTGTCCTTTTGTTGTTGCTGTCGATGTCAAAACCGGCGGATCTCGGGTAGGGGGTCCCGAACTGTGCGTCTAGGCGGATGGTAACAGGAGACAAGGGACACGATGTTTTTACCCAGGTTTGGGCCCTCTCGATGGAGGTAAAACCCTACTCCTGCTTGATTGATATTGATGATATGGGTAGTACAAGAGTGGATCTACCACGAGATCAAGGAGGCTAAACCCTAGAAGCTAGCCTATGGTATGATTGTTGTTCGTCCTATGGACTAAAACCCTCCGATTTATATAGACATCGGAGAGGGCTAGGGTTACACAGAGTCGGTTACAATAGTAGGAGATCTACATATCCGTATTGCCAAGCTTGCCTTCCACGCCAAGGAAAGTCCCATCCGGACACGGGACGAAGTCTTCAATCTTGTATCTTCATAGTCTTGGAGTCCGGCCAATGATGATAGTTCGGATATCCGGACACCCCCTAGTCTAGGACTCCCTCAGTAGCCCCTGAACGAGGCTTCAATGACGACGAGTCCGGCGCGCATATTGTCTTCGGCATTGCAAGGCGGGTTCCTCCTCCGAATAATTCATAGAAGATTATGAACACCAGGATAGTGTCCGGCTCTGCAAAATAAATTCCACATACCACCGTAGAGAGAATAATATTTACACAAGTTCAATCTGCTGACGTATTTGTGGCGTGACGTCACACCACAACCAAGCCTTTACTCGAATCGTTTTTATTATTCCACCTCAGCGCGTTTAGCGAAGCGATTTCCTTGGCATGTCTTGTCGAAGCAGAGATCGTGTCCCCTTATTCCGGGATTCTCATCAATACGGACGTGGGTAACCCAACCGCGCCCGTTGCCCCGCCCCCTTCATCGAAGGCGAGTTCCAAACGGTCACGGGGACGGCTCTTGGCATTCTCCCCCTTTATAATGAGACCAAGGCCTGTCCCTTTCCTTCGATCCTCCATCGAATTCGCCCCTCGCCCCGAGTTCCAACACCTAAGGTTCCAGATTCGAGCGCTTCGGACCTTCGACAATGTCCGGCTCCGACCTACAGGGCCGGTGGATGCCCTCTTCTGTCACGGAAGAAGACGTGCTAAAGCTGAGAGGCGCCAGGTACCTAACCTATGAGATTTCGCATAGGTTGCCCGCCCAAGGGCAAGTCATTCCCACTCCCGAGCCCGGTGAGAGCGTCGTGTTCGTGTCTCACATCCGTCGGGGTTTAGGCTTCCCGATGGACCCCTTCGTGAGGGGGCTCATGTTTTATTATGGGCTGGAATTCCATGACTTGGCTCCGGAGTCCATCCTCCACATCTCATCGTTCATTGTTGTCTGCGAAGCCTTCCTCCGCACTACCCCTCACTTCGGTTTGTGGCTCAAGACCTTGAACGTGGAGCTAAAGATGATCGGGGGGCAACAGGCAGAGTGCGGAGGGGCAGTTATAAGCAAGAGGGCCGATGCTCCATGGCCCTAGGGCTCTTTTCAAGAGGAGCTCGGCTTGTGGCAACAAGAGTGGTTCTATATCACCGCTCCCAGGGGCAGCAGGCAGGTGCCGCCACCCGCCTTTCGCTCGGGCCCTCCACAACGGCTGGCGTCGTGGGTCAATAAAGGGCTTGACTGGGGGCCGTCCAAGGACGTACCAATATTGCAGGGCCGGATTCGAGACCTCCAAGAGAGGGAGATCAATCTGGTCGTAGTGACGTAGGTTATGCTGATTCGGGCATATTCGCCTCGCAAACGCCGCCTCCGTTTGTGGGAATTGAACCCGGAGGGACCGCGAGCTCTTCAACACTTCATGGGTACGACACCCGTGGAGATGTATAAACTGTTCTTCGGATCACAAGAGGTGTGTCCGGACTTGACTGAGGACGCCGACCTAAGCTGCAATCGCCCGGTTACTCAAGTAAGTAGTCCTGTGCCCGGACATACTGTTCGTTCATTTATCATGGATTTGCCTTTTAACCAGCTATCCCTTGAACAGGAGTGGATAGTGTCGTGGTTCTAAGTCTGACAGTAGAGTGGGGGGTAGGTATGGAGAGGCAAGGTCCTAGCTATGGAGAGGTTGTAAACACAAGCGATGTACGAGTTCAGGCCCTTCTCGGAGGAAGTAAAAGCCCTACGTCTCGGAGCCCTGGGGCGGTCGAGTGGATTATGTGTATATGTGTTACAGAGGTGCGAACCCTTCTACCTATGGAGGGGGGTGACTTATATAGAGTGCGCTAGGACCCTGCTAGCCCACGTAATGAAGGGTTTAAGGTACATTAAGTGTGGGGCGTTACTGGTAACGCCCCACATAAAGTGTCTTAACTACCATAAAGTCTACTTAATTACAGACCGTTGCAGTACAGAGTGCCTCCTGGCCTTTTGGTGGTCGAGTGAGTCTTCATGGTCGAGTCCTTCAAGTCAGTCGAGTGGGTTCCTCGTAGGTCCACTGGAAGGTGATCTCTTCTAAGGGTGTCCTTGGGTAGGGTACTTAGATCAGGTCTATGACCCTACCCTAGGTACATGAATCCATCATTAGCCCCTGAATGGATTGAGGCTTGAGTGAGGAAGGAGTTGATACTGTTTCCGATTGACTTCTGCATACTGGTCATGCGTTGTTTTGGACTAAGAACTTCTTTGTTGATAACGAGCAACTTTTCTTCAGTCGACTCAATCCATTCTTGTCTTTTGTCGAGTGATCTTTTGGACTTTGCCGATTTCCGAGCGACGGATCGCAGGAAATCCCGGTCTGGCAGACCGATCTGCCGTTCGCGGATTCTACAGGATACGAAATTTGGGGAAGCGCGCGAAGCGGGCGTAACGGCGCGCCGGATGGGATAGGGCATAGACGCCGATCCCGCGCGCTTTTCCGCCACGTATCACGTCAATGCAACTGTTTCGGGATATGATTAGATTGACCGGACCCACCTGTCATCCACTCGGAAGGGATCTTATAAATGCGCCCGGCGTGGGTGTTTTGAATAGTACCCCAGCATTCCCTCTCTGCTCTCTTCATCTCCGCCCAACGCGTCCGCTCTCGCCCCTGCACAACTTCTCCTCGCGCATCTCGCGGGCAGCCATGGTCAAGGAGAAGACGGCGGCGCTGGAACGCGCGAAGAAGGCGTCGGCGTCGGAGAAGGCGAAGGGGAGATCCACCAGTCGCAACGGGTCTTCGTCTAGATCTCGCCTGCCGAAAGGCTGGGTCCAGGGAGATTGGATCCGGTCGACCATCACGGAGACGGATCTCCTCGACATGGACAACGACGGGTTGATCCCCACGGCCGCAAGGCTTCCGGGAAAGAGTGGCGCCCAAACCGGAAGAGGGTGAGTGCGTGCTTCCGCCACCCATGTCGACCGCGGATTTTCTTTGCCACCGAGTGTTTTCTTCCGTGGTTTTTTGAACTTCTTTGGAGCCCAACTCCACCACTTCACCCCGAACTCTATCGCCTATCTTGCTGCGTTTGTGTCCATGTGTGAGAATTTTTTGGGCTGTCGGCCGCACTGGGGCTTGTTCAAGCACATATTCACGTGTCGCTCTCAGACCGTGAAGAAGGCGAGCCCAAGCGATGAAAGAACCCAAGTTGTCCAAATGTGTGGAGGCCTGGGGATCCAGGTGAGGAACAAGAGCACCTTCCCAGCCATGACGTTTCCCGAGTCGGCCAGAGGCTGACAGTCGACCTGGTTCTACTGCCGGAATGAGCCGACGCCGGGGCAGTCGAGTGGACTCCCTCAATTCACCATGTACCGAGTGAACAAGCCCTCCTCTCTGAAGGTGATTCCGGAGGAAAGAGCTGATGTGAAGATGCTGATGGATCGCGTGGTGCAGTTGGTCCGAGACGGAGTAACTGGCATGGACCTTTTGGAGGTTTTTCTTAGGCGGCGTATCCAGCCTCTTCAGTTCCGGAGCCATTGCATGTGGTTGTACTGCGGAACTGAAGACGAGACTCGGATCCACCCGGAAGCAGTCGACGACGCCACGGTGGGAAGGTGGATGGCCACGGTCACTGGGAACAAGGATAATCCCCGTGGATCCAGAAGGATTCCTCCACTCGACCACCACAGCGTTCCAGACAAGGTATGTTTGCTCTACTTTCCATTGTATTCTTGTCATGTTTATTTCTGTTTGCTCCGCGAATCGGTCGATTGATCCTTGTCTTGATGTCTTATCAGGCCCTCACCGAGCTGTACTCTATGCCCAATGGAGCACAGGCTCCGACTGAAGAGGGAGAAGCGAGCGGGGGCGAGAGCCAGGAGGAGTGGGACTCGGATGCCGCTGAGGATGATGATGGTGATGATGACGATGAGGAGGACGAAGAAGAGGAGGAGGAGGAGGTCGCACCACCGCGCTCGGAAAGGCGGTCGAAGCTTGTCCATGACCACAGGATTGAACGTGGCAAGGGGTTATGATGCTTGCTTGATCGACCAAGCGCCCTCGGACCACTTCTCCGGCGCCGACTGAAAAGGCGTCGAAGCAGCCCAGGGCGGCCTCGTCAAAGCCGGCCAAGCTCCTCCCGAAGATGAAGGTGTCCATCCCCACCATATCAGGGTAATCATGCTACTTAAGTCTTCTTGTTTTGTGTAAGCTTTATCTCTGGTTGATGCTTGAGTTAGTCGACTGATTCTTTGGAATTGCAGTGCTGCTACTTCTGAGACCTCATGCAAGGCTGACGACCATGAGATGGAGGACGCAGCTGAAGGAAATATGCCCTAGAGGCAATAATAAAGTTATTATTTATTTCCTCATATCATGATAAATGTTTATTATTCATGCTAGAATTGTATTAACCGGAAACATAATACATGTGTGAATATATAGACAACAGAGTGTCACTAGTACGCTTCTACTTGACTAGCTTGTTAATCAAAGATGGTTATGTTTCCTAACCATGAACAAGGAGTTGTTATTTGATTAACAAGGTCACATCATTAGTTGAATGATCTGATTGACATGACCCATTCCGTTAGCTTAGCACACGATCGTTTAGTATGTTGCTATTGCTTCCTTCATGACTTATACATGTTCCTATGACTATGAGATTATGCAACTCCCGTTTACCGGAGGAACACTTTGTATGCTACCAAATGTCACAACGAATCGGGTGATTATAAAGGTGCTCTACAGTGTCTCCGAAGGTACTTGTTGAGTTGGCGTATTTCGAGATTAGGATTTGTCACTCCGAATGTCGGAGAGGTATCTATGGGCCCTCTCGGTAATACACATCACTTAAGCCTTGCAAGCATTTCAACTAATGAGTTAGTTGTGAGATGATGTATTACGGAACGAGTAAATAGACTTGCCGGTAACGAGATTGAACTAGGTATTGGATACCGACGATCGAATCTCGGCAAGTAACATACCGATGACAAAGGGAACAACGTATGTTGTTGTGCGGTTTGACCGATAAAGATCTTCGAGAATATGTAGGAACCAATATGGGCATCCAGGTCCCGCTTATTGGTTATTGACCGGAGACATGTCTCGGTCATGTCTACATTGTTCTCGAACCGTAGGGTCCACACGCTTAAGGTTTCATGACATTTATATTATGAGTTTATGTATTTTGATGTACCGAAGGTTGTTCGAGTCCGGATATGATCACGGACATGACGAGGAGTCTCAAATGGTCGAGACATAAAGATTGATATATTGGACGGATATATTTGGACACCGGAAAGGTTCCGGAGAAGTTTGGAGCTCCGGAGGTTCTGGAACCCCCGGAGGTATATGGGCCTTATTGGGCCCATGTAGGAGGAAGAGAGAAGGAGCAAGGGAGGCGCGCCCCAAGCCCAATCCGATTGGGGAGGGGCCGGCCCCCCTTCCTTTCTCCTTCCCTCTTCCTATTACTACTACTAGTACTACTTCCTAATACTAGTACTCTTTCCTTCCCTCCAAATAAGATAAGGAAAGAGAGGGAACCTACTTGGAGTAGGTTTCCCCCCCTATGGCGCGCCCCTTAGGGCCGGCCACCTCCTCCCTCCCTCCTTTATATACGGGGTAGGGGGCACCCTAGGACACACAAGTTGATCATTGATCGTTCCTTAGCGTGTGCGGTGCCCCCTCCACGATATTACACCTCGATCATATTGTAGCGGTGCTTAGGCGAAGCCTGCGACAAGAGAACATCAAGATCGCCACCACGCCACAGGCCGACGGAACTTCCCCCTGAGCCTCTATTGGATTGGAGATCGAGGGTGCGCCATCGAGCTGACGCGTGTCAAGAACTCGGAGGTGCCGAGTAACGGTGCTTGGATCGGTTGGACCGGAGGACGACGACTACTTCCTCTATGTTGCGTCAACGCTTCCGCTTGGTCTACGAGGGTACGAGACAACACTCTCCCCTCTCGTTGCTATGCATCACCATGATCTTGCGTGTGCGAGGAAATTTTTGAAATTACTACGTTCCCCAACAAGTGGTATCGAGCCTAGGTTTTATGGTTTGATGTTATATGCACGAGTAGAACACAAGTGAGTTGTGGGCGATATAAGTCATACCGCTTACCAAAGATGTCATACTTTGGTTGGCGGTATTGTTGGATGAAGCGGCCGGACCGACATTACGCCAGACGCTTACGCGAGACTGGTTTTACCGCCGTGCTTTGCACACAGTGACTAGCGGTGTCGGTTTCTCCAACTTTAGTTGAACCGAGTGTATACGCCCGGTCCTTGCGAAGGTTAAAACAGCATCAACTTGACAAACTATCATTGTGGTTTTGATGCGAGGTGAGATTGGTTCTTGCTTAAGCCCGTAGCAGCCACGTAAAACTTGCAACAACAAAGTAGAGGACGCCTAACTTGTTTTTGCAGGGCATGTTGTGATGTGATATGGCCAAGACATGATGCTATATTTTATTGTATGAGATGATCATGTTTTGTAACCGGTTATCGGCAATCGGCAGGAGCCATATGGTTGTCGCTTATTGTATGAAATGCAACGCTCGTAATTGCTTTACTTTATCACTAAGCGGTAGCGATAGTCGAGAAGCAATAGATGGCGAAACGACAACGATGCTACGATGGAGATCAAGGTGTCGCGCCGGTGACGATGGTGATCATGATGGTGCTTCGGAGATGGAGATCACAAGCACAAGAAGATGATGGCCATATCATATCACTTATATTGATTGCATGTGATGTTTATCTTTATGCATCTTATCTTGCTTTGATTGACGGTAGCATTTTAAGATGATCTCTCACTAAAATTATCAAGTAGTGTTCTCCCGAGTATGCACCGCTGCCAAAGTTCGTCATGCCCGGACACCACGTGATGATCGGGTGTGATAAGCTCTCACGTCCATCTACAACGGGTGCAAGCCAGTTTTGCACACGCAGAATACTCGAGTTAAACTTGACGAGCCTAGCATATGCAGATATGGCCTCGGAACACGGAGACCGAAAGGTCGAGCGTGAATCATATAGTAGATATGATCAACATAAGATGTTCACCATTGAAAACTACTCCATCTCACGTGATGATCGGTTATGGTTTAGTTGATTTGGATCACGTGATCACTTAGATGACTAGAGAGATGTCTGTCTAAGTGGGAGTTATTAAGTAATATGATTAATTGAACTAAAATTTATCATGAACTTAGTACCTGATAGTATCTTGCTTGTCTATGTTGTTTGTAGATAGATGGCCCATGCTTTGTTGTTCCATTGAATTTTAATGCGTTCCTTGAGAAAGCTAAGTTGAAAGATGATGGTAGCAACTACGCGGATCGGGTCCGTAATTTGAGGATTATCCTCATTGCTGCACGCAGAAAAATTACGCCTGGAAGCACCGCTGGGTGCCGAACCCGCCGCCGATGCAACTAATGACGTTAAGAACGTCCGCGAGCAAAGTCGATGACTACTCGATAGTTCAATGTGCCATGCTTTACGGCTTAGAACGGGACTTCAACGACGTTTTGAACGGCATGGAGCATATGAGATGTTTCAGAGTTGAAGTTGATATTCCGAAGAATGCCGGATTGAGAGATATGAAGTCTCCAATAAGTTCTATAGCTGCAAGATGGAGGAGAATAGTTCATCGGTGAGCACATACTCAAGATGTCCGGGTATTGTAATCACTTGATTCAACCGGGAGTTACTCTTCCGGATGATAGCGTCATTGATGAATTCTCCAATCACTTCCACCAAGCTACAAGAGCTTCGTGATGAACTATAATATGCAAGGGATGGATAAGACGATTCTCGAGCTCTTCGCAATGCTAAAGGCTGGAGGTAGAAATCAAGAAGGAGCATCAAGTGTTGATGGTTAACAAGACCACTAGTTTCAAGAAAAGGGCAAAGGGAAGAAGAAGGGAACTTCAAGAAGAACAGACAAACAAGTTGCTGCTCAAGAGAAGAAACCCAAGTCGGACCTAAGCTCGAAATCGAGTGCTTCTCTGCAAGCGGATCGTCATCGGAAGCGGAACTGCCCCAAGTATTTGGCGGATAAGAAGGATGGCAAAGTGAACAAAGGTATATGTGATATACATGTTATTGATGTGTACCTTACTAGAGCTCGCAGAGCACTGGTATTTGATCTGGTTACATTGCTAATATTTGCAACTCAAACAGGACTACGGATTGCTTAACACGGCAAAGGATGAGGTGACGATGCGTGGGAAATGGTTCCAAAGTCGATGTGATCGTGGTCGGCACGCTACCTCTACATCTACCTTCGGATTAGTATTAGACCTAAATAATTGTTATTTGGTGCGGTGTTGAGCATGAACATTATATCTGGATCTTGTTTGATGCAAGACGGTTATTCATTTAAATCGAGAATAATGGTTGTTCTATTTATATGAGTAATATCTTTTATGGTCATGCACCCTGAAGAGTGGTCTATTTTGATGAATCTCGATAGTAGTGATACACATTTTCATAGTGTTGAAGCCAAAAGATGCAAAGTTGATAATGATAGTGCAACTTATTTGTGGCACTGCCGTTTGGGTCATATCGGTATAAAGCGCATGAAGAAACTCCATACTGATGGACTTTTGGAACCACTTGATTATGAATCACTTGGTACTTGCAAACCGTGCCTCATGGGCAAGATGACCAAGACGCCGTTCTCCGGTACTATGGAGAGAGCAATAGATTTGTTGGAAATCATACATACAAATGTATGTGGTCCAATGAATATTGAGGCTCGTGGCGGATATCGTTATTTTCTCACCTTCACAGATGATTTAAGCAGATATGGGTATATCTACTTAATGAAGCATAAGTCTGAAACATTTGAAAGGTTCAAAGAATTTCAGAGTGAAGTTGAAAATCATCGTAACAAGAAAATAAAGTTTCTACGATCTGATCGTGGAGGAGAATATTTGAGTTACGAGTTTGGTTTACACTTAAAACAATGTGGAATAGTTTCACAACTCACGCCACCCGGAACACCACAACGTAATGGTGTGTCCGAACGTCAGAATCGTACTTTACTTGATATGGTGCGGTCTATGATGTCTCTTACAGATTTACCGCTATCGTTTTGGGGTTATGCTCTAGAGACAGCCACATTCACGTTAAATAGGGCACCGTCGAAACCGCTGAGACGACACCTTATGAACTATGGTTTGGCAAGAAACCAAAGTTGTCGTTTCTTAAAGTTTGGGGTTGCGATGCTTATGTGAAGAAGCTTCAACCCGATAAGCTCGAACCCAAATCGAGAAATGTGTCTTCATAGGATACCCAAAGGAGACAGTTGGGTACACCTTCTATCACAGATCCGAAGGCAAGACATTCGTTGTTAAGAATGGATCCTTTCTAGAGAAGGAGTTTCTCTCGAAAGAAGTGAGTGGGAGGAAAGTAGAACTTGATGAGGTAATCTGTACCTACTCCCTTGTTGGAAAATAATACATCACAGAACGGTTTCGTGGACGTCAAAACCAACTAGTGAGGAAGTTGATGATAATGATCATAGAACTTGAGATCAAGTTATCTGAGAACCACGTAGGTCATACAGAGTAAGATCCGCACCAGAGTGGTACGGTAATCCTATTCTGGAAGTCATGCTACTAGATCATGATGAACCTACAAACTATGAAGAAGAAATGGTGAGCCCAGATTCCGCAAAATGGCTTGAAGCCATGAAATCTGAGATGGGATCCATGTATGAGAACAAAGTATGGACTTTGGTTGACTTGCCCGATGGTCGGCAAGCAATTGAGAATAAATGGATCTTCAAGAAGAAGACCGACGACGGTAATGTTCTCGTCTACAAAGCTCGACTTGTTGCAAAAAGTTTTCGACAAGTTCAAGGGGTTGACTACGATGAGACCTTCTCACCCGTAGAGATGCTTAAGTCTGTCCGAATCATGTTAGCAATTGCCGCATTTTATGATTATGATATTTGGCAAATGGATGTAAAACTGCATTCTGAATGGATTTACGGAAGAAGAGTTGTATATGATGCAACCGAGAAGGTTTCATCGATCCAAAGGAGCTAACAAAGTGTGCAAGCTCCAACGCTCCATTTATGGACTGGTGCAAGCCTCTCGGAGTTGGAATAAACGTTTTGATAGTGTGATCAAAGCATTTGGTTTTATATGAGACTTTTGGAGAAGCTTTGATTTACAAGAAAGTGAGTGGGAGCTCAGAGCATTTCTAATATTATATGTGGATGACATATTATTGATTGGAAATGATATAGAATTTCTGGATAGCATAAAGGGATACTTGAATAAAAGTTTTTCAATGAAAGACCTCCGTGAAGCTGCTTACATATTGGGCATTAAGATCTATAGAGATAGATCAAGACGCTTAATTGACTTTCACAAAGCACATACCTTGACAAAGTTTTGAAGAAGTTCAAAATGGATCAAGCAAAGAAAGGGTTCTTGCTCAGATTGCAAGGTGTGAAGTTGAGTAAGACTCAAAGCCCGACCACTGCAGAAGATAGAGAGAAAATGAAAAGTGTTCCTATGCTTCAGCCATAGGCTCTATCATGTATGCAATCTTGTGTACCATACGATGTGTGCCTTGCTATAAGTCTAGCAGGAGGTACCAAAGTAATCCAGAGTGGATCATCGACAGCGGTCAAGAACATCTGAAATACCGAAAAGGACTAAGGATATGTTTCTCGATATGGAGGTGACAAAGAGCTCATCGTAAATGGTTACGTTGATGCAAGCTTTGACACCGATCCGACGATTCTAAATCGCAAACCGGATACGTGTTTACATTAAACGGTGGAGCTGTCGGTTGGTGCATTTCAAAGCAAAGCGTCATGGCGGGATCTACATGTGAAGCGGAATACATAGCTGCTTCGAAGCAGCCAATGAAGGAGTGCGGATGAAGGAGTTCATATCCGATCTAGGTGTCATACCTAGTGCATCGGGTCCAATGAAAATCTTTTGTGACAATATCGAGCAATTGCCTTAGCGAAGGAATCCAGATTTCACAAGAGAACCAAGCACATCAAGAGACGCTTCAATTCCATCCGGATCTAGTCCGTGGGATACATAGAGATTTGCAAGATACATACGGATCTGAATGTTGCGACCGCTGACTAAGCCTCTTCCACAAGCAAAACATGATCAACACCAAGACTCCATGGGTGTTAGAATCATTCTTGTGTAATCTAGATTATTGACTCTAGTGCAAGTGGGAGATCAAGGAAATATGCCCTAGAGGCAATAATAAAGTTATTATTTATTTCCTCATATCATGATAAATGTTTATTATTCATGCTAGAATTGTATTAACCGGAAACATAATACATGTGTGAATATATAGACAAACAGAGTGTCACTAGTATGCCTCTACTTGACTAGCTTGTTAATCAAAGATGGTTATGTTTCCTAACCATGAACAAGGAGTTGTTATTTGATTAACAAGGTCACATCATTAGTTGAATGATCGATTGACATGACCCATTCCGTTAGCTTAGCACACGATCGCTTAGTATGTTGCTATTGCTTCCTTCATGACTTATACATGTTCCTATGACTATGAGATTATGCAACTCCGTTTACGGAGGAACACTTTGTGTGCTACCAAACGTCACAACGAATCGGGTGATTATGAAGGTGCTCTCTGGTGTCTCGAAGGTACTTGTTGAGTTGGCGATTTCGAGATTAGGATTTGTCACTCCAATGTCGAGAGGTATCTCTGGGCCCTCTCGGTAATACACATCACTTAAGCCTTGCAAGCATTTCAACTAATGAGTTAGTTGTGAGATGATGTATTACGGAACGAGTAAAGAGACTTGCGTAACGAGATTGAACTAGGTATTGATACCGACGATCGAATCTCGGGCAAGTAACATACCGATGACAAAGGAACAATGTATGTTGTTATGCGGTTTGACCGATAAAGATCTTCGTAGAATATGTAGGAACCAATATGGGCATCCAGGTCCCGCTATTGGTTATTGACCGGAGACATGTCTCGGTCATGTATACATTGTTCTCGAACCGTAGGGTCCGCACGCTTAAGGTTTTGATGACAGTTATATTATGAGTTTATGTATTTTGATGTACCAAGGTTGTTGAAATCCTGATATGATCACGGACATGACGAGGAGTCTCAAATGGTCGAGACATAAAGATTGATATATTGGACGGATATATTTGGACACCGGAAAGGTTCCGGAGAAGTTTGGAGCTCCGGAGGTTACCGAACCCCGGGAGGTATATGGGCCTTATTGGGCCCATGTAGGAGGAAGAGAGAAGGAGCAAGGGGGGGCGCCCCAAGCCCAATCCGAATGGGGAGGGGGCCGCCCCTTTCCTTTCTCCTTCCCCTCTTCCTATTACTACTACTAGTACTACTTCCTAATACTAGTACTCTTTCCTTCCCCCTCCAAATAAGATAAGGAAAAGAGAGGGAAACCTACTTGGAGTAGGTTTCCCCCTCCCTATGGCGCGCTCCCGTAGGGCCGGCCACCTCCTCCCTTCCTCCTTTATATACGAGGGTAGGGGGGCACCCTAGGACACACAAGTTGATCATTGATCGTTCCTTAGCCGTGTGCGGTGCCCCCCTCCACGATATTACACCTCGATCATATTGTAGCGGTGCTTAGGCAAAGCCTCGCGACAGAGAAAATCAAGATCGCCACCACGCCGTCGGTTGTGGAACTTCCCCTCGGAGCCTCTCTTGGATTGGAGATCGAGGTGCGTCATCGAGCTGTACACGTGTCAAGAACTCGGAGGTGCCGGAGTAACGGTGCTTGGATCGGTTGGACCGGGAAGACGTACGACTACTTCCTCTATGTTGCGTCAACGCTTCCGCTTCGGTCTATGAGGGTACATAGACAATACTCTCCCCTCTCGTTGCTATGCATCACCATGATCTTGCGTGTGTGTCGTGGATTTGTCACGGCAGATGTCCTAGCATAAGGACTTAGTCGTGGAGCCATCGCTACGGGTTTACTTGTAGGGGTTAAAACGGACACAAAGACACGAGGGTTTTATACTAGTTCGGCCCCTTCGATGAAGGTAAAAGCCTACGTCTAGTTGTGATGGAATTGATGTAGTCTCGATGGCTAGGGAGCAAACAAGCTTCGCCTAGGCTCGAGTTGTGGTTGTCTGTCTTGAACCGCCGCCGGGTCGTCCCCTTATGTACACGAGTGACGCCCGTCGGTTTGCAGAGTCCCAACCGGTTCATACTCGTATCCCGGTTGGTATCTCCCTATTCCTAACTTACAATACAAGTCATACATCAGGCCGGTTTACGGCTATAAGCTCTAAACCGACTATAGGCCTTGGGCCTTTCCATAACTACACCACTAGCAGAGCTAACCCGGCCCAATCTTGGCCGGTTTACACCTAGTGGTAATATCCCCAACATTAGGCCCCAGATTGATTTGAACTGGTTCATGTCAATCCTTCATAAAACCTGCATCTTGGATATCTTCTTTGTGTAATAAGTCGTCACCTTGTCATCACTGTAAACCGGCATGACATCATTGCTTCCGGTCACTGTAAACCGGCATGACGTCATCTTGAAGCTTATCCTTTATAGCGCCTTCTTTAATGACCGTCCCTGGATTCACGCGCTTGACCTAGTTTTACTGCCTTATAAATAAGACCGAAGGGTCATTCGGTTTCTCCCTTCGCTTCCTCTTCTTCTTCTTCCTTGCGCCGCTGCCTCTGGAGCTCCGTCGTCGTCATCGACATCTGCTTCGTCAGTGGCCGCTGCATCAACCTGTTCGGACTAGAATACTGCGGCCTTTCGCTTCATCTCCTCTGTTTCCGGTAAATCTCTTGCCCTTCTTTAATCTGTTCATCATCTTTAGATCTGTTCTAGGGTTCAAGCTTCATCCGTGTTCTTCATATGCTTTCACTTTTCTAGCCTTTGAGCAATATTATGAACCCTGTTTTGTACCAAACGAAGATTCGTGCGTATCCGTTGCACTTTCTCATCTAAATCCCATAGATCTTCCGCATACATATACGTATACCTCATAGTGCATTTCCTGCCTCTTCTTTACTTTCGCGACGCTTTTCCTGTTTTCTGAAAACTCGCGTTTGATCCATAATAAACATGAACTCTTGTGAAACCTGTTTCTGTCGATTTCCTCTGAAGCCAAGATTAGGCGGTTTAACTCACCATAGTATCAAAAATTGCTAAACCGGCATCGGCACACCATTAGTCCCCGTGTTGAACCGCCAACATATATCTGACATCATATCGTATCGAACTGATTTATCGGAACATCCTCCGGTTTATCATATCTTGGATCAATTACTCTGTAATAAGTACTTTCTTAAACCGGATTCTTCTCCTTGTAGACCTCATGATGGCCAAACAGGTGTATGAATGCAACTGGGTCCCTTCCCGCGTCTCTGAGACACAACTGAATGAGTTAGTGTCCATTGGCGCTTTGGATAACCGAAACACCATCCATTGGAGGGTTCCTGGTGAGGAATGTCCTCCCACTCCCCAGGAAGGTGAAGTTGTAGTTTTCGCAGATCACTTGTTCCGGGGTTTCAAACCGCCCGGGTCAAAGTTTTACCGGGACGTAATGGCCAACTTTCAACTCCGCCCCCAAGATATCGGCCCCAATTCTGTTACCAACTTGTGCCATTTTCAAGTGCTGTCCGAAGCTTATCTGCAAGAGGAGCCTTCTATTGAGCTGTTCCGTGATCTCTTCCACCTAAACCGTCATCAATTCACCGATGGCCCCAAATGCGAATTGGGCGGTATGGCTATCCGAAGAGAAAAGAGATCACTTATCCCCACGTGAAGCTCCACTCTCATCCCAAAGAGTGGAACGCAACTTGGTTCTCTGAGAGACACCTCCCTCAAGGTGAAAATCCTTTACCTGGTTTCCGCCAGAGCGCTCAAGAACACACATCCCTTTCCGCAACGATTGACCGCGAAGAGAGAAGCAAATACGCCCCAACTATCCAAGCTCCGGCCTTTATGGCCAACGGTTTGACTGGAATCGATCCGCACGCTGCTGGTTATCTTGGGGCATCTTCGCCTCGAGCGGCGTTCGGTTTGATGTGCCAAGATACCGGCAAAGGTCGATGACCCACTCCGACACACCAAACTGGAATTGTTCAAGATGAAGTCACAGATTGATGAGGAAGATGTTTGAATGAACCGGAGCACCTCGCGCCCAAACCGCTTGGCTCCTCATCGCACCTTCAACGCACCTCCCGCGGTAAGCCTCGATCGTGCCATCATTAAATTTTACCATTACTTTCATACTTGCAATTCTCAATTATTTCCGATCCAGGTGATGATCCGTTTTGGAGCAAGAAACTCTCGCAAGATAAAGCGGATAAGGCTGGGCGGCAAAACCGCCCAAAACAAAAGTTGTCAAGAAATCCGCCCACAAGAGGAAAACCACGGCTTCGTCGACCCGCCATCGGCGATGATGTGGGTAATCCGGAACTTGATTCTCTTGGCTTGTTTTTACATGTCTTATTGATGACGATGCTTGTCGATGACGCTGAAGCCAAAGAACGCTGGATTTGCCGAGGTAACCATTCTCTTCCGATTCAACAAGCTTACCTTCACCAAAATTTCGCCGGCAAACCGGAAAGTTAACTTTTCTCATCCTCTTGCTCACTTGGATCCCAAACTTATGAAGACGCAAAGAAGACGAGGCCCGCCAGACAACCCGCAAGACGGGATGTAGTTACCTCTGCGGTTTACCAAACAGCCCGCTCGAAGCGCCGCACCGAGGTTTCCAACCATTTTATTACCTTGAATTCCAAAGCGGGTTTATTCCACAACCTCTTAATCCATCCGACCATTATCGGTCACCTCTCATTCGTCCTCTGGCGAATCGTCACCACTCAGCTACCGCCATCAAGATAGCTGTCGGGTAAATCAATATGACCACACGCTTGTCAATTTCTTACAGAATGTACGTGCCTTATTTCGAATCCTTCATTTCTTCAGACCAAACCGAAACCCAAAGAAGAAAGCTCGTTTGAGAAAACAATCGAAGAGGCTGCCGCTTCGACCATGAGCAAAGCGCGGATCATGAAAATGTGGCCTTTGAAGACATTCCAAGTGATCCCCGGTTCAAGAAGATGTGATTCGAAGGAGAGGCTGCAAGAATCGTTTCAATGTTCGATGACCCGCCGTTCGCATCGTCCGGTTTGAAGATCCTCATAATCCAGCTGAAGCGAAGTACCCGAACGATCCGTCGAATCGAAGATGATGACGTTGTAATCATCGAACAGGTCACTCGACCGGGAATGCTGCAACTCTAACCCGGCATACTGTGAAGGAGGACTCTTCCACTCTTAAAAAAGGAAAGTGGAATGTAGAGCTGGAAACATATGCCGCTATGAGCGCCCAAGACCTTCATTCCGGATATCTGAACCGGCTTTACAGTAGCCGCGATTATGAAGCTGGCTTGGTAAAACTGATGAGAGATAAGTTTGAGGTAACGCCCCTTTCCTTATTATCGATATAGTAATCCTTGTAGCCCCCAAGGGCCGGTTTGCAATCTTTGATCAAACTGGTACTTGATAATTTTCTTTGATAGACTTTGCAATCTTCCCGCACGACCACCAAGGCCGGTTTAAGTATGTAAACCTAAACCGGTACTCCAAAAACTGCTTGTCAACACCTTAGTAAAATCAAATAGCCATTAGCCCCCAAGTGCCGAGTTGAATACGCGTATTGAACTTGGGACTTTTCCATGTATTAGTAAAAAAATTGAAGGTACATTAGCCCCCAAGTGTCAATCATATAACGATGTTGTGTGGTTGAGACTTGCACTTTAATTGCTGGCTGATGATGCTGTCAATATGCAGGCTGAGGTGGCGATCAAGGATGATCGGATTGCCGATTTGAGGCAGCATTGGCGACCAAAGCAGCCGAGACAGATAAGGCCAAGAAGGAGCTAACTATTGCCCTGACTGCTGCAGAAGAAGCAAAGGAAAACATGAAGAAGGAACAGGCTGTCTGGGCCACTGAAAAGGCCAACTTGCTCAAACGGGCGGAAAATGCTGAAGCCGCCCTTAAACCGGTGGTAGATGATCTGACAGCCGTGACGCGGCAAGTGCATTCTATGACGGCAGCCATCTTCGGTAAGTCCCCTGTGAGTAAGTGTAATTTACTTTTCTTGTTGCTCCAGTATTCCGGTTTAAAACTGTCCTGTTATGAAATGCAGGCACACGCGTTGGGCACTTAGGGAACGACGTGCGGAAGAAACTAAAGGCTGTCTACACCTTTGTGGAGCAGCTGTATACCGGAGCCCAACGTGTGATTACCACAATGTCACATAACAACCCGACGCCGTCCCTGATCCAAGACACCTTGAACCGGCTATCCATCCTGCCTTCCCGGATTGAGGAGGTAAAGAAGTCTCGCCGCACGAACCGGAGCCATCAACGCTTTGATCCGCCAAAGCACAGGTGCCGATTTTGATCCGATGGAAGCAGCCAGGCTATCCTGTGAAGGAAGACGGCTCGGACTTTAATGAAGAGGACTTGCGTGCAATAAACCGTGCAAGACGCCCGCTTGCTTGTCAATTGGCGGAAGAAGCCGATTTGGAGCACTACCAAGCCCAATACAACGATCGAACAAGCGTGTGTCCGCTCCAACTTTTGAACCGAAAACTTGATCCCTCCAACTCGTAAGCACACTTACGCCTCGACATTGAGCCGTCATCTTTGATTCATGAAGAAGCTGTTTTCAAGCGCCGATGGGCATCGATCGGACTTCGTGGACTTCCGGCCAATGGGTAGAGAGGAGGATGTCAAGCGGCGGAGGATGAAGAATAATCGTGAACGGTAGCCGGTTTAGAAAACATCGATCATTTGGGCCTTTGTGTTGCCTTGTAATAGCTTTAGTCAAACTTTGTTGCTGGGTATGCCTTCGCATCGAGTAAACTTTGTTTGATTCACGTTCTCGCCATATCCGGGCATAAAGTGGCGAGCTAATCTTGAAGCGGAGGCTTTTTGTTAAAAACCATAACCGTCTGGGAAACAATAACCCCACATAGGCGTCTTGAATCAGCACAAGCCCCAAGTTTCTCCATAAAGATGAACGGAAGATGGTAAACCGGAAAATAAAAATTTCGGTAATACCAAACCGTGCACTATCGCTTGTTACCGATAGCTAAACCGATAAAAACATTAATCGAGTTGGAAACGCAACAAAAATCGAATACCAAATATGGCAACAAAGGCAATAACTCTTTGTAAAAGGAAAGCTGCATGGAGCTGGTGGGATGGCATTACCATGGTCGACGCAACCAAGCCCCGAAGGTGTAGCGATGGTGCTAGTCGGCCGTGTCCCCAAAAGACTCGTGGCGAGTACGCCGCCAAGTGGCGTGACATTGGTTCGGGTTCGACCAAGCCCCAAGTGGCGCTGGCCCTATTGGCCGACCAAGAGGCGTGACTGTTCAGACGTGACCGTGTCCCCAATGATCTAGTGGCTTTCGCCTATCAAGAGGTGTGGCATTGGTTGGATCGACCAAGCCCCAAGTGATAAATATAATTGTCAAGGGTAAACCGGAGGCCGCTTTTTAAAAAAATGTAAACACTCCATGTAACCACGCATGAAAAGAAAGACAGAGACCCCGCTTTGGTCGAGGCCCTGATTTTATTATATCAAAGATAATATATACATTGTTATGCTATGTACATAAACCGAGCCGATGACTCATGTGTAGTAAGGTCGAAGATGAGCTATATTCCACGGCTGTTGGTCTCCTCCTCCGATGTCGTGAGTCTTTATGCTCTCGAATATCAACCAGATAATAGGAACCGTTGTGCAGATTCTTGCTGACCACAAAGGGCCCTTCCCAAGGTGGGGATAGCTTGTGCATGTCTGTCTGGTCTTGGATGAGGCGAAGCACCAAATCTCCTTCCTGAAAGGCTCTGGTTCTAACCCGGCGGTTGTGATAACGACGAAGATCTTGCTGGTAAATCGCCGACCGAGCGGCTGCCATATCACGCTCCTCATCCAGCAGGTCCAAAGCGTCCTGTCGCGCCGCTTCATTGTCCGCTTCAACATAAGCCGCTACACGGGGCGAATCGTGCCGGATATCACTGGGGAGAACTGCTTCCGCTCCATAAACCATGAAGAAAGGCGTGTAGCCAGTAGACCGGTTTGGCGTAGTATTGATACTCCATAGCACCGATGGGAGCTCTTCAACCCAGCACCCTGGTGTTCTCTGTAATGGGACCAGAAGTCGTGGTTTGATGCCTCGCAAGATTTCGATTAGCACGCTCGCCTGCCCGTTGGATTGAAGTGCGCCATCGATGATACATCAAGCGGATATGCTCGCTCACAAAATTCTTTCATAGCTCCCTTGGACAGATTGGTGCCATTGTCGGTGATGATACGTGTGGAAAGCCAAACCGAAAATCACCTTTTGATGAACTGCATCATTGTTGCGCATCACACTTATCGACAGCTCGCTTCAACCCACTTGGTGAACTTGTCCTTTGCCACTAACGGTGGGTCTTCTTATCTTTGGATCTCTTAAAAGGCTCGACCATATCCAGCCCCATGTCGCAAACGGCCACGTTATTGGGATCATCCTCAACTCTGTGCGGTACATGGGCACGTCTCGAGAATTTTCGACACCCATCGCGATGTTTGACCAAGTCCTCCGTGATCGCGATGAGCAGTTAACCAAGAGAATCCATGACGGAATGCCTTTGCCACGGGGACTTTGAACCGGCATGATGCCCGCAATCCCCTTCATGGATTTCTCGTAAAATTTCGCCACCTTCCTCAGGGGAAACACAGCGTTGAAACGCCCCTGAAACGCTGCGATGATGCAACTCACCATTAATAATCGTCATGGACTTGGAGCGCCGGATTACCTGCCTGGCCAGAACCTCATCGTCTGGCAATTCTCCTCGAGTCATATATGCAAGATAAGGCACCGTCCAATCCGGAATAGCATGTAATGCTGCCACCAACTGTGCCTCCGGATCAGGAATTGCCAAATCCGCTTCACCAGGGAGCTGAACCGACGGGTTGTGCAAGATGTCGAGGAAGATATTAGGGGGAACCGGTTTACGCTGAGAACCCAGACGGCTTAAAGCGTCTGCCGCTTCGTTCTTCCGGCGATCCACATGATCTACTTGATATCCCTTGAAGCACCCTGCTATATTATCCACCTCTCGTCGATATGCAGCCATGAGGGGTCCTTAGAGTCCCAAGTGCGGATACTTGCTGCGCCACCGGTCCGAGTCACCAAAGCACTTAACCCGCTTAAGTTCATCTCCTTAGCCATCCGGAGACCATGGAGCAAGGCTTCATACTCAGCTGCATTATTAGTACAAGGAACATTAGACGGAGAACGAACAAAACTTATCACCTCGTGGGGAAGTTAACACGACTCCGACCCCGAGCCTTCCAACCGCTGGATCCATCAAGTGGATAGTCCAAGATGTATGATCCGGCTTCTCCTGGCGCTTGTAACTCGTCCAATCATTAATGAAGTCAACAAGCGCTTGTGACTTCTTCTGTGCGTGGTGTGTACTTGAGCCCATGTGGCCCAAGTTCAATGGCCCATTTGGCAATCCGATCGATCGCTTCCTGTTTTGTATGATATCACCCAAAGGAGCTGAACTAACCTTCGTAATAGGATGCCCTTGGAAATCTGTTTCAGCTTCGGCTGGCCATAAAACACCATAGACTAGCTTCGCCAATGCGGATACTCTGCTTGGACTCAATAAGTACCTCATCGATATAGTAAACCGCCGCTGAACGGATATTCCTTTCTCGCCTCCTTGCGCTTACCACAATGGCTACGCTTACCGCTCGTGCATTGGCTGCCACATATAATAACACGGTTCCTTGTCAAGCTGGAGCTGCAAGGACAAAGGGGTGGCCAATTGCCGCTTTAGGTCCTCGAAAGCTTCGTCGGAATTTGGACTCGCATTTAAATGATCTGTCTTCCTCAAAGATCTGGTATAAAGGAATAGCCTTCTCTCCAAGGCGGCCGATAAACCGCTCAATGCCGCAATCCGCCCGCCAAGCGTTGAACATCGTTGATACACTTGGTTTAGCCAAGGAGGTGATCGCTTTAATTTTCTCCGGATTGGCTTCGATTCCCTGTTAGACACCGGGAACCCCAATAGCTTGCCGGTAGGAACACCAAAAACACACTTGGCGGATTAAGCATCATCTTATAAATGCGCAGTTATCGAAGGTCTCCTTCAAATCGCCCACCTGCCGTCTCCTTCGTCTTGATTTCACCACAATGTCATCTACATAGGCATGCACATTGCGGCCGATCTGTGTATGCAAGCAATTTCAGACACACACCGATAAGTAGCTTGGGCGCTCTTGAGCCCAAAAGGCATAGATACATAGCGTAAGGCTCCAAAGGGAGTTATAAACGCCGTTTTCTCCTCGGTCCTTGACCGCCATCTTGATCGATGATATCCGAGTATCGCCCAAAAGCTTAAACGCTCACATCTCGCCGTGGCATCAATAACTGATCAATGCGGGGAGAGCAAAAGGATCTGCTTGGACAAGCTTTGTTAAGATCTGTAGTCCACACACATACACCAGTGCCGTTTTCTTAAGGACCAGCACCGGATTAGCGAGCCACTCGATGAAACACTCGATGATAAAACCAGCTGCTAGAAGCACGCTACTTCTTCTCCAATGGCCTTGCGTCTTTCTTCATTAAACCGGCGGAGGAACTGTTTCACGGTTTATACTTAGGATCCACATTAAGTGTGTGCTCACGAGTTCCTCGGTACACTGGCATGTCGAAGGCTTCCATGCAAAATGTCCCGGTTCTCACGGATGAACTCGATGAGCGCGCCTTCCTATTTGGGATCCAGTTGGCACCGATAAAGGAACTGCTTGGACGAATCGCCTGCACGAAGTCAACAAGCTTGGTTTCACCGCCGATTTGAATTTCAGATCCGATTCATGCTCCGTAGTAGGCTTCTTCAGAGGGGTCATATCTGCGGATCAACATTGTCCTTATAGAATTTCAACTCCTCTCGTGGCACGCATCGCTTCTGCGTAAGTCTGCATCTCCTTCCTCACATTCCAAAGCGACTCGGCGGCTTCCATGCACCGTTATTGTTCCTTTGTAACCCGGCATTTTGAGTTGCAAGTAGATATAACAAGGTCGTGCCATGAACTTAGCATAAGCGGCCGTCCAAACAGGCATGATATGGGCTCGGATTTTACCACTTCAAAGGTTAGCTTTTCGGATCGGGAATCATGCTCATCTCCAAAGGCCACATCCAAGGCTATCTTGCCAATAGGATAAGCAGATTTGCACGGCACTACACCATGGAACACCGTATTGACGGTCTCGAGATCTTTATCTGTGAGACCCATGCGACGGAAAGTGTCATAATACAATATATTGATCTGCTTCCTCCATCCATAAGCACCTTAGTAAATTTATAGCCCCAACTTGGGGGTCTACCACCAAAGCCAGTGACCCGGATTATCAACCCGGGGATGGTCCTCTCGCTCCATACGATAGGCTGCTCGACCAACATAAATACCGTGGCACAGCCGGTTCAACAGAATTTATCGCCCGCTTGTGAAGCTTCCGATCCGCTTGTCCAAACTGGTTGTAAAACATGATACTTGCCCGCCATTCAAGCTGCTTTGGCTGGCTCGATAGCTCGATTGCTCTTTGTTGCGGGCTACCTTGGTTACTCGGTTGTTGAAATTGCCTGGTTGTGCCTCGAACCGACGCTCCGTCCCGACCCGCCCATGAAAACCGGATCCTGAACCGCCACCGATCCTGGTCATATCGGAAAGCATCGAATTTTGAACTCTTGCATAATAGAACAGTCTTTCCAAAGATGATTCGATGGGTTTTCTTTCGTCCGTGTTTGGGACAAGGCTGATTCAACAAGTAATTCAAACGGCTTGCACCAAAGCATTTGGACCCGGTTCGCTTTTGCCTCTACGCGCGGGCCTCGTCTCTGCGATTAGTGTTGGCTACGAAATCATCGCCTTTGCGCTTGCCCTGCGTTCCATGACCTGCCGGTTTGAAATGCTGCTGCTTGAGTTGCCATTCTTCTTTCCCTTCCCGCTTCGTCATCATCGCTTCAGATCCTTGGTACCGTCTCGAATCGGCATATTTTACCAAAGCGGTCATGAGGGTTCCAGATCATTGCGTAACCGCTTCATCGTCCCAACTTAAGTTTCAGAGGCTCAAACCGCAGTTGCTTTCCAATGTGATGATCGCCGAGTCAGCATTGATCCGATCCGAGGAGTGCAAGATCTCGGACACGGCGCACTCCAACGGGTTGTTGACTCCTTCTTCACGAACACAAGCCGCCAGGTCTACTATGGACTTGGGCTGCTTACATGTATCCTTAAAATTCGGATAAACGGGCCCTTAAGCGGACCCCACGAACCGATAGAGTTGGGCGGCAAGCTTTTCAACCAAGCACGGGCTGTGCCCTCCATCATCATGGTGAAGTATTTTGCACACGCCGCTTCATCAACATCAAGCATCTCCATGGCCATCGTAACTCTCAACCCACGCCTCGTGGGATAGATCTGCGGTGTAATTTGGCACCTTCGCGGGCCTTTAAAATCCTTAGGCAGACGCACATTGCGCAAAGCGGGGTTAAACAGGCACTCCCAAAGCGGAGGTGACTCTGGCCGGTGAAGGAGGTAGGGCGAACGGCGTGTGTTGACCCGCATCACCTTGTGCTGCTAACTCGGCCTCCCTGCGTGCCCGGGCCCGATCCACCACCTCCTGAGCATTACGAGCGCTGCCTATCTGGTGATTGCCTCGGGCCGCTTCACGGTCCCGCGCGTTACTCGATAGGGCCGGTTCATCCATGCGCTGCTTTGTAGCTCCGGCTTGGGACAGGCGCGAAGTGAATCCGGTCGCGGCTGTATGAATACGCCTCCTGCTGGACTAGTGCAGTCCGGAGAAGCTCCTTAACCCGGCGTGTCTCAACTGCTTGTGGGGAATCTCCTTCGACTGGAATCGCCTCCAATCGTGCGGCAGCTGCGACAAGGTTGTCCATAGGGTTAGAGTAATGCCCCAGGGGCGTCTGTACCGGCGGAGGAACCACCGTATTCTGCTGTGGGGGCTCCATCTGGCGTGGTTGGACCGCCGCTCCCGCTCCTGGTGCCTCAATCCGGTTTACCTCCTGTCTTTGGGCGGGTTCTTTGGGTCCGCTCGGGTGTTTGAAAGAGGTTTCTGAGGTCAAACCGGATGGCGGCGCGATCTGTACTTCGCCTTAACACCTCTGCGACGCGTTACGGTCAAGCATGAGTCTCGTAAGCTTGTGCATCTAAAGCGCCCGCTCTGCGACCATGCGCTCCTTCTCTGCCGCTAGATCCGCTTTGGCTTGCGTGATCGCTCTCACCTTCGCAATCTCTGCGTTATGAGTCTCTGATCTGCTGGGTTATCCTCCGCCATGAGCGCTGCTGAAGCGATCAAACAGATCGACAAAACTTGAACCGGCGGTCGCCGGGCCTCCTGCTCTGCTGCCGCGGCTGAACCGGAAAGTATTGCAGCTGCGGTCAAGAGAGGTTTGCGGCCCGAGTACCGGCCATGAATACACCGATCCGGTTCGGTGACTGGGGGTCGGAATATGTCACCATCGAACAGCCCTCGATCATACCATCCTGCACTGGTACAATGACTCGGTCTCTCCTTCGAAGATTCATCGCGGAGTAGACGACGGTCTCGCCACCGATTCTCGAACGGCATCATACTCCCTCCATGGGTAGCTCCAACGAAGACATGCTTCACAGCCGGTTTAGCCGGGCGGTTCTTGTACCGAGCCGTCTCGACGAGGTCGGTGCAGATGTCCGGCTCAGGCCCTCCGATCTTGCCGATGAAGACGTGTATGCCGCCGAAGGGGACCCGGTATCCATACTCGATTGAATCGGCCTCGGGACCCCATCCGGTATTGTCGATGTAGATCCGGCCACGACGACTCTTGGTCATCCGACCCACGACGTAGCCTTCGAGTCCTTTGAGCTTGCCCTCCAAGATCGTCAAACCATCGTGCGATAGCCCACGGTGGCGCCAAGCGTCAGGATTTGTCACGGCGGATGTCCTAGCATAAGGACTTAGCCGTGGAGCCATCGCTACGGGTTTACTTGTAGGGGTTAAAACGGACACAAAGACACGAGGGTTTTATACTAGTTCGGCCCCTTCGATGAAGGTAAAAGCCTACGTCTAGTTGTGATGGAATTGATGTAGTCTCGATGGCTAGGGAGCAAACAAGCTTCGCCTAGGCTCGAGTTGTGGTTGTCTGTCTTGAACCGCCGCCGGTCGTCCCCTTATGTACACGAAGTGGCGCCTGTCGGTTTGCGAGTCCCAACGGTTCATACTCGTATCCGGTTGGTATCTCCCTATTCTAACTTCACAATACAAGTCATACATCAGGCGGTTTACGGCTATAAGCTCTAAACCGACTATAGGCCTTGGGCCTTTCCATAACTACACCACTAGCAGAGCTAACCCGGCCCAATCTTGGCCGGTTTACACCTAGTGGTAATATCCCCAACAGTGTGCGTAGGAATTTTTTTGAAATTACTACGTTCCCCAACAGCAGCAACCTCAAACCCTGGTACTATACTCTTAATTCCGTTTTTAGTCGACTGACTCGTGATCTCTAACTCTGATTCTTTTCTGTAGTCTCATCCAATGTCATTATCACTCTTCCTGATGATGATGACGACGAGGAACCACTGAAGCATAGGAGGAGCAGGAAAGCGTCCGCTGGCAGGGTGGCCCAGGATGTGACGGCGCCCGAGACTCTGGTCGCAGAGGAGGAGAACACCACTCGACATACCGTGTCCTTCGCAGTTCCACTGACGAGTGCTCTCCCCGCTTCGTCGAGTGCCGCACAACCTTCCCTCTTCACGATGCACCACGTCCCAGAGGACCAAGCTAGTGCCGCAAAGGAGGCGATACGCCAGGCGGGGATCATGATGGAGCAGGTGAAGACCATCCGGGATGCGAGCTAAGCAGCTTACGACGCCAGTTCTTCCCTTCAAAGCAATGTTCATGTCAGTCGGATTGCCTGTTCTGTTAGGATATGCTATCAAAACTTTTCTTTCCGGAATCTATAGCAGTCACCCACTGGGCGTGGCGATTAAAACTCCGTGTTAGCAGGGGCACGCTGAGTGCACCCGCTGGGTGTAGTCCCCAAGGCTAAGGTCGATTGCTTTGGCGATCGACCTTAGGCTTTATAAGTTCGATCTTTCCGTGATTCGATCGAGGCGAATGGATTTCCCAAACCGGTGGGGGCACGCTGAGTGCACCCAGGTGTAGTCCCGAGGCGTGGTCATCGCTTGCGATTGATTATAGTCTGAAGGATCGTCTGCTTTTTTTGGGGTCGTCGGTCGATTCTGTCTTTTAGTAGAACTAGTGGGGGCACACTGAGTGCACCCACTGGGTGTAGTCCCCGAGACTACGGTCGAATGTTTGTATTCGGCTGTAGTCTTAGAAACACATGATTTTCTCTTATCCACTCGGAAGTGAATTATCTTTGATATTTTGTCGATTGGTTCTTCGCAGAAATCCTGTGACCTTGACTCGTTATACCGAGCTGGAGCACAAGCACATTCAGCTCGAGCTCGGATCAGAAGCTGGTTCGGGAGAATCGCGAAGGCGAAGGAGGAGACCAAAGGTATGTTCGGTGAGACCTCGGCGACTCATTTTTCCTTTATTTGCTTCAAAATCTGACCTTCTTTGTAACTTGCGGGCAAGGTGAAGGAAACCTAGAAGAAAAAGACCTTGAGCTGGTTGAGAAGATCAAGCTTCTGACGACGAAGCTAGCCGGTCACCAAGCTCAAGAAGAGAACACTAATCTGAAAGCTGCTCTTGAGATTGCCAACAAGGAAGTCAGTCGACTGAAGACTGACAAAACTGCCCTGACCGACAAGATCAATCAGTTGACTGGGAAGAAAAGTGATCTGGAGGCCTTCCTGAGTGGACTTGCCAAGAAGTTGTTCCTTATGCTCGAAGGTAACCCTTTACGCTCGACAATCATTTCCAACTGTGACCTTTCCATTCGACCATTGTCTTGACTCGGTGATTGTCCTTGCAGAATTTTGCCGAAACTTTGAAGAAGAGACTAGCCAGCTGGAACCAAACCTTGAACCCGTCAATTCTCCAGTAAATGATGAAGTTGCTATGAATGTCTTCTGACTGGAGTCTCATGTTGCAGCTGTCGTGGACTATCTTGCAAGGCTAAAGGTCGCCACTTCTCGCATCGACTCGACGCTCTGGCCCAGGGCGACACTCCAGAACGACTTCGAGTCGCTGATGGCTCGACTGAACGCGGTTCCTGATCGAGTGCAGGAGTGGAAAAAGTCCTCGGCTCGGTGCGGTGCCGATGTTGCTCTGTGCCTGGCCCGAGTCCACTGCAAAGATGCACGAGAAGACAAGTTGGCGGCCCTTCGGGTGGCCAACACCAAGAAACATGACTTCAGGTCCTTCATGGAAACCTTCACTGCTGCTGCCACTCGGATCGCAGACGGAATCGACCTTGATGAGTTCGTTGCACCTTCCAGCCCTCCACAGGAGGGGTAAAAAACTTCTTTTAAGCTCGACACTTTAAATTTGCCTCGGTATGCCGAGTGGAGATGTAACTGATAAACCTTAACAGGCTTAGCGCCTGAGCACTTTCGGTTCCTTTAGGTATCGACCTGAACTTGGTTTTGATGTTTGAATATGATTGCTTTTGGTTCGAAATGTCTTTTGCAGGTTCAAAGCAAGACGCTCACTTCAGTCGACTTATTCCTTCACCCACTTAGGCGACCGCTGGGCCGTAGCTAAGCCCCCGAGTGAGAGGTTTGCTCTTCACTCGGTAGGATTTTTATATCTTAGGCGAGCACTGGGCTGCAGCTAAGCCCCCGAGTGAGAGGTTTGCTCTTCACTCGGCAGGATTTTTATATCTTAGGCGAGCGCTGGGCTGCAGCTAAGCCCCCGAGTGAGAGGTATGCTCTTCACTCGGCAGGATTTTTATATCTTAGGCGAGCACTGGGCTGCAGCTAAGCCCCCGAGTGAGAGGTATGCTCTTCACTCGGTAGGATTTTTATATCTTAGGCGAGCACTGGGCTGTAGCTAAGCCCCCGAGTGAGAGGTATGCTCTTCACTCGGTGAGGATTTTTATATCTTAGGCGAGCACTGGCTGCAGCTAAGCCCCAGTGAGAGGTTTCTCTTCACTCGGTAGGATTTTACGTTGTACTTGTGGCAAAGCTCGAGGAGAGGATCGCGGTCGACCTGCACCTCGTCCTCCTTCTGGCGACATTGTACTTATGGCGAGCTCAGAGGAGAGGTCGCGATCGACCCGCACTCGTCCTCCTTGAGCGACGTTGTACTTATGGCAAAGCTCGAGGAGAGGATCATGATCGACACGCACCTCATCCTCCTTACGAGCGCACATTGTACTTATGGCGTGGCTCGAGGAGAGGGTCGATCGACCTGCACCTCGTCCTCCTTCTTGACGTCGACGTTGTACTTAGGCGAGTACTTGGACTGCAGCTAAGCCTCCGAGTGGAAGTCGGCTTACCACTCGGTGGGATTTTTATAACTTAGGCGAGTACTTGATCTGCAGCTAAGCCTCCGGTGGAAGTCGGCTTACCACTCGGTAGGATTTTATAACTTAGGCAGTACTTGGACTGCAGCTAAGCCTCCGAGTGGAAGTCCGGCTTACCACTCGGCAGGATTTTTATAACTTAGGCGAGTACTTGGATCTGCAGCTAAGCCTCCGAGTGGAAGTCCGCTTACCACTCGGTGGGATTTTATAACTTAGGCGTAGTACTTGGACTGCAGCTAAGCCTCCGAGTGGAAGTCGGCTTACCACTCGGTGGGATTTTATAACTTAGGCGAGTACTTGACTGCAGCTAAGCCTCCGAGTGGAAGTCGCTTACCACTCGGTGGGATTTTTACGTTGTACTTGTGGCAAAGCTCGAGAGGAGAGGATCGCGATCGACCTGCACTCGTCCTCCTTACGAGCGCACATTGTACTTATGGCGAGCTCGAGGAGAGGGTCGCATCGACCTGCACTCGTCCTCCTTGCTGAAGCGACGTTGTACTTATGGCAAAGCTCAGAGGAGAGGATCACGATCGACCTGCACCTCGCCCTCCTTACGAAAGCACATTGTACTTATGGCGAGGCTCGAGGAGAGGGTCGCATCGACCTGCACCTCGTCCTCCTTTGAGCATACGTTGTACTTAGGCGAGTACTTGGATGCAGCTAAGCCTCCGAGTGGAAGTCCGCTTACCACTCGGCAGGATTTTATAACTTAGGCGCAGTACTTGACTGCAGCTAAGCCTCCGAGTGGAAGTCCGCTTACTCGGTGTAGGATTTTTATAACTTAGGCGAGTACTTGGATCTGTAGCTAATCCTCCGAGTGGAAGTCGGCTTACCACTCAGTAGGAATTTTATAACTTAGGCAAGTACTTGGACTGCAGCTAAGCCTCCGAGTGGAAGTCTGGCTTACCACTCGGTAGGATTTTTATAACTTAGGCGAGTACTTGGACTGCAGCTAAGCCTCCGAGTGGAAGTCTGGCTTACCACTCGGTAGGATTTTTATATCTTAGGCGAGTACTTGGACTGCAGCTAAGCCTCCGAGTGGAAGTCTGGCTTACCACTTGGTAGGATTTTACAAACTTAGGCGAAACGGATTCGCGGCTAAGCCTTCGAGTGGGAGTCTGGCTCACCACTTGGTAAGGATTTTTACAAACTTAGGCGAAACGGATTCGCGGCTAAGTCACCCACTGAGGGGAAAATTTTATTGGACAAAATAAAAAGTGACAAAAATTATGGAGGAATGACACTATTATTTCGAAATCCATGAACTATAGAAGTACTTTATTACAACTCATCCGAGTGAAAACTTTAAGTGTAAAATGGGCGGAGTAGATCCGCGTTCCAAGCTCGGGGCTCTTCGATATTGTGTTCGACGTTGTAAAGACGATATGCCCCGTTGTGGAGAACCTTAGTGACGATGAAGGGTCCTTCCCAAGAAGGAGCGAGCTTGTGTTGTTTCTGCTGATCCACTCGGAGAACTAGATCTCGTTCCTGGAAGGCTCGACCTCTCATATTTCTGGCGTGAAAGCGACGCAAGTCTTGTTGGTAGATGGTCGATCGGATCAGAGCCATCTCCCTTTCTTCATCTAGAAGGTCTACTGCGTCCTGACGCGCTTGCTCAGCTTCTGCTTCGTTGTAGAGTTCAACTCGAGGAGCATTGTGAAGAAGGTCGCTCGGCAAGACTGCTTCAGCTCCGTAGACCAAGAAGAATGGAGTTCTTCCGGTCGATCGATTGGGTGTGGTCCGCAATCCCCAAAGCACCGAGGGAAGTTCGTCGAGCCATGCTCCAGCTGCATGCTTGAGGTCACGCATCAGTCGGGGTTTCAATCCTTTAAGGATCAGGCCATTGGCTCGCTCTGCTTGTCCATTCGACTGCGGGTGGGCGACTGAAGCATAGTCGACTCGTGTGCCTTGAGAGTTGCAGAAATCTCTGAATTCTTCCGAGTCAAAGTTTGACCCATTATCCGTAATGATGCTGTGCGGCACTCCATATCTGAATGTCAGTTCCCTGATGAAGCTAACAGCAGTACCGGCGTCAAGGTTCTTGATTGGCTTAGCCTCAATCCACTTGGTGAACTTGTCGACTGCTACCAATACATGCGTGAAGCCACTTGACTGTTCTCAAGGGACCGACCATGTCCAACCCCCATCTGCGAAAGGCAGACGAGTGGAATGGTCTTGAGCCGATCTGAGACTTGTGTGACATATTTGAATAGAACCGACATCCTTCACACTTGTCCACTATTTCCTTCGCCATCTCATTCGCCCTTGGCGGTAAAATCCGGCTCGGTATGCTTTGGCCACGATGGTCCGAGAGGGCGCATGGTGACCACAGGTCCCGAGTGGATATCATTGAGAATGATTCGACCTTCTTACGGCGTTATGCATTTTGACCAACTCGATCGCGCTCTCTATACAACTGTCCTTTGATAATGGTAAAGGCTTTGGATCGACGGACGATCTGCCGAGCCTCTTCCTCATCCTCTGGGAGCTCTTTTCTCAGGATATACGCGATATAGGGAATTGTCCAGTCGGGCGTGACCACTAAGACCTCCATAACCAAGTCGACCACTGCTGGGACTTCAACCTGAGTCGGATCTGTGGCACTCTTGGGCTGTGGAGCTTCTTCGGTGAAAGGATCTTCTTTGACTGACGGCGTGTGTATATGCTCCAATAACACACCACTCGGAATGGCTTCTCTCTTGGAACCTATCTTTGCCAGATCATCTGCTGCCTGATTTTTCAGTCGGGGTATGTGATGGAGTTCTAACCCCTCAAACTTCTTTTCCAGCTTCCTCACTGCATTGCAGTATCCAGTCATGGCTGGGCTTCTCACGTCCCACTCCTTCATCACTTGGTTGACCACCAAATATGAATCGCCATAGACCATCAGGCAACGGACGCCGAGTGAGATGGCCATGCGTAATCCGTATAAGAGGGCCTCATACTCTGCCTCATTGTTGGAGGAATCAAAGTGAATCTGGAGCACATATCTGAGCTTATCTCCTCGGGGAAACCAGACAACCCAAAGACGGAACCATTCAACATCTTAGAGCCATCAAAGAACATGGTCCAATGCTCCGAGTGGACTTTCACGGTGCTTCTTTATTCAATCCACTCGCGAGGAAATCTGCTATTGCCTAGGACTTAATGGCTTTCTTTGCCTCAAACTTGATATCAAGGGGAAGAAGTTCAATCGCCCATTTCGCCACTCGACCAGTTGCATCTCTGTTGTGCAAGATCTCTGATAGTGGAGCGTCGCTGACGACTATGATGGAATGATCAGAGAAATAATGAGCAACCTTCTTCGTGGTCATGTATATTCCATACACAAGCTTCTGGTAATGAGGGTATCTCTGCTTGGATGGAGTCAAGACTTCAAACAAATAATACACTGGGTGCTGAACTTTGAAGGTTTTTCCTTCCTCTTCCCGCTCGACCGTAAGCACTGTACTGACGACTTGTCCTGTGGCTGCAATATAAAGAAACAAAGGCTCTTTGCTGATTGGAGCAGCAAGCACCGGCTGGGTGGAGAGCAGAGCTTTTAGCTCGCAAACGCTGCATCGACTTCGAGTCCACTCAAACTTATGCGCCTTCTTCATCGGTTGGTAAAGAGGCAATGCCTTTTCACCGAGTCGTGAGATGAATCAACTTAATGCGCCAAGCATCCAAGAAGCTTCGGACATCGTGCACGCAAGTAGGCGTTTCATCGGAGAATAGTGCCGATCTTCTCGGATTAGCATCGATCCTCGCTCGGAAGCGAAAACCGAGTAACTTTCCACGGGAACTCCGAATGTGCACTTTGATGGATTGAGCTTCATATCATACCTTACGAGGTTGGCAAATGTTTTGGCGAGGTCAGCGAGCAGGTCGGAACCTTTTCGTGACTTGACGGCGATATCATCCATATCGCTTCCACATTCCCACCGATTTGAGTGGCGGACACTTCGAATCATTCGCATAAATGTGGCTCGGCATTCTTGAGGCGAATGGCATGGTGACATAGCAGAAGCACCCGAATGGAGTGATGAAAGCTGTTTTTATTTCGTCGGGTCCATACAGACGGATCTGATGATACCCGGAATAGGCATCTAGAAAAGACAATCTCTCGCACCCCACGGTCGAGTCAACAATTTGATCTATGCAGGGGAGAGGAAAATGATCTTTCGGTCAGGCCCGATTGATGTGCTTGAAATCAATGCACATTCGGAGCGATTTGTCCTTCTTGGGAACCATGACGACATTAGCGAGCCACTCGGAGTGGTATATCTCTCGGATAAATCCTGCCGCCCACAGTCGAGCCACTTCCTCACCAATAGCCTTTCTCTTCTGGACGGCGGACCGCTGAAGATGCTCTTTGACTGGTTTTGCGGATGAGTCGACTCTAAGGCGATGCTCAGCCAGTCCCCTGGGAACACCTTGCATGTCAGCTGGCTTCCATGCAAAAATGTCCCAGTTCTCACGGAGGAACTGGATGAGCGCTTCTTCCTATTTTGGGTCGAGTGTTGTGGAGATGTGGGTCGGGGCTGCATTGGGGTCAGTCGGGTGAATGTGAACAGGCTTCGTCTCACCGGACGATTGAAATGCAGATTCTGTGGCGGGCTTCTTGGATCGCAGCAAATCACTCGGATCTGCGCTTTGCTTGTACTCTTCAAACTCGACCGCTGTCACCTGGGAATCGGCAATCTTGAGCCCTTCCGAAAGCACTCTTACGCCTTTTCCGATCACCGATGCGATGATCACTCCTTTGGGACGGGCATCTCCAGTTTGAGGTATCGTAACATGGTCGAGCCATGAACCGTCGCGTAAGCTGGTCTCCCCAAAATGGCGTGGTACGACTGAAAATCCACGACCTCAAACGTCAACTTTTCCTTGCGAAAATGTTTTGAATCACCAAACACCACGCCCGAGCTATTTGGCGAGTGACTCGGCTTTCTTCCCCGGTATAACTCCGTGGAAGCTCATATTCTTGGTGCTTAGTCGGGACATCGGAATGCCCATTCCTTTCGGTGGTCTCGCATACAACAAGTTCAGCCCACTACCACCGTCCATCGGCACTTTCATCGGTCGAGTGCCTTCGACAAGCTGGATCGAGCACCAAAGCTTGCCTCCCGGGGTGGCAATATGAATCGGGTGATCAGATTGGTGAATGTGATGGGTGTTTGGGACCATCTCGAGATAACTTGGTTTCTTTGGGGCAACCATGTTCACCTCACGATTAATGACCTTGATCGGCTCTTGCTTTCCACATCTGCGAAGATCATCGAGTGGAGTTGACATGCGGATATCCTCCTCTTTGTCCTCCTTGTCTTGACCTTGTCCGACTCCTTTTCCTTGTCCTTAGACTACTTTCCTTGGCTTCGCTGGATCAGAGTCGACATTGGCGAGTGGTATGCTTTGGGTAAATGATATTGCCCTCTTCATCTTTCTTCGTGTGGATGTGACACGGCATATCCATCACATCGTTCCCTTCTTTATCCTTTACCTTCTTAGGATTCCAGGATCCTTTTGGCTTCCCTTTGAACTTGCCCTGAGTCACGGCCAGAGCCTCTCCAGGAGCTGCTGGTTCAGCCTTCCGCTTCTGCTTCCGACTGGTGTTTCCCTTCTCCGACTGACTCGGCTTGTACTTGCCGCTTCGGAGTCGGTCTTCTTCTTCGCCGTTGGCGTACTTGGTAGCAATCTCCATCATCCGACTCAGGGTCATGTCTCCGGTTCGACCAAATTTCAAACTCAATTCTCTGTTCTTGACGCCATCCTTGAAGGCGCAGACTGCCTGATGATCAGACACATTCTCCACAGTATGGTGCAAAGTGATCCATCTCTGAATATACTCTCTGAGAGTCTCATTGGTCTTCTGCACACAGACTTGCAGCTCGGTCAATCCAGCTGGTCGCTAGCAAGTTCCTTCGAACGTTCTGACGAACACTCGGGACAGATCTTCCCAAGTGTAAATGCTGCTAGGAGGTAACTGATTCAACCACGCTCTGGCTGAACCTTCCAACATGAGAGGCAAATGCTTCATGGCCACCTCGTCATTCCCACCGCCAATCTGAACCGCCACTCGGTAGTCCTCAAGCCAAGTTTCAGGCTTAGACTCACCAGTGAACTTGCTGACTCTGCCGCCACTGAAATTGGGGGATCCTCGCGGCTCGATAGCCTGCTGAAACACTCGACCGAAACATGCACTCGATTGCTCATGGGCGCATCTCTGTCGGGCCCACCCGATGGGCTCTGTTCGGTCGACCAAGCCTTGCACGATAATAGATCGCGTCAAAGCTCGGTTCCACAGGGTCGATTGGAGCTCTTCGCCCACACCGAGCTGATGCTGTCATCTTCTTGCCGAGGAGCGTAAGACCCACCCTCGGAGGGGAAGCAGGCACTCGGCGCCTATCATCTCGGTCGTGTCGGTCTCCATCTTGGTCTCGCCGATTCTCGCGCCCTTCTCGCTTGTGAGGCGATCGGGGGATCGTGAGACGATCGAAGCTGTATTAAATGGCGACGGATCGATTGTGAATTCATTGCGCGATCGCGACATGGCTGAATTCTGGTCCCTGCTGCCGGAGCAAATCCACGATCCGCATCAAGCCTCTGCCACTTCCGACCGAGAGGGCTGGATGGACTCTGCTATCTGGTCGCAGTTGCTAAATTCTGGATTGGGGTTCGATATACGAGTCGGCGGGAAGAGTTGGCGTCGATTGGCGTCGGGAACTTCGTTGCTGCAAGGCTTCGTCAAGTGCTCGCTGAAGGTTCTCTAGACGAGCGCGTTCAGCCAGATTGGCCAAACGTGCCTCCTCCAAGGCACGAGCCTCGGGGGTTTCTCCCGCGATGGGAGTATGTAGGGCATCCATGTTCCTGCGGCGAAGCTCCTCCCTCTGCAGAGAGTCGAGTGGCTCGGGATGGCATTCTTCGTGGTCTCGTACGGGGTCGCCTCCGCTGCCTGCCCCGCCCTCATGGGCGAAGCCAGGAGGACTGCGGGGTTCGTTGACCATCAGGATTTCCGCCGCCGGATCACTGCTATCGCACTTGGATGCAGTCTCTACGGAGCCAGTCGACAGATCGAACAGGCCGTAGAGAGATTCGTCGGGCTCAATCGCCGCAACTTGGGCGGTGGCCGTCTGGCGAGCCACCGCATGCTTCACCCACCGCTGGAGTCTCGACCGACCAGAGCGCTTGCGCTGGTGGGAGACCGGAAGGGTGACCGATAGGGGAGTCGACCGATACGGAGTCGACGGTTGTCGCAGCAGAACGCCACGGACACATGCGCGAAAATGCATCGCACCGCAGACGGGGAGCGCATCAACGTCGAGTGGAGCCTCCTGGAGCCAGGCGGAGTCGTCGGCGATGAAGGTGAGAGCGCCGAGACGGATCTCGCGACCCTCAACCAAAACTCCAGCAGACATCATGATGAAAGTACTCGGAAGAATCGCAACTTCTCCACAAAATCGCTAAAACACCTGCCCCACGGTGGGCGTCAACTGTCGTGGTTCTAAGTCTGACAGTAGAGTGGGGGGTAGGTATGGAGAGGCAAGGTCCTAGCTATGGAGAGGTTGTAAACACAAGCGATGTACGAGTTCAGGCCCTTCTCGGAGGAAGTAAAAGCCCTACGTCTCGGAGCCCTGGGGTGGTCGAATGGATTATGTGTATATGTGTTACAGAGGTGCGAACCCTTCTGCCTGTGGAGGGGGGTGGCTTATATAGAGTGCGCTAGGACCCTGCCAGCCCACGTAATGAAGGGTTTAAGGTACATTAAGTGCAGGCGTTCTTCGTAACGCCCACATAAAGTGTCTTAACTACCATAAAGTCTACTTAATTACAGATCCGTTGCGGTCTGAGTGCCTCTTGGCCTTTTGGTGGTCGAGTGAGTCTTCATGGTCGAGTCCTTCAAGTCGGTCAGTGGGTTCCTCGTGGAGTCGACTAGAAGGTGATCTCTTCTAAGGGTGTCCTTGGGTAGGGTACTTAGATCAGGTCTATGACCCTACCTAGGTACATGAATCCATCGAGATAAGCGCAAGCAAATCGACACGTGTCGGCCCCCTCCCGGAGACCATGCCGGATCCCGTGTTAGTCAAGATGTTGGAGGTTGCGCCTTCAAAAGAGGGCAAAGGGGAAAACAGGAAAACTACCGCCTCTGCTGAGGAGGCTCTGAAGAAAGGGGGGATCGAGAATCCCTCCCTCCAGGGGGAGACGAGGACCGCTTCCAAAGATCCGGAGGCCAAGGCCTCAAAGCGGGGGAAGAAATCTTCATCGGAGGGTCCTGTGCCAGGAGAAGCCCCGGCCGCACTATTTCCCCAAGGGAATCAGCCCTCCAGCGAGTCGTAAGTAGAAAAAGGGGAGTTTCGTAATAAGGGACATCCCTGTTTTTATTTCTGAGGATAACCGAAGTTCTTACCTTGCAGTTCGGATCTTAGCCCTTCTCAGCAGAGCTCATCTTCGGGGGATCTCCGTCCGGAGATGATGGAGAGAGAGACGCCTCCACCTGCCGCACCGTCAGGCGGGGCGGACGACCCTGAGGTGTCATCGCGAAGGGTCTCCCTGAGTCCAGCGGGGCCGGAGAGTTCGGCACCAACTGGTGTACTGTCGGAGGGGCTGAAGGATCTGCTCGAGAGGGCGTCTATCTCAGAAGATCACCGTACATTAATGAGTACGGTGATTGAAAGGATTTCATCCGCTGAGAGCGGGTTGCATGAGGCCGTCAGAAGTTTACTGACGGGGTTTGAGGTACGTAAAAATGACATACCTTTTGACAGTTTTGCACATAGAGTGCGCCCTGTATAGATAGTAGCCCCTGAGACTCGGTACGTTGTCAAAAGTGACGGCGTGCCGGGGATCATAATCTCAGTGTTAAGATGTCACCTTTCCTATTCAGGGGGCGGAGCGTTCGGTGGCCAGCTGGACTGATAGAGTTGCCGAACTGAGGCGGCAACTCGACGTTGCGGATGCGGACATCGCGCTGGTCAATAAACGACTTGACGAGTCACAAGGTAGGTGGTTTCTCCGCGGTCGCCTGGTAAGGGAGATGATGCCCATGCCTTACAACATGTATGCTTGATGCAGATGGTGCTGCTGCTATGGAGGATCTTCGGGCAGAGCTTGCTCGAGCCAAGGAGCAAGCCCGAAAGAGTGATGCGGCTGCCTCGAAGGCGGCCGAAGAGCTAAAAGCCGAAAAGGCTGCTCATTGCCGAAGCAGGGAGGAGATGGCCGGAATGGTCGTGAAGCTGAAGGATGCTACCGACCGCTATGAGGTTCTTGAAAGAGAACGCCGAGCGGGGCAAGAGGACCTGAGGAAGGCCACCGCCGAAGCCAAGGATGCCCGCTCTGCGATGAGGGCTATGAAGGAGGAGCTGCGTCAGGCCGGAGACATTGCGGCTGGAAAGCCCTTTCTGCTGCGTAGGAGATTTACGGATCCGAAGTATGCTCAGTTGGGCTAGTTGTGGGGTGCGGAGGATGCTTATCTCGATTTGGCGGCGAGTGCGGCGGACGCAGTCGTGCACTTCCGCAGCCAAAAGGATCACGAGATGGAAGAGCTTTTTTGGTCTCAATTCCATAGTTCGGAGCGTTCACTTCCGTTAACCGATCGGTTGGCTGAGTGGGCTGAGCTGAATAGGTTGTCCGGACTTGCCATGAAGGATGTGGTGGCTCATCTGTGGCCGGAAAGGCCCAAGCCGAAGAGTTATTTTGGCTTAGTGCAGCAATTCCTTGGTGCGGTGCCGCATATCAAGGCGATGAAGCGGTCGGCATGCATAGAGGGTGCACGGATGGCTCTCGCCCGTGTCAAAACATACTGGGCAGAGATGGATGCCACCGATGTTGCATCCCGGGGTTCGGACATAAGCCGATTACCCGCCGAGCACTATTTTGAGGAAGTCCTGCAGGGCGCTCGTTTAATAGAGTCGCAGTGCTCGAAAAATGTTATGTTCAAATGACATGTATGATTTGTAAAACCATATTTATAATGTAACGGCTTCTTATACTTGTGCGTTCAAGTATTGAAATATCTCCTGTGCGACCGTTAATGTATATGTATATATAACCTGAAAGATGGCAGTCTTCGGCTTCAGCCCCCACGCACATGGTGCGGGGGTGTTTGCAAAAAAGCGCATTTTCACACTTAATCCAACGTCTTGGTCCTTTGAAGGAGGTGATAGCGTAGCAAACTAGGCAACCGGACTATAATGCTTTATCACTTTCACTTAGCCATAGGAGTTCGATGGTGGGGCTACTATATAGCCCCTAGGGGCACCACGCTCTCCGAACTCGGGGCACGCATGTGCCTGTTCGGGAAACGGTCCTTCGTCAAAGCGGAGGAATTCTAAACATTCCGGTAGTCGATCGAGTGGTTGATCAGTCTCTCGCTATATCATGACAGTCAGGGCCGGCTTTCTCTCGAGGTGCTCGCCCGGCGACCGGGCACAATCGCGAGAGTTCTCCGGTGCGCGTTAGCCAATAGAGCGGAACGTAAGGGAGCAAAACAAAGGAGCCGGGGAAACCCAACATTTGACCAAAGACATAATTCAGAGCTGATGCATATAAGGCCTAACTCGAGACGCCGAACACTCCCTGAGGTATTCGGTCTTTATGATAACGGGCAGAACAATGCCCTAAGCCCCTAGTGTCTAGGTACACGCGAAAACTTCTGACGCGGCCGATGCCAAAATGCCAGCCTCCTCCTCTGTTATGGTAAGAAACCGGGGGATGTGTATCAACAAGAGACAGTAAAAAAGGTTTACACAGGGTCTTAATCTAAAGAGAATCCTTGTAACGGGTCCCTGCTGCACGTCTGCGCCTGTGTCTCCGTTGTGCTGTATTCTGGACGGGTGTAGCACGTTGTTCATCTGTCAAAAGAGAGGAACTTAGTTTGGAAAAATATCGTGCGAAAAAATGTATTTAAAACAGAGTATGATTTAAAAGATGAATAAAATTGAGCTTTATTGGCTCTCACTGAAGGAAATATGCCCTAGAGGCAATAATAAAGTTATTATATATTTCCTTATATCATGATAAATATTTGTTATTCATGCTAGAATTGTATTAACCGGAAACATAATACATGTGTGAATATATAGACAAAGCAGTGTCACTAGTATGCCTCTACTTGACTAGCTTGTTAATCAAAGATGGTTATGTTTCCTAACCATGGACAAAGAGTTGTTATTTGATTAACGGGATCACATCATTAGTTGAATGATCTGATTGACATGACCCATTCAGTTAGCTTAGCACCCGATCGTTTAGTGTGTTGCTATTGCTTCCTTCATGACTTATACATGTTCCTATGACTATGAGATTATGCAACTCCGTTTACGGAGGAACACTTTGTGTGCTACCAAACGTCACAACGAATCGGGTGATTATAAAGGTGCTCATGTGTCTCCAATGGTACTTGTTGGGTTGGCGTATTTTGAGATTAGGATTTGTCCTCCGAATGTCGGAGAGGTATCTCTGGGCCCTCTCGGTAATGCACATCACTTAAGCCTTGCAAGCATTGCAACTAATGAGTTATTGCGAGATGATGTATTACGGAACGAGTAAAGAGACTTGCGAGAACGAGATTGAACTAGGTATTGGATACCGACGATCGAATCTCGGGCAAGTAACATACCGATGACAAAGGAACAACGATGTTGTTATGCGGTTCGACCGATAAAGATCTTCGTAGAATATGTAGGAACCAATATGGGCATCCAGGTCCCGCTATTGGTTATTGACCGGAGACATGTCTCGGTCATGTATACATTGTTCTCGAACCGTTGGGTCCGCACGCTTAAAGTTACGATGACAGTTATATTATGAGTTTTGATGTACCGAAGGAGTTCGGAGTCCCGGATGAGATCGGGGACATGACGAGGAGTCTTGAAATGGTCGAGATGTAAAGATCGATATATTGGACGACTATATTCGGAGTTCGGAAAGGTTTCGAGTCATTCGGGTATTTATCGGAGTACCGGAGAGTTACGGAATTCGCGGGAGAAGTATTGGGCCTTATTGGGCCTCAAGGAAAGAGAGAGGGCTGCCTAGGGCAGGCTGCGCGCCCCCTGCCCTAGTCCGAATTGGGCTAAGGGAGGGGCGCACCCTCCTTCCTTCCTTCTCTCTTCCCTTCCTAGTCTCCTACTCCTAATACATGGAAGGTCTCCTAGTTGGACTAGGAAAGGGGAATCCTACTCCGGTGGGAGTAGGACTCCTGAGCACGCCATAGTTGAGGGCCGGCCTCCCTCCTCCACTCCTTTATATACGGGGCAGGGGCACCCCATGGACACACAAGTTGATCATTGAGATCGTTCCTTAGCCGTGTCGGTGCCCCTCCACGATATTACACCTCGGTCATATTGTAGTGGTGCTTAGGCGAAGCCTGCGACAGAGAACATCAAGATCGCCACCACGCCGTCAGGTCCGACGGAACTCCTCCCCGCACCTCTCGCTGGATCGGAGATCGGGTGCGCCATCGAGCTGTACGTGTGTCAAGAACTCGGAGGTGCCGGAGTAACGGTGCTTGGATCGGTTGGACCGGAGGACATCGACTACTTCCTCTATGTTGCGTCAACGCTTCGCTTGGTCTCACGAGGCACGAGACAACACTCTCTCCTCTCGTTGCTATGCATCACCATGATCTTGCGTGTGCGTAGGGAATTTTTGAAATTACTACGTTCCCCAACGATGGCATCCGAGCCTAGGTTTTATGGTTTGATGTAATATGCACGAGTAGAACACAAGTGAGTTGTGGGCGATATAAGTCATACCGCTTACCAGCATGTCATACTTTGGTCGGGCGGTATTGTTGGATGAAGCGGCCGGACCGACATTACGCCAGACGCTTACGCGAGACTGGTTCTACCGCCGTGCTTTGCACACAGGTGGCTAGCGGGTGTCAGTTTCTCCAACTTTAGTTGAACCGAGTGTGGCTACGCCCGGTCCTTGCGAAGGTTAAAACATCATTAACTTGACAAACTATCGTTGTGGTTTTGATGCGTAGGTGAGATTGGTTCTTGCTTAAGCCCGTAGCAGCCACGTAAAACTTGCAACAACAAAGTAGAGGACGTCTAACTTGTTTTTGCAGGGCATGTTGTGATGTGATATGGCCAAGACATGATGCTATATTTTATTGTATGAGATGATCATGTTTTGTAACCGGTTATCGGCAATCGGCAGGAGCCATATGGTTGTCGCTTTATTGTATGAAATGCAACGCTACATAATTGCTTTACTTTATCACTAAGCGGTAGCGATAGTCGAGAAGCAATAGATGGCGAAGCGACAACGATGCTACGATGGAGATCAAGGTGTCGCTACCGGTGATGATGGTGATCATGATGATGCTTCGAGATGGAGATCACAAGCACAAGATGATGATGGCCATATCATATCACTTATATTGATTGCATGTGATGTTTATCTTTATGCATCTTATCTTGCTTTGATTGACGGTAGCATTTTAAGATGATCTCTCACTAAAATTATCAAGAAGTGTTCTCCGTGAGTATGCACGTTGCCAAAGTTAAATCGTGCCCGGACACCACGTGATGATTGGGTGTGATAAGCTCACGTCCATATACAACGGGTGCAAGCCAGTTTTGCACACGCGAATACTCAAGTTAAACTTGACGAGCCTAGCATATGCAGATATGGCCTCGGAACACGGAGACCGAAAGGTCGGCGTGAATCATATAGTAGATATGATCAACATTAGATGTTCACCATTGAAAACTACTCCATCTCACGTGATGATCGGTTATGGTTTAGTTGATTTGGATCACGTGATCACTTAGATGACTAGAGAGATGTCTGTCTAAGTGGGAGTTCTTAAGTAATATGATTAATTGAACTTAAATTTATCATGAACTTAGTCCTGGTAGTATTTTGCAAATTATGTTGTAAGATCAATAGCTTGCGTTGTTGCTTTCATATGTTTATTTTGATATGTTCCTAGAGAAAAATGTATTGAAAGATGTTAGTAGCAATGATGCGGATTGGATCCGTGATCGAGGTTTATCCTCATTCTGCCTGTAAGAATTATGTCCTTGATGCACCGCTAGGTGACAGACCTATTGCAGGAGCAGATGCAGACGTTATGAACATTTGGCTAGCTCAGTATGATGACTACTTGATAGTTTAAGTGCACCATGCTTGACGGCTTAGAATCGGGACTTCAAAGACGTTTTAAACGTCATGGACCATATGAGATGTTCCAGGAGTTGAAGTTAATATTTCAAGCAAATACCCGAGTTGAGAGATATGAAGTCTCCAACAAGTTCTATAGCTAAAAGATGGAGGAGAATCGCTCAACTAGTGAGCATGTGCTCAGATTGTGCAGGTACTTCAATCGCTTGAATCAAGTGGGAGTTAATCTTCCAGATAAGATAGTGATTGATGAATTCTCTAGTCACCATCACTAAAACTTCGTGATGAACTATAATATGCAAGGGATGATGAAAATGATTCTCGAGCTCTTCATGATGTTGAGATCGCGAAGGTAGAAATCAAGAAAGAGCATCAAGTGTTGATGGTTAACAAGACCACTAGTTTCAAGAAAAGGGCAAAGGGATAGAAGGAACTTCAAGAAGCAAGTTGTTGCTCAAGTGAAGAATCCCAAGTCGGACCTAAGCACGAGACTAAGTGCTTCTCCGCAAAGGACTGGTTATTGGAAGCGTAACTACCCCAAGTATTTGGCGGATAAGAAGGATGGCAAAGTAAACAAAGGTATATTTGATATACATGTTATTGATGTGTACTTCACTAGTGTTTATAGCAACCCCTTGGTATTTGGTACTGGTTCAGTTGCTAAGAGTAGTAACTCAAACGGAGTTGCGAATAAATGCGAAACTAGTTAAGGGTGAAGTGACGATGTGTGTTGAAAGTAGTTTCAAGATTGATATGATCATCATCGCACACTCCCTATACTTTCGGGATTAGTGTTGAACCTAAATAAATGTTATTTGGTGTTTGCGTTGAGCATGAATATGATTTGATCGTGTTTATTGCAATACGGTTATTCATTTAAGTAAGAGAATAAACTGTTGTTCTGTTTACATGAATAAAACCTTATATGGTTACACACCCAATGAAAATGGTTCATTGGATCTCGATCGTAGTGATACACATATTCATAATATTGAAACCAAAAGATGCAACATTAATAATGATAGTGCAACTTATTTGTGGCACTGCGGTTTAGGTCATATTGGTGTAAAGCGCATGAAGAAACTCCATGCTGATGGGATTTTGGAATCACTTGATTATGAATCACTTGATGCTTGCGAACCATGCCTCATGGGCAAGATGACTAAGACTCCGTTCTCCGGAACAGTGGAGCAAGCAACTGACTTATTGGAAATAATACATACTGATGTATACGATCCAATGAGTGTTAAGGCTCGTGGCAAGTATCGTTATTTTCTGACCTTCACAAGATGCTTTGAGCAGATATGGGTATATCTACTTGATGAAACATAAGTCTGAAATAGTTGAAAGGTTCAAAGAATTTCAGAGTGAAGTGGAAAATCATCGTAACAAGAAAATAAGGTTTCTACGATCTGATCGTGGAGACAAATATTTGAGTTACGAGTTTGGTCTTCAATTAAAACAATGTGGAATAGTTTCACAAATTCATGCCACTTGGAACACCACATCATAATGGTGTGTCCGAACGTCATAACCGTACTTTATTGGATATAGAACAATCTATGATGTTTCTTACTGATTTAACAATATCGTTTTGGGATCATGCATTAGAGACAGCCGCATTCACGTTAAATAGGGCACCATCTAAATCCGTTGAGACGACACTATATGAACTGTGGTTTAGCAAGAAACCCAAGTTGTCGTTTTTTAAAGTTTGGGGCTGCTTATGTGAAAAAGTTTCATCCTGATAAGCTCGAACCCAAATCGGAGAAATGTGTCTTCATAGGATACCCAAAGGAGACAGTTGGGTACACCTTCTATCACAAATCTGAAGGCAAGACTTTCGTTGCTGAAAATGGATCCTTTCTAGAGAAGGAGTTTCTCTAGAAAGAAGTGAGTGGGAGGAAAGTAGAACTTGATAAGGTAATTGTACCTTCTCCCTTATTGGAAAGTAGTTCATCACAGAAATCTGTTCCTGTGACTACTACACCAATTAGCGAGGAAGCTAATGATGATGATCATGTAACTTCAGATCAAGTTACTACCGAACCTCGAGGTCAACCAGAGTGAGATCCGCACTGAGTGGTATGGTAATCCCATTCGGAGGTCCGTATACTTGACCATGACGAACCTTACGAACTATGAGGAAGCGATGATGAGCCCAGATTCCGCAAAATGGTTTGAGGCCATGAAATCTGAGATATGATCCATGTATGAGAACAAAGTATGGACTTTGGTGGAGTTGCCCGATGATCGGCAAGCCATATTGTATAAATGGATCTTCAAGAGGAAGACGGACGTTGATAGTAGTGTTACTATCTACAAAGCTCGACTTGTCGCAAAAAGTTTTTTGACAAGTTCAAGGGGTTGACTACGATGAGACCTTCTCACCCGTAGCGATGCTTAAGTCTGTCCGAATCATGTTAGCAATTGCCGCATTTTATCATTATGAAATTTGGCAAATGGATGTAAAACTGCATTCTGAATGGATTTACGGAGGAAGAGTTGTATATGATGCAACCGAAGGTTTTATCGATCCAAAGGAGCTAACAAAGTGTGCAAGCTCCGGCGATCCATTTATGGACTGGTGCAAGCATCTCGGAGTTGGAATATACGCTTTGATAAATTGATCAAAGCATATAGTTTATACAGACTTGCAGTGAAGCCTGTATTTACTAGAAAGTGAGTGGGAGCACTACAACATTTCTGATAAGTATATGTGAATGACATATTGTAGATCGGAAATAATGTAGAATTATTCTGCAAAACATAAAGGAGTGTTTGAAAGGAGTTTTTCAAAGAAAGACCTCGGTGAAGCTGCTTATATATTGAGCATTAAGATCTATAGAGATAGATCAAGATGCTTGATAAGTTTTTTCAATGAGTACATACCTTGACAGGATTTTGAAGTAGTTCAAAATGGAACAGTCAAAGAAAGAGTTCTTGCCTGTGTTGCAAGGTGTGAAATTGAGTAAGACTCAAAACCCGACCACGGCAGAAGATATAAAGAGAATGAAAGTCATTCCCTATGCCTTGGCCATAGGTTCTATAAAGTATGCCATCTGTGTACCGGATCTATTGTATACCTGCACCGAGTTTGGCAAGGGAGTACAATAGTGATCTAGGAGTAGATCACTGGACAGCGGTCAAAATTATCCTTAGTGGAATAAGGATATGTTTCTCAATTATGGAAGTGACAAAAGGTTCGTCGTAAAGGGTTACGTCAATGCAAGTTTTGACACCGATCTGGATGACTCTAAGTCTCGATCTAGATACATATTGAAAGTGGGAGCAATTAGCTAGAGTAGCTTCGTGCAGAGCATTGTAGACATAGAAAATTGCAAAATACATAACGGATCTGAATGTGAAAGACCCGTTGACTAAGATTCTCTCACAAGAAAAACATGATCACACCTTAGTACTCTTTGGGTGTTAATCACACAACGATGTGAACTAGATTACTGAATCTAGTAAACCCTTTGGGTGTTGTTCACATGGCGATGTGAACTATGGGTGTTAATCACATGATGATGTGAACTATCGATGTTAATCACATGGTGATGTGATCTAGATTATTGACTCTAGTGCAAGTGGGAGACCGAAGGAAATATGCCCTAGAGGCAATAATAAAGTTATTATATATTTCCTTATATCATGATAAATGTTTATTATTCATGCTAGAATTGTATTAACCGGAAACATAATACATGTGTGAATATATAGACAAACAGAGTGTCACTAGTATGCCTCTACTTGACTAGCTTGTTAATCAAAGATGGTTATGTTTCCTAACCATGGACAAAGAGTTGTTATTTGATTAACGGATCACATCATTAGTTGAATGATCGATTGACATGACCCATTCAGTTAGCTTAGCACCCGATCGCTTAGTGTGTTGCTATTGCTTCCTTCATGACTTATACATGTTCCTATGACTATGAGATTATGCAACTCCGTTTACGGAGGAACACTTTGTGTGCTACCAAATGTCACAACGAATCGGGTGATTATAAAGGTGCTCTCAGGTGTCTCCAAAGGTACTTGTTGGGTTGGCGATTTCGAGATTAGAATTTGTCACTCCGAATGTCGGAGAGGTATCTCTGGGCCCTCTCGGTAATGCACATCACTTAAGCCTTGCAAGCATTGCAACTAATGAGTCAGTTGCTAGATGATGTATTACGTAACGAGTAAAGAGACTTGCCGGTAACGAGATTGAACTAGGTATTGGATACCGACGATCGAATCTCGGGCAAGTAACATACCGATGACAAAGGGAACAAGGTATGTTGTTATGCGGTCTGACCGATAAAGATCTTCGTAGAATATGTAGGAACCAATATGGGCATCCAGGTCCCACTATTGGTTATTGACCGGAGACATGTCTCGGTCATGTCTACATTGTTCTCGAATCGTAGGGTCGGCACGCTTAAAGTTACGATGACAATTATATTATGAGTTTATGAGTTTTGATGTACGAAGGAGTTCGAGTCCGGATGAGATCGGGACATGACGAGGAGTCTCGAAATGGTCGAGACGTAAAGATCGATATATTGGACGACTATATTCGGAGTTCGGAAAGGTTCCGAGTCATTCGGGTATTTATCGGAGTACCGGAGAGTTATGGGAATTCGCCGGGAGAAGTATTGGGCCTTATTGGGCCCAAGGGAAAGAGAGAGGGCTGCCTAGGGCAGGCTGCGCGCCCCTGCCCTAGTCCGGGTGGGCTAAGGGAGGGCGCACCCTCCTTCCTTCCTTCTCTCTCTTCCCTTCCTAGTCTCCTACTCCTAATACATGGAAGGTCTCCGAGTTGGACTAGGAAAGGGGGAATCCTACTCCCGGTGGGAGTAGGACTCCCCAGGGCCCGCCATAGTTGAGGGCCGGCCCTCCCCTCCTCCACTCCTTTATATACGGGGGCAGGGGGCACCCCATGGACACACAAGTTGATCATTGAGATCGTTCCTTAGCCGTGTCGGTGCCCCCTCCACGATATTACACCTCGGTCATATTGTAGCGGTGCTTAAGCGAAGCCTGCGACAGAGAACATCAAGATCGCCACCACGCCATCGTCTTGTGGAACTCCTCCCCGCACCTCTGCTGGATCGGAGATCGGGTGCGTCATCGAGCTGTCGTGTGTCAAGAACTCGGAGGTGCCGAGTAACGGTGCTTGGATCGGTTGGACCGGAGGACGACGACTACTTCCTCTACGTTGCGTCAACGCTTCCGCTTCGGTCTACGAGGGTACGTAGACAACACTCTCCCCTCTCGTTGCTATGCATCACCATGATCTTGCGTGTGCGTAGGAAATTTTTTGAAATTACTACGTTCCCCAACACTCACTGTTCATGCGTGCAGCCCCTTGTAAAGGGGTATGCGGCTAGGAAGCCCCTTATTTATTTATGCCGGACTCGCCTAACCGTGTCCGGGGTCTGAATGACCTGTTTTTAGGGGCTTTGATCAGCAAGGCCGAATTAGTGTGTGGCTGTCAAGGCAGTCTCACGTTCTTCCGTGTTCGAGGAACACTCGAAGTTACCTTTTAATGAGATGATGCCGCGTGGACCGGGCATTTTAAGTGTAAGAGACGCGTAATGCGGTATTGCGTTAAAGCGGGCGAAAGCTTCGCGTCCCAATAGTGCTTGATGGCTACTTTTAAATGGGGCGATATGGAAGATTAGCTTTTCACGACGGAAGTTGTCGGATGAACCGAACACAACTTCTAGTAGTAAGGAGCCCGTACAATTGGCATAAGGGCCTGGCGTCACTCCTTTAAAGGAAGTGCTGTTATGGCGAATTTTGGTAGGGTCTATCCCCATTCTACGGATGGTGTCCTGGTATAGCAGGTTTATATCACTGCCGCCATCCATTAGGACTTGTGTAAATTGTAGTCCGTCGATTATAGGATCCAATATCAAAGTGGTCCCTCCTGCGTTTCGAATACTTCTGGAGTAATCCTGATGGTTGAAAGTAATTGGTTTCGACATCCAATTTTGGGACTCCGCTGGGGTGGACCGTGCGGCGCGTGCTTTAGTAGGTGCCGCACTATTTTTCCTTGTTATCACTTGAAGTGAGTTCACTGTTTTGACTTCTTGTGGGAAAGTCTTCTGTTTTCCGGTGCTCTGCTTGTGGGGTTTGTCATCGTCTTCGCTTGGTGTGTCGAGCCCCTTGTGTTCGGCGTTAAGTCGGCCGGACTGCTTGAAGACCCAACAATCTCTGTGGGTATGGTTTGCAGGCTTCCCGGGGGTACTGTGGATTTGACATATCCTGTCCAAGATTTTGTTTAGGTTGGATAGCTCGTCACTGTTGTCCTTAAGAGGCAGTGTTTTGTTATTTGGCCGAGAGCTTTTGAACTCGGCGTTGACCGCCGTGCTCTTTGGGCCATTTTCCTTAGTCCGGCGCTGATCTTTTCTGCATCGTGGTTTCGTCATATGCCTCTATGTTTACGGGCTTGAATCCCGCTGGAAATTCATGATCCAGTACCTCATCGGTGAAACATACGGGGTGTGCGGCGCCCCTGTATTTAGGTGTACCATTATTTTCGAACACTGGACGTGTTGTGTTGCTCCCTGGAGCCTTCTTTCTTGGCCCATAGATGGATCTGGCCGGGCCATCCTTTTTGCGAGGATCCTTATGTGGATCGTGTGCCGGCTTGTGTGCGGCGCCGCTTGCCGCTCTTAGCCTATCATCTGGTCGTCTATCCGACTAGGCGGCCTCTTTCTTTTTTGACTGTGGGGGCTCTACGGCCTCCTCGTCAAATTCGGGCAACAACCTGCGCTTCGGGTAGCTCTTTGCTTGGTGACTATCGCCGTATTTATCTACGGTCTTGAGTACTTTGCTCCATCTCATTCTGAGTACGTCTTCCGCTATTTTGAGCTTCCGCTTCTGCTTCTTCAAACTTCTTGAAGTGGCTACGAGCCTTTTGTGGAGGTTCGTATGCTCCGGTGATGTGTCCGGCGTGAGAGATCATCTGGACTGTTGTTTTCGCCGGGGATGGGTTGCTCGTCCAATTCATCCTTTTAGGACGGTTGCTTGGTGGCATGTTCATCGTACACTGGTTCGCCCTGCTCTACGGCTGGGGTCTGTGTGGGTGCTGTTGTTGTCGAGGCGGGACTTCGGGCGGCGCTTGCGTCACTGTTTTGGCTGTTTTTCAGGGGAATTATCCTTTGCTGCGTCCCGTTGTTCCTCGTTATCGCTTCCTTTTGGTGTATCCACCATGTATACATCGTGAGTTGAGGTGGTTTTCCAGTGCCCAGTAGGCGCTGGTTCTTGGTCGTCTCTGGCATCGTCGTCCATACTGTCGATATCTTCGGAGTCGAAGTCTAGCATGTCGGTTAGGTCGTCGACAGTGGCTGCAAAGTGGGTGGTGGGTGGGCTTTGAATTTCTTCGTCGTCCGCATCCCAACCGTCCTGACCGTGATCCGGCCAGGGCTCTCCTGATAACGAGAGATACTTTAGCGAATTCAGGATGTCGCCAAAAGGCGAGTGCTGAAAGATGTCCGCAGCGGTGAACTCCATGATCGGCGTCCAATCGGATTCTATTGGTAGGGGCGCGGGAGGTTCGGAGTCCGGCGAGGAGTCCGACACCTCGGAGTCATGAGCTTCACAAGGGACAGGGTCGGTATTCGGCTCCATCGCCGTAGAGGTAACAGCCCCCGAGGCGGTGTCTAGCCACCCATCATCGATCTGCGCAGTCGGCTCCGAATTAAGGGTCGGAGCGGACTCGCAGCGACCTCGTGGCCTTTGTCCGTAGCGGAGCTAAATAATGCCCATCGTGACAGTGCGGCGCGCTCGGCTGTGGCTCGAATCCATCGAAGATCAAGTCTCCGCGGATGTCAGCTGTATAGTTCAAACTTCCACATCGACACGATGGCGGGCGTAGCTTTCAATCTGCTCCAGTTGGCTGCTTAATTGCCCGCGATTGCAAAGCCGCTGAATCTGAAGATCTGTCCGGGAGAAAAGTCTCACCCTGGACCGCGTCGTTGTTGATGATCGAAGGAGCCATCGGGCCTATAGGTGACGACACATAGGAACACTCAATGAAAGCACCAATGTCGGTGTCAAAACCGGCGGATCTCGGGTAGGGGGTCCCGAACTGTGCGTCTAGGCGGATGGTAACAGAGACAAGGGACACGATGTTTTTACCTGTGTTGAGGCCCTCTCGATGGAGGTAAAACCCTACTCCCGCTTGATTGATATTGACGATATGGGTAGTACAAGAGTGGATCTACCACGAGATCAAGGAGGCTAAACCCTCGAAGCTAGCCTATGGTATGATTGTTGTTCGTCCTATGGACTAAAACCCTCCGGTTTATATAGACACCGGAGAGGGCTAGGGTTACACAGAGTCGGTTACAATGGTAGGAGATCTATATATCCGTATTGCCAAGCTTGCCTTCCATGCCAAGGAAAGTCCCATCCGGACACGGGACGAAGTCTTCAATCTTGTATCTTCATAGTCTTGGAGTCCGGCCAATGATGATAGTTCGGCTATCCGGACACCCCCTAGTCCAGGACTCCCTCACTCTTCATTACAGAATCCTTTGTGTGTTTGGTTTTTGTCCTTTTGTTGTTGCTGTTGGCCTCTATGCTTGGATGATTTGCTTCAAACCTTCCCATGGTAAGGAATCGCAGGGTCACCAAGTTCCATACATAAGCAAAAGAGGGCCGCAAAAAAAGCGCAAGAAAAAACCATCAAGGAAGAGTTCATCAGGCATAAACATGACCTAGAGCTAACAAAGACCGTAGATTCAATTTTTATGGGAATGAAAACTTGTTATTACATATTTCTATTGCAGTTGTCATGCTTCTTTAGTTCTTTAATTCTTTCGCAACACATTATGCAATCCTTTCAGCTATATACATACAACTTTATATTTATATAAATGACCAACGATAAAATTTATTAGATTATAACTTTTGAGATTGATTTTTTTAGAATATAATGCAACTAACCTAATATCATACTCTACTTATTCATCATATGAACCACCACAATTTAAATCCTCTTTTGTACCAAAATGAATGCATTGGAAAAACATTTAAAATGAAGTGATAACTTATACTAAAACTAATGGTAGCAACCAAGCGGTTTTGAAACTCTTGCATGATCTCTTGAGGGGAAAGACTGTCTTGAGTACTAACCATAGCCATACTAAGCGGGCCACCTGTTTAACAAAACCAACAATGTTTCAGGGAACACGCTGATTTTTCAAGGCCATTGTAGTAGATAAAATTTAGGGAAAATTTCAGATTTACTGCAAAAAAACTGAATAATAATGTATTCTATGGCCTCAAACACCATCATAGATCAAAATATAAGTGACTACCACAATGTACATCCAAACTTACTATTGCCTTTGCACCAGACTGTATTTGTTGACATCTTCTGAGAATAATATTCTAACCGCACATACTTTACATGTCCCTGTTCGAGGTCTATAGTGAAAGAATTCTGCTTAAGCAAAACACACAGAATTTCTGAAAATTTGCATATTGCTGACGATAAATGGGATTTACCACTTCTTGTCTCACGTGGAACACTGAAATTGTACTGATTTGAACTACTAATTTAGTTCTCTAGCTCATAATATTTGTCCGGCTATACATGGGATCTTTTAGTGATGAATACTCAGGTAAATATGGTTCCATACATGGTTTTCACACTTGCGGCAACATCTAATAGCATGTTCTTTTATTACATCAGGCATGATAATATAATTTGATGAAATTACAATACTCACTTTTCATAACTGTTCTAGAAAACAATTTTATTTATTTATAGTGCACCCAAGATTCTTGCAAAAAATTAAATATCATCGCAACTAATTTAGTCTATGGCTAGTTTGTTACTTTTTTCTTTGATCATAGAACCATTCAAGGGTATATGGGCCATGATACGTCTATAACGTATCTATAATTTATGAAGTATTCATGACATGTTTGCAATAATTTTATATGGTTTTAGTGCACTTTTATATGATTTAAATGGAACTAACTCAGATTTTTGTTGTTTTCAGCAGAACTACCGTGGTGTTGTTTTTTGTGCAGACATAAAAATGCTCAGGTTGGGCTGAAAATTTATGGTGATTTTCTATGGACAAAAAGAGAGCCCCAAGCTTCGAGGAAGGACCAGAAGAGCCACGAGGACATGACAAGCTCAAGGGGCGCGCCCCCTAGGGCAAGCCTATCAAGCATGTCGCTCCCTCATGGCCCCCTGACTTGAAGCTGACGCCAAAAAATCCTATAAATATAGAAAACCCCAGAAAGAAACCTAGAACTTCCACGCCGCCGCCGCAAGGCTCTATACTGAAGCGATCCCACTGGAGCCCTTCTCTGGCACCCTACCAGAGGGGAAAATCATCACCAGAGGCCATCTTCATCGCCCCGACGGTCTCCATGACGAGGAGGGAGTAGTTAACCCTCGGGGCTGAGGGTATGTACTAGTAGCTATTTGTTTGATCTCTCTCTCTCTCTCTCTCTCTCGTGTTCTTGATTTGGCATGATCTTGGTGTACCGTGAGCTTTGTTACTACAGTTGGACATATGGTGTTTCTCCCTCTCTATCTTGTTATGATGAATTGAGTCTTGCTCTTTGAGGTTTCGTTATGTTGGATTGAATATTGGATTTGAGACCACTTGATGTATGTCTTGCATGTGGATACCCGCGGTGAGAATGGGGTATTCTATTGAGTTACTTGATGTATGTTTTCGTATTCAACTTGCGGATTTATGTGACATTGAGGTAATCTGTGCATAGAGGTTGATACACGTTTTCGTCATATGTTCTCCGATAGAAACTTTGGAGTGATTCTTTGTCGCGCGTTGAGGGATTATTATATGATTCATTTATGTTAGCACTGTTGAGAGATGGCACTAGTGAAAGTATTAACCCTAGGCCTTGTTTCTAAGCATTGCAATACCGTTTGTGCTCTGTTTTATCGCTTGCTACCTTGCTGTTTTTATATTTTAAGATTACAGAAACCTACATCTAATATCCATACTACACTTCTATCACTATATCTTCATCGAACTAGTGCACCTATACAATTTACCATTGTGGTGGGTATGTTGGGGACACAAGAGAATTCTTGTATTTGATTGAGGGGTTGTTTGAGAGAGATCTGTCGGATTCCGGGCTCCGCAGACCCAAGAAAGGTTTGAACTCTGGGGCGTGTGCGAAGAACTCAACCTCTCCAGCCAACCAATTCGTCACCCCCACGGCCTAGCTCGACGAATAAACAAGAAGATGGACACAACAGTTTACCCAGGTTCGGGCCACCTTGCGGTGTAAGACCCTACTCCTGCTTTGGGGTGGATTAGCCTCACGAGGGGCTGAGGATGAACTAGTACAACAGAAGAACAACCTCGCGAGGTCTGCTCTAGTGTGGGTGTGATCTGAAGGGATTCGACCCCTGCTCTGGTGGTGGCTAACCTATACTTATAGTGGCCTTGGTCCTCTTCCCCCAAAACGTAGGCGGGAAGGGATCCCACTGTGGCCAATTTGAAAGGGGACAAGTAGTACATCTTATCCTGACGAAAGGTGGTCTTCGCCTACAAAGCCTCTGGTTGTGACACTGTGGTGGGCTCGACGATGACATCCGTCCTGCTGTCCTGGCGGTCTTGGTCTTGTTGCACGGGAATGGAAACCTTTGGCGATTCCTCGAGACCCCACGCCTGCGCTGGCCTCATTAGCACGAAAGAGGAAACTTGCTGCTCTGCGCCTGCTGGCGCCCGCCTGACCTTGGTCGTCATGCCTCGCGTCACCGCACCTCATGAGGTTGAGCACCTGCATAGAAATTTCCACTCCTCAGGAGGCAGCCTGGGGAGGCCGCTCCCTCCGGAGGTCTTGACGTTGCCCCCTTCGCGAGGCTTGGCCCCTCGCGAGGGTCTTGTCTTGTTGGTGTTGTAGATGGGCCATACCAGGCCGTTGATGGAGCCACGCCGTGGGCCGCATGCAGGCAAGTCTGGGTACCCTGGTTCCCAGAACACCGACAAGACCATCTTCATCCTATGCCTCCCACATATTGATAAACCTTAGGTCATCCACTTGAGGGAAATTTGCTACTGTCCTACAAAACTCTGCACTTGGAGGCCCAACAACATCTACAAGAATAAAAGTTGCATAGTAGACATCAGGCCACAGGTACACGGAGCTACCCATCGATTCAAAATGGTTGTGTTGTTGTGTACCCATGTTATAAAATTGAATAGAATTGTAGAAGCGTCATAAGGGGTGGTCAAATTTAATTGAATACAATACTGTTTGTGCATCTGACTTGGCCAGGAAACTTGATGGCACTCTGAATTTTAACACATTTTAACACTTGTTTTTGCACAATCTTACATAGAAGAGCTTTTCACAAAGAAACATGCTAAAATCCAACCATGACCCACCCAAGACAGTAAGGACCTAATAATCACTTCTCGAAGGTTTAATATTTCCCCAATCCAGAACTTTGGAAGTACTTTTCATGCAAAACCAAATAAAGAGGCTGGTTGTTGAATCTTCCAGGAAAACTAATGTATAAGATGACTTGCTCTCAGAGTGGCCTTTATTCCTCTTAGGAGTAAGAGATAGGCACTATTTTATTTCTCTCCTACCATATTGTTTGTGGGGACCCCGACTCATAAGTCGTGATCACCGAATGCATGTGTACAGTGATCCCAGAGATCAATGCTCACTGAACACACAGAAGCTGAATAACAAGAGTCTTACATCCAAACATACCGTCTTACACAAATTGTGACCATTATGGTCAAGTCTTACATTGATAAAGCCTTAAGGGCTGAACATCAAATGAAACACAAAGCACCAGAAATCTTCGTCGATAATAGAACCCATGCCATCTGCCTTAACCCTACAGCATTACGGTAGGAAACGTCCTAGTTCGCATGATCGTCTCCAAAGAACTCTTCTTCAAACTCCGGTTCTTCCATGCCTGGTCAATTAAATAACCAGTGGCAAGCCAATGAGTACTTTGAATGTACTCGCAAGCAACCCATGATTCGGTTCAAGGTACAACAATGCATGACATAGGTAAATTTTGCGTAAAGCTAGTTTTGAGTGCAATGACATGTTCAACATCCTATATAAAGCATGCATCAAGAGAGTTCAAGTAACCATGAGAACTGATCACAGATATCAACATAAATAGAATGGGCACCAACCCATTTATCATAAACAGAGTGGGCACCAACCCATCTCAATCGTGTCAAGTCCTTTGACTTGACCCAAGTCATTTCCATCATCACACACGCTGGGTTTGAAAACAAGTGGACGTAGCCCAAGAGCGGTTACCCAACTGTCCATGACCGTGGACACGGCTATTCGAATAGTTTTACACTTTGCAGAGGTTGCACACTTTACCCACTAGATCCGGGGAACTTCCGTGTCATCCACGACCCGCGGTACCTCAAGTACCCGGGGTAAGCACCCGATCACTACCTTTCCCTAGACGACACTAACATGGAGTCCACTCGATTGGTAGTAACCCCCGTGCCAAACATTTCACATCATAAAGTTGTGGAGTCTCGCTCCCATATTCATCACATACCACAAGCACGGGGTACCAACGGTGTGTCCGGTGCCCTGTGAAAACAGTCATGGCCGCCCTACCTGGCACGACCCCGTCCCAAGAGAGAGCACCAACTCTCCCCCATCACTAGTAATGCGGGCTCCAAGCTAGTATCGGTCTAGGTACTCAATAATGCCCTTTCCCATATAAGGGTAGAGTGGTCGCGCATGTAAGGTTGGAATAACGGTCGCAACTCCGACCAATCCGTTTTGAAGACCACACACACTTTCCTTGGCACACCACTTCGTCATCAATTTGTCACCCATCTCATCATCTCCCTCGGGCATAAGTGGCACCCGACGGGGTTTTCGAAAAGACTTTTGAAATCACTTTGCCTCCTTCACTATGCACAAACCCATCCTGTTTGCGAAGCATCTACATTTGCATCCTACCTACTCCCACTGGCATAACCCTCATAAGAAGGTAGGGCCATGCACAATGCAAGTATCAACGAGGAATGTAACCGAGGCAACCAACCACGTGGTTCACCATCTTATCATGATTTCGATGCAACAAGTATAACGAACTATATGGCATGTTTAAGAAGGTTTCATAAACATGGTCAAAGGGCTGCTTGCCTTGGTTGGCTTGGTCTTCAAAGTCTTCAGGCCCTGCTCCTCCTTCTTCCTCAGCTACCTCGTCAAATACGGGATCTAACGTCGCAAGAAAATAACAGAAAAATAAGACAATAATAAAAACAGAAAAGTCAAAGTGCTCAAAAAAATGTCAACTTATTTTTGTAAAATACTAGGAGGAAAGCTAGGAAGGGGACAACTTTTGGTTTTGGATCTGGAGTAGCAGAATAGGAGATATGGATTTTCAAAGACATATTTAAATGCTAAAAATCACATTTAAATATTTGATAAAGGAAAGGTTGTTGGATTAGAATGAAAGTTGCACCACTAAATAGGTTGCAATATTTTAGGAATTTAGAAATTGAATCAATTCATTTGGACAAATATTGTGTCTGTGGAATTTTTGGAAAGAAGATGAAAAAGAAAAGAAAAAGGGGCCTGTGTGCGGGCCGTAGGCAGGCCTTGAGGCAGCGGCCCAGCCAGCAGGCCGGCCAGTCGAGCCAAGAGACAACACAGGCGCTGTACCACCCATTTCAAACTTGATGGCGGGGCCCGCAGTCGAGAGAGAGAGAGAGGGCGGGAATGAGGGAGAGGATGATAAAGGGCCCCACTGTCATCACTAACCCGTGGGCGGGGGTCGCGGTGCTCACCGGCGACGATGCAAAGCGACGGCGAGCTCCGGCGAAAAGGGATGGCCGAGGGCCGCCCGACGTCGGTGGGTGGTGGACTTGGCGCTGGGTGCTGGTTCACGGGCGACGAGGTTCGCGGCGGAGAAGCTTCGGGAGGCGGTAGCTCCGGCCGTTTCCCACAGCTACACAGAGGGGAAACAAGGGGAAAAGGGTCAGGGGGATGCAGGGGTTCCAGATCGAGGCAAAGGAGGAGCGGGGGAGGCTTATACCTCGCGAACTCCGGCGAGCCGACGCGGCGGAGCTCGAGCTCGATCTCGAGCTCGGGCGGCTTTGGAGGCAAACTGGAGGTGCAGGGGGAGGTTTTGGGGTGTGAGAGAGCGAGTGGTGGCTAGAGGAGGGCTCAGGGAGGCCTTTTTATAGGAGAACGGCGAGGTCCCGTAGACCCGTGCGCCGGAGAGCCTCTGCTCGTCGCCACAGGGCTCGGGAGGAGCTGGCGCCGTGTCTAGGCGTTCGTGGGCATCGACTATGCCTAGGGGAAGAAGAGAGAAGGAGTGGGGAGGGGTCAGGGGTGCGCGCATGTGAGCAGCGCCATTGGCGCGCTCGGGTGGCTCTGTTTGATAGCGCGGAGGCGCGGGGGAAGGAGGAGAGAGGAGGGGCCCGACCACGTAGCGTGCCACGGACGCCGAGGCGCATCGGCAGGCGCGCGGGGAAGGCCCGAGGTGGCCGGAAGCATTGGCTGAGGGCGGTTCTGATGCCTAGTCAAGATCAGAGCGCCTAGAGCGCTGCGTTGGCATGCCATGGCATATTATATGCCTGTGGGCACGGCCACCGATGTTCAAGAGTGCCGGGGGTAGTAAAGAAGGAGGGGGGGCATTGGATGCCTGGATGGCCACTGGGGTGAGGAGAGAGGTGAGGAAGAGGGAGAAAGGGCTGTCGAGAGAGAGGAAGAGGGGGTTTCACCCTCAATTATTGAGCTGGGACTTGCCATTGTTCTTTGGAGGTGAAAGGGGTCTAGGAGGAGCTGTGGTAAAAATTAGAGCTCACCAAGAATAGTGGAAGGGGTCAAAACAATGGTTTTTGAAAAATGTCAGAAGGTGTTTGATGCTTGATTGGTTGAGCAAATGAACTCCAAATGCCATGAGACTCCACAAGGTGAAATGACTCATATAAATATAGCCTTCCACCAATTTGGAGATTATTTGGGCAAAGTTGCCAATGCAACTTTTGTAAACCCTAGAAATGGGCAGAAATAGACTTGAGTAGATCTAGTTGAGCATAACACTTCTCCTTGATGCACCACTTTGTGTAGTGGCCTCATTTGGTCATGTGAACATGCTCACAAAGTTGGGGTCAAGGGGAGAAAGTTGGTAGTACAAAGTTGTTCAAACTTGATTCTGGTCACAGAGGGTTTTGGCGCATTTTGGTGAACCAAAATGACTTTGATTGACATGAGGCTTTGCAAGGTGATCACAATATGCATTTGTGACTTGCTGGATTTTTCTTGGATTTTTGTGAAAATATTTCCTGTAGAAATATTTCAAATCCTTGAAATGGGCAGAAATGGTTTTGGAAGGTTTTGTCCAATATTTTGAACATGACCATGTGTTGAAACTCTTATGTATGGAAAATATGTGTCCACTGAGTTTCCCTGATTTTTGTCAAATATTTTTGAAACAATAAAATAATTTTTTTCCTATTAAAGACCATTTCCGGCCTTAAGAAAAAGCTTTTAAATAAAATAGAAAAATAGCTTTGAAAATTATATTTTTGTGGTTTCTGGGTATCCTATATCTAATAGGTTTCAAATATACTTTTTGAAAGATTTTTCACACCTCAAATCAAGTACTTGCAGTGCAAATCTTAATTCAAGGGTTTTTGGAAAGCTAATTTTAGAAAATACCTTTTGGCCAAATTATTTTTGTAAGAAAATACTATATTGCTCTACACACATGGCATGATCATTGGACAGGAGTTTGGGGCAAGGAGATGAAGTATAGAAGGTGGAGTAGTTGACTATTAAGAGCACTTGAAAACCACATAGAGAAAACCAACACCAAATAAAAGCCAAATAAAGCAAAAAGTTTTTGTTGGTCCAAATTTTCATGCTTTATTAATGCAAATGAAGTGTTACAAAATGCAGGGTGTGACAGACCTACCCCCCTTACAAGAATCTCGTCCCCGAGATTCCTAAACTAGGCTTTAAAGAGATATGGAAACTCGGATCTAAGGTAGTCTTCACGCTCCCAAGTGGCTTCTGCTTCAGAGTGGTTGCTCCACTGGACCTTGAAATACTTGATGGTGCGGCTTCGAGTGTGCCGCTCAGCCTCATCCAGAATGCAGATGGGCCTTTCACGGTAAGTCAAATCAGGCTGAAGGTCAATGGCTTGGTGGTTGACGTCCTTGTAAAGATCAGGCTTGTCTGGAACTTGGAGACACTTCCGGAGTTGTGACACGTGGAACACGTTGTGCACATCAGAAAGTTCAGGTGGAAGTTCCAACTTGTAAGCCACTTCTCCTCGTCGTTCCATGATCTTGAAGGGGCCAATGTATCTCGGAGCGAGCTTTCCTTTGACATGGAAGCGCTGGGCTCCTTTGAGAGGGGTGACCCGGAGATAGACATGGTCTCCAACTCGGAAGTTTATGTCCCTACGACGTGAGTCAGCATAGCTCTTCTGTCTTGACTTGGCAGACTTCAGACGCTCTCGACAAGCTGGACTTGCTCTCTCGCTTCACGAAGGATATCGGGCCCAAAGACAAGTCCTTCTCCGGTTTCTGACCAATTGAGGGGTGTGCGGCACTTCCGCCCGTATAACACCTCAAACGGTGCCATCTGAAGGCTTGCCTGATAACTGTTGTTGTAAGAAAACTCGGTGAAAGGGAGGCAATCTTCCCACTTAGCCCCATAAGCTAAGACACAGGCTCGGAGCATGTCTTCGAGTATCTGATTTACTCGTTCTGTCTGACCTTCGGTCTGTGGGTGGAAAGCAGTGCTGAAGGACAACTTGGTCCCCATGGCCTCTTGGAATTTGCTCCAAAACCTTGAGGTGAACTGGGTTCCTCGGTCTGACACAATCTCCTTGGGAACACCATGAAGGCTCACGATTCGGTTGATGTATAGAGTTGCCAGCTGGTTTCCCTTGTAAGTTGTTATGACCGGAATGAAATGGGCTACTTTGGTCAAATGGTCGACTATGACCCAGATGGAGTCATATCCCTTATTTGACCTAGGTAATCCAGTGATGAAGTCCATTCCGACTTTATCCCATTTCCACTCGGGAACCTTGAGTGGTTGGAGCAATCCAGCAGGTCGCTGATATTCAGCCTTGACTCTTTGGCATACATCACACTTTGCAACATAGGTGGCAATCTCCCTTTTCATCCCATGCCACCAAAATCTTTCCTTCAGGTCTTGATACATCTTGGTTCCTCCAGGGTGGATGGAATATGGGGTGTCATGAGCTTCTTGCAAGATCAGGTTCTTGAGCTCAACCTTGTTGGGCACGCAGATGCGATTCCCAAACCACACGATTCCTTCCTCATCCTCTGAGAATCCTGAGGCTCTGCCTGCCTTGATCTTCCTCTTGATGCCTTCAATACTTTCGTGTCCCTTCTGAGCTTCCTTAATATCATCCATCAGGGTAGGCTTGACTTCAAGGTTGGCTAAGAATCCTGGTGCAACCAGTTCCAACCCGAAGCTTTCAAGTTCCTCATACAAGGCGGGTAGCTTGTGCTTAAGCATAGCATTCAAGGAACAAGCCTTCCTGCTTAATACATCTGCTACCACATTAGCCTTCCCAGGGTGGTATTGAACACTGAGGTCATAATCCTTAATCAACTCTAGCCATCTTCTTTGCCTCATGTTCAATTCCTTTTGAGTGAAAATATACTTCAGACTTTTGTGATCCATGTATATCTCACATCGCTTCCCTAAGAGGTAATGTCGCCATGTCTTCAGGGCATGAACCACTGCTACTAGCTCAAGGTCATGAGTAGCATAGTTCTCTTCATGAGGCCGTAGTTGCCTTGAAAGGTAAGCTACGACTCTGCCCTCTTGCATCAGAACACCTCCCAGTCCGGTTTTTGACGCATCACAATATATCACAAACTCCTTGTGTATATCTGGTGTGGCCAGAACTGGGGCGGTGGTCAGTCTCTTCTTCAGCTCCTGGAAGCTCTCTTCGCACTTCGGCCCATTCAAACTTCTTGTCCTTCTTCAAGAGCTGAGTCATGGGTCGGGCAATGCTTGAGAATCCTTCAACGAACTTGCGGTAATATCCCGCGAGTCCAAGGAAGCTTCTGACTTCCTTCACATTGCTCGGGGATTGCCACTCAGTCGCGGCTTCAATCTTAGCAGGGTCGGCTGACAGTCCTTCTTCAGTTAAAACATGACCCAGGAATCCAACTTCAAGCAGCCAGAATTCACACTTGCTGAACTTGGCGTACAGTTGGTGCTCTCGAAGCTTGTCTAGGACCATCCTCAAGTGTTGCTCGTGCTCTTCTTCCGACTTCGAGAAGACAAGAATGTCATCAATGAAGACAACGACAAACTTGTCCAAATATTCCATGAAGACCTTATTCATGAGATACATGAAGTAAGCTGGGGCATTGGTCAACCCAAAGGACATGACCGTGCACTCATACAGAGCCATATCCGTTACTGAATGCCGTCTTGAATATCTTGGGGTCTGATTTTCAGTTGGTAGTACCCAGATCTGAGGTCGATCTTGGAGAACACCTTGGCCCCATTGAGTTGATCAAACAGATCTTCAATCTTAGGAAGTGGGTACTTGTTCTTGATTGTAACTTCGTTGAGGGAGCGGTAGTCAATGCATAAGCGGATGGTACCGCCCTTCTTTGCCACAAATGTAGCAGGTGATCCCCAAGGGAGGCACTAGGGCGGATAAATCCTTCCTCAACTGCTCTTCCATTTGCTTCTTCAATTCGCTAACTCCTCCGATCCCATTCTATAAGGCTTCTTATAGATGGGTCCTGCTTCGGGTATGAGCTCGATGATGAACTCAATGTCTCGGTCAGGAGGCATTCCTGGTAGTTCATCAGGAAAAACATTGGGATATTCGCATACTACCGGCACTTGTTCCAACCCAACTTCAGTCAGACAGTTGACTTGGTTGGCTTGAGCCGAGGAGGGATTGGAGGCAAATTTAACTTCGACTCCTTGATCATCGGTCATAGTGACAGCCCGGTTGGCGCAATCTATCAAGCCTTGGTGCTTGCTGAGCCAATCCATTCCCAAGATCACATCCAAGCCTTGTGATTTTAGGATGATAAGGTCTGCTAGGAAGTCTACCCCGTTAATGGTAATCCCGACTCCTTTACATCCTATCTTGGCTCTCATCTCTGTTCCGGGGGTTTGTACCACCATAGGGTTATTCAGGGGTGTAGGGGTCATGCCACTTTTTAATGCAAAACTTTGGGTGACAAAAGAATGCGTGGCTCCGAATCAAACAAAACGATTCTTGGTGCTGAATTGACAAGGAACGCACCAAAGACGACGTCCGGTCTTCTGGGCTTCTTCTGCGATGACATGGTTCACACGACCCTGCCGTTGTTGGGCAGGTTGCGGGAGCTTGGTTCCTTGGTGGCATTCCACGGCCTTGTCTGGGTTCTGCGCATTGGGGGCGCCGGGCTTCTTGTTGGGGCAATTCTTGGAGTAGTGTCTGGCTGTCCACATCCAAAGCAAGTGACTTGGTTGGGGATGACGCCTTGCCAAAGATTGTTATTGGGGTTGTTGTAAGCTGGCACTCGGGTTGGCATCCGCTGAGGTGGATAGTTGGTGCGGGTGCAGGAGCTCTTGGTTCTTGATAGGTTGGCTTGACCGGGGCCGGCTGCCACGGCGAGGCTTCGTTGCCGGAGCTACCCTTGCCGATCATCTTGCGCTTACGAGTGTCATCCAAGGCACGCCGCTTGTCCTCAAGCATGAGTGCCTTGTTCACCAGATCGAGAAAGGTCGGGCGATCGCACACAACAAGCTTAGTACCGCAGAGTCTGGTTAAGGCCTTCCATGAAGCGCCCCTTTGGCAAGATCAGTCTTGACATCCTCGGGGCATACCTTGAGAGAACACTAAACTTCGCATGTACTCCTTGACGGTGCTACTACCTTGCTTCAGGCTCGAACTCACGCTTCTTGATGGCCATGATTCCGAAGGAATGTGGGCCTTGCGGAATTCTGTCTTGAAGGTATCCCAAGTGATGTCTTGCTCAAGATGCATAGCCTTGAATCCATCCCACCAAGCTCTGGCAGTCCCCGAGACGATGGGCAAGATACGCCACTTTATCACGGTCCTCGGTGCATCCGACTAGAGCCAGCAGATCCTCAATGGTGCGGACCCGATCGTGCGCATCCGGGGTTCAGCGATCTCGATGAAGGTGGGTGGTGCATGCTTGAACTCCACCAGCGTGGAACGTCCATGGCCGTGTCCCGCCGGCTGGCGATTGACAGCTTGAGCAATCATCTGGAGGGCTGCAGTGTTGGCTTGGCGCTCCTCTCGGAAGGCTTGGAGAAGCTGAGCCATGTCCATGATTGGAGGAGGTGGTGGGGGTGGAGTCTGTCCTTGGGCTTGGTCCTGGCTGACTCCCGCTTCAGCAGAACCTTCGGCTTCTTGCTGCTGGGTAGAGGTACCAGTACGTGTTACAACAGGCATCCTGTTGGAGTGGTCAAGGTTCATGATTGGGGAAAGATGGGGAAAGCAACATAGATGGGATGCCTAGTAAGGGGGTTGGTATGACACTAATTGTTTTCATGCAAGGGCCAAAAGGGCCAAACACATTCATTAAAATCCAAATGGGTGATGTAGTCGTTTACAAGATCCCGAAGGAAACACGACGTCCATCAAACACATCAAAAGCAAACACCACACTACATGGTTTCATATGAACCATTACATGGACTCGACTTCGCATAGGGGTACACGACCTATCCTACCGTAGGGTTTACTAACGGGCATATCCAAGGTGCGAATGATGCCTAAGTGGTGGAATGCTCGGTCGCGTAGTCTGGCTCTTCTGGGTCTTCCTCCTCCTCATCAGTAGCGTGGCTTTCTTCATTGCTTGAAGGGGTGGGGGAGTGGAGGAGCTCAACACGGCGTTGCTTTTTTGGTGGGGTGAAGAGCTTGCGGTAATCCCTTGCGCCATGCGGTGTTGCTGTGGTGGTTCTCCATCCTTTGGGGTCTTCCGCCTCAGATGCGATTGCGGGCTGTCCAGGGGAGCACCTTCCTTCTTGATCCTATCCGTCTTTTCTTGTGCTTGGCGAAGAAGTGCCTTGGTCTCATGAAGTTCCTTTCGAGTTCCATTGATTCCGCGGCCAAGTGTTGCGCCAAACTATCGGCACAAAGGCTGAAGTAGGTGCGGAATCGGGTGGAAGTCCTTCTTCTAATGGTGGAGCTGGTGCATTGCTCTCATCCTCGCCTTCCTTCCGATAAGGCAAGAAGCGGGTTGCCAACTGCGTCGCCATCTCGGAAGAAGGTCTCGGAGGCGGTGAGTGCCTTGAGTGTTGTCGCCTCAACGGCAAGAACTAGTGTTGCCATCTGGGGTCCCTCGAAGAACCAGCTTGTTGGAGAGTCATTGGCCTTTACGATCACTTCCACATGATACTCCGTCTCGGTGTCATTAATACAATGCTCATGGTAGGTGAAAATGGGGGCTCGGTGGTATTGGCACTTCTTGAGGCTATCCTCGAGAAGCACGGGAAATCCGGTGGTCAGGAAGTCTTCGGGTACGGCAGCCATCTACAAAGGTTGAATGGGAGAGGTTAATAAGGGAAAATATATCCTGGGTGGGGTAAGCTTCAGAAAAGAAGAGAGGTTTAGATTATCTCAAGCTAACTAACGTCCATGCTAACTAAGGCTTCCTACAGTCAGGATGGCTCTGATACCAGCTCTGTGGGGACCCCGACTCATAAGTTGTGATCACCGAATGCACGTGTACAGTGATCCCAGAGATCAATGCTCACTGAACACACAGAAGCTGAATAACAAGAGTCTTACATCCAAACATACCGTCTTACACAAATTGTGACCATTATGGTCAAGTCTTACATTGATAAAGCCTTAAGGGCTGAACATCAAATGAAACACAAAGCAGCGGAAATCTTCGTCGATAATAGAACCCATGCCATCTACCTTAACCCTACAGGCATTCTGACTGGGAAACGTCCTAGTTCGCATGATCGTCTCCAAAGAATTCTTCTTCAAACTCCGGTTCTTCCATGCCTGGTCAATTAAATAACCAGTGGCAAGCCAATGAGTACTTTGAATGTACTCGCAAGCAACCCATGATTCGGTTCAAGGTACAACAATGCATGACATAGGTAAATTTTGCGTAAAGCTAGTTTTGAGTGCAATGACATGTTCAACATCCTATATAAAGCATGCATCAAGAGAGTTCAAGTAACCATGAGAACTGATCACAGATATCAACATAAATAGAATGGGCACCAACCCATTTATCATAAACAGAGTGGGCACCAACCCATCTCAATCGTGTCAAGTCCTTTGACTTGACCCAAGTCATTTCCATCATCACACACGCTGGGTTTGAAAACAAGTGGACGTAGCCCAAGAGCGGTTACCCAACTGTCCATGACCGTGGACACGGCTATTCGAATAGTTTTACACTCTGCAGAGGTTGCACACTTTACCCACTAGATCCGGGGAACTTCCGTGTCATCCACGACCCGCGGTACCTCAAGTACCCGGGGTAAGCACCCGATCACTACCTTTCCCTAGACGACACTAACATGGAGTCCACTCGATTGGTAGTAACCCCCGTGCCAAACATTTCACATCATAAAGTTGTGGAGCCTCGCTCCCATATTCATCACATACCACAAGCACGGGGTACCAACGGTGTGTCCGGTGCCCTGTGAAAACAGTCATGGCCGCCCTACCTGGCACGACCCCGTCCCAAGAGAGAGCACCAACTCTCCCCCGTCACTAGTAATGCGGGCTCCAAGCTAGTATCGGTCTAGGTACTCAATAATGCCCTTTCCCATATAAGGGTAGAGTGGTCGCGCATGTAAGGTTGGAATAACGGTCGCAACTCCGACCAATCCGTTTTGAAGACCACACACACTTTCCTTGGCACACCACTTCGTCATCAAGTGGTCACCCATCTCATCATCTCCCTCAGGCATAAGTGGCACCCGACGGGGTTTTCGATTCACTATGCACAAACCCATCCTGTTTGCGAAGCATCTACATTTGCATCCTACCTACTCCCACCGGCATAACCCTCATAAGAAGGTAGGGCCATGCACAATGCAAGTATCAACGAGGAATGTAACCGAGGCAACCAACCACGTGGTTCACCATCTTATCATGATTTCGATGCAACAAGTATAACGAACTATATGGCATGTTTAAGAAGGTTTCATAAACATGGTCAAAGGGCTGCTTGCCTTGGTTGGCTTGGTCTTCAAAGTCTTGAGGCCTGCTCCTCCTTCTTCCTCGACTACCTCACAAATACGGGATCTAACGTCGCAAGAAAATAACGCAAAAATAAGACAATAATAAAAACAGAAAAGTCAAAGTGCTCAAAAAAATGTCAACTTATTTTTGTAAAATACTAGGAGGAAAGCTAGGAAGGGGACAACTTTTGGTTTTGGATCTGGAGTAGCAGAATAGGAGATATGGATTTTCAAAGACATATTTAAATGCTAAAAATCACATTTAAATATTTACAGTAAAGGAAAGGTTGTTGGATTAGAATGAAAGTTGCACCACTAAATAGGTTGCAATATTTTAGGAATTTAGAAATTGGAATCAATTCATTTGGACAAATATTGTGTCTTGTGGAATTTTTTTGGAAAGAAGACAGAAAAAGAAAAAGAAAAAGGGCACTGTGTGCTGCTTAGGGCCGTAACAGCCCTTGAGGCATGGCCCAGCCAAGAAGCCCAGCCAACCAAGCCAGCCAGCCCAGCCAGCCAAGATAAGCCAAGGCTACCACTCCATTTCAAAACCGACGGCCGGGCCCGCAGTCGAGAGAGAGGGCGGGAATGAGGGAGAGGATGATGGTGGGCCCCACTGTCATCACTAACCCGTGGATGGGGGGGTCGCGGTGCTCACCGGCGACGATGCTGGCTCCAGCGAGCTCCCGTGAAAGGGATGGCTTGGGGCCGCCAGACGTCGGTGGGTGGTGGACTTGGCCGTGGGTGCTGGTTCACCGGCGACGAGGTTCGCGGCGGAGAAGCTTCGGGAGGCGGTAGCTCCGGCCGTTTCCCGCAGCTACACAGAGGGGAAACGAGGGGAAAAGGGTCAGGGGGATGCAGGGGTTCCAGATCGAGGCAAAGGAGGAGCAGGGGAGGCTTATACCTCGCATACTCCGGCGAGCCGACGCGGCGGAGCTCGAGCTCGATCTCGAGCTCGGGCGGCTTTGGAGGTAAATGGAGGTGCAGGGGGAGGTTTTGGGGTGTGAGAGAGCGAGTGGTGGCTAGAGGAGGGCTCGGGGAGGCCTTTTTATAGGAGAACGGCGAGGTCCCGTAGACCCGTGCGCCGGAGAGCCTCTGCTCGTCGCCACAGGGCTCGGGAGGAGCTGGCGTCGTGTCTAGGGCGTTCGTGGGCATCGACTATGCCTAGGGGAAGAAGATAGAAGGAGTGGGGAGGGGTCAGGGGTGCGCGCGTGTGAGCAGCGCCATTGGCGCGCTCGGGCGGCTCTGTTTGATAGCGGAGGCGCTGGGAAGGAGGAGAGAGGAGGGCCCGACTGCAGAAGCGTGTCAGCGGACGCCGAGGCGATCGGCACGCTGCTGGGAAGGCCCGAGGTGGCCGGAAGCATTGGGCGGAGGGCGGCTACAAAGGTTTAGTCAAGATCAGAAGCCCTGAGCGCTGCTTGGCATGCCATGGCATATTATATGCCCTGTGGGCGCGGCCACTGATGTCCAGTAGTTCCAGGGGGTAGTAAATAAGGAGGGGGAGGCATTGGATGCCCTGGATGGCCACTGGGGTGAGGAGAGAGGTGAGGAAGAGGGAGAAAGGGGCTGTCCAGAGAGAGGAAGAGGGGGGTTTCACCCCTCAATTATTGAGCTGGGGACTTGCCATTGTTACTGGAGGTGAAAGGGGTCTAGGAGGAGCTGTGGTAAAAATTAGAGCTCACCAAGAATAGTGGAAGGGGTCAAAACAGTGGTTTTTGAAAAATGTCAGAAGGTGTTTGATGCTTGATTGGTTGAGCAAATGAACTCCAAATGCCATGAGACTCCACAAGGTGAAATGACTCATATAAATATAGCCTTCCACCAATTTGGAGATTATTTGGGCAAAGTTGCCAATGCAACTTTTGTAAACCCTAGAAATGGGCAGAAATAGACTTGAGTAGATCTAGTTGAGCATAGCACTTCTCCCTGATGCACCACTTTGTGTAGTGGCCTCATTTGGTCATGTGAACATGCTCACAAAAGTTGGGGTCAAGGGGAGAAAGTTGGTAGTACAAAGTTGCTCAAACTTGATTCTGGTCACAGAGGGTTTTGGGGCATTTTGGTGAACCAAAATGACTTTGATTGACATGAGGCTTTGCAAGGTGATCAAAATATGCAGTTGTGACTTGCTGGATTTTTCTTGGATTTTTGTGAAAATATTTCCTGTAGAAATATTTCAAATCCTTGAAATGGGCAGAAATGGTTTTGGAAGGTTTTGTCCAATATTTTGAACATGACCATGTGTTGAAACTCTTATGTATGGAAAATATGTGTCCACTGAGTTTCCCTGAATTTTGTCAAATATTTTTGAAACAATAAAATAATTTTTTTCCTATTAAAGTCCATTTCCGGCCTTAAGAAAAAGCTTTTAAATAAAATAGAAAAATAGCTTTGAAAATTATATTTTGTGGTTTCGGGTATCCTATATCTAATAGGTTTCAAATATACTTTTGAAAGATTTTTCACACCTCAAATCAAGTACTTGCAAAGGCAAATCTTAATTCAAGGGTTTTTGGAAAGCTAATTTTAGAAAATACCTTTTGGCCAAATTATTTTTGTAAGAAAATACTATATTGCTCTACACACATGGCATGATCATTGGACAGGAGTTTGGGGCAAGGAGATGAAGTATAGAAGGTGGAGTAGTTGACTATTAAGAGCACTTGAAAACCACATAGAGAAAACCAACACCAAATAAAAGCCAAATAAAGCAAAAAGTTTTTGTTGGTCCAAATTTTCATGCTTTATTAATGCAAATGAAGTGTTACAAAATGCAGGGTGTGACATAGTTCTTTGGTTCAATTATTAAGCTGTTCACACACTAATTATTCAAGCAATGATTTCCACATAAAAAGCAATGTGGCAGTGCGGAATAAGAGGTAATGATTTTTAGTAACTGATTGAACACAACAAAAAACGTGATTTACATCATGCTAAAGACCTTTCTAGTATAACTTTCATCTCGGGATTGCAACTTTACCGTGCCACCTTATCGATGAAGTATTCTTAAAAGCTATAGTACCCGTGTTGTATAATCAATATCAAATAAATTGGCGTCAACTCATGAAAATTGGTTTCAACAGTGTAATAAACAACAGTATGCCAGCACATGCATATTGGTTTACCATCACTCTAAGAAAGAGAGCTAAAACAAGTTGTTATTGGAGCGATTGCGTCATGTGTCAGCATCTAACCATTTACATAAACCATTCCTTTAACTTGCTGAATTAGAATCCTCTATATGAACCATAGTTCAAAACATTTTTTCTGTCATACACCTCCTCATTAGTCAAATGGCTCAGGCTCTCGAAAACATATTATAATAGTCAATAAAGTAGAGTAGCCCTGTTAGTGAGCCCGTTTGAATTTATTTTTCTTATTCATCTCTCGAAAGGGCAAAAGAGAATAGTGCTAGCCTAAAATATATACCGTACATGCTTTCTTATTCTAGGGAAGAGAGTTTAACATGTGGATCAATCAAGACGAAAAAGGCCAACAAAGCTAGAACTAGCAGAACACAAAGCAGACTCTAAGAAGTAAATATTTACATCTAGAGTTGTGGAATAGTGGAATACCTCATCGACAACTTTAGATCAGAATAATTCATATGGAGAAATCAAAACAACATATATATCAAAATGGTTTCAGTGAAACAAACATCATGTAGAAAAAATCATTTACTATAATGATGAGTGGTAAATTGTCAGCACAAAATTATGGTGACCATTATTGAGTCAAGGTGTAGAAACAAACTGCGAAGAAAGAACCTAGTAGAAATCATATAAACAAAGTGCAAATAAATATTGTACTACAGATTTTGAAGCCAACCAAGGCTCTCCTGAAGGAAATATGCCCTAGAGGCAATAATAAAGTTATTATTTATTTCCTCATATGATGATAAATGTTTATTACTCATGCTAGAATTGTATTAACCGGAAACATGATACATGTGTGAACACATAGACAAACATAACGTCACTAGTATGCCTCTAGTTGACTAGCTCATTAATCAAAGATGGTTATGTTTTCTAACCATAGACATGTGTTGTCATTTGATTAAAGGGATCACATCATTAGGAGAATGATGTGATTGACATGACCCATTCCGTTAGCCTAGCACTTGATCGTTTAGTATGTTGCTATTGCTTTCTTCATGACTTATACATGTTCCTGTAACTATGAGATTATGCAACTTCCGTTTACCAGAGGAACACTTTGTGTGATACCAAACGTCACAACGAATCGGGTGATTATAAAGGAGCTCTACTGGTGTGTCTCGAAGGTACATGTTGGGTTGGCGATTTCGAGATTAGGTTTTGTCACTCCGATTGTCGGAGAGGTATCTCTGGGCCCTCTCGGTAATGCACATCACTATAAGCCTTGCAAGCAATGTAGCTAATGAGTTAGTTACGGAATGATGCATTACGTAACGAGTAAAGAGACTTGCCGGTAACAAGATTGAACTAGGTATTGGATACCAACGATCGAATCTCGGACAAGTAACATACCGATGACAAAGGGAACAACGTATGTTGTTATGCGGTTTGACCGATAAAGATCTTCGTAGAATATGTAGGACCAATATGAGCATCCAGGTTCCGCTATTGGTTATTGATCGAGAATAGTTCTAGGTCATGTCTACATAGTTCTCGAACCCGTAAGGTCCGCACGCTTAATGTTACGATGACAGTTTTATTATGAGTTTATAAGTTTTGATGCACCGAAGGTTGTTCGGAGTCCCGGATGTGATCACGGACATGACGAGGAGTCTCGAAATGGTCGAGACATAAAGATTGATATATTGGAAGGCTATATTTGGATATCAGAATGGTTTCGGGTGTAATCGGGATTTTACCGGAGCACCGGGGGGTTACCGGAACCCTCCCGGGGGTTATTGGGCCTTCATGGGCCCTAAGGGAGAAGAGGAGAGGAGGCAAGAGGTGGGCTGCGCCTCCCTCCCTAGTCCGAATAGGACAGGAGAGAGGCGGCCCCCTTTCCTTCTCCTCTTCCTCCTCTTTCCCCTTTCTCCTTCTCCAACTAGGAAGAAGGAGTCCTACTCCGGTGGGAGTAGGACTCCCCCTTGGCGCGCCTCCTTGGCGGCCGCCTCCCCTTGGCTCCTTTATATACGGGGCAGGGGGGCACCTCTAGACACACAAGTTGATCTTTGTGATCGTTCCTTAGCCGTGTGCGGTGCCCCCTCCACCATATTCCACCTCGGTCATATCGTTGCGGTGATTAGGCGAAGCCCTGTGTTGGTAGAACATCATCTTCGTCACCACGCCATTGTGCTGACGGAACTCATCCCCGAAACCCTGCTGGATCGGAGTCCGGGGATCGTGATCAAGCTGAACGTGTGCTGAACTCGGAGGTGCCGTACGTTCGGTGCTTGGATCGGTCGGATCATGAAGACGTACGACTACATCAACCGCGTTGTCATAACGCTTACGCTTACGGTCTACAAGGGTACGTGGATAACACTCTCCCCTCTCGTTGCTATGCATCACCATGATCTTGCGTGTGCGTAGGATTTTTTTTTTGAAATTACTATGTTCCCCAACAGTGGCATCAGAGCCTAGGTTTTATGCGTTGATGTTATATGCACGAGTAGGACACAAGTGAGTTGTGGGCGATACAAGTCATACTGCTTACCAACATGTCATACTTTGGTTCAGCGGTATTGTTGGATGAAGCGGCCCGGACCGACATTACGCGTACACTTACGCGAGACTAGTTTTACCGCCGTGCTTTGCACACAGGTGACTAGCGGTGTTTGTTTCTCCAACTTTAGTTGAACCGAGTGTGGCTACGCCCGGTCCTTGCGAAGGTTAAAACAACACTAACTTGATGAACTATCGTTGTGGTTTTGATGCGTAGGTAAGAACGGTTCTTGCTCAGCCCATGGCAGCCACATAAAATTTGCAACAACAAAGTAGAGGACGTCTAACTTGTTTTTGCAGGGCATGTTGTGATGTGATATGGTCAAGACATGATGCTATATTTTATTGTATGAGATGATCATGTTTTGTAACCGAAGTTATCGGCAACTGGCAGGAGCCATATGGTTGTCGCTTTATTGTATGAAATGCAAATGCCCTGTAATTGCTTTACTTTATCACTAAGAGGTAACGATAGTCGTAGAAGCAATAGATGGCGTAACCACAACGATGCTACGATGGAGATCAAGGTGTCGCGCCAGTGACGATGGTGATCATGACGGTGCTTCGGAGAAGGAGATCACAAGCACAAGATGATGATGGCCATATCATATCACTTATATTGATTGCATGTAATGTTTTCCTTTATGCATCTTATCTTGCTTTGATTGACGGTAGCATTTTAAGATGATCTCTCACTAAAAATTATCAAGAAGTGTTCTCCCTGAGTATGCACCATTGCGAAAGTTCTTCGTGCTGAGACACCACGTGATGATCAGGTGTGATAGGCTCTACGTTCAAATACAACGGGTGCAAAATAGTTGCACACGCAGAATACTCATGTTAAACTTGACGAGCCTAGCATATAACAGATATGGCCTCGGAACACGGAGACCGAAAGGTCGAACATGAATCATATAGTAGATATGATCAACATAGTGATGTTCACCATTTAAACTGCTCCATCTCATGTGATGATCGGACATGGTTTAGTTGATTTGGATCACGTGATCACTTAGATGACTAGAGAGATGTCTGTCTAAGTGGGAGTTCTTAAGTAATATGATTAATTGAACTTAAATTTATCATGAACTTAGTACCTGATAGTATTTTGCTTGTCAATGTTTGTTGTAGATAGAAGGCTTGTGCTATTGTTCTGTTGAATTTTAATGCGTTCCTTGAGAAAGCAAAGTTGAAAGATGATGGTAGCAATTACACGGACTGGGTCCGTAACCTGAGGATTATCCTCATTGCTGCACAGAAGAATTACGTCCTCGAAGCACCGCTAGGCCTGCTGCTGATGCAACTGACGACGTTAAGAACGTCTGGCAGAGCAAAGCTGATGACTACTCGATAGTTCAGTGTGCCATGCTTTACGGCTTAGAACCGGGTCTTCAACGACGTTTTGAATGTCATGGAGCATATGAGATGTTCCAGGAGTTGAAGTTAATACTTCAAGTAAATGCCCGGATTGAGAGATATGAAGTCTCCAATAAGTTCTATAGCTGCAAGATGGAGGAGAATAGTTCTGTCAGTGAACACATACTCAAAATGTCTAGGTATAATAATCACTTGATTCAACTGGGAGTTAATCTTCCTGATGATAGTGTCATTGACAGAATTCTTCAATCACTACCAACAAGCTACAAGAGCTTCATGATGAACTATAATATGCAAGGGATGGACAAGACTATTCCCGAGCTCTTCGCAATGCTAAAAGCCGCGGAGGTAGAAATCAAGAAGGAGCATCAAGTGTTGATGGTCAACAAGACCACCAGTTTCAAGAAAAAGGGCAAAGGGAAGAAGACGGGAACTTCAAGAAGAACATCAAACAAGTTGTTGCTCAAGAGAAGAAACCCAAGTCTGGACCTAAGCACGAGATCGAGTGCTTCTACCGCAAGCGATCGACATCGAAGCGGAACTGCCCCAAGTATTTGGCGGATAGGAAGGATGGCAAAGTGAACAAAGGTATATGTGATATACATGTTATTGATGTGTACCTTACTAATACTCGCAGAGTACCGGGTATTTGATCTGGTTCATTGCTAATATTTGTAACTCAAACAGGACTACGAATTGCGAAGATTGGCTAAGGACGAGGTGACGATGTGCGTGGGAAATGGTTCCAAAGTCGATGTGATCGCGGTCGGCACGCTACCTCTACATCTACCATCGGGATTAGTTTTAGACCTAAATAATTGTTATTTGGTGCCAGCGTTGAGCATGAACATTATATCTGGATCTTGTTTGATGCGAGACGGTTATTCATTTAAATCAGAGAATAATGGTTGTTCTATTTATATGAGTAATATCTTTTATGGTCATGCACCCTTGAAGAGTGGTCTATTTTTATTGAATCTCGATAGTAGTGATACACATATTCATAGTATTGAAACCAAAAGATGCAGAGTTGATAATGATAGTGCAACTTATTTGTGGCACCGCCGTTTAGGTCATATCAGTATAAAGCGCATGAAGAAACTCCATACTGATGGACTTTTGGAATCACTTGATTATGAATCACTTGGTACTTGCGAACCATGCCTCATGGGCAAAATGACTAAAATGCCGTTCTTCGGAACTATGGAGCGAGCAACTGATTTGTAGGAAATCATACATACTTATGTTTGTGGTCCAATGAATATTGAGGCTCGTGACAGGTATCGTTATTTTCTCACCTTCACAGATGATTTGAGCAGATATGGGTATATCTACTTAATGAAACACAAGTCTGAAACATTTGAAAAGTTCAAAGAATTTCAGAGTGAAGTGGAAAATCATCATAACAAGAAAATAAAATTTCTATGATCTGATCGTGGAGGAGAATATTTGAGTTACGAGTTTGGTTTACATTTGAAACAATGCGGAATAGTTTTGCAACTCACGCCACCCGGAACACCACAACGAAATGGTGTGTCCGAACGTCGTAATCGTACTTTACTAGATATGGTGCGATGTATGATGTCTCTTACTGATTTACCGCTATCGTTTTGGGGTTATGCTTTAGAAACGGCCGCATTCATGTTAAATAGGGCACCATCAAAATCCGTTGAGATGACGCCTCATGAACTGTGGTTTGGCAAGAAACCAAAGTTGTCGTTTCTTAAAGTTTGGGGTTGCGATGCTTATGTGAAGAAACTTCAACCAGATAAGCTCGAACCCAAATTAGAGAAATGTGTCTTCATAGGATACCCAAAAGAGACTGTTGGGTACACCTTCTATCACAGATCTGAGGGCAAGATTTTCGTTGCTAAATTCGGATCCTTTCTAGAGAAGGAGTTTCTCTCGAAAGAAGTGAGTGGGAGGAAAGTAGAACTTGATGAGGTAACTGTACCTGCTCCCTTATTGGAAAGTAGTCCATCACAAGAACCGGTTCCTGTGACAACTACACCAATTAGTGAGGAAGCTAATGATATTGATCATGAAACTTCAGATCAAGTTTCTACTGAACCTTGTAGGTCTACCAGAGTAAGATTCGCCCGGAGTGGTACGGTAATCCTATTCTGGAAGTCATGTTACTTGACCATGGCGAACCTACGAACTATGAGGAAGCGATGATGAGCCCCGATTCCGCAAAATGGCTAGAAGCCATGGAATCTAAGATGGGATCCATGTATGAGAACAAAGTATGGACTTTGGTTGACTTGCCCGATGATCGGCAAGCCATTGAGAATAAATGTATCTTTAAGAATAAGACTGATGTTGATGGTAATGTAACTATCTATAAAGCTCGACTTGTTGCGAAAGGTTTTCGACAAGTTCAAGGGGTTGACTACGATGAGACTTTCTCACCCGTAGCGATGCTTAAGTCTGTCCGAATCATGTTAGCAATTGCTGCATTTTATGATTATGAAATTTGGCAAATGGATGTCAAAACTGCATTCTTGAATGGATTTCGGGAAGAAGAGTTGTATATGATGCAACCAGAAGGTTTTGTCTATCCAAAAGGTGCTAACAAAGTGTGCAAGCTCCAACGATCCATTTATGGACTGGTGCAAGCATCTCGGAGTAGGAATAAACGCTTTGATAGTGTGATCAAAGCATATGGTTTTATACAGACTTTTGGAGAAGCCTGTATTTACAAGAAAGTGAGTGGGAGCTCTGTAGCATTTCTGATATTATATGTAGATGACATATTATTAATTGGAAATGATATAGAATTTCTGGATAGCATAAAGGGATACTTGAATAAAAGTTTTTCAATGAAAGACCTCGGTGAAGCTGCTTACATATTGGGCATCAAGATCTATAGAGATAGATCAAGATGCTTGATTGGACTTTCACAAAGCACATACCTTAATAAAGTTTTGAAAAAGTTTAAAATGGATCAGGCAAAGAAAGGGTTCTTGCCTGTATTACAAGGTGTGAAATTGAGTCAGACTCAATGCCCGACCACAGCAGAAGATAGAGAGAAAATGAAAGATGTTCCCTGTGCTTTAGCCATAGGCTCTATCATGTATGCAATCTTGTGTGCGGACGACGTATGCTTAGCAATAAGCTTGGCAAGAAGGTACCAAAGTAATCCAGGAGTGGATCACTGGACATCGGTCAAGAACATCCTGAAATACCTGAAAAGCACTAAGGATATGTTTCTTGTATAAGGAGGTGACAAAGAGCTAGTCGTAAATGGTTACGTCGATGCAAGCTTTGACACTGATCCGGACGATTCTAAATCGCAAACCGGATACGTGTTTTTATTAAACGATGGAGCTGTAAGTTGGTGCAGTTCTAAACAAAGCGTCGTGGCGGGATCTACATGTGAAGCAGAGTACATAGCTGCTTCGGAAGCAGCAAATGAACGAGTCTGGATGAAGGAGTTCATTTCCGATCTAGGTGTCATACCTAGTGCATCGGGACCAATGAAGATCTTCTGTGACAATACTGGTGCAATTGCCTTGGCAAAGGAATCCAGATTTCACAAGAGGACCAAACACATCAAGAGACGCTTCAATTCCATCCGGGACCAAGTCTAGGTGGGAGACATAGAGATTTGCAAGATACATACGGATCTGAATGTTGCAGACCCGTTGACTAAGCCTCTTCCACGAGCAAAACATGATCAGCACCAAGACTCCATGGGTGTTAGAATCATTCTTGTGTAATCTAGATTATTGACTCTAGTGCAAGTGGGAGCTCAAGGAAATATGCCCTAGAGGCAATAATAAAGTTATTATTTATTTCCTCATATCATGATAAATGTTTATTATTCATGCTAGAATTGTATTAACCGGAAACATGATACACGTGTGAATACATAGACAAACATAACGTCACTAGTATGCCTCTACTTGACTAGCTCATTAATCAAAGATGGTTATGTTTCCTAACCATAGACATGTGTTGTCATTTGATTAAAGGGATCACATCATTAGGAGAATGATGTGATTGACATGACCCATTCCGTTAGCCTAGCACTTGATCGTTTAGTATGTTGCTATTGCTTTGTTCATGACTTATACATGTTCCTGTAACTATGAGATTATGCAACTCCAGTTTACCAGAGGAACACTTTGTGTGCTACCAAACGTCACAACGAATCGGGTGATTATAAAGGAGCTCTGGTGTCTCCGAAGGTACATGTTGGGTTGGCGTATTTCGAGATTAGGTTTTGTCACTCCGATTGTCGGAGAGGTATCTCTGGGCCCTCTCGGTAATGCACATCACTATAAGCCTTGCAAGCAATGTAGCTAATGAGTTAGTTATGGAATGATGCATTACGTAATGAGTAAATAGACTTGCCGGTAACAAGACTGAACTAGGTATTGGATACCGACAATCGAATCTCGGACAAGTAACATACCGATGACAAAGGGAACAACGTATGTTGTTATGCGGTTTGACTGATAAAGATCTTCGTAGAATATGTAGGAGCCAATATGAGCATCCAGGTTCTGCTATTGGTTATTGACCGAGAATAGTTCTAGGTCATGTTTACATAGTTCTCAAACCCATAGGGTCTGCACGCTTAACGTTACGATGACAGTTTTATTATGAGTTTATAAGTTTTGATGTACCGAAGGTTGTTTGGAGTCCCGGATGTGATCACGGACATGACGAGGAGTCTCGAAATGGTCGAGACATAAAGATTGATATATTGGAAGCCTATATTTGGATATCGGAATGGTTTCGGATGAAATTGGGATTTTACCGGAGCACCGGGGGGTTACCGGAACCCTCCCGGGGGTTATTGGGCCTTCATGGGCCCTGTCGGTGTCAAAACCGGCGGATCTCGGGTAGGGGGTCCCGAACTGTGCGTCTAGGCGGATGGTAACAGGAGACAAGGGACACAATGTTTTACCCGGGTTCGGGCCCTCTCGATGGAGGTAAAACCCTACGTCCTGCTTGATTAATATTGATAATATGGGTAGTACAAGAGTAGATCTACCACGAGATCAAGGAGGCTAAACCCTAGAAGCTAGCCTATGGTATGATTGTTGTAATGTCATTGTGTCCTACGGACTAAAGCCCTCCGGTTTATATAGACACGGAGGAGGCTAGGGTTACACAGTCGATTACAATGGTAGGAGATCTACATATCCGTATTGCCAAGCTTGCCTTCCACGCCAAGGAAAGTTCCATCCGGACATGAGCCGAGTCTTCAATCTTCTATCTTCGTAGTCTTGGAGTCCGGCGGATAATGATAGTCCGGCTGTCCGGACACCCCTAGTCCAGACTCCTCAAGAGCTCTCGAACCAGTCTTCAATGACGATAAGTCCGCGCGCATAATGTTCGGCATTGCAAGGCGAGTTCCTCCCTTTAATAATCCAGAGAAGATCATGAACACCAGGATAGTGTCCGGCTCTGCAAAAATATTTTCCACATTCCACAGTAGAGAGAATAAAATGTACACTTAGCTCAATCTGCTGACGTATTATGCGGCGTGACATCACACCGCCACCAAGCCTTTGTTTGAATCGTTTTTTACTGTACCACCTCAGCACGTTTAGCGAAGCGGTTTCCTTGGCACGTCTTCTCGAAGCAGAGATCATGTTCCCCTTATCCCGGGATTCTCATCAATACGTGCGTGGGTAACCCAACCGTTCCTGTCGCCACGCCTCCTCTATCGAAGGTGAATCTTGAACGGTCACGAAGACGGCTCTTGGTATTTTTTCCTCTTTATAAGAGGACCAAGGCCTGTCCTTGTTCTTCAATCTCGCATTGAATCTCTTCTTCGCTCCCAGTTCCAACACCCAGAGCCTCAGATTCGAGCGCTTCGGATCTTCAACCATGTCCGGCTCCGACCTCCAGGGCCGGTGGACGCCCTCCTCCGTCACGGAGGAGGACATATTGAAGTTGCGCGAGGCCAAGTACCTGGCCTACGAGGTTTCGCACAGGTTGCCTGCCCAAGGGCAGGCCGTGCCCACCCCTGAGCCCGGTGAGTTCGTTGTCTTCACATCCCACCTCCATCGGGGTTTAGGCTTACCGACGGACCCCTTTGTGAGAGGGCTCATGTTCTACTATGGGCTGGATTTTCACGACTTGACCCCGGAGTCCATCCTCCACATCTCCGCATTCATTATCGTCTGCGAAGCCTTCCTCCGCGTCATTCCCCACTTTGGCCTATGGCTGAAGACCTTCAAGGTGGAGCCGAAGATGATCGAGGGGTGTCAAGCGGAGTGCGGCGGGGCGGCCATAAGCAAAAAGGCCGATGCCCCGTGGCCCGATGGTTCCTTCCAAGAGGAACTCGGACTGTGGCAGCAGGAGTGGTTCTACATCACCACTCGAAGGGGCGAGCAAAAGCCGCCGCCTTCATTCCGCCCGGGACCTCCACGCCAGCTAATGTCGTGGGTCAACCAAGGGCTCAATTGGGGGCCGTCCGAAGACGTGCCCTCACTGCAGGGCCGGATTCAAGACCTCCAAGCGAGGGAGATCGACCTGATCAAGGTGCTGCAGGTTATGCTAATCAGGCATCTTCTGCCCTGCAAACGCCGTCCTCTCCGTTTATGGGAGTTCAACCCGGAGGGACCTCGGATTCTCCAACACTTTATGGGTGTGACACCCGTGGAGATGTACAAGCTGTTCTTCGGACCGCAGGTGGCGTGTCCGGATTTAGCCGAGGACGCAGGCCTAAGCCGCGATCGCCCGGATACTCAGGTAAATAGCTCAAAGTCCGGACATTCTGTTTATATGCCTTTCTAGAGTTCGCCTCCTGACCCCTTGTCCTTCACAGGAATGGGTGGCGCGATCAAGGCTGATTAGGTGTCCGGCCCCCCTCCCAGAGACCGCACTGGAGCCCGTGCTGGTCAGAATGTTGGGGGTTGCGCCCACGTAAGAGGCGACGGGAAAATAGAGGAGCTAATATTTCGCCCAAAGGCGATCAAGAGGGGGAATCAAGAACCCCTCCCTTCAGGGGGAGAAGAGGACCGCCTCCAAAGATCCGGAGGCCAAAGCCCCTAAGCGTGGGAAGAGATCTTCACCAGGGGGTCCGGCGTCCGGAGAGAATCCGGGCGCACAATCATCGCCAAAGGACCAGCCCTCCAGCGAGCTGTGAGTATGAAAGAGGAAGTTAATTAGTAAGGAAATACCTTCATTTGTGCTTCTGTGGGTAACCGAAATATTTATATTGCAGTTCGGATCTACAGCCTTCTCAAATGAGTTCTTCTTCGGGGGACCTTCTTCTGGAGATGATGGAGAGCGATGCGCCTCCGTCTGCAGCGCCGCCAACTGAGGCAGGCGAGCCCGAAGTGTCGCCACGGAGGTATCCCGAGTCCGGAGGGGGAGAGTCCGCACCCACTAGTATCCGCCGAGAATCGAAGAATCTGCTTGAGAGGGCGTCCATTGCAGAAGATCACCGTGCGTTGATGCGTATGGTGATTGGAAGGATTTCGTCCGCCGAGAGTGGATTGCGTAATGCCGCCATGAGTTTGTTGGCGGGATTTGAGGTATGCGAGAATGACGCACCCCTTTGTCTTTTAACAGTTTTGCATAAAAATGCGCCCTGTATAGATAGTAGCCCCTGGGACTCGGTAGGTTGTCGGAAACGACAGCGTGCCGAGGATCAAAAATCGTCAGTAATGAATGCCGTCGTTCCTATGCAGGTGGCGGATAGTCCGAGGGTTAGCCGGACTAGTGAGTTTGCCGAGTTAAATCGGCAACTTGACTTGGCAGATGCGGACATCGCACTTGTCAACCGGCGACTTGACGAGTCGCAAGGTAAATGAGTTCTCCGCAGTCGCTTTATGAAGGGGGTCGAAGCCCTCCTCTGATAAATTATATGCTGTTTGTATAGACGATGCTGCTGCTGTGGAGAGCCTTCGGGCCAAACTTGCTCTAGCTAAGGGGCAAGCCCGAAGGAGTGACGCGGCTGCCTTGAGGGCGGCCGAGGAGTTGAAAGCTGAAAAGGTGCGCGACCGCCTAAGTAGGCGGAGGTGGCGAATTGGCCATGAAAGTAAAGGATGCTGCCGACCGCAATGAGGCTCTTGAAAAGGAGCGCTTATCAGAGCGGGAAGACCTGAAGAAGGCCACCGCTGAAGCCAAGGATGCCCGCTCTGCAATGCGGGCTATGAAGGAGGAACTGCACCAGGCCGGAGATATCGTGGCTGGCAAGCCTTTTCTGCTGCGTCGCCGGTTTATGGATGGGAAGTATGCTCAATTTGAGTGGCTGTGGAGTCCGGAGGATCCGTATATGGACTTAGCTGCAAGTGCGGCCGATGCCATTAAGCACTTCCGGAGCCAGGAGGATCACGAGACGGAAGAGCTATATTGGTCTCAATTCCACAGTCCAGATCGCTCACTTTCGTTGACAGACCGGCTGGCCGAATGGGCTGAGCTAAATAGATTGTCCGGACTTGCCATGACTGACATCGTGGCTCATGTATGGACAGAGAGGTCCAAGGCGACGAGCTACTTCGGCTTACTGTAGCAATTCCTTGGAGCGGTGCCGCATATAAAGGAGATGAAGCGGTCGGCCTGCATCGAGGGTGCGCGGATGGCTCTTGCCCGTGTGAAGGCGCATTGTCCAGAGATAGACGCCACCGCTATTGCCGCCCAGGGTTCGGATGAAAGCCGACTCCCTGCCGAGCACTATTTCGGGGAAGTTATGCGTGGCGCTCGTGTAATAGAGTCGCAGTGCTCGAAAAATGTCACGTTCAAATGAACGCATTAGCTTGTAAATCGATGATTATGCTATAACTGCTTTTTATACTTGTGCGTCCAAGTAGTAAAACTTCTCCTGTGCGGCCATTTACGTATACTTTTGTATAACTTGAAAGATGGCAGTCTTCGGCTTCAGCCCCCACGCACAAGGTGCGGGGGTGTTCGCAAAAATAGCGCGTTTTCACACTTAATCCGACGTTTCGGTCCTGTTTTAAGGAGGTGGTAGCGAGTTTAACGAGGCAATCCGGACTATAATGCTTTATCACTTTCACTTAGCCAGTGGAGCTCGAGGGTGGGGCTACGATATAGCCCCTGGTGGTATCGCATTTCTCCGAAGTCGGAGCGCGTATGTGCCTGACCGGGAGACGGTCCTTCGTCAAAGCGGGGAATTCTAAACATTCCGATAGTCGATCGAGTGGTTGACCAGTCTCTCGCTGTATCATGACAGTCAGTTTTCGGCTTTCATCGAGGTGCTCGCCAAATTAACCGGGGCACAATCGCAGAGTTCTCACGGTGTCGCGTTAGCCGATGATACGGAACGAAGGCAGCAAAACACGGAGCGGGCAAACCCAACATTTGACCAAAGACATGATTCGAGCTGATGCATATAATGCCTAACTCGAGACGCCGAACACTCCCTAAGGTGTTCGGTATTTATAATAATGGGCAGAACAATGCCCTAAGCCCCTAGTGTCCAGGTACGGGCATGGTCTTCTGACGCGGCCGATGCCAAAGCGTCAGGCTCCGCTTTGGCTATAGGAAGAAACCAAGGGAGGATAACAACAAGAGACAGTAAAAAAGGTTTACGCAGGGTCTTAATCTGAAAAGAATCCTCACAACAGGTCCCTACTGCACGTCTGCGCCTGTGTCTCCGTTGCGCCATTTATCCTGGACGGGTGTGCACTTTATTCATCTGTAGAAAGAGAGGAACGTTTAGTTCTAAAACAAATCGTGCGAAAAATATGTGTAAAACAAGAAATATAAATAATTAAAGCGGGGTTTGTATGAACCCGCGGTTGTTTTGTGCGCGCAGCCCCCTGTGATGGGGTATGCGGCTAGGGAGCCCCTAGCCTGCTGAGGCCGGATTCGTCTATCCGAGTCCGGGGTCTTTAAGTGACCCTCGCACTGAAATGACGCCACACGGACCGGGCATCTTGAGTGTAAGAGACGCGTAATGCGGTATAGCGTTGAAGCGGACAAAAGCCTTTCATCCCAAGAGTGCTTGATATTCACTTTCAAATGGGATGATGTGAAAAATTAATTTTTCTCATCGATAATTGTTCGGCGATCCGAACACGACTTCTAGTAATATGGAGCCTGTGCACTTGGCGTAAGGGCCTGACGTCACTCCTTTGAAGGAAGTGCGGCTGTGTCGGATTTTGGCGGGGTTTATGCCCATCCTACGGACTGTTTTTGAATACAGCAGGTTTAAGTCGCTGCCTCCGTCCATTAGGACGTTAGTAAATTGTAATCCGTCTATTATGGGATTCAATATCAGGGGAGTCCGTCCCGCGTTTCGAACGCTTCTGGAATAGTCCAGGTGGTCGAAAGTGATTGGTTTTGATATCCAATCTCTACGGTTCTTTGGGTTAGACCGCCAAGCTCTTTTAGAAAGTGCCGCACTATTTTTCCGTATTATCACATGAAGTGAATTTACTTCTTTGACCCCTTGTGGGAAAGTCTTTTGTTTTCCGGTGCTCTGCTGTTGGGGTTTATCGTCTTCGCTTGATGCGTCGAGCCCCTTGTGTTCGGCGTTTAGTCGGCCGGACTGTTTAAAAACCCAACAATCCCTGTGGGTGTGATTTGCAGGCCTTCCGGGGGTACTGTGGATTTGGCATATCCGACCCAAAATCTTGTTTAAGTTGGACAATTCGTCACTGTCATCCTTTAGAGGCTGTGTTTTATTATTGGGCCGCGAGCTTTTGAATCCGGCGTTGACTGCCGTGCTCTTTAGGCTTTTCTCTTTACTCCGGCGCTGCTCTTTTCTGCGCCGTGATTTTCCGTTTCCATCTCTTATCTCGGATGTACTTGGGTCGCTGGTGCTGCATCTTGCTAACCAGCTATCCTCTCCCGCACAAAAGCGGGTCATGAGGCTTGTTAGTTCAGACATTGTCCTCGGTTTCTCTTGACCGAGGTGCCTGGCGAGCCATTCGTCTTGGACATTGTGCTTGAAAGCTGCTAAGGCTTCGGTGTCCGGACAGTCGACTATTTGGTTCTTTTTGGTAAGGAACCTGTTCCAGAATTTCCGTGCTGACTCTCCGGGCTGTTGAGTTATATGACTTAGATCATCTGCATCCGGAGGACGGACATAAGTCCCTTGAAAATTTGCTCTAAACGCGTCCTCGAGCTCTTCCCAACTTCCAACAGTGTTTTCTGGGAGGCTCTTAAGCCAATGACGGGCTGGCCCTTTGAGCTTGAGGGGTAGATATTTTATGGCGTGGAGATCGTCTCCTCTGGCCATATGTATATGTAGTATATAGTCTTCTATCCAGACTCCAGGGTCTGTTGTTCCATCGCAGGCCTCTATGTTGATGCGTTTAAATCCTGCTGGGAATTCATGGTCCAGCACCTCATCGGTGAAACATAGTGGGTGTGCGGCGCCCCTATATTTGTGTGTGCTGCTATCATCAGACACTTGACGTGTTGCCTTGCTTCTTGGGGCCTTCTCCTTTGGCCCGTAGATGGATCTGGCTGGGCCATCTATCCTTCCAAGTTCGTTGGTTGGTTTATGTGTGGCGCCGCTGTCAGAATTTGGTATGTTATCTGGCCGTCTATCCAACCAGGCAGCCCCTTTATTTTTGTCGGTGGAGGCTCTATGGCCTCCTCGTCGAATTCCGGTAGCAGCTTGCGCTTCGGGTAGCTCTTTGATTGGTGGCCATTGCCGTACTTATCTGCGGTTTTGAGCACCTTGCTCCATCTCATTCTGAGTGTGTCTTCCGCTGTTTTGAGCCTCCGTTTTTCCTTATTCAGGCTTCTTGCAGTGCTGGCGAGTCTTTTCTGAAGGTTCTTGCTCTCCGGCAGCGTGTCCGGCATGAGGTCGTCCGGACTGTTATTTTCACCGGGCCTGGACTGATTATCTGACCCGTCGTGTCCGGACGGTTGCTTATTTGCATGTTCGTCGTCCACTTGTGAGCCCTGCCGTATTGTGGGCTCCTTGGGAGCGTTGTTGTCGTCGAGGCGGGATTTAGGGCGACGTCTGCGTCGCCATTTTGGTCGTTTATCGGTGGGGTCATCTTCTGCTGCGGCCCGTTGGTCCTCGTTATCGCTCTCCTTTGGGGTGTTCACCATATATATGTCATGTGACGAGGTAGTCGTCCAGTGCCCTATAGGCGCTGGTTCCTGTTCGTCTCCGGCATCGTCGTCCATAGCATCGATATCGTCGGAGTCGTAGTCTAGCATGTCAGTTAGATCATCGACAGTGGCTACAAAGTGGGTGGTGGGTGGGCTCTGAATTTCTCCGTCGTCCGTACCCCAACCATCCTGGCCATAGTTCGGCCAGGACTCTCCTGATAACGAGAGGTGCTTTAGTGAATTCAGGATATCGCCAAAAGGCGAGTATTGAAAGATGTCCGCGGCGGTGAATTCCATAACCGGCGCCCAATCCGGATCGATTGGTAGGGGCGCGGGAGGTTCGGAGTCCGGCGCCTCGGAATCACGAGTTTCGCAAGGGACAAGATCAGTGTTCGGCTCCATCGCCGTGGATGTTGAAGCCCCCAGGGCGGCGTCTATCCACCGGCCCTCGATCTGGGCGATCGGCTCCGGGCTGATGGCCGAAGCGGATCCGTGTGCGGCCACCAAGGCACTGTTCGGTGGCAGAGCTAGATCATGCCCATCGTCACAGTGCGGCGCGCCTGGCTGTGGCTTGAGTCCGTCGAAGATCAAGTCTCCACGGACATCGGCCGTGAAGTTCAAACTTCCAAATCTGACCTGACGGCCAGGGGTGTAGCTTTCGATCTGCTCCAGATGGCCAAGTGAATTGGCCCGCATCGCGGCCGCCGAATCTGAAGATCTGTCCGGGAGAAAAGTCTCACCCGACAGCGTTGTTGGTTGAAGATGCCATCAAGCCTATCGGTGGCGCATACGAGGAACTCTCAATGAAAGCACCAATGTCGGTGTCAAAACCGGCGGATCTCGGTAGGGGGTCCCGAGCTGTGCGTCTAGGCGGATGGTAACAGGAGACAAGGACACAATGTTTTACCAGGTTCGGGCCCTCTCGATGGAGGTAAAACCCTACGCCCTGCTTGATTAATATTGATGATATGGGTAGTACAAGAGTAGATCTACCACGAGATCAAGGAGGCTAAACCCTAGAAGCTAGCCTATGGTATGATTGTTGTAATGTCTATTGTCCCACGGACTAAAGCCCTCCGGTTTATATAGACACGAAGGAGGCTAGGGTTACAGAGTCGGTTACAATGGTAGGAGATCTACATATCCGATTGCCAAGCTTGCCTTCCACGCCAAGGAAAGTCCCATCCGGACATGAGCCGGAGTCTTCAATCTTCTATCTTCGTAGTCTTGGAGTCCGGAGGATAATGATAGTTCGGCTGTCCGGACACCCCCTAGTCCAGGACTTCCTCAGGCCCTAAGGGAGAAGAGGAGAGGAGCAAGAGGTGGGCTGCGCCCCCTCCCCTCCCTAGTCCGAATAGGACAAGGAGTGGGGGGCGGCGCCCCCCTTTTTCCGTCTCCTCTTCCTCATCCTCCCCCCTTTGTCCTTCTCCAATTAGGAAAGAAGGGAGTCCTACTCCCGGTGGGATTAGGACTCCCCCTTGGCGCGCCCTCCTTGGCCGTCCGCCCCCTCCCCCTTGGCTCCTTTATATACGGGGGCAGGGGGGCACCTCTAGACACACAAGTTGATCATCGTGATCGTTCCTTAGCCGTGTGCGGTGCCCCCCTACACCATATTCCACCTCGGTCATATCGTTGCGGTGCTTAGGCGAAGCCTTGCATCGGTAGAACATCATCATCGTCACCACGCCGTCGTGTTGACGGAACTCATCCCCGAAACCCTGCTGGATCGGTGTCTGGGGATCGTCATCGAGCTGAACGTGTGCTGAACTCGGAGGTGCCGTACGTTCGGTGCTTGGATCGGTCGGATCGTGAAGAAGTACGACTACATCAACCGCGTTGTCATAACGCTTCCGCTTACGGTCTACAAGGGTACATGGACAACACTCTCCCCTCTCGTTGCTATGCATCACCATGATCTTGCGTGTGCGTAGGAATTTTTTTGAAATTACTACGTTCCCCAACACCTCCTTATTTTAGAAACCGGAATAAGCATCAATATAAATAGCTAAAATATTGGAGAACCATAATAAAGAGCAAGTTCTAGCTCAAAAATCACATGGAGCTAAACTATGGTATAGAACAATGTATCAAAAGTTAGATAGGAGCAATTCCTAGTAGCAAACTCTAAAAAGAGTGATCATATATTTACCTGAACATAAAGACGAACATGATTTAAAAGGAAATAGAAGATTTTACCTGATAACCATAGCCAATAAAATGAACATTTTGACATAAGATGATGGTTCTACTATGTGGCCATGGTGGGAGCTAGTAGGTTCAAATTCAAGATAAAGAATCGCTACCCAATTATCCTTGCAAGCTCATGATTTGCAGTCTACTTCTGAAAATACATAACATAAACGTATGAGTCGTGTAAAAGGAAAGGAGCATATGAAGATTGTCGGTGTCAAAACCGGCGGATCTCGGGTAGGGGGTCCCGAACTGTGCGTCTAGGCGGATGGTAACAGGAGACAAGGGACACGATGTTTTACCCAGGTTCGGGCCCTCTCGATGGAGGTAAAACCCTACGTCCTGCTTGATTAATATTGATGATATGGGTAGTACAAGAGTGGATCTACCACGAGATCAAGGAGGCTAAACCCTAGAAGCTAGCCTATGGTATGATTGTTGTAATGTATGTTGTCCTACGGACTAAAGCCCTCCGGTTTATATAGACACCGGAGGAGGCTAGGGTTACACAGAGTCGGTTACAATGGTAGGAGATCTACATATCCGTATTGCCAAGCTTGCCTTCCACGCCAAGGAAAGTCCCATCCGGACACGGGACGAAGTCTTCAATCTTGTATCTTCGTAGTCTTGGAGTCCGGCGGATAATGATAGTCCGGCTGTCCGGACACCCCCTAGTCCAGGACTCCCTCAGTAGCCCCTGAACCAGGCTTCAATGACGATAAGTCCGGCGCGCATAATGTTCGGCATTGCAAGGCGGGTTCTTCCCTTGAATAATCCAGAGAAGATCATGAACACCAGGATAGTGTCCGGCTCTGCAAAAATAATTTCCACATTCCACCGTAGAGAGAATATAATGTACACTTTAGCTTAATCTGCTGACGTATTATGCGGCGTGACGTCACACCGCCACCAAGCCTTTGTTTGAATCGTTTTTTACTATACCACCTCAGCACGTTTAGCAAAGCGGTTTCTTTGGCACGTCTTGTCGAAGCAGAGATCGTGTTCCCCTTATCCCGGGATTCTCATCAATACGTGCGTGGGTAACCCAACCGTTCCCGTCGCCACGCCTCCTCTATAGAAGGTGAATCTCGAACGGTCACGGAGATGGCTCTTGGTATTTTTTCCTCTTTATAAGAGGACCATGGCCTATCCTTGTTCTTCAATCTCGCATCGAATCTCTTCTTCGCTCCCAGTTCCAACACGTAGAACCTCAGATTCGGGCGCTTCGGATCTTCAGCCATGTCCGGCTCCGACCTCCAGGGCCGGTGGACGCCCTCCTCCGTCACGGAGGAGGACATATTGAAGTTGCGCGAGGCCAAGTACCTGGCCTATGAGGTTTCGCACAGGTTGCCTGCCCAAGGGCAGGCCGTGCCCGCCCCGAGCCCGGTGAATACGTCGTCTTCGTATCCCACCTCTGTCGGGGTTTAGGCTTCCCGACGGACCCCTTCGTGAGAGGGCTCCTGTTCTACTATGGGCTGGACTTTCACGACTTGGCTCCGGAGTCCATCCTCCATATCTCCGCATTCATTATCATCTGCGAAGCCTTCCTTCGTGTCACTCCCCACTTCGGCCTGTGGCTGAAGACCTTCAAGGTGGAGCCGAAGATGATCGGGGGGTGTCAAGCGGAGTGCGGCGGGGCGGCCATAAGCAAAAAGGCCGATGCCCCTTGGCCCGATGGTTCCTTCCAAGAGGAACTCGGACTGTGGCAGCAGGAGTGGTTCTACATCACCGCCCCGAAGGGCAGCAGGCAAAAGCCGCCGCCTTCATTCCGCCCGGGACCTCCACGCCAGCTAATGTCGTGGGTCAACCAAGGGCTCAATTGGGGGCCGTCCGAAGACGTGCCCTCACTGCAGGGCCGGATTCGAGACCTCCAAGCGAGGGAGATCGACCTGATCAAGGTGATGCATGTTATGCTAATCAGGCATCTTCTGCCCTGCAAACGCCGTCCTCTCCGTTTATGGGAGTTTAACCTGGAGGGACCTCGGATTCTCCAACACTTTATGGGTGCGACACCCGTGGAGATGTACAAGCTGTTCTTCGGACCGCAGGTGGCGTGTCCGGATTTAGACGAGGACGCAGGCCTAAGCCACGATCGCCCGGATACTCAGGTAAATAGCTCAAAGTCCGGACATTCTGTTTATATGCCTTTCTAGAGTTCGCCTCCTGACCCCTTGTCCTTCACAGGAATGGGTGGCGCCATCAAGGCTGATTAGGTGTCCGGCCCCCCTCCCAGAGACCGCACTGGAGCCCGTGCTGGTCATAATGTTGGAGGTCGCGCCCACAGAAGGGGGCGACGGGGAAAATAGAGGAGCTAATATTTCGCCCAAAGGGGCGACTGAAGAGGGGGGAATCAAGAACCCCTCCCTTCAGGGGGAGAAGAGGACCGCCTCCGAAGATCCGGAGGCCAAAGCCCCTAAGCGTGGGAAGAGATCTTCACCGGGGGGTCCGGCGTCCGGAGAGAATCCGGGCGCACAATCATCGCCAAAGGACCAGCCCTCCAGCGAGCCGTGAGTATGAAAGAGGAAGTTAATTAGTAAGGAAATACCTTCATTTGTGCTTACATGGGTAACTAAAATATTTATCTGCAGTTCGGATCTGCAGCCTTCTCGAATGAATTCATCTTGGGGACCTTCTTCCGAGATGATGGAGAGCGAAACACCTCCTCCTCGGCAGCCGTCGGATAAAAGGCGGCGAGCTGAAGTATCGCCACGGAGGGTATCCCGAGTCCGGAGGGGCCAGGAGTTCGGCACCCACTAGTATCCGCCGGGGAACTTAAGAATCTGCTTGAGAGGCGCGTTTGTAAGATCACCATGCGTTGATCGTATGGTGATTGAAGGATTTAAATCGCCGAGAGCGGATTGCGCGATGCCGCCATGAGTTTGCTGGCGGGATTTGAGGTATGCGAGAATGACGCACCCTTTTGTCTTTTAACAGTTTCGCACATAGAAGTGCGCCCTGTATAGATAGTAGCCCCTGAGACTCAGTAGGTTGTCGGAAACGACAGCGTATCGAGGATCGAAATCTAAAGTAATGAATTCCATCGTTCCTATGCAGGTGGCGGATAGTCCGGGGGCTAGCCGGACTAGTGAGTTTGCCGAATTAAATCGGCAACTTGACTTGGCAGATGCGGACATCGCACTTGTCAACAGGCGACTTGACGAGTCGCAAGGTAAAAGAGTTCTCCGCAGTCTCTTTATTAAGGGGGTCGAAGCCCTCCTCTGATAAATTATATGCTGTTGTACAAACGGTGCTGCTGCTGTGGAGAGCCTTCGGGCCGAACTTGCTCGAGCTAAGGAGCAAGCCCGAAGGAGTGACGCAGCTGCCTCGAGGGCGGCCGAGGAGTTGAAAGCCGAAAGGGCCGCGACCGCCTGCCTAGGCGAGGTGGCGAATTGGCCATGAAAGTAAAGGATGCTGCCGACCGCAATGAGGCTCTTGAAAAGGAGCGCTTATCGGGCGGGAAGACTGAAGAAGGCCACCGCGAAGCCAAGGATGCCCGCTCGCAATGCGGGCTATGAAGGAGGAACCGCGCCAGGCCGGAGATATCGTGGCTGGCAAGCCTTTTCTGCTGCGTCGCCGGTATATGGATGGAAAGTATGCTCAATTTGAGCGGCTGTGGAGTCCGGAGGATCCGTATATGGACTTAGCTGCAAGTGCGGCCGATGCCATTAAGAACTTCTGGAGGTAGGAGGATCACGAGACGGAAGAGCTATATTGGTCTCAATTCCACAGTCCGGATCGCTCACTTCCGTTGACAGACCGGCTGGCCGAATGGGCCGAGCTAAATAGAATGTCCGGACTTGCCATGACTGACATCGTGGCTTATGTATGGCCAGAGAGGTCCAAGGCGAAGAGCTACTTCGGCTTACTGCAGCAATTCCTTGGAGCGGTGCCGCATATAAAGGAGATGAAGTGGTCGGCCTGCAGCGAGGGCGCGCGGATGGCTCTTGCCCATGTGAAGGCGCATTGTCCGGAGATGGATGCCACCGCTGTTGCCGCCCAGGGTTCGGATGAAAGCCGGCTCCCTGCCGAGCACTACTTCGGGGAAGTTATGCGTGGCGCTCGTGTAATAGAGTCGCAGTGCTCGAAAAATATCATGTTCAAATGAACGTATTACCTTGTAAATCGATGATTATGTTATAACTGCCTTTTATACTTGTGCGTCCCAAGTAGTAAAACTTCTCCTGTGTGGCCGTTTACGTATACTTTTGTATAATTTGAAAGATGGCAATCTTCGGCTTCAGCCCCCACGCACAAGGTGCGGGGGTGTTCGCAAAAATTGCGCGTTTTCACACTTTAATCTGACGTCTCGGTCCTGTTATAAGGAGGTGGTAGCATAGCGAACGAGGCAATCCGGACTATAATGCTTTATCACTTTCACTTAGCCAGTGGAGCTCGAGGGTGGGGCTACGATATAGCCCCTGGTGGCATCGCCCTTCTCCGAAGTCGGAGCGCGTATGTGCCTGACCAGGAAACGGTCCTTCGTCAAAGCGGGGAATTCTAAACATTCCGATAGTCGATCGAGTGGTTGACCAGTCTCTCGCTGTATCATGACAGTCAGTTTTCGGCTTTCATCGAGGTGCTTGCCCACCGAAGCGGGCACAATCGCATAGTTCTCCTAGTGCCGCGTTAGCCGATGATACGGAACGAAGGCAGCAAAACACAGGAGCCGGGCAAACCCAACATTTGACCAAAGACATGATTCGGAGCTGATGCATATAATGCCTAACTCGAGACGCCGAACACTCCCTAAGGTGTTCGGTCTTTACAATAATGGGCGAACGATGCCCTAAGCCCCTAGTGTCCGTGCACGGCATGGTCTTCGACGCGCCGATGCCAAAGCGCCAGCTCGCTTTGGCTATAGGAAGAAACCAAGGAGAATAACAACAAGAGACAAGAAAAAGGTTTACGCAGGTCTTAATCTGAAAAGAATCCTCAACGGGTCCCTACTGCACGTCTGCGCCTGTGTCTCTGCTGCGCCGTTATCCTGGACGGGTATGCACGTTGTTCATCTTTAGAAAGAGAGGAACGCTTAGTTTAAAAACAATACGTGCGAAAAATATGTAAAATAAGAAATATAAATAATTAAAGCAGGGTTTGTATGAACCCGCGGTTGTTTGTGCGCGCAGCCCCCTGTGAAGGGGTATGCGGCTAGGGAGCCCCTAGCCTCATCGACGCCGGATTCGTCTATCCGAGTCCGGGTCTTTAAGTGACCTCGACTAAAATGACGCCACTTGGACCGGGCATCTTGAGTGTAAGAGGCGCGTAATGCGGTATGGCGTTGAAGCGGACAAAAGCCTTTCATCCCAAGAGTGCTTGATATTCACTTTCAAATGGGACGATATGAAAAATTAATTTTCGTCGAAAATTGTTCGCGATCGAACAGGACTTCTAGTAATCTGAACTGTGCACTTGGCGTAAGGGCCTGGCGTCACTCCTTTGAAGGAAGTGCGGCTGTGTCGGATTCTAGCAGGGTTTATCCCCATCCTATGGATTGTTTTTGAATACAGCAGGTTTAAGTCGCTGTCTCCGTCCATTAGGACATTAGTAAATTGTAATCCGTCTATTATAGGATTCAATATCAGGGGAGTCCGTCCCGCATTTCGAACGCTTCTGGAATAGTCCAGGTGGCCGAAAGTGATTGGTTTTGATATCCAATCTCTACGGTATGCTGGGTTGGATCGCGCGAAGCTCTTTTTAGAAAGTGTCGCACTATTTTTCCGTATTATCACATGAAGTGAGTTTACTACTTTGACCCCTTGTGGGAAAGTCTTTTGTTTTCCGGTGCTCTGCTGGTGGGGTTTATCTTCTTCGCTTGACGCGTCGAGCCCCTTGTGTTCGGCATTTAGTCGGCCAGACTGTTTAAAAACCCAACAATCCCCGTGGGTGTGATTTGCAGAGCCTTAGTCTTGTGGATTTGGCATATCCGACCCAAAATCTTGTTTAAGTTTAACAATTCGTCACTGTCATCCTTTAGAGGCTGTATTTTATTATTGGGCCGCGAGCTTTTGAATCCGGCGTTGACTGCCGTGCTCTTTGGGCTTTTCTCTTTATTCCGGCGCTGCTCTTTTCTGCGCCGTGATTTTCCATTTCCATCTCTTATCTCGGATGTACTTGGGTCGCTGGTGCTGCATCTTGTTAACCAGCTATCCTCTCCCGCACAGAAGCGGGTCATGAGGCTTGTTAGTGCGGACATTGTCCTCGGTTTCTCTTGACCGAGGTGCCTGGAGAGCCATTCATCTCGGACATTGTGCTTGAAAGCTGCTAAGGCTTCGGCGTCGGGACAGTCGACTATTTGGTTCTTTTTGGTAAGGAACCTGTTCCGAAATTTCGCTACCGACTCTCCGGGCTGTTGAGTTATATGATTTAGATCATCTGCATCCGGAGGACGGACATAAGTCCCTTGAAAATTTGCTCTAAACGCGTCCTCGAGCTCTTCCCAACTTCCAACAGTGTTTTCTGGGAGGCTCTTAAGCCAATGCCGGGCTGGCCCTTCGAGCTTGAGGGGTAGATATTTTATGGCATGGAGATCGTCTCCTCTGGCCATATGTATATGTAGTATATAATCTTCTATCCAGACTCCAGGGTCTGTTGTTCCATCGTAGGCCTCTATGTTGATGGGTTTAAATCCTGCTGGGAATTCATGGTCCAGCACCTCATCGGTGAAACATAGTGGGTGTGCGGCGCCCCTGTATTTGTGTGTGCCGCTATCATCGGACACTTGACGTGTTGCCTTGCTTCTTGGGGCCTTCTCCTTTGGCCCGTAAATGGACCTGGCTGGGCCATCTATCCTTCCAAGTTCGTTGGTGGATTTATGTGTGGCGCCGCTGTCATAATTTGGCCTGTCATCTGGCCGTCTATCCAACCAGGCGGCCCCTTTATTTTTGGACGGTGGAGGCTCTATGGCCTCCTCGTCAATTCGTAGCACTTGCGCCGGGTAGCTCTTTGATTGGTGGCCATTGCCGTATTTATCTGCGGTTTTGAGCACCTTGCTCCATCTCATTTCGAGTGTGTCTTCCGCTGTTTTGAGCCTCCGTTTTCCTTCTTGGGCTTCTTGCAGTCTTGTGAGTCTTTTTCGAAGGTTCTTGCTCTCCGTGGCGTGTCCGCATGAGGTCGTCCGGACCGTTATTTTCACCGGGCCTGGACTGATTATCTGACCCGTCGTGTTCGGACGGTTGCTTATTTGCATGTTCGTCGTCCACTTGTGAGCCCTGCCGTATTGCGGGCTCCTTGGGAGCGTTGTTGTCGTCGAGGCGGGATTTAGGGTGACGTCTGCGCTGCCATTTTGGTCGTTTATCGGCGGGGTCATCTTCTGCCGCGGCCCGTTGGTCCTCGTTATCGCTCTCCTTTGGGGTGTCCACCATATATATGTCATGTGACGAGGTGGTCCTCTTGTGCTTTATATGCTCTGTTTTTGGTTCGTCTCCGGCATCGTCGTCCATTCCGTCGATGTCTTCGGAGTCGTAATCTAGCATGTCGGTTAGGTTGTCGACAGTGGCTACAAAGTGGGTGGTGGGTGGGCTCTAAATTTCTTCGTCGTCCGTACGCCAACCATCCTGGCCATAGTCCGGCCAGGACTCTCCTGATAACAAGAGATGTTTTAGTGAATTCAGTATATCGCCAGAAGGCGAGTATTGAAAGATGTCCGCGGCGGTGAATTCCATAACCGGTGCCCAATCCGGATCGATTGGTGGGGGCGCGGGAGGTTCGGAGTCCGGCGAGGGGTCCGGCACCTCGGAATCACGAGTTTTGCAGGGGACAAGATCAGTGTTCGGCTCCATCACCGTGGATGTTGAAGCCACTAGGGCGGCGTCTATCCACCGGCCCTCGATCTGGGCGATCAGCTCCGGGCTAATGGCCGAAGCGGATCCGTGTGCGGCCACCAAGGCACTGTTCGGCGGCAGAGCTAGATCATGCCCATCGTCCCAAAGTCGGCGCGCTTTGGCGTGTGGCTCGAGTCCGTCGAAGATCAAGTCTCCGCGGACATCGGCCGTGAAGTTCAAACTTCAAATCGACTGACGCCAGGGCGTAGCTTTTGTTCTACTCGGATGGCCAAGTGAATTGCCCGCGAGGCGGCCGCCGAATCTGAAGATCTGTCCGGGAGAAAAGTCTCACCCGACAGCGTTGTTGGTTGAAGATGCCATCAAGCCTATCGGTGGCGACACAGAGAAACTCTCAATGAAAGCACCAATGTCGGTGTCAAAACCGGCGGATCTCGGTAGGGGTCCCGAATCGTGCGTCTAGGCGGATGGTAACAGAGACAAGGGACACGATGTTTTACCCAGGTTGGGCCCTCTCGATGGAGGTAAAACCCTACGCCCTGCTTGATTAATATTGATGATATGGGTAGTACAAGAGTGGATCTACCACGAGATCAAGGAGGCTAAACCCTAGAAGCTAGCCTATGGTATGACTGTTGTAATGTCTGTTGTCCTACGGACTAAAGCCCTTCGGTTTATATAGACACCGGAGGAGGCTAGGGTTACACAGAGTCGGTTACAATGGTAGGAGAGCTACATATCCGTATTGCCAAGCTTGCCTTCCACGCCAAGGAAAGTCCCATCCGGACACGGGACGGAGTCTTCAATCTTGTATCTTCGTAGTCTTGGAGTCCGGCGGATAATGATAGTCCGGCTGTCCGAACACCCCCTAGTCCAGGACTCCCTCAAAGATCTTGCTGACAATTCTAACCAACATATAAACAAATATATTTTTCACTTTCCATAAAAGACTGGGGGTAAAAACAAAAGGAGCAAACACATACTACACTGGCAATTTTATCCAAGAAAGCAGGAATCTAGATATTTCATACCAATAAACTCATGAAAGAACAATTTATAAAATAAGAACACCTTGGTGTAGCCTATGTATTTGGACACCTAGGGCTTTCATCCTAACATGTATCCATTGAGAGCAATCATGACCCACAAGTATAGGGGATCAATCATAGTCCTTTCGATAATTAAGGTATTCTCTGCAGGTGCTATAAGTAACAGTGATAGATAGTTTTGTAGTAAGATAATTTGTAATAAGTAACAAGTAACAATAGTAGAAAAGGTGCATCAAGGTGGCCCAATCCTTTTTATAGCAAAGGACAAGAAGGGACGTTCTCTTATAATAAACAAAGCATTCTCGAGGACACATGGAAATTGTCGTCTAGTCACGTTCATCATGTTTAGTTGATTCACGTTCATTACTTTGATAATTTGATATGTGGGTGGACCGGTGCTTGGGTGTTGTTCATACTTGAACGAGCAACCCACTTATGATTACCCCCTCTCGCAAGCATCCGCAACTACGAAAGAAGAACTAAGATAAATCTAACCATAGCATGAAACATATGGATCCAAATCATCCCCTTACGGAATAACACATAAACTAGGGTTTAAGCTTTTGTCACTCTAGAAACCCATCATCTACTTATTACTCCACAATGCCTTCCCTTAGGCCCAAGTATGGTAAAGTTTCATGTAGTCAATGATACGTCTCCAACGTATCTATAATTTTTAATTGTTCCATGTTGTTATATTATCATTCTTGGATGTTTTACAATCATTTTATAGTCATTTTATATCATTTTTGGTACTAACCTACTGACATAGTGCCAAGTGCTAGTTGATGTTTTCTACATGTTTTTTACATCGCAGGAAATCAATACCAAATGGAGTCCAAACGCAAGAAAAATTTTTGTGGATTTTTTGGACCAGAAGACATCTCGTGGGCCAGAGAAGCAACTGGGGGTGCTCCGAGGGGAGCACAACCCACCAGGGAGTGCCTGGGGGACCAGGCACGCCGAGGTGGGTTGTGCCCACCTCGGGTGCCCCCTGAGATGCCTCTTTGCTCTATAACTACCCCAATATTCTAGAAACCATGGGGGAGTGGACGAAAATCAATTCCAGCCGCCGCAGAGTCCAGAACCACCATATCCAATCTAGACACCATCACGGAGGGGGTGCATCATGTCCATTGGTGCCTGTCCAATGATGCGTGAGTAGTTCCTTGTAGACCTACGGGTCCGTAGTTAGTAGCTAGATGGCTTCCTCTCTCTCGTTAGATTCTCAATACAGTGGTATCTTGGAGATCCATATGATGTAACTCTTTTTGCGTTGTGTTTGTTGGGATCCGATGAACTTTGAGTTTATGATCAAATCTATCTTTTTATCCATGAAAGTTATTTGAGTTTGCTTTGATCTCTTATATGCATGATTGCTTATAGCCTTGTATTTCTTCTCTGATATTTGGGTTTTGTTTAGCCAACTTGATCTATTTATTTTGCAATGGGAAGAGGTGCTTTGTAGTGGGTTCGATCTTACGGTGCTTGATCCAAGTGACAGAAGGGGAATCGACACGTATGTATCGTTGCTACTAAGGATAAAACGATGGGGGTCTATTTTCTACATAAATAGATCTTGTCTACATCATGTCATCATTCTTTTTGCATTACTCCATTTTTTCATGAACCTAATACAATAGATGCATGCTGGATAGTTGTTGATGTGTGGACTAATAGTAGTAGATGCAGGTAGGAGTCGGTCTACTAATCTTGGACGTGATGCCTATATAATGATCATTGCCTGGATATCGTCATGATTATTTGAAGTTCTATCAATTGCCCAACAGTAATTTTTTCACCCACCGTTTGCTATTTTTCTCGAGAGAAGCCACTAGTGAAATCTACGGCCCCCGGGTCTCTTCTTTATTATATTTGCCTTTGCGATCTATTTTCCTTTGCTTTTATTTTCAGATCTATTAAACTAAAAATAGAAAATACCTTGCTGCACTTTATTTTATTTGGCGTTCGATCTATCAATATCTACAACTCTCTCACGTCCGTTTACCTATTTTTGGCGCCGTTGCCCGAAAGGGATTGACAACCCCTTTAACACATCGGGTTGCGAGTATTTGTTATTTGTGTGCAGGTGCCGTTCACGTAGTGTTGCGTGATTCTCCTATTGGTTCTATAACCTTGGTCTCATCACTAAGGGAAATACCTACCGTTGCTGTGCTGCATCATTCCATCCTCTTTGGGGAAATACCGACATAGTTCAAGCCAACATCAAAAGGAATTTCTGGCGCCATTGCCGGGGAGACATCATCAATATCTACCAGGTGTCGTGGGAACGATTCCGACAGTAAGAGAGGGGTAGGATAATGGAGCATGATCTATCGAGATGCATATGGGTGACACGGTGGTTTTAGCGAGTTCGGGCCTCTCACGGTGGAGATAACAACCCTACGTCTCGTGCTCCGGAGAGGCTTTGTTTTATCTAAGTGTATATCCGGAGATTACAATGTGTGTGTGAGAGAGGAACGGATCCCCATGCCTGAGCTAAGTCCTGAGACTAATGGTGAAAAGAGAGAGAGAGATGGAAGAAGAAGCCCCCTGAGTCTAGTGGTGGGGTGGCTTATATAGAGTGCGCCACCCCTTCACCTCCTATGTTACAAACTGGAGTATCAATGCCATAATACCCGGCCACTACAAAACCGTTATGCTGACTATTGGTCTTCGCATATCCGAGTGAGTTACTCGGCCGAGTGGAATGAGCTCGTCGAGTGGAGTGCCGTGCTCCGAGTGGTTGTTGCCGTCCGAGTGACTTTCAACTTGCGGTACGTCTGGACGGCGATCTGGCCCAGGGGCCCAGTACAAAGTGTATGGTGTCCATGGGTAGGGTCTTTAGGTCAGGCCTGTTACCCTACCCCTAATACATGTCCTCGTCATTAGCCCCCAAATCGGTCGAGGTTGAGCGGGTCGAGTTGAGGTGAATTCCCAGATGAGTCGAGTGCTACAGAGGCACTTATGAACTTCCTCTGGTCACCCTGTGGTCTTATCTTCGCGTGTTGCCTTGACGGATTCCAGACTGCGCGGTGTCTGAGTGAAATGAGCTCAATCGGGTCCACGGAGGAGCGTTGAACTCACCTTATAGCAATTTTTTTTGGAGTGATTAGGAGCTGGTCCTGCATCGAGTAACTGATTACTCGGAATTTCTTCACGCCTGGAACATGTCATTTTTTCTTGTTTGGCCGTCACTCGGACTGGGCGGACCGTTCCGAGTGGATACCATTCCAGTGGGGGCACGCTGAGTGCACCCACTGGGTGTAGTCCCCGAGACTGCCGTCGACTGTGGGCAGTCGGCGGGAGTCTTAGAGCCTGTATTTTTTGTTGTTGTTTGGCCGTCACTCGGACCGGGCGGACCGTTCCGAGTGGATACCAACAGTCGGCGGGAGTCTTAGAGCCTGTCTTTTTTTTGTTCATCACTCGGACTGGTCAGGCTGTACCGAGTGGAGGTTACTCCAGTGGGGGCACGCTGAGTGCACCCACTGGGTGTAGTCCCCGAGACCGCCGTCGACTGCGGGCAGTCGGAGGAGGTCTGACAAAACCAAAATCTTCTTAGTTGGCACCAGTCAAACTTGTTCCTCTCTGACTCGGAGGTCGAGTAGTACTTGAGGATCTGGTATTGGTCTAGCTTGTTTCTCTTCGACTCAGAAGTCGAGTAGTACTTGAGTGATCTGGTGGTAGCCCCGAGTGATGCTCGAAAGAGGTAAGCTCGCTACAGAATCTGATATGAGGTTTGATCATATGAGTAACCTAGTCGTTCCCATGTTGGGGTGTAGAGGTGAGGACATGTTCAACTGATGGTGACGCGCGGGGCGGCCGAGGAGCGAGGACGTGTATAACCGAGTGGCGACGCGCGGGGCGGCCGAGTGGTGAAGACGTGCAAAACCGAGTGGCGACGCGCGGGGCGGCTGAGTGGTGAGGACGTGCAGAACAGAGTGGCGACGGGCGGGGCGGCCGAGTGGTGAAGACGCGCACAACCGAGTGGCGACGCGCGGGGCGGCTGAGTGTTGAAGACGCGCACAACCGACTGGCGACGCGCGGGGCGGCCGAGTGGTGAAGACGTGTAGAACTGAGTGGCGACATGCGGGGCGGCCGAGTGGTGAAGACGCGCACAACCGAGTGGCGACGCGCGGGGCGGCTGAGTGGTGAAGACGCGCACAACCGAGTGGCGATCCGGCGGGCGGCCGAGTGGTGAAGACGCGCACAACCGAGTGGCGACGCGCGGGGCGGCCGAGTGGTGAAGACGCGCACAACCGAGTGGCGACGCGTGGGGTGTCCTAGTGGTGAAGACGTGCAGAACCGAGTGGCGGCGCGCGAAGCGGCTAAGGCGAAGTCGTGTGCCACCGGATGGTGAAAATGGTCCTCGAAGGACTTAGTCGAATGCTTTCGAAGCTTATGTGGTGACGAGGTCAGTGTAACGTGGTTGCGGCGCGAGAAGACCGGTGTGCCAACTGATTCTGAGTAGGAATGAAGATGGCGTGCAGAGCATCTGGGTGATTAGTAAACTTGTCGAAGTGGCGGATCGGATGCATTTGTTGAAGTGAAGGATCTGCTAGGTGATGAAGTAGTCAACCACTCAGGAGAGTGTCATTCCAAATGAGATGCAGCCCCCGAGTGCGGCGTAGCTCCCGAGCGTGCTACAGGCTTTGCAACGGACATGTCGGAACACGAGAAATATGGTTTTGAATGGGTGATTTGCAATTCATCGAGTTAGACTCGGGTAAAGATGAGGAGAACCTTCCGAGTGATGCTTGAAAGAGGCAAACTCGCAAAAGAGTGAAGTGTGAAATTTGATTATATAAAAAGGGACTTATCTGTCTCATGCCTGACGAGGTCTATATCATTGATACAATGAAGAGGATTCCTCAGAGGGGTTGGCAGGATGTGTTTGAAGTCAACAGAGCGACAAGGTAGGTGTTGTGTTGCACTAGGACCGGTACGGTGACCGAGTCCGAGCAGCAATGAAGTTGGCGCATAGGGCCATCGAGTGATCACGTAACTTGTGTAAAAAATGACACAAGCCAACGAAATAGTTTCTCGAGGAAAGTCAGTGTGTGCTCAAATGATTTGTGTGAATAACACCCATAGACACCCGCTGGGAGTGCAAGGGGCTTGCTGGTTAACCAGCAAGAGTGCGAAGAGCGAAGGATCAGTTCGAACTTGTCGAAGCGATGGATCCGACTGAACTCATTGGATTATTGGCTCAAATAAAATGGAAGTGTAGTGTTTCGACTAAGTTGCAGCCCCGGAGGACCGATGCAAACTCGAAATTAAGAACGACACGTGGTGTTCATGAATGATGTATGCGAAAAAATGAAAGCTGGACTAGGGAGTCACATAACCAGTACTAAGCAAGTATGTGAAAATAAGCAGCCGAGCGTAGAGGTACACTCGGTGGTGTGACCTTCAGTGAAGGTGATGTGTGAATTACGGATACTCGGAAATAACAGAATGTAAAATGACTTAGCTGTCTGAAGGCGCGCGAGTGGCCGAGTGGTGATGAGGCGACCAACCGAGCTTCGACGCGCGGGGCGGCCGAGTGGTGATGAGGCGATGGTGACAGTCGACCTTCGTCTCGGTGTCCTTGCGGCTAGGGATGGAGCGCACATTATACTTGTGATGCAGTTCCTTGAATCAGAGGTTTGCTCTTGTCTCAGTCGGATTTTGGCTACTTAGGCGAGTCCTTGGACTGCAGCTAAGCCTCCGAGTGGGAGGCTTGCTCTCCACTCGGTAGGATTTCAAACACTTAGGTGAGTACTGGACTGCAGCTAAGCCCCCGAGTGGGAGGTTTGCTCTCCACTCGGTAGGATTTTTTTCAAACTTAGGCGAGTACTGGACTGCAGCTAAGCCCCCGAGTGGGAGGTTTGCTCTCCACTCGGTAGGATTTTTTCAAACTTAGGTAGTCTTGGACTGCAGCTAAGCCCCAGTGGGAGGTTTGCTCTCCACTCGGTGGGATTTTTTTAAACTTAGGCGTAGTCTTGGACTGCAGCTAAGCCCCGAGTGGGAGGTTTGCTCTCCACTCGGTAGGATTTTTTCAAACTTAGGCGTAGTCTTGGACTGCAGCTAAGCCCCAGTGGGAGGTTTGCTCTCCACTCGGTAGGATTTTTTTTCAAACTTAGGTAGTCTTGGACTGCAGCTAAGTCACCCATCGGGGATTTTGGCGACGGCGATGCGCGGGGCGGCCGAGTAGTGATCAGGTGACCAACCGATGGCGACGCGCGGGGCGGGCGAGTGGTTATGAGGTGACCAACTGAGTGGCGACGCTGGGCGGCAGTGGTGATGAGGTGACCAACCGAGTGGCGGCAGGCGGCCAGTGGTGATGAGGTGACCAACCAAGTGGCGGCTGGGCGGCCGAGTGGTGATGAGGTGACCAACCAAGTGGCGACGCGCGGGGCGGCCGAGTGGTGATGAGGTGACCAACCGAGTGGCGACGCACGGGGCGGCCGAGTGGTGATGAGGTGACCAACCAAGTGACGACGCGCGGGGCGGCCGAGTGGTTATGAGGTGACCAACCGAGTGGCGACGCGCGGGGCGGCCGAGTGGTGATGAGGTGACCAACCAAGTGGCGACGCGCGGGGCGGCCGAGTGGTGATGAGGTGACCAACCAAGTGGCGACGCGCGGGGCGGCCGAGTCAGACAGATTGATGAAGCCGCGGGCATCCGGGTGACGACGACGTGCGGGCGGCCGAGTGCCAGCGGACCGTCCAAGTGGATGTTGATCGGAGCAAATGTCGTTGGTGTAAACCTCCCGTGTCACATCGGTCAGTTAACCATCCGAGTAAATTCGCCCGAGCATGTGTGCGAACTGTCCGAGCGTAGCTTTAGTCTGTCTGAGTGAACGATGCACGGAGCTGCTGCTGAGCGGTTGATGCTTGGGGAGGAGGAGCTGTATGTGGGGGCTCGTTGATGACATTGCAGACGAAGCCCGAGACGACGGCTGGCAGACGGCGCCGGTGGCCATGCGTGGTGGCTCGAAGACGGCATCGCAAACAAAGCCGGAGACGACGACTGGCGGACGGCGCTGGCGGCTGCTTGCTGAAGCTAACCATCTGAGTAATTTATACGTTAATTGTCCAGAGTGCAGAAATCATCTCCGGACGGGTTGGCCGAGCGGACCAGTTCGTTAGCCGGCCGAGTGAAAAGGTCAATCGGCCGAGTGAACCATGGCTGGGCTGCAATCCGGTCGCCACACCATCAGCCGAGTGCAATAAACGATGAGTCGGTCGAGCGACGTTGTTCGTCTCAGTGCCTGCAAGTTAGCAAGTACACGTACCCCCACGGATATTTTTTTGCTGGACTAAATATCCATGTACGGATGCCATTTTGCAAGGATTAAAGACCAAGAATGGTTATGCATGCACAATTAACTGGCGTAGTAACTGCGAAAGTTTTGGCTACAGTAATTAATTGCTTAATGAGCTGCAGTAATTAACCGCTTAATGAGCCACTTAATGAGCTATGGTAATTAACCGCTTAATTAGGCGATTAAATTAATGAAGGATTATGAGGCGCTCGTCATGCGCTCGGGATAGTGGGCTACATACCTTTTGATGTAGATGATGCATCTGTCCGAGTGTAAACTTGTGCTTGTCCGAGTGTACCAGAGTACCGGCTCGGAGTAGTGGACCGGGTTGGACGTTTTGAAGTCAAACGCAAGCTGCATGTGCGCTGGAGGCCGATGCAGGTGGCTGAGGAAAAAAAAATGGATCAACGCACCTTGTTTGAATGGCTGATTAATGAGGTAGCTAATTAATCCCGGCGTTGAAGACTCCTTCCGTTTCCAAATTTTCCTGCATGCAGTTACTTGATGGAAGAAACAGCCCACCTCCTGACCATGTAGGAGTACGCATAATCTGCATGTAAGAGGCATTAATTAGCGCTAATTAAGCCATAATTAAAACATAGAAGTTTCTGCATGTGATGCGGGTTGAAATTAGGAGAGTTGTGAAGGCAGCCCGGAGTCCGGAGAGCTCCGCTGCGGTGAAAACTGCCGGTCTTGCCGGAATCATTTGGCAGTCGAGAGGTGGCGACGAGAAGGATGAGTGGCTGGCCGCAGCCCAGGGGCCTGTGACGCGGGCCGGCGCGGCCAAGGGCGAGGCCGACGCGAGCACCGGTAGCCGCGTTTCACTGCTCGGGGAGCCGGAGCTGTGTGCGGGTCGAAGTAGTGCTTCGACGCCCGCGGAGCCGGGCCGAGTGGAGGCAGCCGTGCCTCGCCGCCCGAGGAAACGTGTCGAGCGCTGGTCGTCGTGCTGACGGGTGGACAACACCGCTTCGTCGTCTGGGAGCCGAGCCACCAATCAGAAAAGAGCGACGTCCTTTTGTATGAGCTTGTGTGCACAAGAACAAACAATAGTTAGATCAATGGTTGACTGTAAAGAGGATAAGTTGAGATGAGCAACTCCCTGATCTTTTTGTACGATGAGTAGTATTTTGTGTGATGGCCGGGACTCCAATAGTCAAAATGGGTAGCGATGGTTGTTTGATCTCGGGAGACCATCCCAAGAAAGCTTGGGTCACGTGCCGAAATTAGTTTGTTGCCGGCGATTGAAGAAAAAACCATGTGCATCATGGCTCGACAGACGCCATGCCCCACGGTGGGCGCCAACTGTCGTGGGAACGATTCCGACAGTAAGAGAGGGGTAGGATAATGGAGCATGATCTATCGAGATGCATATGGGTGACACGGTGGTTTTAGCGAGTTCGGGCCTCTCACGGTGGAGATAACAACCCTACGTCTCGTGCTCCGGAGAGGCTTTGTTTTATCTAAGTGTATATCCGGAGATTACAATGTGTGTGTGAGAGGAACGGATCCCCATGCACGAGCTAAGTCCCGAGACTAATGGTGAAAAGAGAGAGAGATGGAAGAAGAAGCCCCCTGAGTCTAGTGGTGGGGGTGGCTTATATAGAGTGCGCCACCCCTTCACCTCCTATGTTACAAACTGGAGTATCAATGCCATAATACCCGGCCACTACAAAACCGTTATGCTGACTATTGGTCTTCGCATATCCGAGTGAGTTACTCGGCCGAGTGGAATGAGCTCGTCGAGTGGAGTGCCGTGCTCCGAGTGGTTGTTGCCGTCCGAGTGACTTTCAACTTGCGGTACGTCTGGACGGCGATCTGGCAAAGGGGCCCAGTACAAAGTGTATGGTGTCCATGGGTAGGGTCTTTAGGTCAGGCCTGTTACCCTACCCCTAATACATGTCCTCGTCACCAGGTTCCTAATCAAAAATCTCATCTCCTTGCAATTTACATTATTAGCCATTTCCCTCTCGTTTTCCTCTCCCCCACTTCACAAAAAACTGCCGTTTTATTCGCCCTCCTTTTCGTTCACCGTTTTCTCGTCAGATCTATTTTTGCGTGCAGTCTTGTTTGTCACTTTTGTCATCATGGATAGTTCTTCCTCTATTGCGTGCACTCCTGAGAATGAGGTTCTCAACTTTAAACAAAGGGGAGGGGAGAATTTAAAAGATGCTTGATAGGATTTGCAATGCTCATAATAGATCTATTCGTAAGCAATCTACCGTTGTTCTTCTTCTCTGTTTTTATGTGGGCATCGCCACTTGGTATAGATTCGTCCTTGATACGATTACCGGTGGAAATTTCTTGATGTGTCCCTCTCTTGATGCTTTTAATGCTATGGGAAATTTAGTAGGCTCACCACCTCTTATGATTAATGAAACAACTTTGACTCTTGAGCATGTCATGGAAAGATTAGATGCTATTGAAAAGAAAATGCTTACTGAAGAGCATGTTGAAAATTTGGATAAAAAGATGCATAATTTTGCTACTAAAATTGGGTCAAAAGCGGGAGAAGTTTTTAAGTTGTTAAAGGAAAAGGGGACATTAATTCACGAAAGAAGTGCATAAAGCCCGTCTCGGATTGATAAACTGGAAGAAATCTTTAGTAATTTAAGCACGGCTTTTGCCTCCGCTAAAACTATAAAAAACTCCCGTAAAAGTTGGTAAGACTACTCAAGTCACTAAGAACAAGGGTGCAACTTCTAGTAATAACAATAAAGAGGATCTTAAGATGATTAGTATTCATCCGGATTTTGTTGAAGTTATAAGAGATCCCTTGGGCAAGAATGAATTCTTTAAATTTGTTTCTAGGAGTATCGTCATTGAAAATCTTTATGCTAAATTCTTGAAGAATTCTAAGTGTTTATTTGAAGAGTTGGACAAAGATGAAAAAACTTAGATCCTTGCTTTAACCTAGCTAAGGGCGTGAAACAATAACGCTGGTTGGGAGGCAATTCAATGAATAAAATTTATTTTTTCTTTTTCCTTTCTGTTCTTCAGTGTTTGCACAATTATGCTACTGTTATTATTGTGTTTTTTGTGTTTCAATTAGTGTTTGTGTCAAGCAAAACCTTTAGGATCTTCTTGGGTGATGGTTGTTTGATCTTGATGAAAAACAGAAACTTTTGCGCTCACGAAAATAGTTTTCGAAAATCACAGAAACGTGCTTTTGCTCTGAAGTTTTTACACAAGATTGATATACAAATTACCCAGTTCATCCTGATTTTTCAGAATTTTTGGAGTTACAAAAGTATTCGAAGTTTTTAGATTGCTACAGACTTTTCTGTTTTTGAGAGATTCCGTTTTCTTTGCGTTGTGTGCTTGTTTTGATGATTCTATGGTTTTCTTTGATGAGTTTTTGCCATAGAAAATTTGGAATACAATATATATAATGCAAGAATAAAATATGAATTGGTTTGATACAGTACTTATAGTAGTGATTTTCTTTCTTGTACTAACGGATCTCATGAAGGTTTTGTTGAGTTTTGTGTGATTGAAGTTTTCAAGTTTTGGGTGATGTTACGATCGATGAAGGACTAAGGAGTAATAAGAGCCTAAGCTTGGGGATGCCTATGGTATCCCAAGCTATTATCCAAAGATAAGCAATCAACTAAGCTTGGGGATGCCCTGAGTGGCATCCCCTCTTTCTTCTAACGACCATCGGTATTTTACTCGAAGCTATATTTTTACTCGTCACATACTATGAGTTTTGCTTGAGTGTCTTGTATGATTTGAGTCTTTGCTTGTTTTGCTTTGTGTTCTAAGTCATGAATCCTTGCTGGACACAACTATTTGAGAGAGCCAAAATTATGCCATGACTTGTTGGAATTGCTCTAGTGCTTCACTTATATCTTTTTAAGCACGGTGTGCTTTGTTATTTTTGAAGAAATGCTCTTTCGCTTCACTTAGATTTGTTTGAGAGTTGGTAAAATTTTGAAAAAATTCTCTCTTGCTTCACTTAAATTAATTTGGGAGAAAGAAAAAATTCTCATGATCTTCACTTATATTTTCTTGAGCTTATCAAAAGCAACACATGAAAATTAGTCCCAAAGTGATAGATATCCAAGAAAGATATAATAAAAACTTTCATGAAGATCATTGGACAAAATAAACTTGATTCTTTGTAATAGTTTTGAGATATGATGATGTGATATGTGAGTCATGTTGATGAGTAATTGTGCTTTAGTAAGAATATTGGTGTTAAGGTTTGTGATTCCCTATGCAAGCACGAAAGTCAATAGTCAAGCAATGAAATTACATCCTACTTGTGGTGCATTATTCGGTGTTAATTATGCTTAATGCTCGCTTATGAGATTATCCGTTTCTTGGTTGGTCGCTTCTCAATCTTTTGCTAGCCTTCATTTTGAACTAAGTATGATCACTACTTGTGCATCCAAAATCCTTTAAACCAGTTTTGCCACATGGGTCCACTATATCTACCTATATGCGGTATTCTTTTGCCGTTCTAAGCAAATTTGTATGTGCCATCTCTAATTTTCAAAATAAATTTCTCTTTTGTGTGCTCGTACCGCTCACAAGGCGGTGAGGGGTGGCCAATATTTTCCATGCTAGATGTGTTATTATCACAATAAGTGTTTATTCACTTGTCATTGCACGAGAGTAAGGCAAAGGTATTAGGGATGCCCAGTCTTGAAATGAAAAATGAATTTACTTTATGTTGTCAAATAATAAATTCCTTGGAAAGTGTTGGTATGGAAGGCAACCGTGGATCCGGCTAGCCATGGAAAGTGAAAGTATGGTGGAAAAAGGAATAAACTTTATTTTATGTTTGGGAACCGCCTATGATATATCTAGCATGGAAAGTGTTGGGAGCTCTAAGTTGTTTTCTTTGGTTGGAAAAGTATGCCTCTCAAAATGTTTTTATCTCTCAATTTTCGCTTTGAGCTCTGGCACCTCTACAAATCCCTACTTCCCTCTGCGAAGGGCCTTTCTTTTACTTTATGCAATTTTTATTTATAATTTGAGTCTCCATCTTCTCTTATATAGCACCAACTAGGAGGCACTATGATCGTACTTGAGCATTGGGTGTAGATAATATGTGAGTGTGTTTCATGAATGGATCAATGATTGAGCATGATGGGCTAGGGATAACTTATTTCAGTGTTGATACTCTGAAAGACATGGTTGCTTGTTGATATGCTTGAGTATTTAAGTCTCATCTCAAAACTAGACTATTGATTTAAACCATATAAAAGTCCAAATGTCCATGCTATAAAGAAAACAATATGAGATGACATGTTAGGTAGCATTCCACATCAAAAATTCTATTTTTATCATTTAGCTACTCGAGGACAAGCAGGAATTAAGCTTGGGGATGCTGATATGTCTCCAACGTGTCTATAATTTTTGATTGTTCCGTGCTGTTATATTATCATTCTTGGATGTTTTACAATCATTTTATAGTCATTTTATATCATTTTTTGTTACTAACCTACTGACATAGTGCCAAATGCAAGTGTTTTCTGCATGTTTTTAACATCGCAGGAAATCAATAACAAACAGAGTCCAAACAAAACGAAACTTTTTGTGGATTCTTTAGGACCAGAAGAAATCTAGTGGGCCGGAGAAGCACCTGGGGGGTGCTCCGAGGGGAGCACAACCCACCAGGGCGCACCTGGGGGCCCAGGCGCGCCTAGGTGGGTTGTGCCCACCTCGGGTGCCCCTGAACCGCCTCTTTGCTTTATAAATACCCCAATATGCCAGAAACCCTGGGGGAGTGGATGCAAATCAATTCCAGCCGCCGCAGGTCTAGAACCACCAGATCCAATCTAGACACCATCACGGAGGGGTGCATCATGTCCATTGGTGCCTCTCCGATGATGCGTGAGTAGTTCCTTGTAGACCTACGAATTCGTAGTTAGTAGCTAGATGGCTTCCTCTCTCTCTCGTTTGATTCTCAATACAATGGTCTCTTGGAGATCCATATGATGTAACTCTTTTTGCGGTGTGTTTGTTGGGATCCGATGAACTTTGAGTTTATGGTCAGATCTATCTTTTTATCCATGAAAGTTATTTGAGTCTACTTTGATCTCTTATATGCATGATTGCTTATAGCCTCGTATTTCTTCTCCGATATTTGGGTTTTGTTTGGATAACTTGATCTATTTATCTTGCAATGGGAAGAGGTGCTTTATAGTGGGTTCGATCTTACGGTGCTTGATCCCAGTGACAAAAGGGGAACCGACACGTATGCACCGTTGCTGCTAAGGATAAAACGACGATGTCTATTTTCTACATAAATAGATCTTCTCTACATCATGTCATTGTTCTTATTGCATTACTCTATTTTTTTACTAACCATTACTCTATTTTTTCATGAACTTAATACACTAGACGCATGCTGGATAGCGGTCGATGAGTGGAGTAATAGCAGTAGATGTAGGCAGGAGTCGGTCTACTAATCTTGGACGTGATGCCTATATAATGATCATTGCCTGGTTATTTGAAGTACTATAAATTGCCCAACAGTAATTTGTTCACCCACCGTTTTCTATTTTTCTCGAGAGAAGCCACTAGTGAAATCTACGGCCCCTGGGTCTCTTCTTTATTATATTTGCCTTTGCGATCTATTTTCCTTTGCTTTTATTTTCAGATCTATTAAACTAAAAATACAAAAATACCTTGATACACTTTATTTTATTTGACATTCGATCTACCAATATCTACAACTCTCTCACGTCTGTTTGCCTATCTTTGGCGCCGTTGCGCGAAAGGGATTGACAACCCCTTTAACACGTCGGCTTGCAAGTATTTGTTATTTGTGTGCAGGTGCCGTTCACATAGTGTTGCATGATTCTCCTACTGGTTCGATAACCTTGGTCTTATCACTAAGGGAAATACCTACCATTGTTGTGCTGCATCATCCCTTCCTCTTTGGGAAAATACCGACGTAGTTCAAGCCAACATCAATCAACGTTCACATGACACCACTAAAGGAAGCAACAACATACTGTTGGGAACGTTGCATGGAAAACAAAAAAATGTCTACGCACATGCAAGATCTATCAAGGAGATGCATAGAAAGGAGAGGGGAGAGTGTGTCTACGTACCCTCGTAGACCATAAGCGGAAGCATTTTACAACACGGTTGATGTAGTCGAACTTTGTTCGCGCTCCAACCGATCTAGTACCGAACACACGGCACCTCCGAGTTCTGTACACGTTCAACTCGGTAACGTCCTCGGCCTTGTTGATCTAGAAAGATGGCAAGGTAGTAGGTGAGTTTCTGCAGCACAACGGCGTGGTGACGGTAATGGTGAAGTTAACTCCGCAGGGCTTCGCCTAAGCACTACGAAAATATGACCGGAGGTGTAAACGGTGGAGGGGGCACCGCACACGGCTAGGCAGTTGTCTGGTGTGTGCTAGGCGACCCCCTCCCATATATATATATATATAGGTGGGAGGAAGGGAGGAGCATCCATAGGAGGCACCCAAGTAGGATGAATCCTACTTGGAGTCCCTCCCAAGCCGCGCCCCCCTGCCATATATAACCGAGGGGGAAGGAAAGAGGGGGGAGATGGAAGGAAGGGGGAGTCCTACTCCACACTTTCCTTTCCATTCCCCTCTTTCCTTCTCCTCCTAGGCCGGCCTGCTATGGGGGCCGCACCAGCCCCTTGTGGCTGGTGCATTCCCTCTCTTGGTCCATAAGGCCCATATCTTTTGTCGGGGGTGCCCGGAACCCCTTCCGGCGACCCGATAAGTACCCGGTACCTCCCGAAACACTTGCGGTGTCCGAATACCATCGTCCTATATATTAATCTTTACCTCTCGACCATTTTGAGACTACTCGCCATGTCCGTGATCTCATACGGGAGTCCGAACAACATTCTGTCACCAAATCACATAACTCATATAATACTATATCGTCAACGAACGTTAAGCGTGCGGACCCTACGGGTTCCAGGAACTATGTAGACATGACCAAGACACCTCTCCGGTCAATAACCAATAGCGGAACCTGGATGCCCATATTTTCTATGAAGATCTTTATCGGTCGATCCGTTATGACAACATACGTGATTCCCTTTGTCCATCGGTATGTTACTTCCTCGAGATTCGATCGTCGGTATCTTTATACCTAGTTCAATCTCGTTACTGGCAAGTCTCTTTGCTGGTCCCGTAATACATCACCTCGCGACCAACTCCTTAGTCATTTTCTTGCAAGCTTATGATGTGTATTACCGAGAGGGCCCAGAGATACCTCTTCGATACTTGGAGTGACAAATCCTAATCTCGATCTATGCCAACTCAACAAACACCTTCGAAGATACATGTAGAGCATCTTTATGATCACCCAGTTACTTGTGACGTTTGATAGCACACAAGGTATTCCTCCGGTATCCGGGAGTTGCATAACTCATAGTCAAAGGAATATGTATTTGACATGAAGAAAGCAATAACAATAAAACTGAACGATTATTATGCGAAGCTAATGGGTGGGTCTTGTCCATCACATCATTCTCCTAATGATGTGAGCCCATTATCAAATGACAACACATGTCCATGGTTAGGAAACCTTGACCATCTTTGATCAACGAGCTAGTCTAGTAGAGGCTTACTAGGGACACAGTATTTGTTTATGTATTCACACATGTATTTAAGTTTCCGATCAATACAATTCTAGCATGAATAATAGACCTTTATCATGAGTAAGGTAATATAAAATAAAAAAGTTATTATTGGCTCTAGGGAATATTTCCTTCAGTCTCCCACTTGCACTAGAGTCAATAATCTAGTTCACTTCGCCATGTGATTTAACACCAATAGTTCACATCGTCATGTGAGTAACACCCATAGTTCACATCGCTATGTGACCGACACCCAAAGGGTTTACTAGAGTCAATAATCTAGTTCACATCGCCATGTGATTAACACCCAAAGAGTACTAAGATGTGATCATGTTTTGCTTGTGAGAGAAGTTTAGTCAACGGGTCTGTCACATTCAGATCCGTATGTATATTTGCAAATTTCTATGTCTACAATGCTCTCCATGGTGCTACTCTAGCTAATTGCTCCCACTATCAATATGTATCTAGATTGAGACTCCGAGTCATCCGAATTGGTGTCAAAGCTTGCATCGGTGTAACCCTTTACGACAAACTCTTTATCACCTCCATAACCAAGAAATATTTCCTTAGTCCTCTTAGGTAACTAAGGATAAATGTTGACCGTTGTCCAGTGATCTACTCCTGGATCACTATTGTACCCCCTTGCCAAACTCATGGCAAGGTACACAATAGGTCTGGTACACAACATGACATACTTTATAGAACCTATGGCTGAGGCATAGGGAATGACTTTCACTCTCTCTCTATCTTCTGTCGTGGTCGGGTTTTGAGTCTTACTCAACTTCATACCTTGCAATGCAGGCAAGAACCCTTTCTTTGACTGATCCATTTTGAACTTCTTCAAAACTTTGTCAAGGTAAGTGCTTTGTGAAAGTCCTATTAAGCGTCTCGGTCTATCTCTATAGATCTTGATGCCCACTACATAAGTAGCTTTACCGACATATTTTATTGAAAAATTCTTATTCAAGTATTCTTTTACGCTATCTAGAAATTCTATATCATTTCCAATCAACAATATGTCATCCACATATAATATCAGAAATGCTAGAGAGCTCCCACTCACTTTCTTGTAAACACAGGCTTCACCATAAGCCTGTATGAAACCATATGCTTTGATCACCTCACCAAAGCGTATATTCCAACTTCGAGATGCTTGCAAGATACGTCTCCGTCGTATCTATAATTTTTGATTGTTTCATGCCAATATTATTCAACTTTTACATACTTTTGGCAAATTTTTATATGATTTATTTGGACTAACTTACTTATCCAGTGCTAGTTCCTGTTTGTTGCATATTTTTGTATCGCAGAAAATCCATATTAGACGAATTCCAAACGTTATGAAACTCTAGGAGAATTATTTTGGAATATTTGTGAATTTTAGGAGGTGGAATCAACATAAACGGAGGCCCGAGGCCACCACAACCCACCAGGGCGCGCCACCAGGCCCAGACGCGCCCTGGTGTATGATGCCCTCCTTGAACGTTGGTTGGAGCTATACTTCGGGAGCAAAGAAGCTTATATCCGGAAAAAAATCATGTAAAAAGATCAGCGCAATCGAAGTTGCGGATCTCCAAGAATTTAAGAAACCATGAAGGGCCAGATCTGGAGAGTGCAAAACAGAAGAGGATAGAGAGGGAGATCCAATCTCGGAGGGGCTCCCGCCCCCCCGTCTCCATGGAGACCATGGACCAGAGGGGGAATCCTCCTCCCATCTAGGGGGATGCCAAGGAAGAAGAATAAGGAGGGGGCTCTCTCCCCCTCTCTCCCGGTGGCGCTGGAACGCCGCCGGGGCTAGGATCGTGGCGGCGATCTTCATCAACAATCTTGCTACCGTCAACACCAACTCTCTCCCCCTCTATGTAGCAATGTAACACCCCTTCTCGCCGCTGTAATCTCTACTTAAACATGGTGCTCAACTCCATATATTATTTCCCAATGATATTTGGTTATCCTATGATGTTTGAGTAGACCCGTTTTGTCCTATGGGTTAATCGTGATCTTGGTTGGTATGATTGTATATTTTATTTTTGGTGCTGTCCTACGGTGCTCTCCGTCTCGCGCAAATGTGAGGGGGGCCCCGCTATAGGGTGTTGCAATATGTTCATGGTTTTCTTATTGTCAGGGTTGCGGGGGTGACAACAGCCTAAACGCGGATAAGTGGGTTATGGCGTATGGGAGCAAAGGGGACTTGATACTTAATGCTATGGTTGGGTTTCATGACCTTAATGATCTTTAGTAGTTGCGGATGCTTGCTGAGTTCCAATAATAAGTGCATATGATCCAAGTACAGAAAGTATGTTAGCTCATGCGTCTCCCTCATATAAAATTCCAAGAATGATTACATGTACTTGTTATCGATTGCCTAGGGACAAATGACTTTCTCACTGACAAAAGCTATCCACTTTTATTACCTTGCAATTTATTCGTAGTTTTATTCTCGCAAAGTACTCGTAGTTTTATTCTTGCAAAATAGTCTCATACTTGTTCTAGGTAAAGCAAATGTCAAGTGTGCGCAGAGTTGTATCGGTGGTCGATAGAACTTGAGGGAATATTTGTTCTGCCTTTATCTCCTTGTTGGGTTTGACACTCTTATTTATCAAAGAAGGCTACAAACGATGCCCTATACTTGTCGGTTATCAAGACCTTTTTCTGGCACCGTTGCCGAGGAACAATAGCGTGGGGTGAATATTCTCGTGTGTGCTTGTTTGCTTTATCACTAAGTAGTTGTTATTTCCTTGTCTAAGTTGTTCTCTATCTTTAGTTATGTATATGGAACATGAAACACCAAAACAATTAGTGGTACTTGCTACTCATGGAGATGGGGAACCTCCTAAAACCCTCAATGCTCGTTATGTGAAAAATATTATGCACTACTTTGATAATCCTGAGAAAACCCCATTCAACTTGATAATGGGAGTAACGTTGGATCAACGTGAATACTTTAGGGATTATCGCTTGACTCATAAAGGGAAATTTTTATGGGATCAAATTTATATGTTGCATTGGTATGCTAGGCAATTATGCTTGAGATATGATTATACTTGTTGCTCTAGGATGAACACTCCACATTTTCCCTTTTCATGCAACTTTAATGATAATGAAACCTTGGCTTCTTATGCTAATGGTATATATGATTAGTATGATGTGGAACGAATAGAAGAATTTGTTGCTTTTAAGGGTGCTTATGAAATTGAATCTTTGTTTGAAAAGTTTGAAGATTTTGATGATTCAGTTTATAGACCTGAAAATTTTGCTATCCTTAAATATTGCTACGATAACTATAAATACAATTCCTATTTTGATGCGTTTATTGAGAAAGTCTCCGCTGTCCAAGAAGAGACTAATATTTTGCAGGAGTCTATGGAAGAAAGAATTGATGAAAGTGTGAGCTCATTGGATGAAAAAGATGATGAGGAGAGCGAAGAACAAAAGGAGGAAGAGCGGACTAGCTACCCGTGCCCACCTTCTAATGAGAGTAACTCTCCAACTCATACCTTGTTTAATGTCCCTTCGTTCTTACCGAAGGATGAATGCTATGATAATTGCTATGATCCTGTTGATTCGTTTGAAATATACCTTTTTGATGATGCTTTCTATGCTTGTGGCCAAGATGCCAATATGAATTATGATATTGGAGATGAACTTGCTATTGTTAAACATGAAATTGTTGCTATTGCACCCACACATGATAGTCCTATTATCTTTTTGAATTCTCCAAACTACACTATATCGGAGAAGCTTGCACTTGTTAAGGATTATATTGATGGTTGCCTTCTACCATTGCACATGATGATTTTGATGAATATGATATGCATGTGCTTGCTGCTCCTACTTGCAATTATTATGAGAGAGGAACCACATCTCCGCCTCTCTATGTTTCCAACATGATAAAATTGCAAGAAACTGCTTATGCTATGTATTGGCCTTTACTTGATGTGCATGAATTGTTCTTGTATGACATGCCGATGCATAGGAGGAGAGTTAGACTTCGTCATTGCATGATATATGTTGCTTTGTGCTCACTACTAAATGCCAAATCATTGTTAATTAAAATTGGCTTTGATATACCTTGGGATCCGGGTGGATTCATTACTTGAGCACTTTATGCCTAGCTTAATGGCTTTAAAGAAAGCGCTGCCAGGGAGACAACCTGGAAGTTTTAGAGAGTAATTTATTTCTGTTGAGTGCTTTTATAAAGTTTAAAAACAAAAAATATAGAGGGGAGCTCAAAAACTTTTTCACAAAAGAGAAGCGATTGGAAGTTATACATTAAAGAAGTGAGGATCGACCTTGAACACTTGTGTTCATGCTCATGGAAACAATGTAGAATTTTTCATGAAGATTCTCAAAAAAATAATTGTCCCCTTTTACAATTCCATTGTATTATAAAAATAATGTGCCAATATTTGCCTTTAGGATGATTTGATTGCTTGTTGGTTTGTGCAGTGCAGAAACAGAAACTTTGGCAGTAGTGCTTGAATTTTAGTTTTTTACTGGAATGTCAAACGTTTCTGAAACTTTTTTCACAGTATTTCTATACAAATTTTGTATGCTTTCCTAATTTGGTAGAATTTTTGGAGTAGAATAAGTATGGTGGATGTTCAGATTGCTACAGACTGTCCTGTTTAAGACAGATTCTGTTTTGATGCATTGTTTTGCTTGTTTTGAGGAAACTATTGATTTTTTATCGATGGTATGAGCCATGGAAAAGTTACATTACAGTAGCTACAGTGAAAAAACAAAATATGAATTGGTTTTCAGCAGTACTTAGAGTAGTGATTTGCTTTATTATACTAACGGATCTTATCGAGCTTTCTGTTGAGTTTTGTGTGGATGAAGTGATCAAAGATCGAGGAGGTCTCGATATGAGAAGAAGGAGGAGAGGCAAGAGCTCAAGCTTGGGGATGGCCAAGGCTCCCCATGTAAATATTCAAGGATACTAAAGTGTCTAAGCTTGGGGATGCCCCGGAAGGCATCCCATTTTTCTTCAACAAGTATCGGTATGTTTTCGTGTTCGTTTCGTTCATGTGATATGTGCAAATCTTGGAGCATCTTTTGCATTTAGTTATTAGTTTTATTTTATGCACCATGCTGGTATGAGATAGTCCATGTCTGATTTATAGAATTCTCATTTCACTTCACTTATATCTTTTGAGTATGGCTTTATAGAATGCTTCATGTGCTTCACTTATGTCATTTGAACTTTGGATTACCTGTTTCTCTTCACATAGAAAACCGATGTTCGTAGAATGCTCTTTTGCTTCACTTATATTTGTTAGAGCATGATATTTTGTAGAAAGAATTAAACTCTCATACTTCACTTATATCCATTTAGAGAACCAAATGGAATTGGACAATTGCATGGTTAGTCATAAAATCCTACATAAAACTTATGGATCACTGAATATGATATGTTTGATTCCTTGCAATAGTTTTGTGATATAGAGATGGAATATGTGGGAGGTACTAGTAAACGGTTGTGGCTAGTAAGAATATTGGTGTTAAGGTTTGTGATTCCAGAAGCAAGCACGCATAGTCTCTTGTTATGCTATGAAAGTTGGAGCATGATTTATTATTGATTGTCTTCCTTATGAGTGGCGGCCGGGGACGAGCGATGGTCTTTTCCTACCAATCTATCCCCCTAGGGGCAAGCATAGTAGTGCTTTGCTTCGAGGGCTAATAAAATTTTGCAATACGTATATGAGTTCTTTATGACTAATGTGAGTCCATGGATTATACGCACTCTTACCTTTCCGCAATTTGCTAGCCTCTACGGTACCGTGCATTGCCCTTTCTCACCTCGAGATGGGGTGCAAAATTCGCCGGTGCATCCAAACCCTGTGATATGATATGCTCTATCACACATAAGCCTTATTATATCTTCCTCAAAATAGCCACCATACCTACCTATTATGGCTTTTCCATGACCATTCTGAGATATATTGCCATGCAACTTCCACCGCTTCTGTTTTGATGACTTGAGCATTCATTGTCATATTTCTTTGCATGATCATATAGCTGACATAGTAGTTGTGACTCAGCCTGAAGGAAATATACTCTAGAGGCAATAATAAAGTTATTATTTATTTCCTTATTTCATGATAAATGTTTATTATTCATGCTAGAATTGTATTAACCAAAAACTTAGTACATGTGTGAATACATAGACAAAACAAAGTGTCCCTAGTATGCTACTTTACTAGCTCATTAACCAAAGATGGTGTAGGATCGAAAGTATGTCTAGAGGGGGGGTGATTAGACTACTTGACAATTTAAAAGTTTAGCCTTTTGATTAAGACAAGTTTTTTGGCAAGTTCACAATGATGATCAAGTCAAGTATCACCCTACACATGCAATTCTAGAGTATTGGCAGCGGAAAGTAAATTGCACATGTAGTAAATAGAGGTGGAGAAGAGCAAACGCAATTTGGAGACACGGAGATTTTTCTCGTGGTTCCGATAGGTGGTGCTATCGTCAATCCACGTTGATGGAGACTTCAACCCACGGAGGGTAACGGCTGCGAGAGTCCACGGAGGGCTCCACCCACGAAGGGTCCACGAAGAAGCAACCTTGTCTATGCCATCATGGCATTCGCCCACGGAGGACTAGCCTTACTCGGGGTAGATCTTCACGAAGTAGGCGATCTCCTTGCCCTTACAAACTTCTTGGTTCAACTCCACATCTTGACGGAGGCTCCCAAGCGACACCTAATCAATCTAGGAGGCACCACCCTCCAAAAGGTAATAGATGGTGTTGGTGATGATGAACTCCTTGCTCTTGTGCTTCAAATGATAATCTCCCCAACACTCAACTCTCCTCACTGATTTGGCTGTGGTGGAAGAAAGGATTGAGTGTAAAGCAACTTGGGAAGGCTAGAAATCAAGTTTCATATGGTGGGAGTGGAGCAACTTGATCTCAACACAAGGGTAGGTAGTTTTCTTCTCAGAAATGTAAGGTAGGAGTGGTAGTTCTTTCTGATGGCTCTCTCCACGAATGAAGAGGAGGTGGAGGGTATTTATAGCCTCCACACAAAATCCAACTGTTACACACATTTGACCAATCTCGGTCGGACCGAAGTTGACAACTCGGTGAGACCGAGCAGTTCAAATCTTGTGAGCGTTGGGATTTTCGTGGGACCGAAAATACAATCTCGGTGAGTCCGATTCTTCCAAAGACTAGGGTTTGCCATTCTCGGTGGGACCGACTTTATCATCTCGGTGACACCGATATGATGACCGAAGGTTACAGAAGCTTGGCAACACTAGTTTCGGTGAGACCGAGTTTGGAATCGGAAAAACCGAAATTACTAGGGTTTGGCTTTGTGGCTGAGGTGGTTCATCTCGGTGTGACTGAGTTTATGGAATCGGTGGGACCGAGATTACTTATGAGTGTATGTTGGAATGAAAGATTGCTGATGGTTTGGGAGATAAATCACTAAGCATTTTGAGTAACCAGATCATTATCATAACCTCATCCCCTTTTAATAGTATTGGCTTTCCTATAGACTCAATGTGATCTTGGATCACTAAACCAAAAATAGAGTCTTGAGCTTTTGCCAATGCTTTCCTTAGCATTTTGAGGGGTCCACATCTTCAGTCATTGCCATACCCATATCACTGAACTTTCTGAAATGATTCTCAAGAAACTGTTAGTTCAATGATATATATGTTGTTATTAATTACCAAAACCACCCGGGGATTAGTTGCACTTTCAATCTCCCCCTTTTTGGTAATTGATGACAACATATAGATCAAATCTTCGACAAATGATATAATCAATGAATAATATCGTCGCTTTGAGAAGTATGTGATAAGCAAGAGCTCCCCCTAAATTTGTGCATTATTTAAGATTTGCGTTTGAATGGAAATGCACAATCGATTAGGATCATGGGTCACTCTTCCATGTCACATACATCTTGGTGGAGCGCACAAAATGATAAGAATGAATAGCATGCACCCAATCACCAAGACATGAGTAAATGATCATACAAGATATGAATAGCATATGATAAGCATTAAGCACACATTAAGGCATAGTATGATCAAGCACTCATCAAAGTAGAGCAAACGTAGTATCAAACACACGGAATGTCTCGGAAAACTCAAAAGTATCTCAAAGAAACCGCAAATGAAACGAAAGAGCAAAAACGAGCACTCTCTCTCGAAGTCCTATGATCTATACAATTTCTCCCCCTTTGGCAACAAGTTACCAAAAAGTTCGAAAGGTATAGAGCTAAACGTCACTAGGGACTCTGCTGGCGGCTCCTGTCTGGGTTGATGGAGTTGAGATAGCTGCATCTGCAAAGGCTTCGGCTGATGTCTGTGGAGCTGGAGGTGTGGTCACTGGAGCTGGAGCTGGAACTGATGGAGCTGTGGGAGGTGCTGAGGCTGTAGCCCTGGTGTTTGTCACTGGAATAGCAGCTGATCTGGGTCTTGTGGGAACCGGAGCAGGCTGCTCATAATCATCCTGGACTAGGTCATCCTGCATCTCCTTCATGAGCTCTTCCTTCTCCCTTTTAGCTTCCTCGATATCTGCCTCAAGCTTGTTGACGGTGACTTGCACTTCATCGACTTGACATCCGAGCATGGAACTTGTCTTCAACTATCCTCTCAAGACTCTCCGAGACGCACAATGCTGGCCAGGCGTTGTTCAATCCTCTGGGTAGCTTCAAGGAGCTGTTCTCCAACACTCTTGGGTTTAGCTGCTGCTGCTGCTGCTTCCTTCTCAGCTTTAGCTTGTTTGGCAGCTTCAGACTTTGCTTGACCTTCAACAGACGTGGGATCATCCTCAGTCATCACAACTTCATTGTCCTCATGCTCAGGCTGCAGTGGCAAGTGGGGTCTATCCAACAAGTAGGTGCCCGTGCCAAACTTGGCATTGATAAGCATCTGAATGTGCGGGGCAAAACCACATGACCTCTTTCGGTCTGCTGCAATCCTCTTGATAGTCTCAACTATCAGGTCCATCACCTTGAAAGGTGCCTTCTGATCTAGTATATGCAGCATGTTGATAGAATAGCCTCGTATCATGCGATGATCTCCAGAATTGGGCATCAAGGTATGCCTCAGAATTGTGTTCGTGGTAGGGAGACCTGCCTGGAGATGATACACTGAGCCGAGCTTCCAGAACTCTACATCCTTAGCTGGTACCTCATTGTACATGTTCTTCATAGACTCATGGTTTTCTTGGGAATTCCATAGACATCAACATCATCATCTCTTGACTTTGGAGCATTCAGAAGGCTGCCCATTCTTCTATAGTAGAAGAGAATCTCGACCTTCATCATCCATACAATCCTCGCCATCTGGATAGAAATGAGCGTGGCATAGAATTGCATGATCATCTCATCATTCCAATCATGGGTTTCGACCAACGAACTCAGCAACACCACATGCAGTAAAGCTCTCATGCACATGTGAAAGTAGTCTCTGTGCTCTTCACTATCAATATATGCCCAGTCAACATAGCGAGTGTCTGCAACAATGGGCTTCTTGTCCATAAGCACAGTCTCATAGAAATCTTGCTGCTCTCTGGTGTGGAACCTTGGATCTACAACAATCCTTCTCCTTATGGCATATGGATCAGCTTGTCTCCATAGCCTGAGACCTTTGTCTTTCCTTTCCTTCATGTTTTCAGCTCGAGGATGAGCATCATTGTGGACTGGCAGTTTCTGACGGAGTTTCAGCAATACATGTGCCTCATCATCTGACTCAGCTGGTGGCACATTGTCTTTCTTCTTCTCTAAAGCAGGAATGTTTCTTACAGTTTTCTTGGGCTTGGCAGCAGGCTTGGCTTGAGCTGCCTTTGCTGGAGCAGATGGCTTAGACTTTGTAGGTGCTCCTGCCCTGATGGCATCACCCATCAACTTAGGTTTCTGAGGAGGCTGGGGTGCTTCCTCATCAGAATCATCATCAGCTGCTTCATGCACAATCCTCTTCCTCTTGGAAGTTTTCTTCACCTTGCTCGAGGTTTCTTCTTCCATGCTCAGCTTCTTTACAACAGTGGACTTCTTCACTTTGCTGGTGCCTTTCTTGGTTTGTTGCCCTTGATGCTCTTTGGCAACCACTTTCCTCTTAGGCTTAGATGAAATCTCTTCCTCGGCTATGAAATCGAATCCACTTCATCGTAATTCCTCTTCTTCCCGCCCGGTGGCGGCAGGAGGCAAACCACTTGGTGTGCTCCTCTCACCATCATCGAAAAGCTGCTGCTGGCCGGGACTAGTGCCCGCCTCGGAATATCAATTGGTGATTCAGACTGTTTCGCTGTCACCGGCATCGACATGGTGACAACCTGTGAATAGATAAGGTATAGGCGAGAATAGAAGAGTTATCACAAACGCGAAGATTTTGCAAAAGAATAAGTTCAAATTTCAGTTTTAGGTTTTCACAGAATGCAGTTCGGTCAGACCGAGTCTAAAATTCGGTGAATCCGAAGTGTTCTAACAGAACCATTCACACCACTTTCGGTTGGACCGAGATGGGTTTCGGTCTTGCCGAGAGCACTAGGGTTTCACTAAATCCTCATTTCGGTCGCACCGATTTGCACAACTCGGTTGGACCGAAAAGTGCAGTGCAATGGCCAGAGGCCAAATAGGTCAGTCCGAGAATGTAGAATCGGTCTCATCGAGATGTGTTCGGCGGAAACCTAACCCTAAAACTTTCACTCGAATTTCGTTCTAACGAACTAATCTGCTGGATAGGAAGATCTCAAATGTGGCAAGAAGCTAGGCAAACCAATCGTGCATTGAATCGGAGGTTGAAACACGATAGGGATCGAAACTCACCCTAACTTGGTGGAGTTTCTCTACGGCGGCAACGGCACGGAGAGATTGTCCGATTGACGGCGACGGAGACTGCGGCGAGGGCGCCTGAGCGCACAACGGAGACGATCCGGAGACCACGGCGACGGCAAACAAAGGGTTTGGGGCGAGGCGTTTGAAGAAAGAATCAGCGCGCTGCCCTCGGTATATATACCCTTTAGTCTGTCGGTGGGACCGAGTTGTAAAACTCGGTGGCACCGAGATGGTTAACGCAAGATTACTCACTTCGTCACGCCGAAAATTGTAACTCGGTTTCACCGAGGTGAAAACCTAGATCAATCAAGTGTTTTTGGTCCGTCCGATTTTGAGTGGGTTGGTCTGACCGAAAATACTTAGAAGGTTTTGGAAGTTAAGCTTTTGACGGATCGGTGGCTCCGAGTGCTCCTCACTCGGTGTGTCCGAAAAAGACTTGATCAAAGTTTGTGATATAAGCATGAATAGAGTTTGAGACAAGAAAGCATAGATAGCTAGGGGAGGAACTTAGGCATTCTTGTCCATCCATTTGGTCAAAAAGAAAAATCCAAAAATACCAAATTAACAAATGGATGTCCTCGAATGGATAAAATCATGCATCCAACATGCTCACACAATAAGATAGCAAATGAAATATGTGTCAAACATGCACAATCAAAACACTAGCAACTATCACACAATTTGTCGATGACTAGGTCATCTATATATGAGTATATTGACTTAGGAGTCAAATGAGAACATTTGATCATAGGTCATACTCATCGTTTAAGCACAAGTGGGGTTACCACTTTTACATAAAGCATTAATGTGTTCACATCATTTGAAGATGCTTTAGCTCAAATCTTTAGAGCAAAGCTCCCCTTGATGTGAGAACCCTTTTGAAGGGTCAAACTAACCTTGGGTTGTCGAGAAGACTTCATGTAGATGTTGAAGATGTGGATGCTCAATGTTGATGAAGATCATCAAGAGTTGGGAGCAATCCTTTGGATTCGGGCACTTTCAATACCTACATGGGTTAGTCCCACAAGGAACAAACAAGGATATCCATGGACATAGATTGAAGTACACAAAAGATGATGTCCATGAAAGCAATGATTACCTTGTCCCTTGACTTACCAACAAGAGGTTTTGTGACTCCATGAACTAGTGCAAGATGTGGAAGTTGATTGCACAAGTTCTCGCCAAAATGAATGTGAGTGAAGTATGTTGGCGGAGTCACCCTCAAGAACTCTCTAGTTCTTCTTCTTCGGGATCCACATCATCTTGATGGGAATCCTTGGGGTAGTAGTTGAGCTTGACGAAGTAGAACTTGACGTTTCCTTGGGAACCCACTTGACCATGGCCTTAGGTGCTTCAATGAATGCATCAATCTCCTCTTGAAGCTTGTCCTTGCCTTTTAGCTTGTGGTCTTGTGGTGGAAGATCATCTTGAGCTTGTTCCACATTGGAAGAAGTAGGATCATACTTCTCCTTTTGAGAAACAAACTTTGGAGTGGGATATTGACCTTCTTCCCATTCAACACCCTCGGCATTGAACTTTCGCTCAAAACCAATCCCTTGATTCTTCCGGTGCCTTCCTTGCTTGCGAACAATTTCCTCAAAGTTCTTGCTTCCGGCAAGGCTCTTGTAGACACCTTTCTCTATAATCCCTTTCAATAAACTATTTTCTTGCTCAAGTGTAACTTGGCTTGAAACATTGTTAGTGGAATCAAGAGAACTACTAGAAGTAACAATATTGGATTTAGCATGGTTATTGTTACTACTAGATGAAGAATTTTCTTATGCTTGTCATGCTTAGTTTTAATAGGTGGCAAGAAATTAGACAAGAGAAGTCGTTTGGCAAGATATGAAGAACTCTTCTTTCAAGATCGTCATTGATAGCTTTTAGAAACTCATGTTCTTGCTCTAGATTGAGCTTCTCGAGCGTAGCTTCTCATGAGATCTTAGGAGCTCTCTATGATCTTCTTGAGTTGTTTCATGAGCTAACTTAAGAGTGTTTAGTTCTTTAGTTAAACGCTCAATCTCCTTCATAGCATTGTCATTCGACTCTTCTCGACTATAAAGACTACTAGCATGTTCATCATTACTAGGCTCACTAGATTTATCATGTAAAAGCTCATCTTCACCAAGCAAGTCATCCTCATCACTATCAAAGTCAATGAACTCAGGGTGTGATACCTTGGGGCCTTTAGCCATGAAGCATCTTCCAATTCCCTCATTTGGTGAATCAAATAAGTCATAGGAGTTGGAGTTGGAGGATACGAGAGCTAGACCGGCAACACCTTCATCTTGACTGTATTCGGAGTTGGAGTGATAGCTTCTTTCGGAGTGATTGTCGAGTCGGAGCGGAGACCCATTCACCTACATGAGCTTGATGTTTTCTTCTTGTGTAGCTCCTTGATGACTTGTCTTTCTTCTCTGAATCCTTGCTTCTCCGAGAGGATCTTCGTTCATAACGATCATCTCTACTCCTTCTCTCTTTCCGAGGTGACTCTTCTCTTGAGCTTCTTCTTCTTGGAGATTCTTCTCTTCTCTTGTGGGAGTCGAACACTCATTTGAGTAGTGTCCGGTCTTCCACAATTGTAGCAATTTCGATCACGACTAGAAGATCTCTTTTCATCATATGATCTAGACTTTGAGCTTCTTTCCTTGCTTCTACTCTTGTAGAATTTGTTGAAGTTCTTCACCATTAGGCTTATCTCTTCATTGGAAACTAACTTGTCACTTGAGGTTGCGGGAGCATCACATGTAGCTTTGTAAGCACCACTTGACTTGTTGTGAAGCTCTTCCTTATCTTTTAGTGTCATCTCATGAGCAACAATTCTTCCAATGACTTCGGTAGGCTTGAGATTCTTGTAGTTTAGCATCATTTGGATCAAAGTGCACACGGTATCATACTTTCCATCCAAAGCTCTGAGAATCTTCTTGATGATGAATCGGTCGGTCATTTCTTCGCTTCCTAAGCCGGCAATCTCATTTGTGATGAGAGCAAGCCTAGAGTACATTTCAGCGACTCCTTCACCTTCCTTCATCTTGAACTTGTCAAGTTGACCTTGAAGAACATCTAGTTTTGATTCCTTCACGGACTCAGTACCTTCGTGCATTTCGACCAAAGTATCCCAAATCTCTTTTGCATTCTCAAGACGGCTGATTTTGTTGAACTCCTCGGGACACAAAGCATGTAAGAGAATGTCACAAGCTTGAGCATTGTTTTGCAACATCCGCAATTCATCCGCTGTAGCTTCACGATCCGGAACTTTTCCTTCCTCGAAGAACTCACCTTGCAAACCAACACAAATAATGCCCCATGCGGCAGGGTTATGTCCAAGAATATGCATTTTCATTTTATGCTTCCAACTAGCAAAGTTTGAACCATCAAAGTAAGGACCTCTACGAAAATTACCCTCACTAGACGCCATACTCTCCTAGGTTGTGAAACCAAGCTTATGGAGTCCAATGCAATGGAAACCAATCCAATGGAGACCAAAGCTCTGATACCACTTGTAGGATCGAAAGTATGTCTAGAGGGGGGGTGATTAGACTACTTGACAATTTAAAAGTTTAGCCTTTTGATTAAGACAAGTTTTTGGCAAGTTCACAATGATGATCAAGTCAAGTATCACCCTACACATGCAATTCTAGAGTATTGGCAGCGGAAAGTAAATTGCACATGTAGTAAATAGAGGTGGAGAAGAGCAAACGCAATTTGGAGACACGGAGATTTTTCTCGTGGTTCCGATAGGTGGTGCTATCGTCAATCCACGTTGATGGAGACTTCAACCCACGGAGGGTAACGGCTGCAAGAGTCCACGGAGGGCTCCACCCACGAAGGGTCCACGAAGAAGCAACCTTGTCTATGCCATCATGGCATTCGCCCACGGAGGACTAGCCTTACTCGGGGTAGATCTTCACGAAGTAGGCGATCTCCTTGCCCTTACAAACTTCTTGGTTCAACTCCACATCTTGACGGAGGCTCCCAAGCGACACCTAATCAATCTAGGAGGCACCACCCTCCAAAAGGTAATAGATGGTGTTGGTGATGATGAACTCCTTGCTCTTGTGCTTCAAATGATAATCTCCCCAACACTCAACTCTCCTCACTGATTTGGCTGTGGTGGAAGAAAGGATTGAGTGGAAAGCAACTTGGGAAGGCTAGAAATCAAGTTTCATATGGTGGGAGTGGAGCAACTTGATCTCAACACAAGGGTAGGTAGTTTTCTTCTTAGAAATGTAAGGTAGGAGTGGTAGTTCTTTCGATGGATCTCTCCACGAATGAAGAGGAGGTGGAGGGTATTTATAGCCTCCACACAAAATCCAACTGTTACACACATTTGACCAATCTCGGTCGGACGAAGTTGACAACTCGGTGAGACCGAAAGTTCAAATCTTGTGAACGTTGGGATTTTCGGTGGGACCGAAAATACAATCTCGGTGAGTCCGATTCTTCCAAAGACTAGAGTTTGCCATTCTCGGTGGGACCGACTTTATCATCTCGGTGACACCGATATGATGATGAAGGTTCTGAAGCTTGGCAACACTAGTTTCGTGAGACCGAGTTTGGAATCGGAAAACCGAAATTACTAGGGTTTGGCTTTGTGGTGAGGTGGTTCATCTCGGTGTGGACTGAGTTTATGGAATCGGTGGGACCGAGATTACTTATGAGTGTATGTTGGAATGAAATATTGCTGATGGTTTGGGAGATAAATCACTAAGCACTTTGAGCAACCAGATCATTATCATAACCTCATCCCCTTTTAATAGTATTGGCTTTCATATAGACTCAATGTGATCTTGGATCACTAAACCAAAAATAGAGTCTTGAGCTTTTGCCAATGCTTTCCTTAGCATTTTGAGGGGTCCACATCTTCAGTCATTGCCATACCCATATCACTGAACTTTCTGAAATGATTCTCAAGAAACTGTTAGTTCAATGATATATATGTTGTTATTAATTACCAAAACCACCCGGGGATTAGTTGCACTTTCAGATGGTTATGTTTCCTGACCATAGACATGTGTTGTCATTTGATGAACAGGATCACATCATTAGGAGAATGATGTGATGGACATGACCCATCCGTTAGCTTAGCATCATGATCGTTACAGTTTCATTGCTACTGCTTTCTTCATGACTTATACATGTTCCTCAGACTATGAGATTATGCAACTCCTGAATACCGAAGGAACACTTTGTGTGCTATCAAACATCACAACGTAAATGGGTGATTATAAAGATGCTCTACAGGTGTCTCTGAAGGTGTTTGTTGGGTTGGCATAGATCGAGATTAGGATTTGTCACTCCATGTTTCGGAGAGGTATCTCTGGGCCCTCTCGGTAATGCTCATCAATATAAGCCTTCCAAGCAATGTGACTAATGAGTTAGTTGTGGTATGAAACATTACGGAACGAGTAAAGAGACTTGCCGGTAACGAGATTGAACTAGGTATGATGATACCGACGATTGAATCTCGAGCAAGTAACATACCAATGACAAAGGGAACAACGTATGTTGTTATGCGGTTTGACCGATAAATCTCTTCGTAGAATATGTAGGAGCCAATATGAGCATCTAGGTTCTGCTGCTGATATAGTAGCGCGTTCCAGAAAAGCACTGCTGATATAGTCAAGAGTAGTAGCGCGGGTACTGACCGCGCTACTACTAAGACTTAGCTGTAGCGCCGTACTAGTAGCGCGGCTGCCCGCGCTGTTGCTAGCCTCAAAACTCGCGCTACTACTAGGGTTTTCCCTAGTAGTGTATGGAGCTTTCATGCACTTATAGCTCTTAGTGCATTTGTTGCATGGCAACCCCTACTACTCACGTTGATATCAATTGATGGCAACCCCTACTACATCTCAATTGATGGCAACCCCTACTACTCGCGCTACTACTACTAGGGTTAGCCGCGTCGATGTGCGACTTTCTTACTTTTTTGTCTTCTTTATATTTATCCCTATCATCATACTCTATTCCACCCATAGTGCTATATCCATGGCTTGCGCTCATGTATTGCGTGAGGGTTGAAAAAGCTAAAGCGCGTTAAAAAGTATGAACCAATTGCTCGGCTTGTCATCGGGGTTGTGCATGATAAATACTTTGTGTTAAGAAGACAGAGCATGACAAGATTATATGACTTTGTTTTTTTCAACAAAGGGTGGATTTTATTGGCTCAAAAATGAAGCATCAAGTTGATACAAACACGATGAGAACACACCCGGCCTCTGCATAACTAAGATGCACACAGCCAACACCAACACACACAAAAACCCGCTAGCAAATAGCAAAGTCATATAAGACCAAAGCTATGCCTAAGCGAGAGAAAACCCCGAAGCGAACAATCCGCGATCGACAAACTACAATAATGACCATATCCACACCAACCATCTAATGACACCATAAGGACAATGGGGTTCTTCAACAACAACGCCTTCATAAAGGGAGCGATGCTCGAGCGTCGCCGTCACTTGATCCAACCACCAAAGGTCGGACTCTAAGTTTTCACCCTGAAGAATCAGTCTAAGCATATACGAGCAATGCCTACAACAAGGGAATGACGCAAAAACATCACCATTCCAATGTATGACCACTCATGTCAGACATAGGTTTTCACCTCGGAGCTCGAGACCGGGTACTCGAAAGCACCACCATCGAAGTCAATCATATATTGTTGCCACCGCTTTTCCACGATCCTAGCAGCTGCTCGCCGTTGTACAACCATATCCTCTGTGTCAAGTCGATGTCCATCGCTTGCATCTCGTCACCGAACAAAACCACCGGATCTTAAGAGAGTAATCCCCGCGAAGATCTTTTGGTGGCCATTGCAATCCGCAACGAGGCCGCCGCTGACCGGAGTGATCATCACATGGACCAACACCGTCGACGGAGCACATCACCCGTGAGTGCCATTTGGCCAAAGAGAGCCCTATCCAGGCCTATAGACCAAAAGCAGACATAACCGGATCTGGAAAGACAGATCTGTCCACCAGGCAAGAACCACGGCACCGCAGCCAACCTGGCCACAATACCATGGCCAAAATCCACCGAGGCGCCCCTATGCCAAAATCCAATGCTTAGCAGGAGAAATGCCGCCACAAAGCGCATGGATCTGGCCGTCGCGCTGCACCGGCCCTGCGCCTCCGGCACAGCCTCACCGCCATGCCGCCGGTAGTCGTCACCATGCCCCACAGGAGGACGTCGAGAACAGTCGCCGGTCGCCGCGACCCAGCCGAGTCCCGACGCGTGCCGACGTGCCGCCCAAAGCTGGCGCCCTACAGATCAGAGGCCGTCGCGAGAAGGCGCCCCGCCGCCGCCATCGGCCGCGTGAGCTTTGCCAGCGTCGTCCTCCAGCAACGGCGCGGCGAGGCATGTAGAAAGGAGCGGCGGCGGTGCTAGCAACCGCGTTCCGCCCGAGTCGCCCAGGGCCAGGCTACCGCGCACTCCTGGTGTCCTCACGTGTGTTTGTGTGTTTTTAGGGATAGCTTTCTTTAGCGTTGATATTTTGAAAGACATGATTGTTTGTTGGGATGCCTGAGTATTGATGTCTTTATGTCAAATTATAGACTAGTGCTTTGAATCACTTATGTCTTAATATTCATGCCATGACTAGATATATGATCAAGTTTATGCTAGGTAGCATTCCACATCAAAAATTATCCTTTTTATCATTTACCTACTCGAGGACGAGCAGAAATTAAGCTTGGGGATGCTGATATGTCTCTGTCGTATCTATAATTTTTGATTGTTTCATGCCAATATTATTCAACTTTTACATACTTTTCGCAACTTTTTATATGATTTATTTGGACTAACTTACTTATCCAGTGCCCAGTGCCAGTTCCTGTTTGTTGCATGTTTTTGTATTGCAGACAATCCATATAAAACAAAGTCCAAACGTGATGAAACTGTACGGAGAATTATTTTGGAATATTTGTGAATTTTAGGAGGTGGAATCAACGTAAATGGAGGACCGAGGCCACCACAACCCACCAGGGCGCGCCACCAGGCCTAGGCATGCCCTGGTGTATCGTGCCCTCCTTGAATGTTGGTTGGAGCTATACTTTGGGTGCAAGGAAGCTTATATCCGGGGAAAAAATGTGTAAAAAGATCAGCGCAATCGGAGTTATGGATCTCCGAGAATTTAAGAAATCGTGAAAGGCCAGATTTGGAGAGCGCGAAACAATAGAGAACAGAGAGGGAGATCCAATCTCGGAGGGGCTCCCGCCCCTCCGCCGCCATGGAGACCATGGAAGAGAGGGGGAACCCTCCTCCCATCTTGGGGGGAGGCCAAGGAAGAAGAAGAAGAAGGAGGGGGCTCTCTCCCCCTCTCTCCCGGTGGCGCAGGAACACCGCTGGGGCTAGGATCGTGATGACGATCTTCATCAACAATCTTGCTACCGTCAACACCAACTCTCTCCCCCTCTATGCAGCGGTGTAACACCCTATCCCCGTTGTAATATCTACTTCAACATGGTGCTCAACTCCATATGTTATTTCCCAATGATATTTGGTTATCCTATGATATTTGAGTAGATCTGTTTTGTCCTATGGGTTAATCATGATCTTGGTTGGTATGATTGTTTATTTTTTATGATGTCCTATGGTTCCTTCCATCTCGCACAAACGTGAGGGGCCCCCGCTGTAGGGTGTTGCAATATGTTCATGGTTTGCTTATTGTCAGTGTTGCGGGGGTGACAACAGCCTAAACACGGATAAGTGGGTTATGGCGTATGGGAGTAAAGAGGACTTGATACGTAATGCTATGGTTGGGTTTCACGACCTTAATGATCTTTAGTAGTTGCGGATGCTTTCTAGAGTTCCAATCATAAGTCCATATGATCCAAGTAGAGAAAGTATGTTAGCTCATGCCTCTCCCTCATATAAAATTGCAAGAATGATTACTTGTAATTGTTATCGATTGCCTAGGGACAAATGACTTTCTCATTGACAAAAGCTATCCACTTTTATTACCTCGCAATTTATTCATAGTTTTATTCTCGCAAAGTACTCGTAATTTTATTGTTGCAAAATAGTTTCATACTTGTTCTAGGTAAAGAAAACGTCAAGTGTCCGTAGAGTTGTATCAGTGGTCAATAGAACTTGAGGGAATAGATGTTCTGCCTTTAGCCCCTCATTGGGTTCGACACTCTTATTTATCAAAGAAGGCTACAAACAACCCCCTATAGTTGTGGGTTATCATTGCACCAGTCCATAGATGGATCGCTGGAGCTTGCACACCCTTTTAGCATCTTTAGGATCGACAAAACCTTCTGGTTGCATCATATACACTCTTCTTTTAAGAAATCCATTAAGGAATGCAACTTTGACGTCCATTTGCCAAATTTCATAATCATAAAATGCATCAATTGCTAACATGATTCGGACAGACTTAAGCATCGCTACAGGTGAAAAAGTCTCATCATAGTCAATCCCCTGAACTTGTCGAAAAACCTTTTGCAACAAGTCGAGCTTTGTAAATAGTGATATTACCATCAGCGTCTGTCTTCCTCTTGAAGATCCATTTTTTCTCAATGGCTTGCTGACCATTGGGCAAGTCCACCAAAGTCCACACTTTGTTATCATACATGGATCCCATCTCAGATTTCATGGCCTCAAGCCATCTGTCGGAATCTGGGGTCATTATAGCTTCTTCATAGTTCGTAGGTTCGCCATGGTCTAATAACATGACCTCCCGGACATGATTACCATACCACTCTGGTGCGGAACGTGCTTTGTTCGACCTACGAAGTCCAGTAGTATCTTGATCTGAAGTTTCATGATCATCACCATTAGCTTCCTCTCTAGTTGGTGTATGCATCACAGGAACAGATTTCTCTGATGTGCTACTCTCCAATTCAAGAGAAGGTACAATTACCTCATCAAGTTCTACTTTCCTCCCACTCACTTCTTTCGAGAGGAACTCCTTCTCTAGAAAGGATCCATTCTTAGCAACAAATATCTTGCCTTCGGATCTGTGGTAGAAGGTGTACCCAATTGTTTCCTTAGGGTATCCTATGAAGACGCACTTCACCGATTTGGGTTCGAACTTATCAGGCTGAAGACATAAGTGTCACGACCCCAAACTTTAAGAAACGACAACTTAGGTTTCTTGCCAAACCATAGTTCATACGGTGTCGTCTAAACGGATTTAGATGGTGCCCTATTTAACGTGAATGCGGCTGTCTCTAATGCATAAACCCAAAACAATAGTGGTAAATCGGTAAGAGACATCATAGAATGCACCATATCCAATAAAGTACGGTTACGACATTCGAACAGACCATTACGCTGTGGTGTCCAGGTGGCATGAGTTGTGAAACAATTCCACATTGTTTTGAATGAAGGCTTAACTCGTAACTCAAATATTTGCTTCCGTGATCAGATCGTAGAAACTTTATTTTCTTGTTACGATGATACTTCACTCTGAAATTCTTTGAACTTTTCAAATGTTTCAGACTTGTGTTTCATCAAGTAGATATCCCCATACCTACTCAAAACATCTGTGAAGGTCCAAAAATAATGATACCTGCCGCGTGCTTCAACACTCATCGAACTTCATACATCGGTATGTATTATTTCCAATAAGTCATCAGCTTGCTCCATTGTTCCAAAGAATGGAGTTTTAGTCATCTTTCCCATGAGGCATGGTTCGCAAGTATCAAATGATTCATAATCAAGTGATTCCAAAAGTCCATCTGTATGGAGTTTCTTCATGCGTTTCACACCAATATGACCTAAACGGCAGTGCCACAAGTATGTTGCACTATCATTATCAACTTTGCATCTTTTGGCATTAATATTATGAATATGCGTATCGCTACGATCGAGATTCAATAAACCATTCACATTGGGTGTATGACCATAGAAGGTTTTATTCATTTAAACAGAACAACAATTATTCTCTAACTTAAATGAATATCTGTATTGCAATAATCTTGATCTAATCATATTCATGGTCGACGCAAACACCAAATAACATTTATTTAGGTTCAACACTAATACCTAAGGTAGAGAGAGTGTCCCATGGTGATCATATCAACCTTGGAATCACTTCAAACACACATCGTCATGTCGCCCTTAACTAGTCTTTGTTTATTCTGCAACTCCTGTTTCGAGTTACTAATCTTAACAACTGAACCGGTATCAAATACCCAGGCGTTACTACAAACACTAGTAAAGTACACATCAATAACATGTATATCAAATATACCTTTGTTCACTTTGCCATCCTTCTTATCTTTCAAGTATTTGGGGTAGTTTCGCTTCTAGTGACCATTCCCTTTGTAGTAGAAGCACTCACTTTCAGGCTTAGGTCCATATTTGCTTCTTCACGGGAGTGGAAACTTGCTTGCCATTCTTCTTGATGTTCCCTTTCTTTCCCTTTGCCCTTTTTCTTGAAACTAGTGGTCTTGTTAACCATCAACACTTGATGCTCTTTCTTGATTTCTACCTTCACCGATTTCAGCATCGCGAAGATCTCGGGAATCATTTTCGTCATCCCTTGCATATTATAGTTCATCACAAAGTTCTAGTAGCTTGGTGATAGTGACTAGAGAATTCTGTCAATCACTATCTTATTTGGAAGACTAACTCCCACTTGATTCAAGCGATTGAAGTACTCAGACATTCTGGGCACATGCTCACTGGCTGAGCTATCCTCCTCCATCTTGTAGGCAAAGTACTTGTCAGAGGTCTCATACCTACCGACACCAGCATGAGTCTGAAATACCAATTTCATCTCTTGGAACATCTCATATGTTCCGTGGCATTCAAAACATTTTTGAAGTCCCAGTTCTAAGCCGTAAAGCACGGTGCACTAAATTATTAAGTAGTCATCATATCGAGCTTGCCAAACGTTCATAACATCGACATCTGCTCCTGCAATAGGTCTATCACCTAGCGGTGCATCAAGGACATAATTCTTCTATGCAACAATGAGGATAATCCTCAGATCATGGACCCAGTCCACATCATTGCTACTATCATCTTTCAACTTAGTTTTCTCTAGGAACATATCAAAAATAGGGGGGCTATATCGCGAGCTATTGATCTACAACATAGATATGCAAAAACTGTTAAGACCAAGTTCATCATAAATTTAAATTCAAGTAATCAAATTACTAATGAACTCCCAATTAAATTAACACCCCTCAAGTTATTTAAGTGATACACGATCCAAATCAACTAACCCATGTCCGATCATCACGTGAGATGCGGTAGTCATCAATGGTGAACATATCTATGTTGATCATATCTACTATATGACTCACGTTCGACCTTTCGGTCTCCAGCGTTTCGAGGCCATGTCTGTACATGCTAGGCTCGTCAAGTTTAACCCAAGTATTCTACATATGCAAAACTGTCTTACACCATTTTTATGTGAATGTAGAGTCTATCACACCCGATCATCACGCGGTGTCTCAAAACGACGAACTTTCACAACGGTGCATACTTGGGGAGAACAATTATTTCTTGAAATTTAGTGAAGGGCTCATCTTATAATGCTACGGTCGTTCTAAGCAAAATAAGATGCATAAAAGATAAACATGACATGCAATCAAAATATGTGCCATGATATGGCCATCATCATCTCATGCTTTTGATCTCCATCTCCAAAGCATCATTAGGATCTCCATCATCACTAGCTCGACACCTTGATCTCCATTGTTGCGTCGTGGTCGTCTCACCAACTATTGCTTCTACAGCTATTGCTAACGCATAGCGATAAAGTAAAGCAATTACATGGCGTTTGCATTTCATACAATAAAGAGACAACCATAAGGCTCCTGCCGGTTTCCTGATATCTTACAAAACATGACCATCTCATACAATAACGTATATCACCTGACCATATCACATCACAACATGCCCTGCAAAAACACGTTAGCCGTCCTCTACTTTGTTGTTGCAAGTTTTACGTGGCTGCTACGGGCTTCTAGCAAGAACCATTCTTACCTACGAAAAAACCACAACGGTGTTTCGTCAAGTTTTTTATTTCAACCTTCTTCAAGGACCGGCCGTAGTCAAATTCGATTCAACTAAAGTAGGAGAAACACACACCCGCAAGCCACCTTTATGCAAAACTAGTTGCATGTCAGTAGGTGGAACCGGTCTCATGTGCGTGGACATGTAAGGTTGGTCCGGGCCGCTTCATCCTGCAATACCGCTGAATCAAAATAAGGCGTTGGTGGTAAGCAGTATGACTATCACCGCCGGCAACTCTTTGTGTTCTACTCGTGCATATCATCTACGCATAGACCTGGCTCAGATGCCACTATTCGGAAATGTTGCATGGAAAACAAAAAGAATTTCTACGCACACGCAAGATCTATCATGGAGATGCATAGCAACGAGAGGGGGAGAATTTTTCTATGTATCCTCATAGACCGTAAGCGGAAGCGTTTTACAACGCGATTGATGTAGTCAAACTTTCTTCGTGCTCCAACCGATCTAGTACCGAACGCACATCACCTCCGCGTTCTGCACACATTCAGCTCGATGACGTCCTCGACCTTGTTGATCCCGAAAGACGGCGAGGTAGTAGATGAGTTCCGGCAGCATGATGGCGTGGCGACGGTGATGGTGAAGTTATCTCCGCAGGGCTTCGCCTAAGCATTATGAAAATATGACCGGGGGTGTAAACGGTGGAGGGTGGGCACCGCACACAGCTAGGCAATTGTCTGGTGTGTGCTAGGTGACCCCCTCCCACATATATATAGTTGGGAGGAAGGGGAAGCCATAGGAGGCACCCAAGTAGGAGGAATCCTACTTGGAGTCCCTCCCAAGCCGCGCCCCCTGCCATATAACCGAGGGGGGAGGAAAGATGGGGGAGAGGGAAGGAAGGGGGAGTCCTACTCCACACTTTCCTTTCCCTTCCCCTATTTCCTTATCCTCCTAGGCCAGCTTGCTATGGGGGGCGCACCAGCCCCTTGTGGCTGGTGCGTTCCCTCTCTTGGCCCATAAGACCCATATCTTTTGCCGGGGGTGCCCGGAACCCCTTCCGACAACCCGATAAGTACCCGGTGTCGTGGTTCTAAGCCTAACAGTAGAATAGGGGGGTAGGTATGGAGAGGCAAGATCCTAGCTATGGAGTAGTTGTATACGCAAGGGATTTATGAGTTCAGGCCCTTCTCGGAGGAAGTAATAGCCCTACATCTCGGAGCCCAGAGGCGGTCGACTGGATTATATGCGTATGAGTTACAGGGGTGCGAACCCTTCTGCCTGTGGAAGGGGGTGGCTTATATAGAGTGCGCCAGGACCCCAGCTAGCCCACGTAGCGTAGGGTTCAATGTACATAAAGGTCTGGCGTTACTGGTAACACCCTACATAAAGTGCTATCATGGCCATAAAGACTACTTAATAACAGACCGTTTAGGTGCAGAATGACCCTAGACCTCCTGGTGGTCGAGTGAGTCTTCATGGTCGATTGTCTTCGAGTCTGTCGAGTGGAATCCTTCCAGGTCGACTGGAAGGCAGTTTCTTCTAAAGATGTCCTTGGGGAGGGTACCTTGGACAGGTTCATGACCCTACCCTAGGTACATGACTTCATCATTGGCCCCCAAATGGATCGAGGCTTGAGTGAGGAAGGAGTTGAGAATTTTTCCGACCTGTTTTTCGTGTTGCGAGTGTGTATTACCTTGGATCAATGACTTTTTAGTGATGGTGTCAACTTCTCTTTCAGTCGCCTTGATCCACTCTTTACATCTGTCGAGTGAACTTTATGAACTTGGAGATTTTTGAGCGACGGATCGGAGGAAATCTGCCGTCTGACAAGTTGCTCTGCTGTTAGCGGATTTAGCGGGATCCGAATTTCGGGAAGCGCGCGAAGCGGAGAAGGCCGCGGTACTCGGATGGGATAAGGCAAAGACGCCTCGATCTCCATGCCACCTTTTTCGCCACGTATCGCACACGCGACTGTTGCGGGATTTGACAGGATCGCCCGGGCCTACCAGTCAGCCACTCGGAAGCGACTTCATATAAGGCGCCGGACGGGTTTTTTGAACAGTGCGCCCTCATTTTCTCCTCCCTCTTCCTCAGATTCATCTGCTGCGCTCGCCACCTGCTCAGCGCTGCTGCTCTGTGCCTGCTTTGCCGGCGACAATGGTGAAGGAGAAGACGGCGGCTTTGGAGCGGGCGAAGAAGGCGACGGCGAAGGCGAAGGGGAGAGCGACCTGTCACGCCCAATATGCGACCCTATCCAAAAGGAACTCGAAGGTCCCACCAAGGATAGACCCGCATATTGGAACACTTTTGCAAGGTGGATATCATTACATCAACATTACATAATAGATGGGGATACATACAAAAGGCACACAATGCCACACTAATACAACATCACCATACAAGAGATCAACATCCGACTACGGATGAATCATAAACAGAAACTCAAACAATATCCACCCTGCTAGCCCAGGCTGCCGACCTGGAATCTATCCCCTGATCGAAGAAGCAGAAGAAGAACTCAACGCAAGCAAGCATCGCTCTCGCGTCATGATCATCGCATAACCTGTTCCTCGCAATCGTTGTTGTAGTAATCAGGAGCCACGAGGACTCAAAGCAATCCCATTACCATGGGTATCAAGACTAGCAAAGCTTAATGGGAAAGGAAGGGGTAAAGTGGTGAGGTTGCAGCTGCGGCTAATCAAGTACGGTGGCTAACATACGCAAATGAGAGCGAGAAGAGAAGCAAAGGAACGGTCGTCAACTAGTAATGATCAAGAGGTGATCCGAACACCTACTTACGCCAAACATAACCCGAAACCGTGTTCACTTCCGGACTCCCGAGAAGAGACCATCACGGCTACACACGCCGTCGATGCGTTTTAATTCGGATCTGGTGTCAAGTTATCTACAACCGGACATTAACAAATTCCCATCTGCCACATAACCGCGGGCACGGCTCTCGAAAGTTTAAACCTGCAGGGTGTCCCAACTTAGCCCATGACAAGCTCTCGCGATCAACGAAGAATAGACCTTCTCCCAGGAAGACCCGATCAGTCTCGGAATCCCGGTTTACAAGACATTTCGACAATGGTAAAACAAGACCAGCAAAGCCGCCCGATGCACCGACAATCCCGAAGGAGCTGCGCATATCTCGTTCTCAGGGCACACCGGATGAGCAAGACGTCGGGTTGGCATAGACCCTGGTTGCCCAGGGGGCGCCGGACATTGCTCGGCTTGGACCAACACTTAGACAAGCATTGGCCCGGGGGGGGCTAATAATAAAGATGACCCTTGGGTTAATTACTCCCAAGGGAAAGGTAGGTGGTGGTGAGGCAAATGGTAAAACCAAGGTTGGGTCTTGCTGGACAAGTTTTATTCAAAGCGAACTGTCAGGGGGGTCCCATAAATCACCCGACCGCGTTAGGAATGCAAAATCCGGGAACATAACACCGGTATGACGGGAACTAGGGCGGCAAGAGTGGAACAAAACACCAGGCATAAGGCCAAGCCTTCCACCCTTTACCAAGTATATAGATGCATTAATAATATAAGAGATATTGTGATATCCCAACCAAAATCATGTCCACCATGGAGAAATCTTCAACTTCACCTGCAGCTAGCAATGCTATAAGAGGGGCTGAGCAAAGCGGTAACATAGCCAATCAATGGTTTGCTAGGAATGGTGTCAAAGGTTAGAGGTTCATGGCAATATGGGATGGCTTGATAAACAGGTAATAGGTAGCGCAGCATAGCGATAGAACGAAGCAACTAGCATAGCAATGATAGTAGTGAGATCCAGGGTAGCGGTCATCTTGCCTGAAATCCCGCAAGGAAGAAGAACGAGTCCATGAAGAAAATGAAGCCACGAAGACGAACCACACGTAGACGAACGCATCCTCACGATCGCAACAAAACAGGAACTATCGAGAATAAGCACACAACATGGTAAACACACCACACATGAACAAGGCATGATGCATGACCAAGCTACATGAAGCTACTCATGGCAAGATATGATGCAAACAAGAACAACACATCAAGGCAAGTTTAAATGAGGCCGGGAACAACATATAACAATTCCGGTAAGTCCTCATATGCAAATTTCGAAATTGGTCCAGAACTGAATAAACCTTATGTTCAAGTTGTTAAACAGCAAGTTAAGATGCACCAAGATGATCTACACGAAATTCTAGTCAAGTTACATATAAAGTTCATTAGATTCGGAGCTACGGTCTAGAAGATATGAGCAAAACAAGTTAAACATGGCATTGATGCAAAATGCATACAAACATCAAGAAAACACCTCAAAACAAGGATGCAACATGATAATATGGAACTACATGCAAAATCAAGCAAGTTTCATATAGAGCACACTCAAAACGGAGCAACGGTGCAACACATACACTCTATACAAGCCATAACAACAATCTGTCCATAACAGCAACTAGGCATCTTACAAGCATCAAAACAACATGCTACAGCACCCCAACATAATAACAAAAGGCATGGGCATGAAGTACAGGTAAAGGAAAACAAAACATGAACACTGAGCTATCTCCAAAAACATCTAGAACATGCTCAAAAGGACATGGAGATATTGCAAATAATAACAGTTTCAGGCTTTGCAGAAATAACATCAGGTTGCAATGTTTAGAGCAAGAAAACAACATGTTACAGGAACTTATCATGGCAAACAAAGGCCTGGCATGAACCTACTAATAGCATAGATCAAAAGTCCCTTACTGACCATGAGCCAAAAAGGCATAGAAAATATGATGGCACCCATGTAAACATGGCAAGTTATATTACAGATTCAAACATGGCAGGAACAACAATAAGTAGGCATGTTCGTGAGCTTGAACCACTCACCACAGAGCAATAAATGGCATGGCAAGGCAACCAACAGTAAGAAGGCATGTTTATGAAGCTAGGCATGGCAAGAGCAAGGTCATAGGATGCATGGATCACTAGGAAACAATCATGGACACATTGAATTTCATGTTAACAGGTTGACAGCAACATTATCAAGCAACTTTGGAGCAAGATTACAACAATCTACAGCCAGCTATAAATGCTACCAGGGGCATGAATGGATATAGCATGATATGTAGATCAAAACATGTTTATAGAACATCTCCAGATTATGCAAAGAATGATTAGTAGCAACATGTTAACATAGCAACAAAATATAACAGAATCTGTTAGGAAAACAGCAACAGCAACTACCCTACTTAACAAGCTTGATACACTCAGCACACAACTCACAAAAATACATGGTTGACACCTATGGAAATATGGCATGGCATAGATCAACATACATGTAGACATCAACCTCATAGGAAGCACACATCAAACATGGCAAAATGATAAATGAGCAAGTTATAACAGTTTCAGCAGATTAACATCAACACGCACTCTTCTAACAGCATTTCGGGCATCAAGATGAGCTCAAATGAAAATGATGCAATGGAATGAAATGAAGTACTCGTCGATACGAACAATTTGACATATTACACGCACGAAACGGAGCTACGGGTGCAGAGATGTGATGCGATGAACATGGCATGTTTATGCAATAAAATCTGGGACAGTGAAACGGGGGCAACCTGCGGGTTTGCACGGTTTACGAGGCGGCGGCGCGAGCTCGCTGGAGAGTTCGCCGGAGGAGGCCGGGGATGGCCGGAGGTGCTCGGGGAGGCCGGATCCGGGCCGGATCTCGCCGGATCAGGCCGGATCCCGGCGAGGGGAGGCGACGGGGGCGGCAGGGTGACGCAGGCGGCGAGGCTGGGAGGCGCGGGCGGCGGCCTGCTGGCGCCCGCTGGGCGGCGAGGAAAGGCAGGCGGCGCGCTGGCGGCGGAGGCGGCAGGGGCGGCGCCGGAAGAAGAGGTGCGGGCGTGAGGCCTCGGCGGCGGTGGTGAAGGCCGACGGCGAAGCGGCGGAGGCGGCGAAGCGGCGGGAGAGGCACCGGCGGTGAGGTCCGAGGCGGCGAGGCGGCGGACGCCGGCGACGAAGCGGCGGCGGGCGCTCTGGGCATGGGGCGATGGTGGCGAAGGGCGACGGGCCGCAGGGGCATGCTGGCGCTGGCGGCGGGCGGGCGCTGCTGGTGGCTGGGGCCACGTGGCGGACGGCGATTCGCGGGGGCAAGGCGGCGGACATGTCCGGCTCTGTCTGGACGTGTCCGGCGGCGCGGAGAGGAGCGGGGCTAGGGTTTGGAGGGTTTCATCCGCGAATTTCGGAGGGGGAGGCATATTTATAGGTAGAGGGAGCTAGGAGAGTCCAAATGAGGTGCGGTTTTCGGCCACGCGATCGTGATCGAACGACCGAGAGCTTGGAGGGGAGTTAGATTGGTTTTGGGCCACTTTGGAAGGGGTGTTGGGCTGCAAACAAAAGAGGGCTTTGCGGTTACCCGGTTAACCGTTGGAGTATCAAACGACCTCCAAATGGCACGAAACTTGACAGGCGGTCTACCGGTGCTATACCAAGGCCGCTTGGCAAACCTCGGTCCATTCTGAGAACGTTTAACACCCGCACACGAAAGGAGACAAGAAGGGGACGCCGGGTGAGATAGGAGCGCCGGATTGCAAAACGGACAACGGGGAAAATGCTCGGATGCATGAGACGAACACGTATGCAAAATGAAATGCACATGATGACATGATATGAAATGCATATGATGACATGACAAACTGCAACACGCAAGCAAATGACATGGCAATGACGGCGAATAACTGGTAGACACCTGGCGCAACGAATCCGGGGCGTTACAACACTCCTCCACTAACAAGAGATCTCGTCCCGAGATCTTAGGACCGAGACGGAAGGGAAAAAGGGATGAGGTGAAACCAGAACTCAAGAGAAGAAACAAAGAATTGAGAGCACTCGAGAAGAAGAGAGGAACGATGAGAATGACGAGAACCAAAAGCTCACGGGATTAGATAGACTATGAAATCACTCGTTCTAACCGGAGTGGTTAGAATGAGAAAAGAAACGAATAAGACTGAAAGGATTTAGGCAACACTTCGGCTGAACATGGAAGGATTAGAACAAGAACTTGAGAGGATGGAATGATACTTGATGAACTCTTGAAGAATGAATTAAATCATGAATAACCACCATGAAGACTCCGGTAACAAAAGATGATGAGCTAGAATGAAGGATGAAAGAATAAGATTAAATCTTACGATGATTTAGATGGAGGTTCCGACGAGATGGCCGAGGAAATTTGAACTCCGGAAAAGAAAAGATGAAAGCACTTGGAACTAGAATTTATTCATTAAGAATAAGCTCTGAAGGAAAAGATTACTCACTTGGATGAAATAAGAATAAGATTTATTGTATGCTTATCCTTCACCAAATAAAATTGATGACACGCAATGGATTTTGCATACTACTTATTCTTCTTGAAAGAGAATTGAGAAGTGACATATCGCAAACTTGAGAAGGTCTTCATGAACCACCGGTAGGATAGAAAAGAACGAATGGATTAAAAGGATAATCAAGGAAAAAAGAATCTGAAAGAACCACCGTAAGAATTCGAAAATGACTGACGAAAGAGAATGAATCACCGAGAAGAATTAGAGGACAAATATGCTAGAGGGGATTTAGATGGAAAAGAACAAAGAGATCATGAGCTGATTGAAGAATACTTGAACGAAGCACCAGAAGAATGTTGAGACGAACGAAGGGGCACGGATATAGAATAATTGGGGAAAGAATCTGAAAACTTGGAACGAAGCAATATTCTCAAAAGATGGCCTCCGGATGATCGAGACGGCAAAACAACTCCTGAAATACTCCGGATGGATAAAACAAATTGCACGACTGGAAACAATTTGAGCGGATAGCATCAAGCTAGCGACATGAATCTTCGGGAGAACGGACAAGATTTAAGAGAAATCTTCTTCTTTGGTCTTCAAATGACGATGAGAAACACCACCAAAATTACTGAGATACTCCGAGAGAATGAAAAGCAAAGAGGTTGAGCCAACAATGAAAAGAATTTGAAAACGATCTTGGAGAAGACATGTGACTGATGGAATCCATTCTTACGTCACACTCGAAAAGAATTTGAGAATAACTCCGGGAGAATTAGAAGAGTCAGGTAAGATCCTGGGAAAAGACCTGTGGGTTAGGGCCCACTGAAGAGAGAAAACACCATTTGAAAGGGATGTTGAATAGATAGATGATGCGCCGGGATGATTGAAATATTTGAATTATTCCGGTGCATCATACTCCGGAAGGATAAAATGGCGAGAGGCGAACGAGCAAAGGGAAATACTTGAGCCAAGAGAAAGAATAAGATCAACCCGAAAAACTTGAATTAAGTCTACCGGAAAAGAAAAAGAGATGAAGAATGACGAACGAGACGAGAATTCACCGGTTGAAATAATTGAGGGAAGACTGAAGAGGCTCCGTGCGAATGAAATAGATGGTCGAAAGAGACTCAAACTCCAGGAAGAAGAGGGTGGGAGGGTGGGAAAACAAAGGCAACTTGGAAGGGGAAACCGACGAATATCTTGAAGAGAAAACACCGGTTAAAATCGTTGAGGAAAGAAGGCAAAGACTTCTCACGAGTAGGATGGATACTCGATTACGGACTCTGGTTTGGAGAAGAAGAAGGGAGGGAGGGTGGGAAAAACAAGGACAACTTCGGATAGAGAAACAACATCGATCGAAAAGAGCTGAGGATTGATCTCCGAAAGACAAAGAGGTTCGAATCAGCTTGACGAGGAATGCACCGGATGAAAGAGCTGGGGAACAACGATCGGAAAAACCAACTGCGTGAACCTAAAGAAAAATTTGAATGGGAAGAGGAGTAATTCAAAACACCTACGTCTAGATTCCTCACGAGGAGAGCGATTTAAGGGCAGAGGAGTAAAAGAATTCCTACTCCGATATAACTAGACTCAAAACAGTTTTCTTCTAGACTCAACAACGGCCAAACTACACGATCAATCAAGGGGGGCTCCTAGGGTCGGTCGAGGCTCTGATACCAACTTGTCACGCCCAATATGCGACCCTATCCAAAAGGAACTCGAAGGTCCCACCAAGGATAGACCCGCATATTGGAACGCTTTTGCAAGGTGGATATAATTACATCAACATTACATAATAGATGGGGATACATACAAAAGGCACACAATGCCACACTAATACAACATCACCATACAAGAGATCAACATCCGACTACGGATGAATCATAAACAGAAACTCAAACAATATCCACCCTGCTAGCCTAGGCTGCCGACCTGGAATCTATCCCCTGATCGAAGAAGCAGAAGAAGAACTCAACGCAAGCAAGCATCGCTCTCGCGTCATGATCATCACATAACCTGTACCTGCAACTGTTGTTGTAGTAATCTGTGAGCCACGAGGACTCGGCAATCCCATTACCATGAATATCAAGACTAGCAAAGCTTAATGGGAAAGGAAGGGGTAAAGTGGTGAGGTTGCAGCAGCGGCTAAGCAAGTACGGTGGCTAACATACACAAATGAGAGCGAGAAGAGAAGCAAAGGAACGGTCGTCAACTAGTAATGATCAAGAGGTGATCCTGAACACCTACTTACGTCAAACATAACCCAGAAACCGTGTTCACTTCCCGGACTCCGCCGAGAAGAGACCATCACGGCTACACAAGCGGTTGATGCGTTTTAATTCATGATCGGTGTCAAGTTATCTACAACCGACATTAACAAATTCCCATCTGCCACATAACCGGGCACGGCTCTCGAAAGTTTAAACCCTGCAGGGTGTCCCAACTTAGCCCATGACAAGCTCTCGCGATCAATGAAGGAATAGACCTTCTCCCAGGAAGACCCGATCAGTCTCGGAATCCCGGTTTACAAGACATTTCGACAATGGTAAAACAAGACCAGCAAAGCCGCCCGATGCGCCGACAATCCCGATAGGAGCTGCGCATATCTCGTTCTCAGGGCACACCGGATGAGCAAGACGTCGGGTTGGCATAGACCCTGGTTGCCCAGGGGGCGCCGGACATCGCTCGGTTTGGACCAACACTTAGACAAGCATTGGCCCGGGGGGGCTAATAATAAAGATGACCCTTGGGTTAATTACTCCCAAGGGAAAGGTAGGTGGTGGTGAGGCAAATGGTAAAACCAAGGTTGGGCCTTGCTGGACAAGTTTTATCTAAAGCGAACTGTCAGGGGGGTCCCATAAATCACCCGACCGCGTTAGGAACGCAAAATCCGGGAACATAACACCGGTATGACGGAAACTAGGGCGGCAAGAGTGGAACAAAACACCAGGCATAAGGCCAAACCTTCCACCCTTTACCAAGTATATAGATGCATTAATAATATAAGAGATATTGTGATATCCCAACCAAAATCCTGTCCACCATGGAGAAATCTTCAACTTCACCTGCAGCTAGCAACGCTATAAGAGGGGCTGAGCAAAGCGGTAACATAGCCAATCAATGGTTTGCTAGGAATGGTGTCAAAGGTTAGAGGTTCATGGCAATATGGGATGGCTTGATAAGCAGTAATAGGTAGCGCAAAGCATAGCGATAGAACGAAGCAACTAGCATAGCAATGATAGTAGTGAGATCCAGGGTAGCGGTCATCTTGCCTGAAATCCCGCAAGGAAGAAGAACGAGTCCATGAAGAAGATGAAGCCACGAAGACGAACCACAAGTAGACAAACGCATCCTCACGATCGCAACGAAATAGGAACTATCGAGAAGAAGCACACAACATGGTAAACACACCACACATGAACAAGGCATGATGCATGACCAAGCTACATGAAGCTACTCATGGCAAGAGATGATGCAAACAAGAACAACACATCAAGGCAAGTTTAAATGAGGCCGGGAACAACATATAACAATTCCGGTAAGTCCTCATATGCAAATTTCGAAATTGGTCCAGAACTGAATAAACCTTATGTTCAAGTTGTTAAACATCAAGTTAAGATGCACCAAGATGATCTACACGAAATTCTAGTCAAGTTACATATAAAGTTCATTAGATTCGGAGCTACGGTCTAGAAGATATGAGCAAAACAAGTTAAACATGGCATTGATGCAAAATGCATACAAACATCAAGCAAACACCTCAAAACAAGGATGCAACATGATAATATGGAACTACATGCAAAATCAAGCAAGTTTCATATAGAGCACACTCAGAACGGAGCAACGGTGCAACACATACACTCTATACAAGCCATAACAACAATCTGTCCATTACAGCAACTAGGCATCTTACAAGCATCAAAACAACATGCTACAGCACCCCAACATAATAAAAAAAGGCATGGGCATGAAGTACAGGTAAAGGAAAACAAAACATGAACACTGAGCTATCTCCAGAAGCATCTAGAACATGCTCAAAGGGACATGGAGATATTGCAAATAATAACAGTTTCAGGCTTTGCAGAAATAACATCAGGTTGCAATGTTTAGAGCAAGAAAATAACATGTTACAGGAACTTATCATGGCAAACAAAGGCATGGCATGAACCTACTAATAGCATAGATCAAAAGTCCCTTACTGACCATGAGCCCAAAAGGCATAGAAAATATGATGGCACCCATGTAAACATGGCAAGTTATATTACAGATTCAAACATGGCAGGAACAACAATAAGTAGGCATGTTCGTGAGCTTGAACCACTCACCACAGAGCAATAAATGGCATGGCAAGGCAACCAACAGTAAGAAGGCATGTTTATGAAGCTAGGCATGGCAAGAGCAAGGTCATAGGATGCATGGATCACTAGGAAACAATCATGGAAACATTGAATTTCATGTTAACAGGTTGACAGCAACATTATCAAGCAACTTTGGAGCAAGATTACAACAATCTACAGCCAGCTATAAATGCTACCAGGGGCATGAATGGATAGAGCATGATATGTAGATCAAAACATGTTTATAGAACATCTCCAGATTATGCAAAGAATGATTAGTAGCAACATGTTAACATAGCAACAAAATATAACAGAATTTTTCAGGAAAACAGCAACAGCAACTACCCTACTTAATAAGCTTGATACACTCAGCACACAACTCACAAAAATACATGGTTGACACCTATGGAAAGATGGCATGGCATAGATCAACATACATGTAGACATCAACCTCATAGGAAGCACACATCAAACATGGCAAAAATGATAAATGAGCAAGTTATAACAGTTTCAGCAGATTAACATCAACATGCACTCTTCTAACAGCATTTCGGGCATCAAGATGAGCTCAAATGAAAATGATGCAATGGAATGAAATGAAGTACTCGTCGAGACGAACAATTTGACATATTACACGCACGAAATGGAGCTACGGGTGCAGAGATGTGATGCAATGAACATGGCATGTTTATGCAATAAAATCTGGGACGTAGTGAAACGGGGGCAACCTACGGGTTTGCACGGTTTACGAGGCGGCGGCGCGAGCTCGCCGGAGAGTTTGCCGGAGGAAGCAGGGGATGGCTGGAGGCGCTCGGGAGGCCGGATCGGGCGGATCTCGCGGATCGGCGGATCCCAGCGAGGGAGGCGACGGGCGGCAGGGCGACGCAGCGGCGTGGGGCCGGGAGGGCGGGCGGCGGCGCGGGTGCTCGGCGGGCGGCGAGGGCGAGGCGGCGGCGCTAGCTGCCGGCGGAGCGGGCAGGGGCGGCGCCGGGAGAAGAGGTGCGGCGCGGGCCTCGGCGTGTGCGAGGAGGCCGACGACGAAGCGGCGGAGGCGGCGAAGCGGCGGGAGAGGCGCCGTGGCGAGGTCCGAGGTGGCGGAGGCGGCGACGCCAGCAACGAAGCGGCGGCGGGCGCTGGCCGCGGCGCATGGGCGGGCGAAGCCGGGCGACGGGACGCTGGGGCGCTGGGGCTGGGGCTGCGGGCGGCGGCTGCAGTGCTGGGAACCACGTGGCAAACGGCGATTCGCCGGGGGCGCGGTGGCGGACATGTCCGGCTCCGTCCGGACGTGTCCGGCGGCGCGGAGAGGAGCGGGGCTAGGGTTTGGAGGGTTTCATCCGCGAATTTCGGAGGGGGAGGCATATTTCTAGGTAGAGGGAGCTAGGAGAGTCCAAATGAGGTGCGGTTTTCGGCCACGCGATCGTGATCGAACGACCGAGAGCATGGAGGGGAGTTAGATTGGTTTTGGGCCACTTTGGAAGGGGTGTTGGGCTGCAAACAAAAGAGGGCTTTGCGGTTACCCAGTTAACCGTTGGAGTATCAAACGACCTCCAAATGGCATGAAACTTGACAGGCGGTCTACCGGTGCTATACCAAGGCCGCTTGGCAAACCTCGCTCCATTCTGAGAATGTTTAACACCCGCACACGAAAGGAGACAAGAAGGGGACGCCGGGTGAGATAGGAGCACCGGATTGCAAAACGGACAACGGGGAAAATGCTTGGATGCATGAGAAGAACACGTATGCAAAATGAAATGCACATGATGACATGATATGAAATGCATATGATGACATGACAAACTGCAACACGCAAGCAAATGACATGGCAATGACGGTGAATAACTGGCAGACACCTGGCGCAACGAATCCGGGGCGTTACACGACCAGTCGGGGCGGATCCTAGTCGCGGTCCGGCCTGCCGCAAGGCTGGATCCAGGGAGACTGGATCTGCTCGACATCACCCAGAAGGACCTCGACGACTTGGCCAATGAAGTACTGATCCCCCACGGGTCAGCAAGGCTTCCGGGGACGGAGTGGCAGCCGTAGCCTCAGGAGGGTGAGTGTGTCCTCTTAGCCACCCATGTTGATCGCGGGTTTTCTCTACCGCCGAATCTTTTCTTTCAGGGGTTTCTGAACTTCTTTGGGGCACAACTCCATCACTTCACACCCAACTCCATTGCCTATCTCGCTGCTTTCGTGTCTTTGTGCGAAAACTTCTTGGGTTGTCGGTCGCACTGGGCCTTTTCAAACACATTTTCACCTATCGCTCTCAGACGGTGAAAAACGCTAGCCCGAGTGACGAGAAAACCCAAGTAATCCAGAAGTGCGGGGGTCTTGGGGTTCAGATGAGGAGTAAGAGTGCCTTTCCAGTCATGACCCTTCCCGAGTCAGTCCGAGGGTGGCAGTCGACCTGGTTCTACTACCAAGACCAGCCGACGCCAGGGCAGTCGACTGGCCTCCCCCTGTTCTCCATGGACCGAGTGAACAAGCCGTCCTCTCTGAAGGTGCTTCCGGAGGAGAAGGCTCAGGTTAGGATGTTGGTGGAGCGTGTAGTCCAGCTCATTCGCGACGGAGTGACTGGCATGGATCTTCTAGAGGTTTTGCTTCGATGGTGCATTCAGCCACTCCAATCCCGAGGCCACCCGATGTGGTTGTACTCTGGTACCGAAGACACCACTCGGGTCCACCCAGAGGAGGTAGACGACGCCACACCGGAGAGGTGGATGACTGCCATCACAGGGAACAAAGATAACCCCCGTGGAGCTAGGAGGATCCCACCACTCGACTAGTCTTACGAGCCAGACAAGGTCTGACCACTTATCTCCGACTGTGATCCTGTTTCATTCATTCTGTTTTGCTGCAAATCGGTCGATTGACTTTTGTCTTGTTTCGTTGTCTTCCAGATCACTAGTGAGATGTATTCGATGCCCAACGGGGCGCAAGTACAGACGAAGAGGAGGAAGGAAGCGGAGGCGAAAGTCAGGAGGAGTGGAAATCGGATGGCGAGGAGGGTGAAGAAGACGCTGGCTCTGACAAGGAAGAGGAGGAGGAAGTCCAGCCTCCCTGTACTGAAAGACGATCCAAGCTTGTCCATGACCCTGCAGTCGAGCGCGGCAAGGGGGTCGTGCCTGTTGTGCAGTCGACCAAACATCCTCGGACGACCTCTCCGGCGCCGACTGAGAAAGCACCGAAGCAACCCCGAGCGGCGTCATCAAAGCCGACGAAGGCCCTGCCGAAGATGAGGATGGTGATTCCCACTATTTCCGGGTAATGGCATAACTTGTGTTTTCTTGTTTCACATGGATTCACTCTTGGTCGATTCATTCGCTGACCGACTAATTTCTGAAACCACAGTGCTGCTACTTCTAAGACCTCGATCAAACATGAAGATCAAGAAATGGAGGACGCTGCCACTTCCAACCCTGGTATGATCCCTATAGTTTCGCTTTCGGTCGATAGGATCTTCATCTTTAACTTTTGAATCTTTTCTGCAGCTCCACCTAATATCATCATTGATCTCCCTGATGATGACGATGAGGAGCCAGTGAGGCAGAGGAGGAACAGGAAGACGTCTGCTGGCAAGACTGCTTAGGTTGTATCAGCACCTGATGCGCTGGTTCCGGAGGGGGGCAACGCCACTCGGACTACTATGTCCCTTATTGTGCCGCTGACGAGTGCTCGCCCTCCATCATCGAGTGCAGATCCGCCTTCTCTTTTTTCCACCCATCACGTCCCAGAGGACCAAGCAGGAGCTGCTAAAGAAGCTATACGTCAGGCGGGGGTCATGATGGAGCAAGTGAAGGCGATCCGAGACGCCAGTCAAGCGGCTTATGATGCAAGCTCGGCCCTTTAGAGCAATGTCCAGGTTAGTTGACCACTGCCTGTTCTGTTAGGATATGATACCTAACAATTTTTCGTACACCCACTGGGTGTGTCGATTGAAATGTCTGGATTGGTGGGGGCACGCTGAGTGCACCCACTGGGTGTAGTCCCCGAGGCTATGGTGGACTGCTGGCAGTCGACCATAGTCTTTATACGTTGAACTTTTTTTCTCTTTACTTTCTCCACTCGATCTGGTCGAATGGAATCATGGAACCAGTAGGGGCACGCTGAGTGCACCCACTGGGTGTAGTCCCCGAGACCGTGGTCGACTGCTGGCAGTCGACTATGGTCTTAAGAAGTCTCTCTTTTTTTTGAAGTTAACTGCTGGCAGTTAGTTATGTTTTAGGATCAAAACCTTTTTGTCTCTTTCGGTCGACTGATCGAACCGATTCGGTATAACCAGTGGGGGCACGCTGAGTGCACCCACTGGGTGTAGTCCCCGAGACTACAGTTAAATACTTTGATTCGGCTGTAGTCTTAGAAATACTAGGATCTATCTCTTAGTCACTCGGAAGTGACCTATCTTTGACGGCTGTCGATTGATCTTTCGCAGAAATCTTGCGAGCTTGTGGCTCGTTATACTGAGTTGGAGAACAAGCATATCCAGCTCGAACTTGATTTGAAGCTTGTCCAAGAGAACTTCACGAAGGCGAAGGAGGAGGCAAAAGGTATGTTTGGTGAGAACCTTGACGACTGCCCTTATTTCTTGTCCATTTCTGAGCTTGACCTCATTGTCATTTTGAAGATAAACTGAGGGATGCTCTGAAGAAGAAGGACCTTGACCTTGCCGAGGCGCAGAAAGCAGCTTCGGACAAGACGAAACTTGCAGAAGAAAAGCTTGCTTCAATCAGCAAACTTGAAGAGGAGAATACCAATCTGAAAGCTTCTCTCGACGCGGCCAACAAGGAGGCCAGTCGATTGAAGAATGACAAGATAGCCTTGAGTGATAAGGCTAGCGAACTGGTGGGAAAGAAGAACGACTTAGAGGCTTATCTGGGTGGGCTCGCCAAGAAGTTATTCCTCATGCTCGAAGGTAACCCCTTATATCCGACTGGTAATCACTGACTTATTGTAGGACTGTTAGCTTACTTTTAGGTTGTATCCACAGAATTCTGCCAAAACTTTGAAGAGGAGACTAGTCGAGTGGAGACTGGCTTGGATCCCATCAACTCTCCTGTGAAGGATGAAGCCTCCATGAACGTGCTCCGTCTCGAGTCTCGTGTTGCTGCTGTGGTCGACTATCTTGCGAGACTGAAGGTTGCAACATCGCGCATCGACACAGCACTCTGGCCAGGAGAAACACTTCCGAATGACCTCGAGTCTCTGATGGCTCGACTGAACAAAGTTCCAAGTCGAGTGCAAGAATGGAAGAAGTCTTCTGCCAGGTGTGGTGCCGATGTTGCTCTGTCTCTGGTCCGTGTTCACTGCAAGGACGCGCGGGAGGACAAGCTGGCGTCTCTCAAGGTGGCCAATACTAAGAAGCATGACTTCCGATCTTTCATGGAGACCTTGATTGCTGCTGCCACTCGGATCGCAGATGGAATCGACCTGGATGAGTTTGTCGCACCTTCCAGTCCTCCGCAGGAGGAGTAAAAAACTTCTATGCTTGATGCCTTAAATTTTCCTCAGAATGCCGAGTGGTTTTTCTAACCGGTAAACTTTAACAGGCTTGGTGCCTGAGCACTTCTGGATCCGAACGACGCTATCTGAACTTGGGTTCGCCATTGAATATGTTTGCATTTGCATTCGAATGAACATCGTCCTTTGCTCGGAATATATGCTAGTGTTTGTGATGCACTTTTGCAGGTAGGGATGAAGCACAGATTGCAATCGACTTGTACCTCGTCATCCTTGCAGAGTGGAATGAATCTCATACTTAGGCTGGCACTGGTTTGCAGCCAAGCCCCCGAGTGGAAAGTTTGCTCTCCACTCAGTAGGATTTTCAAAAACTTAGACGAGCACCGGGCTGCAGCTAAGCCCTCGAGTGCGAGGTTTGCTCTCCACTCGGTAGGATTTTCAAAAACTTAGGCAAGCACTGGGCTGCAGCTAAGCCCCCGAGTGGGAGGTTTGCTCTCCACTTGGTAGGATTTTCAAAAACTTAGGCGAGCACTGGGCTGCAGCTAAGCCCCCGAGTGGGAGGTTTGCTCTCCACTCGGCAGGATTTTCAAAAACTTAGGCTAGCACTGGGCTGCAGCTAAGCCCCCGAGTGGGAGGTTTGCTCTCCACTCGGTAGGATTTTTGTGGCGTACCTCTGAAGGAGAAGGTGACAGTCGACCTGCGCCTCGTCCACCTTGTGGGTCACACGTTGTATTTGTGGCGTAGCTCGAAAGGAGAAGGTAGCAGTCGACCCGCGCCTCGTCCTCCTTGCGGAGCGCAAGTTGTATTTGTGGCGTAGCTGGGAAGGAGAAGGTAGCAGTCGACCCGCGCCTCGTCCTCCTTGCGGAGCGCACGTTGTATTTGTGGCGTAGCTCGGAAGGAGAAGGTAGCAGTCGACCTGCACCTCGTCCCCCTTGCGGAGCACACATTGTATTTGTGGCGTAGCTCGGAAGGAGAAGGTAGCAGTCGACCTGCATCTCGTCCTCCTTGCGGAGCGCACATTGTATTTATACTTAGGCGAGCGCTAGGTTGCAGCTAAGCCCCGAGTGGGAGGCTAGCTCACCACTCGGCAGGATTATGTTAAACTTAGGCGAGTACTTGGACTGCAGCTAAGCCCCCGAGTGGGAGGCTGGCTCACCACTCGGTAGGATTTTGTTAAACTTAGGCGAGTACTTGAACTGCAGCTAAGCCCCCGAGTGGGAGGCTGGCTCACCACTCGGTAGGATTTTGTTAAACTTAGGCGAGTACTTGGACTGCAGCTAAGCCCCCGAGTGGGGGCTGACTCACCACTCGGTAGGATTTTGTTAAACTTAGGCGAGTACTTGGACTGCAGCTAAGCCCCCGAGTTGGAGGCTGGCTCACCACTCGGTAGGATTTTGTTAAACTTAGGCGAGTACTTGGACTGCAGCTAAGCCCCCGAGTGGGAGGCTGGCTCACCACTCGGTAGGATTTTGTTAAACTTAGGTGAAACGGATTCACAGCTAAGCCACCGAGTGGGAGGCTGGCTCACCACTCGGCCATGATTTTTTTACAAACTTAGGCGAAACGGATTCGCAGCTAAGCGACCCACTGGGGGACTGCTTTTTGTGAACAAAAGTAACGACAATCACTGGGAAAATTATAACACTCTCATCTTTGATAAGTAAACTACAGAAGTATTTTTATTACATCTCATCCGAGTGAATACTTAAGTATAAAAGGGGCGGAGCAGCTCCGCGTTCCAAGCTCGGGGCTCGTCGATCTGGTGCTCGACATTGTAAAGGCGGTATGCCCCATTGTGGAGAACCTTGGTGACGATGAAGGGACCTTCCCAAGTAGGAGCAAGCTTGTGTGGCTTCTGCAGATCCACTCGGAGAACCAAATCTCCTTCTTGGAAGGCTCGACTCTTCACGTTTTTGGCATGGAAGCGACGCAAGTCCTGCTGATAAATGGTCGACCAGATCAAGGCCATCTCTCTTTCTTCTTCTAGAAGGTCGACTGTGTCCTGTCGGGCTTGCTCTGCTTCAACTTTAGTGTAAAGTTCGACTCAGGGTGCGTTGTGAAATAGGTCACTCGGCAAGACTGCTTCAGCTCCGTAGACCAACAAGAACGGAGTTCTCCCAGTCGACCGATTAGGTGTGGTCCTTAATCCCCAAAGTACTGACGGAAGTTCGTCGACCCATGCACCAGCCGCGTGCTTGAGATCGCGCATCAGTCGGGGTTTCAGCCCTTTGAGAATTAAACCATTTGCTCGTTCTGCCTGTCCATTCGATTGGGGGTGAGCGACTGAAGCATAGTCGACTCATGTGCCCTGAGATGTGCAAAAGGCTCTGAATTCTTCGAAATCGAAGTTCGACCCATTGTTAGTGATGATGCTATGTGGAACTCCATATCTGAATATTAACTCCTCGATGAAGCTGGCAGCAGTGCCGGCATCAAGATTCTTGACGGGTTTAGCTTCGATCCACTTAGTAAACTTGTCGACTGCCACCAGCACATGGGTGAAGCCGCTTCTGCCTGTTCTTAGTGGTCCAACCATATCCAATCCCCATACAACGAAAGGCCAGACGAGTGGGATGGTCTTCAAGGCTGAGGAAGGCTTGTGTGACATATTGGAGTAAAATTGACATCCTTCACACTTGTCGACAATCTCCTTTGCCATTTTATTTGCTCTTGGCCAGTAAAATCCCGCTCGGTATGCTTTAGCCACAATGGTCCGAGAGGACGCATGATGGCCACAGGTCTCCGAGTGGATATCGTCAAGGATTATCCGACCTTCTTCTAGCGTTATACACTTCTGACCGACTCCAGTCGCGCTTTCTCTGTACAACCGTCCCTTTATTACGGTAAAGGCTTTGGATCGGCGGACGATCTGTCGAGCCTCTTCTTCATCCTCTGGGAGCTCTTTCCTCAAGATATACGCGATGTACGGCACTGTCCAATCGGGAGTGATGACCAACGCTTCCATGATCAGGTCGACCACTGCTGGAACTTCAACTTCAGTCGGATCTGTGACACTTTTAGGTTGCGGAGCTTCTTCGGTAAAAGGATCCTCCTGAACTGATGGAGTATGGATATGTTCCAAGAACACATCACTGGGAATGGCTTCTCTCTTGGAACCTATCTTTGCCAAATCATCAGCCGCTTGATTCTTCAGTCGGGGTATATGATGGAGCTCTAACCCTTCAAATTTCTTCTCAAGCTTTCTCACCGCATTGCAGTAACCAGTCATGGCTGGGATTCTAACGTCCCACTCCTTCATCACCTGATTGACCACCAAATCTGAGTCGCCATAAACCATAAGGCGACAGACGCCGAGTGAAATGGCCATCATAACCCATACAAAAGTGCCCGTATTACGCTTCATTGTTGGAGGAATCAAAGTGGATCTAGAACACATATCTGAGCTTATCTCCTCGGGGAAACCAATACTACCCCAAAGACGGAACCATTCAACATCTTAGAACCGTCAAAGAACATGGCCCAAAGGTTCGAGTGAACTTGAGTCACCGTTGTTGTTCAATCCACTCGGCGATGAAATCTGCTCTCGCTTGGGACTTAATGGCTTTTTTGCCTCAAACTTGATATCAAGGGGAAGGAGTTCAATCGCCCATTTTGCCACTTGACCAGTTGCATCTCTGTTGTGCAGAATCTCTGACAATGGGGCGTCGCTGACGACTATAATGGAATGATCAGAGAAATAATGAGCAACCTTCTTCGTGGTCATGTAAATCCCATATACAAGCTTCTAATAATGAGGGTATCTTTGCTTCGATGGGGTCAACACTTCGGAAAGATAATATGCAGGGCGCTGAACTTTGAAGGCTTTCCCTTCTTCCCGCTCGACCGTAAGTACTGTACTGACGACTTGTCCTGTGGCTGCAATGTAAAGCAACAAAGGCTCTTTGCTGATTGGAGCAGCAAGCACCGGTTGGTGGAGAGCGAGCTTTTAGCTCGCAAATGCTGCATCACTTCTGGAGTCCACTCGAACTTGTCTGACTTCTTCATCAGTTGGTAAAGAGGCAATGCCTTTTCACCGAGGCGAGAGATGAATCGACTTAACGCGACCAAGCATCCAGTAAGCTTCTGGACATCGTGCACATGCACGGGGCGTTTCATTTGGAGTATAGTGCCAACTTTTTCTGGGTTGGCATCGATTCCTCGTTCGGAAACGAGGAAACCGAGTAACTTTCCGCCAGGAACTCCGAATGTGCACTTTGATGGATTAAGCTTGATATCATACCTCCTAAGATTGGCAAATGTTTCAGCGAGGTCAGTCAACAGGTCGGAACCCTTCCGTGATTTGACCACAATATCATCCATGTATGCTTCCACGTTCCGTGATTTGAGTGAGTAAACACTTCGAATCATTCTCATGAGCGTGGCTCCGGCATTCTTGAGGCCGAATGGCATGGTGACATAGCAGAAGCACCTGAATGGAGTGATGAAAGCTATTTTGATCTCGTCGGGTCCATACAGACGGATCTAATGGTAACCGGAATAAGCCTCTAAAAAAGACAGGCGCTCACATCCCACAGTAGAGTCGACTATTTGGTCGATGCGGGGGAGAGGAAAATGATCTTTCGGGCAGGCCCGATTGATATGTTTGAAATCAATGCACATGCGAAGTGACTTGTCCTTCTTGGGGACCAAGACAATATTGGCGAGCCACTCAGAGTGGTAAATCTCTCGGATAAACTCTGCTGCTAGGAGCCGAGCCACCTCCTCGCCAATGGCCTTTCTCTTCTGGACGGCGGACCATCGAAGATGTTCTTTGACAGGTTTCGCTTTGAGTCGACTCGTAAACGATGCTCAGCCAGCCTCCTGGGAACACCCAGCATGTCAGCAGGCTTCCATGCGAAGATGTCCCAGTTCTCATGGAGGAACTGGATGAGCGCTTCTTCCTATTTAGAGTCGAGTGTTGTGGAAATATGAGTCGGAGCAGCACTGGGGTCGGTCGGGTGAATGTGAACGGGCTTCGTCTCACCAGACAACTAGAACGCTGACTCCGTGGCGGGCTTCTTGGCCCGTAATAAATCACTCGGATCTGCATTTTTCTGATATTCTTGCAGCTCCACCACTGTTATATGAGCATCGGCAATCTTTGAGCCCTTCTGAAAGCACTCTTCTGCCTTTTTCGATTGCCAATGATGGTGATCACACCTTTGGGACTAGGCATCTTCAATTTGAGGTACACATAACATGGTCGAGCCATGAATCGTGCATAAGTTGGCCTGCCCAAAATAGCGTGATAAGCACTCTGGAAATCCACAACTTCAAATGTTAACTTTTCTTTGCGGAAATGCTTTGAATCGCCGAAAACCACATCAAGAGCAATTTGGTTGAGTGACTCAGCCTTCTTCCCAGGAATGACTCCATGGAAGCTCATGTTGCTGGAACTAAGTCTGGACATCGGAATGACCATTCCCTTCAGCGTCTCTGCATACAATATATTCAGCCCGCTGCCACCATCCATCAGAACCTTAGTCAGTCGAGTGCCTTCGACGACCGGGTCGACCACCAAAGCTTGCCTCCCAGGGGTGGCTATGTGCGTCGGATGATCAGACTGGTCGAATGTGATGGCGGTGCGAGACCATTTCGTAATCGGGTGTCGCCGAGCAACCATATTCACCTCACGGTTGATAACTTTCAATCGACTTTTGCTCTCAACATCAGCAAAAATCATCAGGGTGGAATTGACATGGGGGTATCCTCCATCACTGTCCTCTTTGTCCTCAACCTTGTCCGACTCATTTTCTTTATCCTTGGGTTGTTTCCCTTGAAACTGTTGGATTAAGAGCCGGCACTGGCGAGTGGTATGTTTCGGGTAAATGAAGTTACCCTCTTCATATTTCTTCGTGTGGATGTGGCATTGCAAATCCATCACATCATTTCCTTCCTTGTCCTTCACCTTCTTGGGGTTCCAAGATCCTTTGGGCTTCCCTTTAAACTTGCCCTAAGTCACGGCCAAGGCTTCTCTAGGAGCAGCTAGCTCGGCTTTCCGCTTCTACTTCCGACTGGAGTTTCCTTTTTCCGACTGGCTCGACTTGTACTTGCCACTCCAGAGTTGATCCTCTTCTTCACCATTGGCATATTTGGTGGCAATCTCCATCATTCGACTCAGGGTCATGTCTCCGGTCCGACCAAACTTCAAACTTAACTCCCTGTTCTTAACGCCTTCCTTGAAGGAACAGACTGCTGGGTGATCAGATACGTTCTCCACCATAGGATGCAATGTGATCCACCTCTGGATGTAATCTCTCAGGGTCTCATTCGACTTTTGCACACAAACCTGCAGCTCTGTCAACCCTGCTGGTCGCTTGCAAGTTCCTTCAAATGTCTTGACAAACACTCGGGCAAGATCTTCCCAAGTGTAAATGCTGCTAGGTGCCAACTGATTCAGCCATGCTCTGGCCGAGCACTCCAACATCAGAGGTAGGTGTTTCATTGCCACCTCATCGTTGCCGCCGCCAATCTGAACAGCCACTTGGTAGTCCTCGAGCCAAGTATCGGGCTTGGACTCACTAGTGAACTTACTAACTCCAGTCGCCAACCTGAAGTTGGGAGGAATCACTGCGGCTCTGATGGCTCTGCTAAAACACTCTGGTCCTGAGACATGAACTCTGCTGCTGGTGGGCACATCTCTGTCATGGCCCTCACAGTGAGCTCTGTTCCGGTCGACCAAACCCTGAACGATAATGGATCTCGCATCAAATCCTGGTTCTCTGGGGTCGACTGGAACCCTTCGCCCAACACTATGCTGGCGGCTGTCATCTTGCTGCCGAGGGGCGTACGACCCACCCCTTGGGGGAGGAGTGGGCACTCGACGCCAATCATCGCGATCGAATCTGTCATCATACTGATCACGTCGACCTCCACGTCCCTCAAGCCGCGGGGGCGATCTTGGGCTATGGGCCGACTGGACTGTTTTCGCAGCGACAGATCGACTATGAATCCTATTACGCGACTGCGATATAGCTGAATTTTGATCTCCCGCTGCCCGGAGCAAATCTCTGATCTGCATCAAGCCCCTGCCGGCCTCTGACTGGGAGGGATGAATCGATTCTGCTATTCGGGCTGCAGCTGCTAAATTCTGAATCGGGGTTCGATATACCTGAGTCGGTGGTGGAAAGAGTTGGCGTCATTGGAGTTCGAACTTCATTGCGCCATTGCCGAGTGCTCGCTGGAGGTTCTCCAGTCGAGTGCATTCAGCCAAGTTGGTCAAACGCGCGTCCTCTAAGGCACGAGCCTCGGGGGTTTCTCCTACAATAGGAGTATGCAGAGCATCCATGTTCCGGCGACGTAGATCTTCCCTTTGCAGCGAAGTGAGTGGCTCGGGCTGATACTCCTCGTGGACTTGCGTTGGGTCGCCTCTGCCGTCTCCCCCGTCGGTGCGGGGGAAGCCGGGAGGACTACGCGGTCCATTGACCATCAGGACCTCCGCCGCCGGATCACTGCTGTCGCACTCAGATGCAGTCTCTACAGATCTAGTCGACAGATCGAACAGGCCGTAGAGATATTCGTCGGGCTCAATCGCCGTGACTTGGGTGGTGGCCGATTGGCGAGCCACTGCGTGTCTCACCCACCGCTGAAGCCTTGACCGACCAGAGGCGCTTTTATTTGGCGGGAGAACGAGGAGGGAGGGCGCGCAGGGTCGACCGTCACGGGCCGATGGTTGCCGCAGCAGGATGCCGCGGACACATGCGCGAAAGTGTGTCGCCCCGCGGACTGGGAGCGCGTCGATGTCGAGTGGAGCTTCCTGGAGCCAAGCGGAGTCGTCGGCGATGAACGTGAGCATGCCGAGACGGATCTCGCGGCCCTCCACTAAAACTCCGCCAGAAACCATGGTGAGGGCGATCGGAACAATTGTAACTTCTCCAATAAGTCGCTAAGACACCTGCCCCGTGGTGGGAGCCAACTGTCGGGGTTCTAAGCCTGACAGTTGAATAGGGGGTAGGTATGGAGAGGCAAGATCCTAGCTATGGAGTAGTTGTATACGCAAGGGATTTACGAGTTCAGGCCCTTCTCGGAGGAAGTAATAGCCCTACGTCTCGGAGCCCGGAGGCGGTCGACTGGATTATATGCGTATGAGTTACAGGGTGCGAACCCTTCTACCTCTGGAGGGGGGTGGCTTATATAGAGTGTGCCAGGACCCCAGCCAGCCCACGTAGAGGAGGGTTCAATGTACATAAAGGCCTGCCGTTACTGGTAACGCCCTAATAAAGTGCTATCATGGCCATAAAGACTACTTAATAACAGACTGTTTGGGTGCAGAATGACCCTAGACCTCCTGGTGGTCGAGTGAGTCTTCATGGTCGAGTGTCTTCGAGTCTGTCGAGTGGAATCCTTCCAGGTCGACTGGAAGGCAGTTTCTTCTAAAGATGTCCTTGGGGAGGGTACCTTGGACAGGTTCATGACCCTACCCTAGGTACATGACTTCATCACCCGGTACCCCCCGAAACACTTCCGGTGTCCGAATACCAACATACTATGTATCAATCTTTACCCCTCGACCATTTTGAGACTCCTCGTCATGTCCATGATCTCATCCGGGACTCCTAACAACATTCGATCACCAAATCACATAACTCATATAATACTATACATCAACGAACGTTAAGCGTGCGGACCCTACGGGTTCGAGAACTATGTAGACATGACCGAGACACCTCTCGGGTCAATAACCAATAGCGGAACCTAGATCCCCATATTGGCTCCTACATATTCTACTAAGATCTTTATCGGTCGAACTTTTATGACAACATACGTAATTTCCTTTATCGGTATGTTACTTGCCCGAGATTCGATCGTTGGTATCTTTATACCTAGTTCAATCTCGTTACCGGCAAGTCTCTTTACTCGTTCTGTAATACAGCACCTCGCGACCAACTCCTTAGTCATTTGCTTGCAAGCTTATGATGTGTATCACCGACAGGGCCCAGAGATACCTCTCTGATACTCGGAGTGACAAATCCTAATCTCGATCTATCCCAACTCAACAAACACCTTCGGAGATACCTGTAGAAAATCTTTATGATCACCCAGTTACTTTGTGACAGTTGATAGCACACAAGTTATTCCTCCGGTATCCGGGAGTTGCATAATCTCATAGTCTAAGGAATATGTATTTGACATGAAGAAAGCAATAGCAATAAAACTAAACGATCAGTATGCTAAGCTAACAGGTGGGTCTTGTCCATCACATCATTTTCCTAATGATCTGACCCCGTTATAAAATGACAACACATGTCCATGGTTAGGTAACCTTAACCATCTTTGATCAACGAGCTAGACTAGTAGAGGCTTACTAGGGACACAATATTTGTTTATGTATTTGCACATGTATTTAAGTTTCCGATTAATACAACTCTAGTATGAATAATAAACCTTTATCATGAATAAGGAAATATTCATGGTGGGAAACATCCTGCAACCGTTCACCACCCCCTATGCGCAAAGGTTTGGTCTCCCTTATCATTCTCACTGCATGGTGGCTCTGGAAGCACCGAAACTCTTGCATCTTCGACAACGAGCCGCCCACCATCACCCGGCTATCCGACATCATCAAAGAAGAAGCGCGCATGTTGAGGACGACACTGCGGCCCACCTCGTTTGTCACAAGGGTGGAGGTGTTGATGGAGAACAGCGATAAGGCATCGAGATCCTGCACGCCGGCCTTGGGTTCGACGTCGATGGTGGACGCCCCGGAAGGAACAACCTCCTCGATGACACCATGGACCGCAGGCTCGAGGACGACATCGGCAGTAGCGCCATGGAGCGCGTTGACGATGTCGGTGGTGGCGACCTGGTGTGAGCATTCCGTCGAACAGGTGATATGCGCCATCGCAATGCAAGAAGGGGGCCCGTCATGGATGACCCTGAGGACCTCCTGGGCCTTGGTGGTGGAGGGGGCCGGGGAAGACGGCGAGCTCGGTGACGACTTCTGGACTTGCCGCCACCAATGTGTACTCGTCCGTGCTTCTGGCCATCTCAAGTTACTATCATTCATAATCGTTGGAACTGCATTATTGGGTGTTTATGGCTGTTAGTGATCTCCATTCCGCTTGGGCTACTCAGTGGCTAAAGGAGGAGTGCTACATGAGTTGGGCCGCTAATCCTGTAATCAAATCAGACTAGTTCCATCGGTGTATGGGCCATATTCAAATTCACAGATACCGTCATCTGTTCGCATAACATCTAACACGTATGTAGTTCAAATTACTCTTTTTTGTTGTTGCAAAAAGCAGTTCAAATTACTCTTTTTTTGCGAAAAGCAGTTCAAATTACTCTAATCAGGTCTCCATCAGGAAATACATCACACGCCCTTAGTTTTCTTCACGCACAAGCTTGAATGGTTCTGTGATGCAAAATGACACTACAACTTAAACGCATCCATCTAATGACAAGTAGACGCACAGCCAAAAGATACTGCCGGGTTGCACGCAATTTGAAAGTACCAATATCTTTTTGTCAGTCAATGATATCGTCGTACAGGAACTCCGATGGGACCGGGAGGGAGGATGAAGAGGAGGCGGACATGGCGGCAGAACTGCTAGTGGGCTAGCACGACGGAGATGGTTATAATTTTTTGGGTATGGTATATGGTGTAGTTGCGAGGGTGGGCGAGACGTGCTTGTCTGGTGTCCGTTTGTGAGTCCGTCGGGGTGGGATGGCTCATCCAGGCTCAGAAAAGTTACTGAGCCGTGCAAGCAACTACCTGATTTGCGACGTGCCATCACCTTTATTGCGCCGCTGTGCTATCGGGAATAACTTGAAATACGGTCGGGAAATACAGTGTGGAGCACAGATCCACACAGCAGCCTGCGGTATGGATTTCAAGAGCATATGAGCCCGGGCTCAGAAACGAATATTCGAATGAAAACCTCTGGCGTTTTGGCTCCCGAGAGCATATGCTCCTGGATGAACAGTAAATTCAAAAAAATTGTGAAACAAACCAAAAAATCTGAATTTTTTGTACATGTTCGAGTTAGTCTCGCAAACATGCTTGACAAATTTCATGCGAAATGGGGTAACAGTGTTTCACCGGTGAAAAGAACAAAATTAGGGTGACATTTTGGGGTGATAATTAGTCTTCAATTTATTCTTTTACGGGCCAAAATGCTTATAACCTTTTTCTCAAAAACTTACGGATAACATTTTGATGTGATTAAGATCACATAAATTTTTTGTCTTGATTTTTTTGACTTGAAAAATTATTTTACAAGTCCTAATCGGTGACTAATTCCTATACTATCCGAATAGGACAGCGTACCATGATTGAGCAAAACATGTTGCCTGTTTAATTTTAACACTTGCAATGGATTAGACCATGCGGAAGCAGCTGGCCCGTAATAACACATGAAATTAGGACCGGACGACGGGAGGACAAAACCTGTACTGGAGTACAAGAATTCATCCAACATATGAGCTTCAGTACAAATATTCAGAGATAAAATGATAATCTCCTAGCAAAATATGGACACAAGTACTGAAGTACCCGTGAGCTTCAGTACAAATATTCAGAGATACAAGACCATCTAAAATCCATCCGACACACGAGCTTCACCATCAAGTTGTCATTCAGAACTGGAGTTATCTATCAACGAAATTGACCATGCTGTTTTTCCAAATTACTCCCTCCGTTTTTAAATATAAGCCCTTTTAGAGATTTCAATAAGGACTACATACGGATGTATATAGACACATTTAAGATTGTAGATTCACTCATTTTGCTTCATATGTAGTCCGTATTTAAAATCTCTGAAAAGCCTTACACTCCCTCCGTTCCAAAATACTCAAGCGTAGAGTAGATGACTAAATTTTGTACTAACTTTAGTACAAAGTTAGTATAAAGTTGGGTCATCTATTTTAAAACGGAGGGAGTATTTAGGAACGGAAGGGACTAATGTCAAACAAATGAAAGATTGGCTTTTCTTTTAGCATGACAAGTAACCTGAGTAGGTTGTTGTTGAGGTTGGTTATTAGCAGAAGATGCTGCACGTAGGAAAGTTGTGCCCATATTTCTTGGATATCCATCGCTCTCTGCTGAACAGATTAGAATCACAAACAAAATAATTCTTAGGCACTGATATTAATGACATTTGTTTTTGCAGGCGTATACTGAAATTCGAAGAGCACAAAGGTAACATGTTATAGCACAGAGGTTAAGTCCACATATTCACTGTAATTATGTACCCCATTGAGAAATAAGAAGTTGAATCGGACCGACTGCCTTTGTGTGCGTACGTGAGTTGCTACGGCCAGAATCGATCAAGTCGATTGGCTAGCTAGGTCAGCTACGTACATGACACTACGTGTGTACACTTCAGCCTATAGAAACCAAGATGTCCAGCGTGCGCTATTCATCGTCGTCATCGCGTGTCGCTGTCGCCGGAAGTACCTCGTGTCGGGAATGGACCAACACAACAAATAGCAGCAGTATGATACGGACCAATGCGCTGCGGTGCACCATGGTGCTAGCAGCAGCAGAGGGGCACGACCATGGCCGTGCGCCGGAGCACGCCGCGGACAGCTGCGACTACGCACTGTCTACAACCTAGCTCGTACGTGGGGTTCTTGCTCCTTTGCTTTCCCTATACGTGGTATACTCATCTACTCGTATACAGAACTCCCAGGTGAATCAACCATCCAAGTTGAAATACGGTTGCGAACCTCTATGGTTGAATGGTTAGGTGAACAATTATATCACCGGCCCATCAGGGTTCAAGTGTCCATTTAAATCTCGGACAAACAGAATTCAAGTCTCGGAATCACTGAAAACAGGAGTTTTTCTGGTTGTTTGAGCGGCTGGTGGAAACGGATACAAGGATTCCTCCTACCTAACGTTTATTGAGTCAATCTTCATTTAGTGAAACACTTGAACTTTATTATTAATATTTTGTAGGAGAAATTTCAATCTATTTATCATTTGTCATGGCAGTATAGAGAATGTAAGAATTTTAAAAAATTATAATTACATTTGTGGACCACCTAGCGGCGATTAAAAGCACCGTAGAGCATATATCATTGCCCTTTCCTCGCCGAAGCCGGACAAACATTGTTATAGTAGACAGTCGGAAAGTCTTGCTAAGGGCCCAAAGTATTAGACATCTGCCGCGGATGAAGAGAAACATAGACGAAAGGATCAAATCCAGAAAGCGGTAGGTGAACGACAACATTCCAACTCCCAGTGAGGACACTTGTAAAGCATGGTGCGCATGTCCACCGCCCGAACCTCACCGCTGTGCTGGCGCTCGACCCGGAAGGTTGCTAGTTGAAGCAGGATCCGCGTCCTGGACTCGGTGAAAATGTCGTAGCCCTTGCGCGTGATGGTCTCAAGGAGGCAGAACTCAGCGTTGCCCATGTAAGTGAGGCTCGCGGCAAGGTACCTCTTCCACCTATGGTTGTACACCCTGTCCTCGACGGTTGTCCAAGTCGGGCATTCACAGCGGCCGTCGTCGGGTGAGATGACATTGCACACGGTGATGTGCCCTTTTTGGTGTGAGCAGAGCCCGACCCACGCATCCAGCTCGCGCACGAAGTAGGCCTCGTCGTGGAAAGGCAGGAGCCAGCTCCCATGACGCGTCCAGGCGAGGCGGCTAGTGTCGAAGGAGAAGGTGCCCTTGTCCGCGACGGAGAGGAAGATGGTGGATCCGTCGGGATGCACCGCTTGGGCCGAGACATGGATGGGCAGCTCGATCGGCGGCGGGCGGAGGGACTCCCACCGCCATTTACCCCAGCCACGGTGGGGCGCCGGTCCAAGTTTCTCCATCGAGGGAACAGATTTGTAGTTGAAGTGGTCGTAGTCGGTCTCGAGGGCGTAGATGTCGGCGCCGACAGTTAGGAACTCGGCAAGCTGCTTTGGGGCGAGCAGCGGAGGGCATACGGCCACCTGCGACATCGCGCTGTCGTACACCATGTTGCTGCGGCCGGCGTGCGTGTCCTTGTCCTTGTAGAAAGCGAAGATCTTGCTTCCAGTGCACACGAACTGGTCATTCTGGTGGCGGTCGGGGGACGCCATGCGGATCGCCACGCAATCATGCGGCAGACGCCGCGCCGTGGACTCCAAGTGGTCGTCCGTGCCCGTGCCTGGTTGGAAGGCGTCGACGTCGAGCTTGTACACCGTGCATCCCCGCGCGTAATCATGCACGATTAGATGGAGGCGTCCCCGACGAGGCCGCTCGGATGTGCCTACTTCGTCCTCACATCGCCGACGCTTCCCCATCCAGGCGCGGCGTGCAAAAGCTTGTGGCGACCTATTCTCGTTTCTCTTTAATCTCCCTCGGTCGGTCCACAACCTATACTATAGCTTGTTCGTGGGGTCATATTTTTATCATATTTGTGAAAATACGTACATATTTGTACGTAAAAAAAAGTATGCTAAAAATATACTACATACTATCTAAAAAATAGTATATATACCACCTAAATATTCTTACATACTACATACTACGCATACATACACTGCGAGGGTGATGCACCAGCTAAATATATATATATAGAACGACCAGCTAAATCAACCATCCAAGTCGTTAACCATCCAAGTCTCCGACTCGGGAGGAAACGTGATTTTATTTGAGAAAACGGCCCCCCTGGGTCGCAACGGCGCAATGGCCCACTTGCCTCGTCTATGTATTCACGCAAAAAAAAAGCGAGCAAACCATCCATCCAACGCGTCGCTCGCTCTCCCTAAAAAAAACGCTCCCCTTAAAAGAAAACACGTCGCTCGCTCGGATCGAAAACGGAAACGCAAACATGTTTACGACTGAGATCAACCGGAAACCGTTAGGCGTTTTTATTTACTCTGCATATTAGAGTTGACTGAAGTCAAACTTCATAAAATTTGACCAAGTTTATAGAAAACAATATAGTCATTTATCATAATAAATCTATATGATGTGAAAGTACATTCAATAATGAATCTAATGTTGTTGATTTGTTATTGTATATCTTAATATTTTTGTTTATAAACTTGATCAAAGTTTACAAAGCTTGACTTTTGTTCGCACACGAACACGTCACCGTGTACCTCCAACGCCGAGGGTGATGCACCGCAGCTCACGTCGAAGGAGACCCGCCGGAAACGCGGTACGCAAGACAATCCGGCGGGCGCTTTTGTAGACCCGAAACCCCACGCGCCCGGGAGGGACCCGTCGGTGTGGCAGGGCGGCTATGGGCTGCCCTAGGTCGGCCTGACCGCCCCTAGGGCCTCGAGGTTCGCCGCCCTGCAATGAAGAAGAACGAACGAAGAACGAGGAAGAAGAAGAACAAGAGAGAAGGTAAAAGTAAAGGTAAAAGTAGTAGATGATTTGTTCAATTGTGTGTTGTTCAATCGGCCATCACCCCTTAGGTGTATAAGAGGCGGCTGGACTTCCCGTGCAAGGAAAAGGCTTGGATTCACGTCCAAAACCCTAGCCAAATTCGGATTGGTTTTGCCCGAACTTTCCAAAACTGTTCGGTTTAAACTGGCTGCACCTTGCGGGTCATTTTTGTGGTGGTAAACGATCTCGGATGGAAACGAGCCCAAAAGCAATCTTGACCGTTTCGACGAGACGAACAACTTTTATGTTGAACGTTTTTTGATCAGAGATCATCTTGAGGGTCAAATCGGTCGCGCAAAACAGGCTATCCCTCGCGCTACCCATCAGACAGGGTGTCTGGTGGGGCGCGCCAGTTTTTGCCTCCTGACAGGGCTGTATTCTGATGGCTCTAACTTTTGCATACGAACTCGGATTAGAACGATTTTTATATCAAAATCGATCGTTTCGACGAGACGAAGAACTTTGGAGTTGTAACTTTTTCCATCAGAGGCCATCTTGGGGGCGTAATCAGCCGAATACTGTTCTGAACACAAAATCTCAATACTTCGAATACAACTTCGGCCTTAGAGATGAGATCGGATGGCTATGGCTCAAATATCAAAATTTCTCCTTTTGACGATACAGAACTTTCTCGCTTTGATCATTTTTCTATTTGAGACCTTCTTAATTATGTTTTTGACCATGCCAAAATCTGGTGTCAACACATGCCCCCCTGTTTTTCGGCAAAACTTGTGTGCCGAAAAATAACTTGCACGAAGTTTGTTCTAAGCACGATGTCAACACTCCATCGGCCATTCTGTACGTGCTTTGGACGATAAGTATATATCGACCATTTAGATTAGCAACAAAAATGAAGCTAATCGAATATATAATGATTTGGTAATACCCTTTCATGATGTAAGAAATTATATTGCATCCATGGGTCAAAATAAGTCCACGGAGGGTAACCAGTCATACCTGAGGATGAATTCCATGGCATATGCATTAATGACATAGTTGAAGAATATGGATGCTGTTTGAACCGAAGATTCTGATGTGCAAACCCTCGACTTGGTTGTTCGAAGCTTGCACTCTTCTCTTTCTTCACCTTTGTCGCACTTATTGCAATGGAATCTTGCATATTATTCTTGTTTTTAATACTTTCTTTGGGAACCCATGCCATGTTCATCTTTTCAAGTTCTTGTGCACTAAGTTTTTGTACTTTCTTCTTTTTGCTGTCTGTAAGCCAGTGGGCATCTCGGCTGTGATTCTATTTTGACCAATGGCAATTCTTTCTTGGCCTTGTGTACTCTCAACTTCTTTTCTTCAGATTTGGCACTTTGAGTCTTAACAATTGATTGCTTCATCTCATTGCCTGTATTAGCCAATGTCAACACTTTCATTGGCTCTTTTTCATTTGAGATCAAATCTGAAGTAGCACTCTTACGACCATCTCTTTTAACGCGGTAAACTTGTTGGACCACCTCTTCCTTCTTCCTTGAGCTCTGGACCGATTCCTTATGATTGAAATGGTCTTTAACATGTGATTGTTCAGATGTTGATCTTCTTGGAGCTGCATAATATTGGTGAGATGGTGTAAAATAAGATGGTGAATGTGCCCTTGTATCATACCTGTCCCATGATGAATATGTATCTATATGAGCATAGGGAGGCATCCACGGCATTGGCATTGGCGGCCCAAAATAAGGATATGAATATGTTGCATTAAAATTCGCACTTTGCCAATACCGATCCTCATATTTGCGCCTTGGGGGTGATCTTGGTTTATTTGCATGATTTGGCCGATAAGCATTCTTCTCTTCACTCTTCTTTTGATATTTATCCAATAGTTCAGCGAAGGTGATTTTTGATCTCTTATACTTGCACTTATTTCGGCCTTTGTTTTGTTTTGGTTTGTTGTCATCGATCATTGGATTTGCTTGCTGCCCCCCAGTCCTTGGCGTCTCCATTGTAGCTTCGATGGAATTTTCGCCCTCAAGATTATGTTTGTTATGCTCTTCAACAACTTCTTTACATGAAAGCTTGATCCCATCACCTGCAGTTTTCACCTTCTCTTTAAATGGATCGGCTTGAAGTAGCCGATGCAAAAACTTTTTGCCATCGGGACCAATCGGAATAGACTGGTCATCTCTTCGTGTTTCAACAAATTTCAATCGTCCTTTATCAATGGCCGATTTAACTATTTGACAAAATATATTGCAATCCTCAAAATTATGTTTGAACGAATGATGCAACCTACAATACATTCGTCCTTGAATTGATGGCTCGACATGGTGATCAAGAATTCTTATGTAATTATTTTTCAGCAATAAATCAAATATTTGGTCACACATGCTTGAATTGAAGGTAAACTTCTCGCTTTCTAGCCGATCTTGCTGTGTGAACGGCTTTGAAGATAAGCAAACGAATGGTTCAGATTTGGAATCTTCCCATTCGGCTATACATTGTGTTTTCCACTCTATCTCCGGTGTCTTTGGATAAGATATTATATTAGCATCGGATTTCTCAAAAGAAATTAACCTTGGCTTTAAACTTCTGATATGAAAATATTTAGAACACACATCTCTCAATTGAGACAAAGTGCAAGCCAAGTAAGAAACAAGCAAAGCTACCCAACTAGATATGAACTTTAGATAAAGCAACGGGGAAAGCTTTGGTTGAAATAATAAGTCATTATCGGTCTTCATAAATGGCACAATTGGTTGACCGATATGTTCTAAAACAATTTTATTGCTAACAAGTAAATTACCCTTCTTCATTGGTCTTTCAAAATTACCTATGAGGATTTTTCTAATAGATGCATCAACAATAAAGTTGTGACCAAATCTGAAAATAGGTAAATTACTCGCTATGCATACCTCTTCAAATACGTTAGGAGAGCATGATGGTTGTATCACTTGAATAATATTTTGTTCCACTTTTGAATGACTCTCTAATGCCTTGGCATCCTCTTTTTCTTTGATAGATTCGATACACATACTATTTGATTCGGCTTTTTTAATAACCGAATTAACTTTGTTATCCGAATCACCACTCTTTCTTTCTTTGATTCGCAAGGTTGCTTGTTCTTGTCTAAATTCAGCAAACATTGCAGCTAGTCTATCTTTAAGCTTTTTTCGACCAATTTCAGCCCAATCTTCATCGGATTGCCCCCCAATTTTTTGAGACGCTTTCGGCAATGGTGTGTTGCCGAAGTTTTGTAATTGTGCAGGGGCAACATGATATGCTACGTTACTAGGTAAAGACACATGCGCTCTGGTAGAATTCTCATTTATTCGCCATGAGCATGAAGGTCTTAACCGAATCACGAATATCTACAATTGCGTATGGTGCGAAAAATTAAGTAGCATGAGGTGTAGCATACGATGTTTGAGGTAATTGGCGAATAACTAGTAGTAGCATGGCCAATTCCCTATCCACCGCACGTTTGGATTAACATACTGCAAGTTATTTGCCGATGAATAAAAGTTGAAACACTTTGTTGCATACTATTGGAAATTCCTACATTGGGTGTCTCAACATGATTAACCGAACTCATCATGTTGTTCATCGGCATATAGATTTGTGGGGTTGCCGATGCATGGGAGTTGGGATACATATGTTGCATGTTGCTAAAATTATATGAAGTTGACGCATGAAGATTATTCTGAATCGGCTGTTGCACATAATTAGATGCATGATTGATAAAACTAGGGCTAGCCGATACAATATACTCATTAGATGATCTAGCAACAACATATGCATTATTTGCATCTACATAAGTGAATTGGGTATTCATGTTACCTTTGTAGATTGCAAACCCTAGATGACGATCTCTTCAGTAGCAAGAACGGGCGGAGACCGTTCAAAGCTTAAATCCCAGTGAGTCGCCAAAAGTGTGTTCGCACACGAACACGTCACCGATGTACCTCAACGCCGAGGGTGATGCACCGCAGCTCACGTCGAAGGAGACCAGCCGAAGCGATGCATAAGACAATCCGCGGGCGCTTTTGTAGACCGAAACCCCGCGCTCGGGAGGGACCCCGTCGGTGTGGCGGCTATGGGCTGCCCTAGGTCGGCCTGACCGCCCCTAGGGCCTCGAGGTTCGCCGCCCTGCAATGAAGAAGAACGAACGAAGAACGAGGAAAAAGAAGAACAAGAGAGAAGGTAAAAGTAAAGGTAAAAGTGGTAGATGATTTGTTCGATTGTGTGTTGTTCAATCGGCCGTCACCCCTTAGATATATAAGAGGCGGCTGGACTTCCCGTGCAAGGAAAAGGCTTGGATTCACGTCCAAAACCCTAGCCAAATTCGGATTGGTTTTGCCCGAACTTTCCAAAACTGTTTGGTTTAAACTGGCTGCACCTTGCGGGTCATTTTTGTGGTGGTAAACTATCTCGGATGGAAACGAGCCCAAAAGCAATCTTGACCGTTTCGACGAGACGAACAACTTTTATATTGAACGTTTTTTGATCAGAGGTCATCTTGAGGGTCAAATCGGTCACGCAAAACAGGCTATCCCTCGCGCTACCCATCAGACAGGGTGTCTGGTGGGGCGCGCCATTTTTTGCCTCCTGACAGGGCTGTATTCCGATGGCTCTAACTTTTGCATACGAACTCGGATTGGAACGATTTTTATATCAAAATCGATCGTTTCGACGAGACGAAGAACTTTGCAGTTGTAACTTTTTCCATCAGAGGCCATCTTGGGGGCGTAATCAGCCGAATACTGTTCTGAACACAAAATCTCAATACTTCGAATACAACTTCGGCCTTAGAGATGAGATCGGATGGCTATGGCTCAAATATCAAAATTTCTCCTTTTGACGATACGGAACTTTCTCGCTTTGATCATTTTTCCATTGGAGACCTTCTTAATTATGTTTTTGACCATGCCAAAATCTGGTGTCAACAACTTTGACCAAAGCTAATATGCGAACTAAATAAAAAACAGATGGAGTACCAGATATATGTATCACACGATCTATAGCATTCACACAAGGATTCTTGTCTTAGCAGTGATTACAAGAGGAATGGATACACGAATGTAGAGGAAGGGGAACAGAGGTAGAAGAAGAACAGAGAGCCGCCGCCGCCGGGTTCGTGATCCTACGCGGATGGATTCTCCGTTGCTTGCACTCCCGCTATTTGTAGCTCGTAGCAGTCGATGGTGCCAGGCCAGGCCCAGCCCATGTGATATCCAAGGGCCAGCCTAAGTACACGTATGGGCTAGGGAAGGTCCCTGACATCCTTGAAATGCGGCTTGACCCCAAGCCGCCGACGGCACCGAGAACCAACTGGATCCCATTGCACTCGATGTTCCTGGCCTTGGTCGGAGTCGGGGTAGACTTGAACGAGGGAGAAGTAATTGTTGTGGCTGGATGAAACCCAGTCGCAGATGTCAAGGACGTAGCCATTGTCAGTACAACCACGGTCGAAACCGAGGTGGTACTCGTGGTCGGCATAGCCTTGCACGAAGACAGCGGCAACAATGATGATGCCCCTCCCTCCTTGAGGAACCGCTCGTCGAGTGAATTGTAGTAACAACAACAATGCAAGCTCTCCAGGATCCCAAGACGTGCCCAGCTGGTCAATGCTCATGTCAGACCCCAATAGATCAATATTATATGTGAGCAGATAACCTGAATGGAGGTCAAATAGGGAGCGCCGGCCAATATATTTAGCAATCTGTGGGTCGGTGATGTCCAACTGATGATATATGTATATCACAAGCTCATTGGGCATAGCACCACACACATCACATACCAGTAGCTCACTTTCTGAATTGTTGCTGAAACTAGGCAAGCCATGAAAAATCTTGTTGATGTGTTGTTGCACCAAGGTCGCAACCCAGCTACAGAGCATCACCGTTTTCTGGCCAGAGAAGATGGCACACAACATAGGAATAGCAACATTTGATGATAGCAGGTAGTCAGGCCAAGTATCAATCTGGAGAAATGCCAATCTTGTAGCTGAACTAGCAGATGCAAACACCACTGAGTTGCTCTGAAACTCATAGGAATACACAACCCGCGTTATCGGTCGACTCCCACTGACAGTATGGCCACTCGACTTAATTTTCCATTGACTCAAAGTTTTTTGGTGCACTAACAAGCTCATAAACTGAATCTTCCTTTGCAATTTTTCACCCATAAAAATACTACCTACAGTAGCATGCTCCAGTATGTGATGCTCAGACAAGTTCCAATGCTCGTCGATTTTGCACGCATGGTTTCTAGCAGTATCCCATTTCCTGGATTGCTCATCAGTAACTAGAAATAGATCCTTCAAATATTCCACTGAACCTAGATCAGGGGCAGATGTAGTTGCAGGCCAACACAAATTGCTAACACTAGGGAGTTCAGTTTTGGGTAGTTCTGATTGCACACATACTGCTCGACAACCGCAGGTAAAATATTGTAGCTTCAGCTGACCATTTTTCTGACTGAACCCAAACCTCAGTGGTACATCTTGAGCACAAAGTTCATAAAAGGACTGCACAATGCATACTAGTTCATATGGCCCAAGTTGTTGAGATACATGCATGCTCTGTACAATACATGTGCATCCATAGTATCAGGAGGAATTCCACCAATAAGAAGCAGAGCCAACCACCCAAACTGATCTAGCTGAAGACAAACCCTGTTACAAGCGACATGTTGCTAATAGTGGATGTTTCCACACTTTTGAGCAGAGATAATGTCCAGCACCAGAGTCTGTTGGAAGACAATGGCCGAATTTCCCTGAAATGAAACTGAAAATCATGCATAAGACATGATCTACTAGCAGTTGTTTTCCTCTCGGAATTGAGTGGCCATGCAACTTTCCATTGGTATTGTTTAGAGCATTTAGGGAAAATAGACGGACTGTTGAATTTCACTCTCTGTGGCTCCGCCTCACAACACTTGCTTGGCTCAATGGAAACCAGAAAGTAGGTTGCCCAAAAGGCCACGGTTGTAACTCCACTAAATTGATAATCAGAGTCTGCAGCCAGGTATGAAGAATTCGTCCTCGCATTTTCCTCCTTGGGCGATGATCAGGAGGCCACCACACATTGCCAGAGTCACGAGTGACACCATTGTGAGCAATTCCATACGGCAGAACAACATCATTATCTATGACCAGCACTAGAGTAGGTGGTGGCCAAGGGTGTTGTTGTAGATCCTCAAGATGCAATTCTTCTTCAGATAACACATGTGCAAGGATGTCCTCAACATTGTTGCGCAACAGGGATGGCAATGAGGGTGCCATGGCTGGGTAGAGCACATACCTTAATGGTTGAGTGGCACGACGAGAGCATTTCGTCGAACATGTGGTCAGCGCGGGTGCAGGAAGGTCACTGGAGATGTTGAGGACGACACTGCGGCCCACCTCGTTTGTCACAAGGGTGGAGGTGTTGATGGAGAATAACGATAAGGCATCGAGATCCTGCACGCCAGCCTTGGGTTCGACGTCGATGGTGGACGCCCCGGAAGGAACAACCTCCTCGATGACACCATGGACCGCGGGCTCGAGGACGACGGCGGCAATAGCGCCATGGACCGTGTTGACGATGTCGGTGGTGGCGACCTGGTGTGATCATTCGGTCTGAAAGTGCGTTATATCGACTAGAGGGGGGTGAATAGGCGATTTTTATGAATTCTTCACTAGGGAATTTGCTGGTGAGGAAATTCCTTAGCGAAGAACAACCTGCAGCGAAATAAGTACTCAAATGTAAACATAACATAACACAAGCATGGTCATCATAATGGAATGAAGATAAGCACGGAGTACAGAAAGCGTAAGCACAAGATAACACAGGATGAAGACGGATAGAATGAAGAAATTGAACTGAGGAAATTGAGAAAGTCTTCAGTCAAAGTCTTCAAACAGATATGAACAGGCACGCAACAACAGAAATGAGGAAATAAGAGTTGAGGAAATAAGAGTTGAGGAAATAGAACCAGTAAGCTTGGTGAAGACAATGATTTGGTAGACAAGTTTCAACTGCTGTCTCAGTTGTACGTCTGGTTGGAGCGGCTGAGTATTTGAACTCGAGGACACCCAGTCCCGGACACACATCCTCACTGATACGTCTCCAACATATCTATAATTTTTTATTGTTCCATGCTATTATATTACCCCTTTTGGATGTTTATGGGCTTTATTTTACACATTTATATCATTTTTTGGGACTAACCTATTAACCGGAGGCCCAGCCCATATTGCTGTTTTATTGCCTGTTTCAGTATTTTGAAGAAAGGAATATCAAATGGAGTCCAAACGGAATGAAACCTTCGGCATCGTGATTTTGGAAGAATATCATCCTAGAGACTTGGAGTTCACATCAGAAGACCCTCAAGGAGGCCACGAGATAGGAGGGCGCGCCCCCCTGTAGGGCGCGCCCCCTATCTCGTGGGCCCCTCGAGCACCTCCCTACCGACTTCTTTCGCCTATATAAGCCTACATACCCTAAAACATAGAATATCAAGATAGATCGGGAGTTCCGCCGCCGCAAGCCTCTGTAGCCACCAAAAACCTCTTGGGAGTCCGTTCCGGCACCGTGCCGGAGGGGGAACCCATCACCGGTGGCCATCTTCATCATCCCGGCGCTATCCATGATGAGGAGGGAGTAGTTCACCCTCGGGGCTGAGGGTATGTACCAGTAGCTATGTGTTTGATCTCTCTCTCTCTCTCGTGTTCTCTCTATGGCACGATCTTGATGTATCACGAGCTTTCCTATTATAGTTGGATCTTATGATGTTTCTCCCCTTGTACTCTCTTGTGATGAATTGAGTTTCCCTCTTGAAGTTATCTTATCAGATTGAGTCTTTATTTGAGAACACTTGATGTATGTCTTGCCGTGGTGACAATGGGATATCACGTGCCACTTGATGTATGTTTTGGTGACCAACTTGCGGGTTCCGCCCATGAACCTATGCATAGGGGTTGGCACACGTTTTCTTGACTCTCCGGTAGAAACTTTGGGGCACTCTTTGAAGTACTTTGTGTTGGTTGGATGAATCTGGGATTGTGTGATGCATATCGTATAATCATGCCCACGGATACTTGAGGTGACAATGGATATCTAAGTAACATTAGGGTTTTGGTTGATTTGTGTCTTAAGGTGTTATTCTAGTACGAACTCTTGAATAGATCGATCCAAAAGAATAACTTTGAGGTGGTTTCGTACCCTACCATAATCTCTACGTTTGTTCTCAGCTATTAGTGGCTTTGGAGTGACTCTTTGTTGCATGTTGAGGGATTGTTATATGATCTATCTATGTTATTATTGTTGAGAGAACTTGCACTTGTGAAAGTATGAACCCTAGGCCTTGTTTCATATCATTGCAATACCGTTTACGCTCACTTTTATTTTTAGTTACATTGCTGTTTTTATATTTTCAGATTACAAAAACCTTTATCTACTATCCATATTGCACTTGTATCACCATCTTTTCGCCGAACTAGTGCACCTATACAATTTACCATTGTATTGGGTGTGTTGGGGACACAAGAGACTCTTTGCTATTTGGCTGCAGGGTTGCTTGAGAGAGACCATCTTCATCCTATGACTCCCACGGATTGATAAACCTTAGGTCATCCACTTGACAGAAATTTGCTACTGTCCAACAAACCTGTGCACTTGCAGGCCCAACAATGTCTACAAGAAGAAGGTTGTGTAGTAGACATCAAGCTCTTTTCTGGCGCCGTTGCCGGGGAGGCTAGGTAAGCGGCACTCACACCCCGTCAACTAAGCTCTTTTCTGGCGCCGTTGCCGGGGAGGTGAGTGCTTGAAGGTATATCTTTAGATCTTGCAATCGAATCTTTTTGTTTCTTGTTTTATCACTAGTTTAGTTTATAAAAGAAAACTACAAAAAAATGGAGTTAAGTTTGTCTCGTACGCTTCGTGTTTTTAATATCTTTCGTGAGTATGATGAAAAGGAAAATTGTGCTCAAGTGCTAGAAGAAGAAATCTATAGAATGTTTGATACTAAATCTTTGTATGATGAGCATGATTGCAATGTTGTTAGTTTGAATTCCTTGAATATCCATGATGCTAATGATATGCAAAGCCACAAGCTTGGGGAAGCTATGTTTGATGAATATGATATTTTTAGTCCCCAAGTCTTGATGAGAATATTTGTTATGATGAAAGCATGTCTCCTATTTATGATGATTATATTGATAAAAGTGGGTTTGGAAGAGTGTCAACTTTAGGAAGTAATGATCCCACTATTTTGGAGGATGTTGAATCTTATTGTGATGAACATGAAAGTGGATTTGGAAGAGTGTCAACTTTATTTAGTGATGATTCCACTATTTCGGAAGAGGTTCCAATTGATTATGAGAACAAAGTTGCTATCTATGATGATTATCGTGATGACTTGTATGCTATTAGGAAAAATGATAACCATGAAACTTGTCATCATGATTTTAGTTTTCAATTGGATCATGCCTCACATGATAATTATTTTGTTGAGTTTGCTCCCACTACTATTTCAAATGAGAAGAATTTTGCTTATGTGGAGAGTAGTAAATTTTCTATGCTTGTAGATCATGAAAAGAATGCTTTAGGTGCTGGTTATATTGTTGAATTTATTCATGATGCTACTGAAAATTATTATGAGGGAGGAATATATGCTTGTAGGAATTGCAATAATATCAAGTTTCCTCCCTATGTGTTGAAAATTTTGAAGCTATACTTGCGTTACCTTCCTATGCTTGTTGATTATTGTTCCCATAAGTTGTTTGCTCACAAAATCCCTATGCATAGGAAGTGGGTTGACTTAAATGTGCTATTCATATGCTTCATGATGCTCCCGTTATGTTTCAATTCTTATCTTTTATGTGAGCATCATCGTCATCATCATGCCTAGCTAGAAAGGCATTAAAGAAAAGCTCTTGTTGGGAGAAAACCCAATATTTATCCTTCCTGTTTTTGTGTGTTCACATGATCATGCTACTGTAGTAATCATGTTTTATAGCTTTTGTTTCAATAAAGTGCCAAGTAAGATCTTTAGGATAGCTTACGGTGATAGTTATGTTGATCCTGCTGAAAATCAGAAACTTTTACACACAGTAAATTAGTTTTTTTAATTCACATAAACGTTCTTCCGTTCTGATTCTTTTTGATCTGGATTGGTACACAAATTTCTTAGGACTTTCTAATTTGGTAGGATTTTTGGAGTTCCAGAAGTATACGTTTTATACAGATTACTACAGACTGTTCTGTTTTTGACAGATTCTGTTTTTTATGTGTTGTTTGCTTATTTTGATGAATCTATGAGTAGTATCGAGTGGTATGAACCATAGATAAGTTGGATAACAGTAGATATTACACCATTATGAATTTAGAATGAGTTCATTGCAGTACCTAAGTGGTGGTTTTATTTTCTTATACTAATGGAGCTTACGAGTTTTCTGTTGAGTTTTGTGTTGTGGAGTTTTCAAGTTTTGGGTAAAGATTCGATGGACTATGGAATAAGGAGTGGCAAGAGCCAAAGCTTGGGGATGCCCAAGGCACCCCAAGGTAATATTCAAGGACAACCAAGAGCCCAAGCTTGGGGATGCCCCGGTAGGCATCCCCTCTTTCGTCTTCGTTCATCGGTAACTTTACTTGGAGCTATATTTTTATTCACCACATGATATGTGTTTTGCTTGGAGCGTCATTTTCTCTTGTTAGTATTTGCTTGCTATTATTTAGAATAATTTTTTTGCATCTTTATTTTCAATAAAGAAGTTAACGATAGCCTTTGCCATGCTTATTTTGCTAGTATACATGTTGCTGTTTGAAAACAGAAAGTTTACCGCTATTGCAAAAATACTCTAGAAAAGTCAGAGCATGATACAATGTTGAAACCTTTTGCATAATGATTTCTGATAAATTTATTACAGTGGGAATTCTATTTCATAATTTTTGGAGTTAGGGAAGTATGATGAATCTTGCATTCTTTACGGACTATACTGTTTTGGCAGTTTGCTGTTATGTTTGCATTGTTTGCATATGTTTGCTTGTTTAATGATTCTATTTGAGGATAGGAGTATTAAATATGTACAGGCATTTAGTATGCAATGTGGAATAATAATTTTAGTGATTTTTTACAGTAGAAAATGATAAGGTTTTGCATTGGTTTATACTAACCTATCTCATGAGTTCTTGTTGAGTTTGTTGTGGATGAAGCTTTTGATAAAAGAGAAACCATGATATGAGAGGAATTAAGGAGACACAAAGGTTCAAGCTTTGGGATGCCCAAGGCACCCCAAGATAATATTTCAAGAAGTCTCAAGCATCTAAGCTTGGGGATGCCCCGGTAGGCATCCCACCTTTCTTCTTCAACAACTATCGGTTAGTATCGGTTGAGCCTAAGTTTTTGCTTCTTCACGTGAGTTGTGCTATCCTTGCAATGTCATTTATTGTGTTTTGCTTGCTGTTTGAATACAATACCAAGATCTGAAATTCTTAAATGAGAGAGAGTCTTCATATAGTTACATAATTATTTAGCTACTCATTGATCTTCACGTATATCTTTTTGGAGTAGTTTGTCATTTGCTCTAGTGAATCACTTATATCTTTTAGAGCATGGCGGTGGTTATATTTTGTAGAAATTGCTAGTCTCTCATGCTTCACTTATATTATTTTGAGAGTCTTTTAGAATAGCATGGTATTTGCTATGGTTACAAAGTTGGTCCTAGAATGATGAGCATCCAAGTTGGGTATAATAAAAACTATCATAGAAAAGAATTGGATGCTATGATCAATTTGATGCTTGATAATTGTTTTGACATATGGAGGTAGTGATATTAGAGTCATGCTAGTTGAGGTGATCATGAAAAATACTTGTGTTGGGGTTTGTGATTCCCGTAGCATGCACATATGGTGAACCGCTTTGTGATGAAGTTGGAGCACAATTTTATTTATTTATTGTCTTCCTTATGAGTGGCAGTCGGGGACGAGCGATGGTATTTTCCTACCAATCTATCCCCCTAGGAGCATGCGCATAGTGCTTTGGTTTTTGATGACTTTTTAGATTTTTGCAACAAGTAAATGAGTTCTTTTGACTAATGTTGAGTCCATGGATTATACGCACCTCACCCTTCCACCATTGCTAGCCTCTCTTGTGCCGCGCAAATTTCACCGGTACCATACACCCACCACATACCTTCCTCAAAACAGCCAATACCTACCTATTATGGCATTTCCATAGCCATTCCGAGATATATTGCCATGCAACTTTCCACCGTTCCGTTCATATGACACGCATTAGTTTTGTCATATTGCTCTTTGTATGATCATGTAGTTGACATCGTATTTGTGGCAAGGCCACCTTCATAATTTTCATACACCGCCGGAGGCATTCATATAGAGTCATATCTTGTTCTAGCTTTGAGTTGTAATTCTTGAGTTGTAAATCCATAAAAGTGTGATGATCTTCATTATTAGAGCATTGTCCCAGTGAGGAAAGGATGATGAAGACTATGATTCCCCCACAACTCGGGATGAGACTTCGGACATTACAAAAAGAAAAAAAAGAAAGAAAAAAAGCAAAAAAAAAGAAAAAGAAAAAAAAAAGAAAAAAAGAGAAAAGAATAAAATGAGAAAAAAAGAGAGAAGGGACAATGCTACTATCTCTTTTTCCACACTTGTGCTTCAAAATAGCACCATGACATGATAGAGAGTCTCATATGTTGTCACTTTCATATACTAGTGGGAATTTTTCATTATAGAACTTGGCTTGTATATTCCAATGATGGGCTTCCTCGAAAGTGCCCTAGGTCTTTGTGAGCAAGCAAGTTGGATGCACACCCACTTAGTTTCTTTTGTTGAGCTTTTGTATATTTATAGCTCTAGTGCATCCGTTGCATGGCAATCCCTACTCACTCATATTGATATCTATTAATGGGCATCTCCATAGCTCGTTGATACGCCTAGTTGATGTGAGACTATCTTCTCCTTTTTGTCCTCTCCACAACCACCATTCTACACCACATATAGTGCTATGTCCATGGCTCACGCTCATGTATTGCGTGAAAGTTGAAAGAGTTTGAGATTATTAAAGTATGAAACAATTGCTTGGCTTGTCATCGGGGTTGTGCATGATTAAATACTTTTTGTGATGAAGATAGAGCAACAGCCAGACTATATGATTTTGTAGGGATAACTTTCTTTGGCCATGTTATTTTGAGAAGACATGATTACTTTGATTAGTAGGCTTGAAGTATCACCATTTTCATGTCAATATGAACTTTTATTTTGAATCATTTGGATCTGAACATTCATGCCACAATAAAGAAAATTACATGGAGAATTATGCTAGGTAGCATTCCACATCAAAAATTCTGTTTTTATCATTTACCTACTCAAGGACGAGCAGGAATTAAGCTTGGGGATGCTTGATACGTCTCCAACATATCTATATTTTTTTATTGTTTCATGCTATTATATTACCCCTTTTGGATGTTTATGGGCTTTATTTACAGATTTATATCATTTTTTGGGACTAACCTATTAACTGGAGGCCCAGCCCATATTGCTGTTTTATTGCCTGTTTCACTATTTCGAAGAAAAGGAATATCAAATGGAGTCTGAGGGAGTCCTGGACTAGGGGGTGTCCGGACAGCCGGACTATCATTATCCGCCGGACTCCAAGACTACGAAGATACAAGATTGAAGACTTTGTCCCGTGTCCGAATGGGACTTTCCTTGGCGTGGAAGGCAAGCTTGGCGATACGGATATGTAGATCTCCTACCATTGTAATCGACTCTGTGTAACCCTAGCCCTCTCCGGTGTCTACATAAACCGGAGGGATTTAGTCCGTAGGACAACATACATTACAACAATCATACCATAGGCTAGCTTCTAGGGTTTAGCCTCCTTGATCTCGTGGTAGATCCACTCTTGTACTACCCATATCATCAATATTAATCAAGCGGGGCGTAGGGTTTTACCTCCATCAAGAGGGCCCAAACACAGGTAAAACATCGTGTCCCTCGTCTCTGTTACCATCCGCCTAGACGCATGCAGTTCGGGACCCCTACCGAGATCCGCGGTTTGACACCGACACTAGTGCTTTCATTGAGAGTTCCTCGTGTCGTCACCAATAGGCTTGATGGCATCTTCAACCAACAACGCTGTCGGTGAGACTTTTCTCCCGGACAGATCTTCGAGTCGGCGGCCAAGATGCGGGCTAATTCATTTGGCCATCTGGAGCAGATCGAAGCTTCGCCCCTGGTCGTCGAGTCGATTCGAAGCCTAAACTTCACGGCCGATGTCGCGGAGACATGATCTTGACGGACTCGAGCCCACCAAGCAGCGCCGCACCGTGACGACGGGCATGATCTAGCTCGCCACCGAGCAGTGCCTTGGTGGCGACACGGATCCGCTTCGCCATTAGTCGGAGCCGATCGCCCGGATCGAGGCCGATGGATAGACGCCGCCACAGGGCTTCAACATCCACGGCGATGGAGCCGAACACTAATCTTGTCCCCTGCGAAACTCGTGATTCTGAGGCGCCGGACTCCTTGCCGAACTCCGAACCTCCCGCGCCCCTACCAATCGATTTGGATTGGGCGCCGGTTATGGAATTCACCGCCGCGGACATCTTCCAATACTCGCCTTTTGGCGATATCCTGAATTCACTAAAGCATCTCTCGTTATCAGGAGAGTCCTGGCTGGACTATGGCCAGGATGGCTGGGAATGCAGACGACGAAGAAATTGAGCCCACCCACCACCCACATTGTAGCCACTGTTGACGATCTAACCGACATGCTAGACTACGACTCGATGACATCAACGCTATGGGCGGCGATTTATGGGAGGCGAAGCAGAACCAGCGCCTCTGAGGGCACTTGGAAGACCACCTCGTCATATGACATAGATATGGTGGACACCCCAAAAGACGGGGACGGTGAAGAAGCAGCAGAGGCGGACTCTTTAAAGAAGCAGCCCAAACGCCGGCGTCAGCGGCGCCGCTCTAAATCCCGCCACAGCAAGAATGGAGATTCCGGCACAGGAGATAATAATACTCCAGAGAGTGTCGAAGACAATCCCCTCCAGCAAGACTCAGCGCAGGAGGATGCAGAAGCAAGCCCTCACGAGAGGGCGGCAGACGAAGAGGTTGAGGATCATAACTATATGCCTCCCTCCGAAGACGAAGTAAGCCTCAACGATGATGAATTAAATGCGTACACGAGGATCCCGTCGAACAAGAGCGCTTCAAGCGCGGGCTTATCGCCACACAAACAGCCTAAAGAAAAAAGCAACAGCTTCAAGCTGATCGAGACCTGCTGGCGATTGATGGACCGAGGTCCTCGCGGCAAGAGTATAAACTCGAACGCCCTCCAAAAGTTACCCAAGGCAAGCTGCTCCCCGATTAGAGGAGGAAGCATATATACCTCCATCACCGGCAAGACGATATGGTGACCGACCACCCGTGGTCGTGTGGCGAGAGGCATCCAGCCCCAGCCAAGACCGTACCCCGGCATCGCTCCAAAAGTACGAAGCCAATAGGGAACGCGCCGGACTTGCAAGACATATTGGAGGACAAAGCAAGGCAATCCAGATCCATCTACGCATCACGTGGGCGCCCCACGAACCATGACGAATACCGTCGCGCCGGATACAATAACCCCGGCCGGGCCGAACACAGCAGACAGCGCTCTCTCGAGCTGCGTCGCGATATTTCTCAATACAGAGGCGCCGCACACCGCTATGCTTCGCGGCGAAGTAATGGATCATCAGATCCCGAAGGGTTTAAACCCGTAAACATCGAATCTTACGATGGCACAACAGACCCCGCGGTTTGGATCGAAGACTATCTTCTCCACATCCATATGGCTGCGGCGGCGATCTCCATGCCATCAAGTATCTCCCACTCAAGCTTAAAGGACCAGCTCGGCATTGGCTAAACAGCTTGCCCGCAGAGTCAATTGGGTCTTTGGGAAGACACGAAGCTGCATTCCTCGACAACTTCGGGGCACCTATGTGCGACCACGAGACGCCGATGACCTAAGCCACATTATTCAGCAGCTGAGACGAATCGGCGGACAATTACGACACGGTTCTTGACAAAGAAAAACCAAATCGTCGACTGTCCGGATGCAGAGGCCCTTGCAGCCTTCAAACATAACATCCGGGACGAATGGCTAGCCCGGCACCTGGGGCAGGAAAAGCCGAAATCCATGGCAGCCCTCACATCGTTAATGACCCACTTTTGCGCGGGAGAGGACAGCTGGCTAGCTCGCAGCAACAATCTCCGTAAAAATTCTGGCAGTCCGGATACTAAGGACAACAATGGCAGGTCACGTCGAAACAAAAACAAACGCCGCATTAACGGCGACGATAAGGAGGATCTGGCGATCAGCGCCGGATTCGAGGCTCTAAACCGGTCGTGGAAGAAGCCATTCAAAAGAACCACTCGGGTCCGTCCAATCTAGACCGAGTACTCGACCGCTTATGCCAGATACATGGCACCTCTGAAAAGCCAGCTAACCACACTAATAGAGATTGCTGGGTGTTCAAGCAGGCGGCAAGTTAATTGCGAAAACAATGACAAGGGGCTAAACAATGACGACGAGGAAGAGACCCGACCGCCCGAACAATAGAGGATGAAGGGTTTTCCCCACAAGTGCGGACGGTGAATATGATATACGCGACCCAAATACCCAAGAGGGAGAGGAAACGCGCACTAAGGGATGTCTATGCGATGGAGCCAGTCGCCCCGAAGTTCAATCCATGGTCCTCTTGTCCGATCACTTTCAATCGAAGAGACCATCCGACCAGCATACGCCATGGCGGATTCGCCGCATTGGTTTTAGACCCAATCGTCGATGGATTTCACCTCACGAGAGTCCTGATGGACGGCAGCAGTAGCCTGAACCTGCTTTATCAGGATATAGTGCGCAAAATGGGCATAGACCCATCAAGGATTAAACCTACAAAGACAACCTTTAAAGGTGTCATACCAGGAGTGAAAGCAAGCTATGCGAGGCTCGGTCACACTAGAAGTGGTCTTGGATCCCGGATAATTTCGGGCGAAGAGTTAATCTTCGACATAGTCCCGTTCATAGCGGCTATCATGCTCGCTTTCGGACGAACCGCGTTTGCAAAATTCAGCGGTGCCGCATTATGCATACCTAAAGCTCAAGATGCGAGGACCTCGTGGAGTCATCACGGTCAATGGGAATATTAAACGCTCCCTCGAGCGGAGGAACATCTGGCTGCTCTCGCGGCAGAAGTACGAGTACCCTCTTAAGGCAATTCTACAGTCCGGCCGTTAAACAGCCGGATAGAGCAAAACGTGCCCGAAGCAATACCAACCAAGACCACCTGGCGCGATCAGAGCATGCGTAGCAATGCGGCCCCAACCCTCGCCCGCGCATAATCGCAATAATAACACTCCACGTACATCATTACGCTTTGGATACCATGGGCACAGGGAAGGGGGCACGATCGCAACGGACCCAGAGTGCGGTTCGACCACACCGGGGGCTCGCAAGTGTGCCCCCCCTTTTTTATATATTTTTTATTTTCCTTCTTTTATGTACACGGGACTCCGTTAACCAGAAGCCCTGTCCGGCGGTGAACCTGCCGAACTCATGATGCAACAGTCAGGGACTAAAGAAGGCTGCGACGAACACTCAGGTGGTCTCAATTACGAGCATTAAATTCGATTATATACACCAAGTCCGCAGCTCACCCCTGGAGGGGGACATGTTTACTTAGTCCAAATCCCTTGCTTACCGCACTATTTGTATCAGTCCGCTCTACTAGCAGACTTTCTTTCATAAATAATGCAGCACCTTTTTGATTGCAATTGCATTACCTTTTATATATATGTGCTCATTATATGACGTCTTGCGCCCGTATATTTTGGTACGGCCTAATACGCCAGGGGCTCATGTTCCCCACTTTATGGTGTGATAAGTCCGAACACTTTCACAAGTGCGGCACCCCGAACTTATAGCATTATATGAATCGGCTCGAATCATGTCTTGGGTCAATAGTTGGGTTTGCGGCTCCCACGTTTTGGTGCCTTACGTTCCGTTACGTCGGCTAAGGTGGCACTTTGGGAGAACCACTGCGATTGCGCCCGTTGAGCAGGCGGCGCCTCGATGGAGAAAGCTAAAACCGGCGGCATGGTAAGGCGAGACTGGTCGCTGTTCGAGAGGTTTTTCGGGTCCTAAAGACTCACGCCGCTTGGCGAAGTTCGGACAATGTCCGGCGAAGGCGTGGATAGCGCCCGATTCGGTCTTCGAATACCGGGGCTTCGCCAAATTTAAAATTATAGAATTCTATGGCTAAGTGAGAGTGTTCAAGCATTATAAGTCCGGTTGCCTTGTTCGTTGTGTTGGCGCCTCCTCGATGGACCCAACAATGGGAACAAGAGTGCTCAAGTTTATCCCGAACACCCGGCACTTTCGTGGCTTGGGGGCTGAAGCCAACGACTTGCCATCTCTCGATTTTATAAGCGGTCGCACGAAGGTAATATTTTAAATTAAACAAGCGTTTAACGCAAGCACATGAACAAAGTTTCAGCGCGAGGATAATACATAGCAAATTCACTCAAAGATTACATTTCGGGGCACTCATCCGCAATATTGCGGGCTCCCTTGAGACAGTTTTATAATACTTTTGGTGTGCGATACTCCTTGCCGGGCGGTGGGTCCGTGAAGCTTCTCCGCATCCAACCTGCCCCATTGCACCTTTGTGCGGGCGAGGGCCGGCAGCGCCTTCAAGATAAAGCGGAGTGCTTGATGACATCCACCCGGGGCATGCATCCACCAGCCGCCCGACGAGGCAAGTAGCTCCAGGCATGGCTGTCGAGCCTGACCGGACTATAAGGCCCTTCATGGCCTCTTGACTACCTTGTGGAGTTCGACCATTGCTTCATTTGGTCGCTTGGGGGCACTGGTGTCCGGCCAAAGATATCTTGAGACCAAAGACTTTTTCCGTCGAGCTCCCTCCTCGCCACGATAGAATCGGCGGCATCGGACGACTACGCGGCAGATCTGCAAACGCCTACGAGAGCTCGAATGCGGGTAAGTGTCGGTATTTTACATTAACATGCTTGCTTTGCATGAAAAATGCCTTACCGCCGCTACTTTCTTTATATCTTCAACCTCCTGAAGGGCCTTATGGGCCTCGGCCTTGGCGGACTTGGCACTTTCGAGAGCCGAGGCAAGCTCGGACTCTCGAGTCTTGGAGTCACGCTCCAAACTCTCATGCTTTTCCATGAGAGTCTGGAGCTCTTGCCGAACTTCCGCCACCCGTGCCTCCTGCTTTTCTCGCTCTGCCCGTTCCGCGGTCGCACTGTGTTCGGCCGTGGACACAGCATCCTTCAGGGCTGCCACCTCGTTAGTGGCCCCTGCAATACACATATTATCCTTGTTAATTTTATTGCAACCAAAATCCTTTTCTATAAGGTACCTATACAAAGGGGTGTTACTCACCTTCTTTGTCCTCGAGCTGCTTCTTCGCATGGCCGAGCTCTCGCTCGGACCACTCGAGATCCTGCTTTAGCACATCGACCTCCGCCGTTAATGCGGCAGAGGCCAGCAGTGCAGCCTGCAAACCCATATTGACATATTTTTAGCAACCCTGCGCATATCTTGTTAGATCCTCAGTCCGGCTTTTCTTTCCAAACACCGGCCGAGCATCGAAACTCTTGTCTATGCGGTATTACATTACATAATTTTAACTTCTTACCTCAAAGCCTGTTAAAAGGCTGTTGCAGGCTTCGGTCAGCCCACTTTTGGCGAGCTGAACCTTTTGAATCACCGCACTCATGATAGTGCGGTGTTCCTCCTCGATGGAAGCGCCTCCAACAAATTATCCGGCACCTCCGGTTGGACGGAGGCCGCCGGCGTCACGGTCTTGCCCTTCTTTCGAAGGGGCCGCTTGCCGGACTCTCGAACCACTGCGGTACCCGATGTAGAGTCCGGCGCAAAGTCCGAGAGGCCGCCTGACGGCGCCTCCGGAGCCTCCTCCTGATGGGTCCCTTTCTGGGATCCCACCTCGGCGTCCTCGTCGGCGCGTGGGGTAGAGGCAGTCGGAAGTGAATTCACATCCGACGAGGCCAACGACCCGCTCGATGAGTCGGGGAGATCGTCATCGGCCGGACTACGGGCATAATGCGGCGTTAGAAGGACACTACGTGACACAAAAGATATTGCATATAAAGGATCCGGATACTTACGATCTTGCCGAACGCCTGGCCCTTGGAGGCCATTCATCCTCGCCAACGATGGTGTTGGCGAAACTGTCCGGGGGGATAGTTCTCCCCCTCTTGGACCCTTCGGCCTCCCCTATTGGGGAAGCCTTCCTCTTCTTCTCTCCCCCCTCCGGGAGAGAGTACTCCTCCTCCTCCTCGTCTTCGGGGGAGGAGTCCGCGTCTTCGTCGGGCCTTTGATTGAGGGAACTCTTCGAGTCCCCGGCCACCTTCTTGGCCTTCTTCTCCGGCACCACGTGCGGTGCGGAACCAGCAGCCCCGCTAAGCAGGCGCCCACTGGTCTTCGGCATGGGAGCCGGGCTGATAAGCTGCTGGCCTTCTCCATCCATTCTGTCAAAGGAAAAAAGGATGAAACCCTCTTATAATCAATTCGATTACTACAAAGTGTCCCGTAATGGGGTTGAATCACTTACCTCGTCGGTTGGATCTGCGAGCTGAATCCATAATCTTCCGTCGCGGATCTGAGGCTTGGCGCCTTAAACAGCACCCTCCAGCGCCTTCGTATGTTGTATCGAAGAGCCCGCCGCTCAGCGCTGGTGCTGTTCGGATTGAACTCCACAGATTGAATGCCCATTCTTGGCATGGGAGAATCCGGCGGATGAGCATGACTTGGACCACGTCGGCGAGCTGAGCTTATTGCTCACCGGCCACGGATGCAGGCTCGAGTCCGATCACCTCCTTCGGATCGCCCACAGCAATCCCTTCTCTTTCCGGAGGTGAGCTGCGTGGGGATGCCAGATCTAAACTTCGGGGCCGCCGCCCATGTAGGCTTGCGCGGCTCGGTGATGTAGAACCACCCGATTGCCACCCCTTGACGGAGTCCACGAAGGCCCCTTCAAGCCAAAGGGCGTTGGGTAATTTACCCAACATGGCGCCTCCGCATTCGCTTGCGTGCCCTTCAAAACCTTGACAGCGTTGAAGGTCTTGAGCCACAGGCGAAGTGGGGCGAATGCGAGGAAGGCCTCGCACACGATGATGAACGCCGAGATGTTGAGGATGAAGTTGGCGCGGATCGTGGAAATCGAGGCCATAATAGAACATGAGCCCCGGATGAATGGATGGGCGGAAAGCCCAGTCCAGCGGAGGAAGTGGGGAAGGAAGGCGACCCTCTCGTGAGGCCGGGGTGGGGATGAGCTGCCCCTCGTCAGGCGGCCGATCTGTGATATCGCCGGAGAGGTATCCGCGCTGCGCAGCTGGTGATGTGCTCCTCCTTAGCGGTGGAGGCCAACCACTTGCCTCCCCTCCGGACATATTCGGAGAAGGTCGGCGAGATCTTGCGAGCTTAGGCGTTGGAGCTTGAGTGCGTGGAGATGTATAAGCAAAGGAGGAAGAAGGCGTGGGTGAGAAGGTAAATCCTTATCCCTTATATATAGGCGATTTAAACTATGCGTTCCCCATCGGCTGGTAAAACTCGCTTATCTCCCAAGCGCCACCATCAATGGCGCGGTTGGGTTACCCACGTCTGTATTGATGAGAATCCCGGAATAAGGGGAACACGATCTCGCTCGACAAGGCGTATTGCTGAAACCGCTTCGCTAGACGAGCTGAGGTGGTATAGTAAAAAACGATTCAAACAGTGGCTTGGTAGCGGTGTGATGTCACGCCGCATAATACGTCAGCAGATTGAGCTAGTGTACATTTTATTCTCTCTACGGTGGAATGTGGAATTTATTTTGGAGAGCCGGACACTATCCTGGTTTTCATGATCTTCTCTGGATTATTCAAGGGAGGAACCCGCCTTGCAATGTCGAACATTATGCGCACCGGACTTATCGTCATTGAAGCCTGGTTCGAGAGCTCTTGAGGAGTCTGGACTAGGGGTGTCGAACAGCCGGACTATCATTATCCGCGGACTCCAAGACTACGAAGATACAAGATTGAAGACTCCGTCCCGTGTCCGGATGGGACTTTCCTTGGCGTGGAAGGCAAGCTTGGCGTCTGGCTATGTAGATCTCCTACCATTGTAACCGACTCTGTGTAACCCTAGCCCTCTCTGGTGTCTATATAAACCGGAGGGCTTTAGTCCGTAGGACAACATACATTACAACAATCATACCATAGGCTAGCTTCTAGGGTTTAGCCTCCTTGATCTCGTGGTAGATCCACTCTTGTACTACCCATATCATCAATATTAATCAAGCAGGACGTAGGGTTTTACCTCCATCAAGAGGGCCCGAACCTGGGTAAAAACATCGTGTCCCTCGTCTCCTGTTACCATCCGCCTAGACGCACAGTTCGGGACCCCCTACCCGAGATCTGCCGGTTTTGACACCGACAGAGTCCAAACGGAATGAAACCTTCGGCATCGTGATTTTAGAAGAATATCATATTGGAGACTTGGAGTTCATGTCAGAAGACCCTTGAGGAGGCCACGAGATAGGAGGGCGCGCCCCCCTGTAGGGCGCCCCCCTGTCTAGTGGGCCCCTCGAGCACCTCCCGACCGACTTCTTTTGCCTATATAAGCCTACGTACCCTAAAAACATCGAATAGCAAGATAGATCGGGAGTTCCGCCGCCGCAAGCCTCTGTTGCCACCAAAAACCTCTCGGGAGTCCATTCCGGCACCCTGCCGGAGGGGAAACCCATCACCGGTGGCCATCTTCATCATCCCGGCGCTATCCATGACGAGGAGGGAGTAGTTCACCCTCGGGGCTGAGGGTATGTACGAGTAGCTATGTGTTTGATCTCTCTCTCTCTCGTGTTCTCTCTATGGCACGATCTTGATGTATCGCGAGCTTTCCTATTATAGTTGGATCTTATGATGTTTCTCCCCCTCTACTCTCTTGTGATGAATTGAGTTTCCCTCTTGAAGTTATCTTATCGGATTGAGTCTTTATTTGAGAACACTTGCTGTTTGTCTTGCCGTGTTTATCTGTGGTGACAATGGGATATCACGTGCCACTTGATGTATGTTTTGGTGACCAACTTGTGGGTTCCACCCATGAACCTATGCATAGGGGTTGGCACACGTTTTCTTGACTCTCCGATAGAAACTTTGGGTCACTCTTTGAAGTACTTTGTGTTGGTTGGATGAATCTAAGATTGTGTGATGCATATTGTATAATCATGCCCACGGATACTTGAGGTGACAATGGAGTATCTAGGTGACATTAGGTTTTGGTTGATTTGTGTGTTCAGGTGTTATTCTAGTATGAACTCTTGAATAGATCGATCCGAAAGAATAACTTTGAGGTGGTTTCGTACCTTACCATAATCTCTATGTTTGTTCTCCGCTATTAGTGGCTTTGGAGTGACTCTTTGTTTCATGTTGAGGGATTGTTATATGATCTATCTATGTTATTATTGTTGAGAGAACTTGCACTAGTGAAAGTATGAACCCTAGGCCTTATCTTCTATCATTGCAATACCGTTTACGCTCACTTTTATTTTTAGTTACCTTGATGTTTTATATTTTCATATTACAAAAACCTTTATCTACTATCCATATTGCATTTGTATCACCATCTCTTCACCGAACTAGTGCACCTATACAATTTACCATTGTATTGGGTGTGTTGGGGACACAAGAGACTCTTTGCTATTTGGTTGCAGGGTTGTTTGAGAGAGACCATCTTCATCCTACACCTCCCACAGATTAATAAACCTTAGGTCATCCACTTGAGGAAAATGTGCTACTGTCCTACAAACCTGTGCACTTGTAGGCCCAACAACGTCTACAAGAAGAAGGCTGTGTAGTAGACATCACTCACCATATTCTCCTTGAGCTAAGGTCACACAGACCTCGCCCAATCACTCGTGGTAAGTCTTCAGGTGACTTCCAAACCTTCACAGACTAGGTCACTCAGCGATCCACAATTCCTCTTGGATGCTCTAGACCATGACGCCTAACCGTCTGGAAGAAGCACAGTCTTCAAAGGTAACAAGTGTCGGATCCATGAAGGATCAATCTCTTTAGTGATGCTCAATCACTTTGGGTTTGTAGGTGTTGGGTTTGGGTTTTCCTCACTTGATGATTTTCACTCAAAGTCCTCGGAGGATGGGATGCTCTCAATTGACAAGTGCCAGTTTATCTTGGAGCAGCCAACCAACTAGTGGTTGTAGGGGGCGGCTATTTATAGCCTAGGGAGTAGCCTGACATGATAAGACATAAATGCCCTTCAATGATATGACCGTTAGGTGGGGGGATATTTTGGGACATCTGGCGCGTAGCACAGTAACGGTCGGAAATTTGACTCTCAAATTCCTCAGGGCTATCATGTTCCTCATTGTGTAGGCAATCCGCACTAGCGAATTCCTAACTCCTCAGTCAGAACAAATTCCTCAGAGACCAGAAGAACTTCATCTCATCCTTTGAAGAATATGGTGAAGCTGTATGAGATTTCAATGGCTTCACTCGAAGGGATTGGTAGGTGTAGGATTTTGAGTTGAGCATCACATGGAATTTTTTCCTTAGTATTTCCTCGACCCCCTTTAACAGTACGGTGTTTCCTATGACTCAGGAAAGAGAAAATGAAACTATAAAAATAAGAGTCTTCACGCTTCATGTTCCTCGAATGATTACCAAGTCTTCAAGGTCACACCAGTTTCTTCACTTTCAAAGTCTTAAGAAAGTCTTCAAAAATCCAAAGCCTTCAGTCGAAGAACTTCATTTTTAGGGGTCGACTTTCTCTGCAAATATCAAACTCTTCATAGACTTATAAACCTGTGTACACTCACAAATGCATCAGTCCCTTAACCTATAAGTCTTCAATACACCAAAATCACTAAGGGGCACTAGATGCACTTACAATCTCCCCCTTTTTGGTGATTGATGACAATATAGGTTAAGTTTTCAACGGGGATAAACATATGAAGTGTAAATACTGATATTGAGGAATTTGATTGCAAGATATAGAAGAACTCCCCCTGAAGATGTGCATAGTGAGGAATTTGCTTTTGAAGCAATGCACACTCGAAGAGTATAATCATGGAGATCTCCCCCTATATCTTGTAATTCATACACGCATTTGACATATAATATGAAGAATTTGAAATGCATGATGAAATATGGTGACTGATGTAATTTAGCATGCGTGCAATAACATTAATGAGGAATAAGCATGCAGAAGAACACAGCAAAAGTATCAGGCCACCATAGAGTTTAAGATTACAACTCGATCGAGCAAAGTCATCAAAAGAACGAGAGTTGTAACTTAGAAAAAAACGCCCATATAAGATAGACCCGCTTGAAGACTAACTCAAATTTCTCCCCCTTTGTCATCGAATGACCAAAAGGGTTGAAAATGAGGACTAACGCCCCTAAAAAATATCATGAAGATGGAGGAGCGCCATCGTTGTCAGGGTCTTGAGTCGTTGTAGGGCATGCCTCAGTGTCGTCCAAGTCTTCGAACTCGTCTGTGTCGCGCAATGAAGAGTATGAGTTGGCCACCAAGGAAGGAACCTTGACCTTCTTGAATTTCTTCGGTGGAGGAGCAGACCAGTCAAAATCTTTCTTGAAGCCCATTTGCTTCAGATCTTCTTCACCATAGAGATGTGACAGAATAGCCCAGGTGCGATCAAAAACTTCATGGAGGTAGTAATGGTTTTTCTTCACTGCATTATGTGTAGAGGTCATGTTGTGAAGAATAGAGCCAAACTGACGCTTAACCCATTTGTGGTTTTGATCCACCTTCTGGTGAAGACTTAGAAGCAGCTCACGGCCAGTCATCACGCGAGGAGCAGTGGCTTGAGGATTTGGCTTGGATGCATTGGTAGCAGAATCATGAGTGGCAGAGTCATCATTGGTGGAATAAGATGTAGCTTTGTGGAACTGACCATCCAATGGACGAATACCCTCATCGATAACAGCTGGTGCCTTGCCCTTCTCATCAGCTGAGGAATATGTCCACTTGAGGACTTCTATCAAGGGCAAGTAGCTGAGGTGATTCTGAAAGTCAGCTTTGTAGTTGAGTGAAGACCTTGTTCTGATGAATCTCATGATCCACGGCGCATAAGGCTTCAGCTCAAAAGGAGAGAGTGCAACATTCGCTAGAGTCCTCATGAAGAAATCATGATAATTAATGGGAATGACATGCATGATGTTGAATAGCATATTCTTCATCATCCCAATAATTTCCTCATCAGATGAGTCCTGGCCTTTGATAGGACTCATAGTCTTCGTCAGAATACGATATATGGTTCGAGGCACATAGAGCAATTCCTTCACGAGGAATTTGGTCCTTGGGGCTTGACCAGGCTTCAGAGGCTTCATGAGCACTTGCATATAGTGAGCAGTGAGTTCAGGCTCATCATACAGACAACGAGCACCGTCAGGTGGAGGACTGATTGGCAGGGCTTGAAGCAATTCAAAGGCTGGTGCCTTGTAGTGAGTGTTTTCGGTCATCCAGTCCAACACCCAGGAGTTGATGTTAGCAGCATCGCCTATGATATGCAGCATTGCGTAGAACTGAAGAATGAGCTCTTCATTCCAGTCAACTATGTCTAAGCAAAAGTTTAGCAAGCCTGCATCATGAAGCATACCAAGGACTTGGGAGAAGCAAGGCATTGATTCCATGTCCACGTGAGGAATATGCTCATGGTCGAAGACTTTGTCCTTATTGAACAGCAGTGAAGAATAGAAGTTGGCCTGGCTGGCAGTCCAGAAACGCTTCCTTCTAAGACGAGCATTGTCATAGGGGTTGAAGTCAGTGAAGAACACGTGCTCGCCGAAGAAATCATCAGCCTTGAATTTTTGCTTCTTTGAGAAGGATCCTTTGGCTTGGGTGAGGAGTGTCGATCAATTGCATCACCACGAGGAATCACAATCTCGGGATCCCTGATGAGAATTTCAGGCTCTTCTTGACTTGACTGGGTCTTCAATTCCTCATTTACAATTTCTTCAGCACTAGTGGCTGGAATTTCTTCATGAACACTTGGGGTTGCAGGAGGTTCTTCAGATCCCATTTGTACTTCAGTAGCAGCTGGGGACTGAGGAATAGCTTGGAGTGGAGTGCACATTGGAGAGTTGGGGTGCAGACTTTCCCAAAAGTCATCATTGAGCACAGGAGTGGTACAGCCAATGTCCACATCCTCATCTTCCATTTCTTCAATGCCGGCCTCTTCAGCAGTGAACTAAGGCAAAGGCGAGGAGACGACAGGGGTTGAAGGGATTGCATCCACTTCAATTTCTTCATCCAACTGCTCTGACAAAGCAACATAAGGATTTTCCTCATCAGATTTGCTGTGAATCACATAATCTTCACCAAAAGGAACAAGGTCCTTTCATGGCATGAAAGAGACTGGAACGACATCAATTGGGTTGTCAATTGAACTAGTCAGAGGCTTCATCTTCTTCGGAGCAGAAGAATTTGATGAAGTTGATGCCTTCCTTTTCTTCACACCTGCACGCTCTGCAGCCTTGGTCTTCTTCGCATCTGATGCAGATAGAAGGATCGGAGTTGGTGTAGGCGTAGGAGGTGCAGAGGACTTTGGTTCATTTTCTTCAGGCGCAACTGATGTAGTTGCCCTGACTTCTTCACCTTCTTCAGGCGCACCACTAGTGGATTCCCTGGCAATATCTTCAGCGGCTGGAATGAAGTCATCAGCCCTGGTACTCTCATTTTATTCAGCAGCCTGATTGTCATCAGCGGTGCTGGCATGCTCTTCAGTGGGCTGAGCAGATGCTTCAGCCGGTGTAACTTCAATGTGCACAGGTGGAGCAACACTTCAAGTGAAAGTCTTCATCAGTTTGACGAACCGGACCTTGGCGCCCTTCCAATCAGCATAGTACCGATTGAATTCATCACTCAGTTGCTTGATTTCAGCTTGTAAGTCAATGAGTTGATCAGGAGTGAGAGTGAGGACATTGTCCTTGAGGTAGCACTGCTTCTTGTACTGCGCTTTCTTCAGCCTTCAGCTTTCTTCAAATTTCCACTTTTCTTCCTCAATGAAAGCAGTCAGAACATGACTTTGACCAGGAGTGAGGTTCATCTCCACCAAGGCGTATTAGGGTCCTTGTGCCATAGGTCAATGAAGTCAAGGATCAACTTTGGATCCAACAGCAGTGGCACATTGCTGCCTTTGGCTCTAGCGGCCCTGGCCTGCCTGTCTCTGATGATTTCGGCAAGTTCTTCATCATCAGCCTCATTGTCATCAGAGGGCACTTGGAAGGCGACCTGCTTCTTGTGAGGACTTGGTGAAGGCCTCGTCCAGCAGTTGCCTTTTTCTTCAGCAGAGAGGGGCCAGCTGAGGAATTTGGTGCAGCTGAGGAACTTGTAGATGCTCCTGAGGCAATAGAGATGCCGGTAGTCCTTTGACACGTGGCGAGATGCACAGGTGCAGAGGATTTGGTCGAAGCAGCTGAAGACTTTGTCGGAGGAGCTGAGGACTTTGGAGGAGGAGCAGTCTGAGGAATTGGCCGTGAGGGCTTTGAAGAATCTGGCCTTGAGGGCATTGCTGAGGAGCTTGGCCGTGAGGGCATTGAGGGAGAAGCGCTTGACTTATGAGCAGGCTTCTTAGGCATCGCCTTCTTCGGCTTACTAGCAGAGGCATCAGCAGAGGTAGCAGCAGCAGCAGAGTCTTCATTGAATTTCCTCACTGCTTCTTTTGCTTGCTTGGTCAGCTTGGCCTGGCGCTTTGCCCATTCATCAGCATAGTCCTCACCGCGCTTGAGGCTGGTGGGATCTGCCACTTGGCCTGGTGCTAATGGAGGTCTTGAGCATGGAGGGTTGAGAGCGAATTTCTTCATATACTTGGGAGTAACATACATGTACTCCCTCCATTCCCGTGCCCATCTCCTCTCTATCCTTTGAATGCGCACCTTGCACTGATTTTTGTCCTCCTTGCCAAATTTGGCCTCATCAAGAGTGCAATATCCAGCATAAATGTTCTCAGGGATTTCAAAAGCAGTATTGACCTCAAGCCTCTTCCCACCCTTCTGTGGCTTCTTTCCTTCAGCCATTTTCTTCAGCTGAGGAATATGAACAACTGAAGTTTCTAAAGAGTTGTGCAACTTTTCTTTGAGGAACGCTACACATGAGTTAAGCTGATGAGAACCTAGTGATTCAACAGCGGACATTTGTACCTGTGAACAGAGTATAGTTGTGAGCAATATGGAGAGGTCATATGCGTTCTCAGAAGGTTTTTCAAAAAGAATAGGTTTGAGGAATTTGACCAGATGAGTCTTGAGGAATTTCACTAAGCGTTCTTTGTCTTAGGTTCCAGAGTTGTATAGATTGAAAAATCCACACAATTGAGGAATCTTGAAGAAAATCATTGCTTAGAGAAACAAATCAAGAGCAGATGACATGTGAGGTGTTCATGTGTGTGAAGATTTGAAGAATAAACACCTTTGAAGATTTCAAGAAAACATAAGAATCAAGGAGGGTAGTAAAAGTAACTTTTAATTACCCGAGATGAAGAACACGACGAACTAGGAAGTGTAGATGTGATGTTCGTCAGTTCAGATCTTCCACACCCTAACTCGGCAGAGGAAGACGGCTACGGCGGTGGAGGAGTGAAGAAATCCGCAACTGGCACGAGTACGACGGTGACGATGTTGAGGCAGTGAAGCTCTTCCTCACCGGTGACGATGAAGTAGCGGCGGCTCTAGGGTTTGGGGAGCTCGAACGAGAGTGAGAGCGAGCGGAGTAAAAGAGAAGTGAGGAAGAGGCAGGGGTATTTATAGTGAGAGTGAAAAACTGTGCGCCCGAGGAAATCGAACGAACGTGCCCCTGGCCCTTCTCATTCGCTTGACATGTGTCACCCACGTACTGAGAGGTGGCGATTGTGTAGAATCGTGGGTGAATAGATAAGTATTGTCGTGGGATGCGGAACGGTTTGAGCGGCAAAGCCGAAAATTCAGATAAGATAAGTTAAAATTTCCGTTCACAATTTCTTCAGCTGTCAAGAACACAGTGAAGATTTTGAACGAGTTTCAAATAGAACGCACATGAAGAATTTGTGAACAGACTGGGTTGAGTTTAGCATAGAGGGGGAAGGGTCCGATCACATTCACTTAGCAGAAGGAATCAACTTGAAGAATTAGCAATAAGTGAATGTTGTAGAGGACATAAACTCATATATACATATTCAAATGAAGAACAACACCGGAAGAGGTAAAGACAATGCAAAGTTGAAGAATTTGAAAAAACTGAGGAATTTCAAAAACGAAGAAAAACTCAAATTGAAGATTTTCAACTTTGGTTGGTGGCGTAACCCACCGTATAAGAAAGCTGATTTCAGACACCACGTACAACTGTCGTAGGGCTCTGAGAATCAATTTCTTCATTAATTTCTTCACACTTAGAGGGTTAGTCTTCATTGATTGAAGAAAAACGTTACTTCGTGTGTTGCGCATGTCATCAAGTCAGCATAAGTGTTAGGATGTGTGTCCATTTCAGAGAACATTCGGAGATTCTAGGATATTTAGCTCACACCGTAACTTGCTAAATCTCTTCTCATCCAAGCGCTTAGTGAAGATATCGGCCAGCTGGTCTTCAGTGCTAACATGGTCGATGGAGATGTCGCCCTTCAACACATGATCACGAAGAAAATTATGACGAATCTAGATGTGCTTGGTCTTGAGTCTTTGAAGCGGGTTATGAGCAATCTTGATAGCACTCTCATTATTGCGATGAGAGGCACATTCTTCACGTTGACGCCATAGTCCTTGAGTGTTTGCTTCATCCATAGTAGTTGAGCACAAAGACGATCTAGCAACAATGTACTCAACCTGCGGTGGAGAGTGATATGCGATTCTGTTTCTTCGAGGACCAACAGACCAAAGATCGTCCAAGGAAATGGCATGTGCCTGACGTTGACTTGCGGTCCACGCGATCGCCAGCATAGTCAAAGTCTGAATATCCAATGAGATCAAATGAAGAGCCCTTGGGATACCATAATCCAAGTGTTGGTATGTGAGCCAAGTATCAAAGAATATGCTTCACAACCTTATGGTGTGATTCCTTCGGTGTAGCTTGAAATCAGGCACACATGCAAACACTAAGCATAATATCTGGCCTAGATGCACATAGGTACAATAAAGAGCCAATCATGGAGCGGTATACCTTTTGATCCAAGTCTTTACCATTTTCATCAGTGCATAGATGGCCATTTGTGGGCATTGGAATTTTGACCCCTTTGCAATCTTGCATGCCGAATTTCCTCCTTGAGGTATTTCTCCTGAGATATGAATATCCCATTGCGCTGTTGACGAATTTGAAGACCTAAAAAGAATTTCAACTCTCCCATCATAGAAATTTGATATTCTTCACTCATCATATAGGCATATTCATCATTGTATCGTTGGTCAGTACAGCCAAAAATGATATCATCAACATAAATTTGGCACACAAACAATTCATCATCATAAGATTTAGTGAAAAGAGTTGGGTCGAGTGAACTGGGTTTGAAGCCTTTCTTCATGAGGAATTCCTTCAAAGTATCATACCACGCCGAGGGCTGCTTGAGGCCATCTGAGGGCCTTATTGAGTCTGAAGACTTTGTCAGGATGCTTTGGATCTTCAAAACCTGGGGGTTGAGCAACATATACTTCTTCCTCAAGCTTACAATTGAGGAATGCACTTTTCACATCCATTTGTTGTAAGATAATATCATGATGGTTAGCATAAGCAAGTAATATGCGAATAGCCTCAAGTCTAGCAACAGGTGCAAAAGTTTCATCGAAGTCAATTCCTTCAACATGTGTGTAGCCTTGAGCTACAAGTCGTGCCTTATTTCTCACCACAAGGCCATTTTCATCTTGCTTGTTGCGGTAGATCCACTTTGTGCCAATAATGTTGTGCTTGCGAGGGTCTGGACGTTTGACCAGTTCCCAGACGTTGTTGAGCTCGAACTGATGTAATTCTTGTTGCATCGCTTGAATCCACTTAGGCTCCAGAAATGCTTCATCTACCTTAGTGGGCTCTGTGTTAGAGACAAAAGCAAAGTGCCCACAAAAGTTAGACAAATGTGAAGATTTTGAGTGTGTGAGAGGACCTGGTGCTTCAATGTCATCGATGATCTTCTCGATTTACACTTCGTTTGCAATGCGAGGATGAGCAGGTTGTCTTCGAGGAATTTGATCCGCATTTTCTTCAGGAGCATTATCCTCAGCACCATTTTCTTCAGGTGCGCCAGCTCGACGTTCATCATGTTCTGGAATGAATTCTTCAGCAGATTCTTCGGTGGGAATGACATCCTCAATAGCCTTGAACTTGATAGATTCCTCAGGTGATGGTTCATCTAACGCAGAAGGTAGGTGCTCTCTTTGCGAGCCATTAGTTTCATCGAACCGCACATCTACAGTTTCAACAACCTTGTGAAGAACGTTGTTGAAGACTTTGTAGGTGTGCGATTCCTTTCCGTAACCAAGCATAAAACCCTCATGTGCTTTCGGTGCAAATTTAGAATTGTGATGAGGATCTCTAATCCAACATTTAGCACCGAAGACTTTGAAGTAACTCACATTGGTTTCTTGTCAGTGAGGAGTTCATAAGCAGTCTTCTTGAAGAATTTGCGAAGATATACTCTGTTGATGATGTGGCACGCAGTATCAATAGCCTCAATCCAGAAATGATGAGGTGTTTTGTATTCATCAAGCATAGTGTGGGCCATCTCAACAAGAGTCCTGTTCTTGCGCTCCACGATGCCATTCTGCTGAGGAGTATAAGGAGAAGATAACTCATGAGTAATATCAATATCATCAAGATAGTCATCAAGACTAGAATTCTTGAACTCGGTCCCATTGTCGCTTCTGATGTGCTTGATCTTCACACCAAAGTTGGTTGAAGCCCTCGAGGAAAATCGTTTGAAGACTTCGTGCACCTCATGTTTGTAAGTGACAATGTGCACCCATGTGTAATGAGAATAATCATCAACAATAACAAAGCCATATAGAGATGCATCATTTGTAACAGCAGAATAATGATTAGGACCGAAGAGATCCATGTGAAGCAATTCAAACGGTCGGGTGGTAGTCATGATAGTCTTCGCTGGATGCTTGGCCTTTGTCATCTTTCCAGCTTCACAGGCTCCGCATAAGTGATCCTTGAGGAATTTGACATTCTCGATGCCAATGACATGCTTCCTCTTTGCAAGCGTGTGCAAATTCCTCATGCCAGCGTGACCAAGTCGTCGATGCCATAGCCAGCCTTATGAAGCTTTTGCAAGTAGGCATACGGCCGGTTGTGGTCCTGTAGAGAAATCAACAATGTAAAAGTCTCCTCTCCTAAAGCCTTCGAAGACTTTGGAATTGTCAGCTTCCATGATCACAACGCAACGATATTTGCCAAAGACAACAACCATATCAAGATCACAAAGCATTGAGACAGACATGAGGTTGTATCCTAAGGACTCGACAAGCATGACTTTGTCCATTTGTCGATCCTTTGAGATCGCAACCTTACCTAGACCCAATACCTGACTTTTGCCTTTGCCAGCGAAGATGATATGCTTTAGATGTGATGGTGATAAAGGAGCATTCATCAATAGATTCTTGTCACCAGTCATGTGATTTGTACATTCACTATCGAGGACCCACATTGGCTTTGGGTTGATCATCCTGCAGATGAATTAGTGTAACTTACGAACTCATATACTTCATCAGTGAAGAATATGACATCAATATCATCAGACCAATTTCATCAAACAATAGAACAGATAAATGATATGAGGACATGTGAAATGAAAGTTCATTTCATCATGATTAGTCTGCATCCTATCAGGCACTGTTCAGGTCTCCAGAAAATTCTTCAGACGTTTTGAGCACGTCTGGAGACCTGACCCTGCATAAGAGATTAGTTCTTTTTCTTCACCACCCACATCTTAAGGGGTGGCAAAGAGTTCATCACTTTGCGAGCACCATATGAGAAAGGAGGCATAGACACCAATCCACTTTGTTTCACATAAGAGGGGTTAGAGTAAGCATATGAATAAGCAGAGAAATTCTTCGAGGACTTATGAACATAATGATTAGAAGAATAATGCTCATATTCATAGCCCTTAGCTCTACCCTGCGAAACAGAGGGGTTAGCATGATGATGATCATATGAGGACTTTGATCCTTTTGAGGAATTTGATCCACGTGAGGAATTTGGTCCGTATGAGGACTTGGATCCATATGAAGAATTTGATCTGGAGTTCTTATTCTTCACAGGTGGTGTCATGAGGGCATTCACCTGAAGACTTTCAAGGCAACTTTTGGGAACCCAGATTTTCTTCACAGGGGAACCATTCCTGCAGTTAGTGCCAACATATCTAGCAAATACTTTACCATTCTGATTTTTGAACAGTTTATAGTTGGAGTCAAATGACTCATCAGAAGAATGAGGAGATTCACATGTAAAGCCAGATAAGTTGGATGGATCAACTGGAGGTCCCTTTGCAGCAACCCATAAGGTTTTGGGGTACTGCTCAGGCTTACAATATGTTCCATCAGCATTGAGTTACCTCTCAAAGGCAATACCCTCTTTCCTAGGGTTTCTGTTGAGGATATGCTTTTTGAGCACATCGCAAAGAGTCTGATGCCCTTTGAGGCTTTTGTACATGCCTGTCATGTACAATTCCTTCAGTCCTGTATCATCAGTGATACTTGCTTTGTCCTCAGATGAGGAATTAGTGATAGCAGAAACAGATGAAGAATTTATAGCATTAGAAGATTTGAACATTCAGGTGAAGAATTAGCAGTTTCACGTTCAATGCACTTCAAACATGGAGGAACAAATTCTTCCTGAGTAGCGCTGATTTGTTGAGCAAGTAATGAATCGCACTCCTTTTGAAGATCTTCATAATCCACTCTTAGCTTTTCAAGATCTTGCTTTCTTTGAAGAAATTCATAAGAAAGCTTCCCATGATCAGATAAGAGAGTGTTATGATGACCTTGAAGGTTGTCAAACTTGGACTGAAGTCTCTGAAGATTTTCAGTCAAGGTTTTAGTGCGATCAATTTCTTCACCCAACATATAATCACTTTTATCTAGCATGTTTTGAACATTTTCAAAAGCCTTTTGTTGTTTCACAGCAATCTTAGCAAGTTTAGAGTAGCCGGGCTTCAGGTTTTCATCAGATTCATCCTCACTAGATTCAGAGGAGGCGTATTTAGTTACCTTGGCACCCTTTCCCATGAAGCAATAGGTGGGAGCGTAGTCATCATTGACTTCATCAGCCTTGTTGGTGAAGCCATTTTCTTGAGTTGAAGATAGACTTGTGCGGCGAATGCGATGGCGAGAGCTAGGCTCGCCACACGGACTCGGACTCCTCATATGCCTCCTCGTCCTCATGTTCCTCAGATTCAGCCTCAGAGTCCATTTCCTTGCCAATGAATGCCCGAGCCTTCTTGGAGCTGCTCTTCTTGTGAGATGAAGACTTCGAGGATTTTGATGATGAAGACTTTGATGGTTTCCTCTTCTTCTTTGCGTCATCGAGCTGTAATCCTTGTATTTCTTCTTCTTTGATTCCTTATCCCATCGAGGGCGATCTTGGATGTAGTGACCAGGTTTCTTGCATTTGTGGCATAGCCTCTTCTTGTAGTCCTTTGGATGAGGAATCATTGCTCCTTGAGGATTTTCCAGCGACCACGTCTTGAGAACTTCGAAATTTCTTCACGAGCGGTGCTAGTTCTGGCTCGTTCTTGAGGATCACCAAGGCTGCTAGTAGAGTCCTCATATTCAGACTCAGAGACTGCCTTGGCCTTCAGAGCACGTGATCTGCCATAGCTCGAACCGTAGAGATCTCTCTTCTCAGCAAGTTGGAACTCATGAGTATTTAGCCTCTCAAGGATATCAGTGGGATCAAGTGACTTGTAATCAGCACGTTCTTGAATCATCAGTGCCAGAGTATCAAATAAAGAATCGAGCGATCTCAGCAATTTCTTCACCACCTCATGGTCGGTGATGTTAGTGGCGCCAAGCGCTTGAAGCTCATTTGAGATGTCAGTGAGGCGATCGAAGGTTTGCTGGACATTTTCATTGTCGAGTCTTTTGAAGTGGTTGAAGAGATTGTGAAGAACATCAACACGAGAGTCACATTGAGTTGAGACTCCTTCATTCACTTTGGACAGCCTATCCCAGATAAGCTTAGCAGTTTCCAAAGCACTCACTCTTCCATACTGTCCTTTGCTCAGATGGCCACATATGATATTCTTCGCTTGAGAATCGAGTTGCTTGAATCTCTTCACATTAGTAGCGTTCAGAGAAGGTGTGACTGAGGGAACACCATTTTCCACAACATACCAGAGATCATTATCAATTGCCTCAAGATGGATTCGCATCTTCTAGTAGGAGTAGTCCGTTCCATTGAAGGTAGGACACCCAGCAGAGACCTTGATCATACCTGCGGTCGACATAACTAAAACTCCAGGCGGTTAAACCAAAATCACACAGAACAAGGGAGTACCATGCTCTGATACCAATTGAGAGTGTGTTATATCGACTAGAGGGGGGGTGAATAGGTGATTTTTATGAATTCTTCACTGAGGAATTTGCTGGTGAGGAAATTCCTTAGCGAAGAACAACTTGCAGCGGAATAAGTACTCAAATGTAAACATAACAGAACACAACCATGGTCATCATAATGGAATGAAGACAAGCACAGAGTACAGAAAGCGTAAGCACAGGATAACACAGGATGAAGACGGACAGACTGAAGAAATTGAACTAAGGAAATTGAGAAAGTCTTCAGCCAAAGTCTTCAAACAGATATGAACAAGCACACAACAACAGAAATGAGGAAATGAAAGAGTTGAGGAAATAGAACCAGTAAGCTTGGTGAAGACAATGATTTGGTAGACTAGTTCCAACTGCTACCTCAGTTGTACGTCTGGTTGAAGCAGCTGAGTATTTAAACTCGAGGACACCCAATCCCGGACATGCAGTCCTCACCGTATTCTCCTTGAGCTAAGGTCACACAGACCTCGCCCAATCACTCGAGGTAAGTCTTCAGGTGACTTTCAAACCTTCACAGACTAGGTCACTCGGCGATCCAGAATTCCTCTTGGATGCTCTAGACCATGACGCGTAACCGTCTGGAAGAAGCACAGTCTTCAAAGGTAACAAGCGTCGGATCCACGCAGGATCAATCTCTTCAGTGATGCTCAATCACTTTGGGTTTGTAGGTGTTGGGTTTGGGTTTTCCTCACTTGATGATTTTCGCTCAAAGTCCTCGGAGGATGGGATGCTCTCAATTGACAAGTGTCAGTTTCTCTTGGAGCAGCCAACCAACTAGTGGTTGTAGGGGCGGCTATTTATAGCCTAGGGAACAGCCCGACATGATAAGACATAAATGCCCTTCAATGATATATGACCGTTAGGTGGGGGGATATTTTGGGACAGCTGGCACGTAGCACAGCAACGGTCGGAAATTTGACTCTCAAATTCCTCAGGGCTATCATGTTCCTCACTGTGTAGGCAATCCGCACTGGCGAATTCCTAACTCCTCAGTCAGAACAAATTCCTCACAGACCAGAAGAACTTCGTCTCTGTCACTGAAGAATATGACTGAACTGTATGACATTTCCAATGGCTTCACTCGAAGGGATTGATAGGTGTAGAATTTTGAGTTGAGCATCACATGGAAATTTTTCCTTAGTATTTCCTCGACCCCTTTTAACAGTACGGTGTTTCCTATGACTCAACAAGGAGAAAATGAAACTATAAAAACAAGAGTCTTCACGCTTCATGTTCCTCGAATGATTACCAAGTCTTCAAGGTCACACCAATTTCTTCACTTTCAAAGTCTTAAGGAAGTCTTTCGAAATCCAAAGTCTTCAGTCGAAGAACTTCATTTTTAAGGGTCGACTTTCTCTGTAAATATCAAACTCCTTATAGACTTATAGACTTGTGTACACTCACAAACGCATCAGTCCCTTAACCTATAAGTCTTCAATACACCAAAATCACTAAGGGGCACTAGATGCACTTACACCGTCGAACAGGTGATATGCGCCATCCCAATGCAAGAAGGGGGGCCGTCGTGGATGATCCTGAGGACCACCTGGGCCTTGGTGGTGGAGGGGGCCGGGGAAGACGGCGATCTCGGTGACGACTTTTGGACTTGCCACCACCAATGTGTACTCGTCCGTGCTTCTGGCCATCTCAAGTTACTATCATTCATAATCATTGTAACTGCATTATTGGGTGTTTATGGCTGTTAGTGATCTCCATTCCGCTTGGGCTACAGTGGCTAAAGGAGGAGTGCTACATGAGTTGGGCCGCTAATCCTGTAATCAAATTAGACTCGTTCCATCGGCGTATGGGCCATATTCAAATTCACAGATACCACCATCTGTTCGCATAACATCTAACACGTATGTAGTTCAAATTACTCTTTTTTGTTGTTGCAAAAAGCAGTTCAAATTACTCTCTTTTTGCGAAAAGCAGTTCAAATTACTCTAATCAGGTCTCCATCAGGAAATACATCACACGCCCTTAGTTTTCTTCACGCACAAGCTTGAATGGTTCTGTGATGCAAAATGACACTACAACTTAAACGCATCCATCTAATGACAAGTAGACGCACAGCCAAAAGATACTGCCAGGCTGCACGCACTTTGAAAGTACTAATATCTTTTTGTCAGTCAATGATATCGTCGTATAGGAACTCCGATGGGACCGGGAGGGAGGATAAAGAGGAGTCGGACATGGCAGCAGAACTGCTAGTAGGCTAGCACGACGGAGATGGTTATAATTTTTTTGGGTATGGTATATGGTGTAGTTGCGAGGGTGGGCAAGACGGGCTTGTCTGGTGTTCGTTTGTGAGTCCGTCGGGGTGGGATGGCTCACCCAGGCTCAGAAAAGTTACTGAGCCGTGCAAGCAACTACCTGATGTGCGACGTGCCATCACCTTTATTGCGCCGCTGTGCTATCGGGAATAACTTGAAATGCGGTCGGGAAATACAGTGTGGAGCACAGATCCACACAGCAGCTTGCAGTATGGATTTCAGGAGCATCTGAGCCCGGGCTCAGAAACGAATATTCGAATGAAAACCTCTGGCGTTTTGGCTCCCGAGAGCATATGCTCCCGGATGAACAGTAAATTCAAAAAAATTGTGAAACAAATCAAAAAATCTGAATTTTTTGTACATGTTCGAGTTAGTCTCACAAACATGCTTGACAAATTTCATGCGAAATGGGGTAACAGTGTTTCACCGGTGAAAAGAACAAAATTAGGGTGACATTTTGGGGTGATAGTTAGTCTTCAATTTATTTTTTTACGGGCCAAAATGCTTATAACCTTTTTCTCAAAATTTACGGATAACATTTTGATGTGGTTAAGATCACATAAATTTTTTGTCTTGATTTTTTTGACTTGAAAAATTATTTTACAAGTCCTAATCGGTGACTAATTCCTATACTATCCAAATAGGACAGCGTACCATGATTGAGCAAAACATGTTGCCTGTTTAATTTCAACACTTGCAATGGATTAGACCATGCGGAAGCAGCTGGCCCGTTATAACACATGAAATTAGGAGCGGATGACGGGAGGACAAAACCTGTACTGGAGTACAAGAATTCATCCAACATATGAGCTTCAGTACAAATATTCAGAGATAAAATGATAATCTCCTAGCAAAATATCGACACAAGTACTGAAGTACCCGTGAGCTTCAGTACAAATATTCAGAGATACAAGACCATCTAAAATCCATCCGACACATGAGCTTCACCACCAAGTTGTCATTCAGAACTCGAGTTATCTATCAACGAAATTGACCATGCTGTTTTTCCGAACTACTCCCTCCGTTTTTAAATATAAGCCCTTTTAGAGATTTCAATAAAGACTACATACGAATGTATATAGAAACATTTTAGATTGTAGATTCACTTATTTTGCTCCGTATGTAGTCCATATTTGAAATCTCTGAAAAGCCTTACACTCCCTCCGTTCCAAAATACTCACTAAACTTTGTACTAACTTTAGTACAAAGTTAGTATAAAGTTGGGTCATTTATTTTGAAACGGAGGGAGTATTTAGGAACGGAAGGGACTAATGTCAAACAATTGAAAGGTTGGCTTTTCTTTTAGCGTGACAAGTAACCTGAGTAGGTTGTTGCTGAGGTTGGTTATTAGCAGAAGATGCTGCACGTAGGGAAAGTTGTGCCCATATTTCTTGGATATCCATCGCTCTCTGCTGAACAGATTAGAATCACAAACAAAATAATTCTTAGGCACTGATATTAATGACATTTGTTTTTGCAGGCGTATACTGAAATTCGAAGAGCACAAAGGTAACATGTTATAGCACAGAGGTTAAGTCCACATATTCACTGTAATTATGTACCCCATTAAGAAATAAGAAGTTGAATCGGACCGACTGCCTTTGTGTGCGTACGTGAGTTGCTACGGCCAGAATCGATCAAGTCGATTGGCTAGCTAGGTCAGCTACGTACATGACACTACGTGTGTATACTTCAGCCTCTTGCGATAGAAACCAAGATGTCCAGCGTGCGCTGTTCATCGTCGTCGTCGCGTGTTGCTGTCGCCGGCAGCACTTGCTGTCGGGAATGGACAACAAATAGCATCAGTATGATACGGACCAATGCGCTGCGGTGCACTATGGTGCTAGCAGCAGCAGAGGGGCACGACCACGGCCGTGCGCCGGAGCACGCCGCGGACAGCTGCGACTACGCACTGTCTACAACCTAGCTCGTACGTGGGGTTCTTGCTCCTTTGCTTTCCCTATACGTGGTATACTCATCTACTCGTATACAGAACTCCCAGGTGAATCAACCATCCAAGTTAGGTTGCGAACCAATCTATGGTTGAATGGTTAGGTGAACAATTATATCACCGGCCTATCAGGGTTCAAGTGTCCATTCAAATCTCGGACTCACAGAATTCAAGTCTCGGACTCACAGAAAACAGGAGTTTTTTTTGGTTGTTTGAGCGGCTGGTGGAAACGGATACGAGGATTCCTCCTACCTAACGTTTATTGAGTCAATCTTCATTTAGTGAAACACTTGAACTTTATTATTAATATTTTGTAGGAGAAATTTTCAATCTATTTATCATTTGTCATGGCAGTATAGAGAATGTAAGAATTTTAAAAAATTATAATTACATTTGTGGACCACCTAGCGGCGATTAAAAGCACCGTAGGGCATATATCATTGCCCTTTCCTCGCCGAAGCCGGACAAACATTGTTATAGTAGACAGTCGAAAAGTCTTGCTAAGGGCCCAAAGTATTAGAAATCTGCCGCGGATGAAGAGAAACATAGACGAAAGGATCAAATCCAGAAAGCGGTAGGTGAACGACAACATTCCAACTCCCAGTGAGGACACTTGTAAAGCATGGTGCGCATGTCCACCGCCCGAACCTCACGCTGTCTTTGGCGCTTCGACCGGAAGGTTGCCGGTCGAAGCGGGATCCGCGTCTGGACTCGGTGAAAATGTCGTAGCCCTTGCGCGTGATGGTCTCAAGGAGGCGAACTCAGCGTTGCCCATGTAAGTGAGGCTCGCGGCAAGGTACCTCTTCCACCTATGGTTGTACACCTGTCCTCGGCGGTTGTCCGTCGGGCATTCACGGCGGCCGTCGTCGGGTGAGATGACATTGCACACGGCGATGTGCCCTTTTGGTGTGAGCGAGCCCGACCCATGCATCCAGCTCGCGCACGAAGTAGGCCTCATCGTCGAAAGGCGAGAGCCGGCTCCGACGCGCGCCCAGCGCGGCGGCTAGTGTCGGGAGAGGTGCCCTTGTCCGCGACGGAGAGGAAGATGGTGGATCCGTCGGGATGGACCGCTTGGGCCGAGACATGGATGGGCAGCTCGATCGGCGGCGGGCGGAGGACTCCACCGCCATTTACCCCAGCCACGGTGGGCGCCGGTCCAAGTTTCTCCATCGAGGAACAGATTTGTAGTTGAAGTGGTCGAGTCGGTCTCGGCGTAGATGTCGGCGCCGGCGATTAGGAACTTCGGCAAGCTGCTTGGGGAGGCGGCGGCGGAGGCATCTGCCACTGCGACGTCGCTATTGTCGTACACCATGGTGCTGCGGCCGGCGTCCGCGTCCTTGTCCTTGTAGAAAGCGAAGATTTTGCTTCCGGTGCACACGAACTGGTCGTTCTGGTGGCGGTCGGGGGACGCCATGCGGATCGCCACGCAATCATGCGGCAGACGCCGCGCCGTGGACTCCAAGTGGTCGTCCGTGCCCGTGCCTGGTTGGAAGGCGTCGACGTCGAGCTTGTACACCGTGCATCCCCGCGCGTAATCATGCACGACTAGATGGAGGCGTCCCCGACGAGGCCGCTCGGATGCGCCTGCTTCGTCCTCACATCGCCGACACTTCCCCATCCCGGCGCGGCGTGCAAAAGCTGGTGGCGACCTGTTCTCGTTTCTCTTTAATCTCCCTCGGTCGGTCCACAACCTATACTATAGCTTGTACGTGGGGTTCTTGCACCTTTGCTCTCCCTACGTGATATACGGTCAGTATATATATATATATAGAACGACCAGCTGAATCAACCATCCAAGTCGAAATACGGCCAGTATCCATCCAAGTCTCGGACTCGGGAGGAAACGGGATTTTTTGAGAAAACGGCCCGGTTGGATTTGTTTGCAACCGCGACGACGTAACCATCCATCCAACGCGTCGCTCGCTCGGATCGAAAACGGAGTCGCAAACACGTTTACGACAGAGACCAACCGGAAACGGGCATCGATGGTGTGTGTCGCGTTACTCGCGTTCCTTCCGTCCTTCCGCTTCCTCCCGAGTAAACGCAAACGCCCTTTTCATCCAACCAACCAAGTAATGTCTATTTTTTCTTTTCTTTTCAATTCAATAAATAATATCCGAATTGGTGCACGCACGCGCAACATATCCCTATCCGCTGGGAGTCGAACACATCCACCCTCCCATTCCCACGCACGCCCCTCCCCCCCTCCCAACCTCGTCTTCGTCGACCATGCATGCACATTCGCCGCCGGCCGGGAATCCTACCTACCTCGTCGTATCGTTTTGTTTGCCCTCTTACTCGCCTCCGCCATGGTATCTCCTCCTAAAAAAAGCTCACATTTTTTCTTTTCCACCACCACACGCCCTCCGATGACACTATACGCATCATCGGACGGGGATCAAATGTGAGTGACATTATTTCTCCTAAGGGGCATTGTCGCTACCCCCACAACCCCAACCAAGATGTTGAACAAAACAAGAACAAAAGTGGGATTCCTCTCGCCGGCCATGGGAGGCGAGGCAGACCGGCGGCTGCCGACGGGAGGAGGGGAAACCCTAGTCGTCTACGAGTAGTTTCTTTGATTTACACCCAGACTTTATTAATGAACAATATAATGTTTAACATAGCCTAGGGCTCCAAAAGCCAAACATAACATCATGGAACAAGTTGTAGCAAATTTTGAGCAATATTATGGTCATCCCCATTAGACTATCTTCCTTCACGCTTAAACACTATCTAAGAAGAACTAGCGGCAGATTCGAACAGTTTTTAAAACAATTCGAAAAATTCCATGGTAATCCACCCATTTTTTGCACAACGCGATTTTTTTCTTAAATTTCGGACTTCTTTGAAAGAATGAACAATTATTGGAAAGCATGAACATTTTTTTGAAGTTGTGAACAAGTTTTGAAACTGTGAACCTTTTAAAAATTTGAGATTTTATTTGAAATTCCCAACAATGTTTGTACAAGCCGAACAATTTTTGAAAATTCAAACACTTTTGAAAAAGCACACACATTTAAAAAAATGCATTTTTCTTGAAAAAGTGGGAACAATTTTGAGACTCGAACAAAATTTAGAATTGTTTTTGAAAAGTTTTGAACGTTTTTCAAAACACATTTTTTTCAAATCTATGAACATTCATTAAAACATGAATATATTTTTGATTTCGTGGACAAATTTTGAAATCAAGAATATTTTTTTAAAAATCCCAAACAGGTTCGAAAACCGTGAAATCTTTTTGAAATTCCAAAAAAAATTAGTTAACAAACATTTTTCAAAATTGTGAACACAATTTTGAAAAACAGGAACAACCTTTTGAGTTCCGGACAATATTTGAAATTTTGAAGCATTCCTAGGAAAAAGAATAATAAACTCGAAAAAGGAAAAAGAAAAGGAAAATGACAAAGAAAATAAAAAAATGAAAACTAGAAAAGAAACAAATAACATGTTCAAGAACCATCTAGAAGGTTTCCAAAAATGCTAGAAACCTTCCAGAATGTTCCCAAAAGTAGGATCGGTCGAATGCTTTGACGGGCCGGTCGAGAACGCTCGCTGTCTTGTCACTATATGCTTAAGGTGCCGAATAGGAGCTCCGCCCGAACAGCTTCCAAGCGTATATTCCCCCGCATTGTGGGGCCGGCATAATATGAAGGGGGGGCACTCATTCGTTCATTCATGAGAAAATGTTAAGTGGTCTCACTCGTTCGCACTTGACTGATTTCCCGAGTTGCTCGATCGCATTTGACTGGTCCATCGGTTGACAGTCGACTTTTCAAGAAAATGTGAAATATAAAAAAAAACAGAAGTTCGAAAACAAATGTTCATAGGTTTAAAAAAAATCACGGTTCAATTTGTTTTACAGATTTAAAACAAGTTCATGCACTTAAAAAAGCTCACGATCTCAAAAAAAGTTCACGGGATTCAATAAAGATCACAATTTGGAAAAAGTTGTCAAACTCGAAAAGATTCACAAGTTCAATAAAATCGTGGGATTTGAAAAATCGTGGATTTGTTGAAAGTTCATTTACTTGAAAAAGTTGACGAAGTCAAAAAAAAGTTTGTGGGATTCAAAAAATAGTCCGTAACTTGAAAAAAGTTTGAACTCGAAAAAATTCACGAGCTCAATAAATTTCATAAAATTTGAAAAATGTTCATGAATTTTGAAAAAAATGATGAATATGAAAAAACTTCATTGAGTTTGAAATAAAAAATCAGGAGTTTGAAAAAGTTCATCAATCTGAAAAAACTTCGCAAGATTTTTAAAATGTTTACATATTTGAAAGAGTTAATAGATTTTAAGGAAATATAGTTCGAGAATTAAACTATGAGTTTGAAGATTGTTTTAATTTGAAAAATTTCACGTATTTTACAAAATAAAAAGGAACAAGAGAAAAAAGAAAACAAAAGTAGAAAAAATAGATGGCACACAAATGAAATAAGAAAAGCAAAAGGGCACACGACGTTGGCTATCCCAGTTTGTGTGGCACTATACTTCACTGTTGGAGTTTGAATCCTAAATCGCATAAATATTTCTAAAGGTTAAGAAAAATGTCAATGGGCCAAGCCCAGAACAGAGTGGGAGAGGGAGGGGGTGCACCAAGTTGCCTTAACATCATAAAATAGCGCCTAAATCGCCAAATAGGAATTAGGCGCTAAGGCGCCGAGTAGGAGCTCCCCAATTGGCTTGGTAGTATTCGTGCGGCCTCTTTGTGGGCCTTAGAACGAGAAAAAAATGCCCTCTCATTGTAAAAAAAAGGGACATTCTGAGTGGACCTTTTCCAACTGGTATATTTTTGAAGTGAAAAAAAAACACCACACATAGACACATGCCATGTGTCATGCTATTGACGGTGATATTACCTACAACTAAAAGGGCATATATCTCCTCCGGGAGAAATACATGATGGCTATCCTAAAAGGAAAAAAGAAATACATGATGGCGAACATGTCAGTTGATCGCTACTAGTAGGTTGAAGATACAACCATGTCCAGTTCTATTCTAAAACAAACCTGAGATCAAAGGGCTATGAAAGAGCACACGTAATATTATGAAAAAAAACCTGATGAGTCTAGTATTTGCATCCAGATCCATCATATCCTAAGATGACCATTGAATTTCAGATCAACGGTTGAGGAGCTCCCGAAGCACCTAAGCTTTGGTGCTCCCGTAGCGCCTGAGATTTCCCCCCTTTCCAGCCATCTCAAGTTACCATCATTTTTAATTGTTGGAACTGCATCATAGGGTGTTAGTGGCTGTTAGTGATCTCAATTCCGCTTGGGCTACAGTGGCAAAAGGAGGAGTGCTACATGGGCTGGGCCGCTACTCCTGTAATCAAATCAGAATAGTTACATCGGCATATGGACCTTAGATCGCACGAGTCCTCACGGTGACTGCCACTGTCGGCTTCTTTGTGCCTGCTTGGAGGATCAACTACTTACCAACCCGCCTGAAAAATAGGAAGCTCCTATATGTTGCACTTTGCGACCAATTAATGCCGATTTGCACAGGGTGGCCCACTTGCACAACGGCGTCCCCCAAGTGGAAGTCACAAAAATGCGCAAAGAATAAACCCCCTGACATCACGCTCATGAAAGGGTATTGATAGCCAGTGGAGTCAGAGAGTGCAAGCTATTAAAAATCAGCGCATAACTCTAAGAAGAACTAGCGGCAGATTCGAACACTTTCTAAAACAATTCAAAAATTCCATGGAAATTGTGAACAATTTTTTAAAAATACAATTAGTTTTGAAAATCCAACCATTTTTTGAACAACACGATTTTTTCTTAAATTTTGGACTTCTTTGAAAGAATGAACAATTATTGGAAAACATGAAGATTTTTTTGATGTTGTGAACAAGTTTTGAAACTATGAATATTTTTAAAATTTGAGATTTTATTTGAAATTACCAACAATGTTTGTACAAGCTGAACAATTTTTGAAAATTCCAACTCTTTTGAAAAAGTGCACACATTTAAAAAATGGGGTTTTCTTCAAAAAGTGGGAACAATTTTGAGACTCGAATAAAATTTAGAATTGTTTTTGCAAAGGTTTAACATTTTTCTAAACACATTTTTTTTTGAAAATTTATGAACATTCCTTTAAAATATGAATATATTTTTGATTTCATGGACAAAATTTGAAATCTAGAATATTTATTTAAAATCCCAAACAGATTTTGAAAACCATGAAATCTTTTTGAAATTCCAAAAAAATAGGTTGACACACATTTTTCAGAATTGCGAACACAATTTTTAAAAATAGGAGCAACCTTTTGAGTTCCGAACAATATTTGAAAATTTCAAGCATTTCTAGGAAAAAGAATAATAAACTTGAAAAAGGAAAAAGAAACGGAAAGTGTCAAAGAAAATAAAAAAGTGAAAACTAGAATAAAAACAAATAACATGTTCAAGAACCATCTAGAAGGTTTCCAAAAAATGCTAGAAACCTTCTAGAATGTTCCCAAAAGCAGGATTGGTCAAATGCTTTGATGGGCCGGCCGAGAACGGTCGCTCTCTTGTCACTATACGCTTAAGGCGCCGAATAGGAGCTCCGCCCGAACAGCTTCCAGCTAATATATTCCCCCACATCATGGGCCGGCCTAATATGAGGTGGGGGGGGGGGGGCACTCATTCGTTCACTCATGGGAAAATGTTAAGTGCTCTCGCTCGTTCGCAGTTGACTGATTTCCCGAGTTGCTCGATCGCATTTGACTGGTCCACCCGTTGACAGTCTACTTTTCAAGAAAATATGAAATATAAAAAAACAGAAATTCAAAAACTAATGTTCACAGGTTTGGAAGAAAATTACAATTCATTTTTTTACGGATTTTAAACAAGTTCATGAACTTAAAGAAGCTCATGAGCCTAAAAAAAGTTCACGGGATTCAGTAAAGTTCACAATTTGAAAAAGTTGACAAACTCGAAATGATTCACAAGTTCAATAAAATCATGGGATTTGAAAAATCGTGGATTGTTAAAAAATTGATGAAGTCAAAAAAAGTTTGTGGGACTCAAAAAAAGTCTGCAACCTGAAAAAAGTTCACGAACTTGAAAAAGTTCATGAGTTCAATAAATGTTCATGAAATTTGAAAAATGTTCATGAATTTTTTAAAAAAGTTCATGAATATGAAAAAACTTCATCGAGTTTGAATTAAAAAATCACGAGTTTGAAAAAGTTCATCAATTTGAAAAACATCGCAAGATTTTTAAAATGTTTATATATTTGAAAAACTTAATAGATTTTAAATAAATATAGTTCAAGAAATAAACTATGAATTTGAAGATAGTTTAAATTTGAAAAAGTTCATGTATTTTAAAAAAGAAGGAACAAGAGAAAAAAGAAACAAAAGTAGAGAAAACAGATCGCACACAAATGAAATAAGAAAAGCAAAAGGGCACATGACATTGGCTATCCCAGTTTGTGTGGTACTATACTTCACGGTTGGAGTTTGAATCCTAAATCGCATGAGTATTTCTGAAGGTTAAAAGAAATGTAATGGGTCAAGAACAGAGGGCAGAGGGGGGGGGGGGGCGCCAAGTTGCGGTAACATCATAAAACGGCGCCTAAAGCGCTAAATAGGAATTGGGCGGTAAAGGCGCCGAGTAGGAGCTCCCCAGTTGGCTTGGTAGTATTCGTGCAGCCTCTTTGTGGGCCTTAGAAGGAGAAGAAAGGCCTTCTCAGTGTAAAAAAGGGACATCCTGAGTGGACCTTTTCCAATAGGTATATTTTTGAAGTGAAAAAGAAGCACCACACATAGACACATGCCATGTTCTAAGAAACATATGCCATGTTCTAAAGAAAAAAAACGTCGACACATGCCACATACTTGTACAACCATATATAGTACCACACCGACACACAGACACAACTTTTGCTCGGGACCTCGGGTACTCGAGTCGCATGGGAATGGCTTGAAAAGTATAGTATATATCTTTTTCTTAACACAATACAGACATAGATGCTCATACATACACACATAGAGTATATCAATACATCTGTCATGCTATTGACGGTGATATTGCCTACAACTAAGAGGCCATATATCTCCTCCGGGAGAAATACATGATGGCTATCTTAAAAGGAAAAAAGAAATACATGATGGCCAACATGTCAGTTGATCCCTACTAGTAGGTTGAAGGTACAACCGTGTCCAGTTCTATTCTAAAACAAACCTTGATATTAATCCCTACTCCCAGGAAAATGATACCGTTTCCCTATAGAAATCATGTTATTTTTGCTTGAAATAGGACTTGTAACATTTGTGTTAACCATTTCGCCAAAAAAAAAGTGTTAACTTGAAGTGCAACGTGTGAGTGGCCAGTGCGCAACATACTACGCAACTAGTTACCCTACGTCCGGGCCGGCGTCGTCAGACCTGATTTGGGGCGCATACTCCAAATCAAAGCATCCTAGCTACCACAGGCGGCCTTCTTGTTTCGACTGTTTGTTTGGGAGGACCCATGACAGTACACCTGGTGGTGTACATAAAACTGTTACATTTTTTTGACCAGAACAAGACTGTTACTCCATCTGCTGAATCGGCCGGAGCGGAGCACACCGTCCGTGCAGACTTGGTGGGGACACCACACACACACACACGCACGTACAAACGCCATGCACGCACAGCGCAAAAGGACACCAAAAAACGTACTCGGACGCAACAGGCGTTCCGGTCGGTTGGACCGATACGCAAATTTGCAGCCGGTGGCACGTACCCGATGGATCTGCGACGTCGGTTGGGCACTGGTGTGTCCTGGTGGTCATCACGTGCATGCACGCATGAAAAATGGGTCCGTCCGTCCGCCTGGTCTGTCGATTCGTGACACGACAAGGCGGGTGGTGGTGGACACACCATATGTGTATCCTCGTAGGAGCTCTCGTGATCGAGCAACAGCATGCATGCGCGCGTACGTTTCATGGGAGCGCTACCTTAAGTAGCAGCACAGCACAGCACAGCACATGCATGCATGAGCATTGAGCGTGACGGGAGCGCGCGCCGGCCAGTACACCCACACAGCACGGGTGCATGCATGGCCGCCACGGCGGGGCGACCGGTCCGCCGGCCGGACCGAGCCATGGGAAGCAAGTTGCATAGCTCCGCATGCATGCATGCATGCATGGTTGCGCGCCACGCGGGCATGCATGCGGTCGCACGGTTGCGTACGTCGTGTGCGCGTTGGAGGGATAGAGACGGGAGGAGGGTGGTGGCGTGGGGGTTCGAGCTAGGCTAGCGAGTGGATGGACGTCACTACGTCAGGACCGGATGCGTTGAGGTACGTTTGAGGACTTGGACATATGTAGGATCGCAGCCAGATTTGGTGCCGTCCATGGCGCTGCCATGTGCCATGCATGCGAGATGGCCGGCCGGTTCATCGATCGATCAGCTGTATCAATCGATCGTAATTGAGTCGGCCAGAGATCGGTCTGGCGCCACGCGCGTTAAGATACATGCTACGTTTCTCGACTGTGGCTGCTCGGCAGCTAGCTAGAGCTCAGCTACGTACCGCAGGGCCGGCGCAGACGCCTCAATGCATGCCCACAGCCAGCAGCTGACCCCTCCCTCCCTCTCTCTCCCTAGGATTTTACCACACCCTAAGGGCATCTTCAAACCGCCCACATATGCTTGGGCTGCGTTGTACGGACCGCGGAGCCATCCAACGCCGCCCGGACAGCAATCACGTAGGACTCTCCCGGCCCATTCAATCCCCTTTCCGGTCTCATTTTCTTCCACTACGTCCCTTCTTTCCTTGCTTTGCATCCGCACCCTTCACCTCCCCCGCTGCACGTCTTCGGCCGCCATAGAGGCATTGCCGAACGTCCGCAGCCAGCACTGATGCGTCCACTCGCCTTTATGACGGTGTTGTTCACCCTGGAGCCAATTGTACCCAGGTACATTCCACCCCCTTCGACGACCTCTATAGCGGACACCACACCCGACAGGTGTTCGATCAAATGCCATTGAGTTTATTTCAAACACTATGTCTTTTTTCAGAGTACGAAAGATGACGAGCTACTCGACCATGGGGGATGAGTTGTTGTGCGATGAGTGCTTGACCGTATCCGCGGATTTTGTAGGCAGACGCAGATGGGGGGCCTTCTCACAGCAAATGCATGAATCATTTCACACACGAAAGGACATTCCGCCCTATGACATGTACATCATTCAACAACATAATGTGAGGTCATTATCGTATCGCTGATATGCTATCCAGACCATCATCACCAAGTTTTGTCAAGTGGTTCGTCAGTTCAAGGTAGGTGACCATTGCATGCGGCAGAGGAGGAGATCGTAAGTTTTGCTTGTTCTTGCTCAACTTATTTAAATCATTCATTTACTCGATGTTGGTCTACACATTGTGTAGCCCGCATGCGCTACCGTGATGGACCACATGATAGAGGGACGGCCATTTACGTACGCACGTAGTTGGATGAAGTTGAAGGAGGAGTATGTGTGGGACGACATGATCCTTTGATGAAAAACTTGTAGGACATTGGGTTAATCTAATTGAATTAGAGGCATTGTTGTACTAGACTTAAGTTGCATGATATGTATGGGTGATTGGTGCATCCGAGCTGTGATGAATATCACTCGGTTTGCATGAATTTCGTACGGTTAGTTCAAATGCGGGTTGAAATGTATGTGGACATCGTTGAATGGCGGACTACTGTATGTGTGTTATGGACTCGTTCCTACTCCATGGACGGATGTTCGAGGAAATTTACGAATTGCCGTTGGAGATGCCCTAAGAATATTATATTAATATGCCCTGTTTCGATACTCTAACTTAGTTAGAGGTTAGAGTTAGATTCTAACACCGAACTAACCTTGAACTAACTCTAACCAAAGAGGTGTTTGGATGGCAGGGTTAGATTACAAATAAATGCTCTTTCTCAATCATTTGGCCGAGAGCTGCGCTGTCCAAGGCAGATAGGGACGCGCCAAGCAAGGAGCGTACTGGCCTCTCGCAGCTCGCCACCGAATCCGCCATCCTGCGCAAGGAGCATGTTGGCCGAGACCTACGAGGACGGGCCGCACAAGGAGCCGCGACTGCTTACTGGCGGGCGGACAGGCTGTAGGGAGACGATGAGGTTGTAACGGGAGGATAGGGTGGGGCTGCTGCGGGAAGAGCGAGAGAAAAATGTGTTTTTTAGTGGTCTCGAGGAGAACTAACCTAAATAAGCACCTTTTGGATGGGTTAGTTTTTTTAGTAGAGTTAGATGCATCTAATTAAAACTAACCCTTCTTGTTTGGATATTTTTGGATTAGTTGAATCCAAACTAACCAAAACTAACTCTAAGCTGTGAGCTCTGGCCGGCTAGCTGCGCCGTATCACAGGGCCATGCAAAAGGTATTGTTCATGTCTTCCAAGAAAGATCGATGAGGACACGCTAGCATTCCATTCCGGACGTCATCTCTCGTCATTTTCCTGCGAAAAGATCTTGTCAATAGCCTGCATCGATCTGTCCCAGATCCATCACGTGAACCCATCCGGCCATCTCTCTCTCTTCTCGTCTCTGTCCACGCCTGCATGGGTACAGTGACAGTGAGTCGTGCAATCGTATCTGAGGAGAGTTGTCCGAAGCACGAACCGTTGGGTACGCGGTGGCCTGCCCAACAGAAAACCCCGGATGGATCGATGGATTTCGTTTCAAATACCAGTAGCGCAAGTACTTGCCTGGAACGCCGTACGTGCATCATACTATACTTTAAAAGTTCAGTGTCCGTGCACACTACTTTAAAGTTCACCGTACGTACAACTAAGAATATTAGGGTGGTACAAGCAAAAGGCTATACTCTTGCTCCAATAGAAAAGTCAAATCTTGTAGTACCTCGTTTTACAGGAATGCAAACAAAAGCTCAAACTAGTCGTGTCATAGATGGATTGAGATTTTGTTTTCACTTTTGCTTCACCTTTTCCATAGAAAATGTACACTTCATCCAACAGAAATTTATGATATTAATTGTAAAAGATGCTACACGCGGGTTCACAAATATTTACCTGAGTTTCCAAGAACCAATCAATGATTGGATGGCTAGGCCAACTCCAGCGCACGACCCCATCCTTTCTGGGTGCGCCCGTTTGGGGTAGAACGAACGATTAGCGCGGCCCCAAACGGACAAATGTCCAGATTTCGTCCGTTTTTGACCAATTCCCGGCCCAAACTTGTGCCGAGTTTGGGTTGAAACGTACATGCGCGGACGGCCTCGACGCACGCCCTTGTCCCCCCGTGGCCCGCCTGTCGGGGTCACTAGCAGTCCATTCACTTCCAACGCCTCCACCTGCTCTCCCCCGCCGGCGGCGCCGACACCATTCTCCGGCCGCCTCCTCACTGCTCACCCCCCGACCGTCCATACCAGAGCACGTCTCGACATGGCCGCCACCACGCCCGCGCTTTCGTAGGAGTTTTGGCCGTCGCTTGGAGGAGATTTGGCCGTCGCCGTCGTAGCCGGTGGCAGAGGGGATACGACCGCCGGCGATGTTTATGGACCGCGACGGCCACCGTAGCTCCCGACGAGTGCTCCAGAGCGGCCAGTAGCCGGCCGCCAACCACCCCTGCTGCATCGAGGTGATCATCGCGATCTCTTTGCCACCACGACTGCAAGGTGTTTGACACTTTGCCCATGAAGGTATGGATAGTGGAGATAAATTTTTCTTCCACCACTTCATTTATTCATCGGACGATTCGTCCTCGGATGATGAAGATCTTGTGGTGGCTGCACTGGTCGTTCACGACCACATTGAGCGGCAGCTTCCTCGGTACAAGGGGTCACTCCCTGGCCATGCTCCCAACCTGAACCGCAACAGGGAGAGAGACCACGCCCTGCTCTATGCCGATTACTTTGCAAACACCCCGCTCTTCAAGTCGGATAAATTCCGTCGCCGTTTTCGTATGGCAAGGCATGTGTTCAATCGTATCCGAGAGGGAGTGGTTGCTCATGACCCATACATTGAGTGCAAGACGGATGCCCTTGGCAAGCTTGGATTCTCCTATTACCAGAAATGCACCGCGACCATCCACATGCTTGCATATGGAATTCCAGGTGATCTGGTGGATGAGTATGTGTGTATGAGTGAGTCCACATGTCTACTGTCACTGTACAGCTTCTGCAAGGCCATGGTGGCAGTGTTTGGCGCTGAGTACTTGAGGCAGCCAACTGCCGCTGATACAGAGAGATTGTTGGCGACCAACGCAGCTAGATGCTTTCTAGGCATGCTTGGCAGCATAGATTGTATGCAATGGGAGTGGAAGAACTGTCCATTTGCTTGGCAGGGCCAGTACAAGGGGCATGTTAAAGCGTGAACTGTCATATTAGAAGCGGTGGCTTCGCAGGATCTTTGGATGTGGCATTCTTTCTTCGGCATGGCAGGTTCTCACAATGATATCAATGTGCTGCAGCGTTCTCCAGTCTTCGCAAGGCTTGCAGAAGGCCACTCCCCACCTGTCAACTTTGAGATCAACGGCCACCAGTACAACAAGGGATACTACCTAGCTAATGGTATATATCCTCAGTGGTCAACTTTTGTGAAGACAATCTCGAATCCCCAAGGTGAGAAGAGAAAGAGATTTGCCCAAATGCAAGAGAGTGCTAGAAAGGATGTGGAACATGCTTTTGGTGAGCTTCAATCCCGATGGGGTATCGTTCGAAACCCCGCGCTGACATGGGATGAAGGATAGCTTTGGGAGGTGATGACTGCTTGTGTGATCATGCACAACATGATCGTCGAAGACGAGCGTGATGACACCATCTTCGACCAAGGATTTGATTTTCAAGGTGAAAATGTTGAGCCCCTGCACCAAGAACCGGCCACGTTTGAACAATTTGCCCAATTTCATCGTGAAATGTGTGATTGGCACACTCATTTGGATCTTCAAAATGACTTGGTTGAGCATGTGTGGACTCACATTGGCAACCAATAGATGTATTGGTTCATCAAGACAATTTTGATATGGTTGTAAAACTATTTTATTAGAGACAATTTTGATTGGGTTGTAATTTATTTTCAGACAGTTAATATTTGGACGTGCAAACTTGTTTTGAACATTGAAATATGAATATATGGGCATTTTTTGCCATGGCAAACAGGATGGGGCCAAAGGATGCGTCCGCGCGCTGGGCGCACGACCATCGCATCCCAGGGTAGGCCCGAACACGACCCCATTGACCTACCCAAACGGACAGAACCCAGGCAAAACGGACGTCCATTTGGGGTTGTGCGCTGGAGTTGGCCTTAGGACGACAGTGGTTACCACCATCCCATTATGTATATAAAAAATGAGATCAACCCAAGGGCTAAACCTCGTAGGCTATAGGAGAAACTCCGCGAACGCCGCGCGCCAGAGCTGGGGCTCGAATGCAGGCAGGCTGACTGCTACCCCAGCTACCACTAGTAGAAAACCTACTTTGATCCAGAGCATTAGTCCCGGCCAGGTTTGGGCCCAAGACTAATGTGACATTAGTGCCGGTTTCAACGGCTAGGAGCGGACGCGGGCACGGCGAGGATTAGGCCCAGTTCAAATGGGACCTCTAGTCCTGGTTGGTGATACCAACCGTGACTAATATCCCTATATAAAGCTTCTTCATCCAGCCCGAGTCCAAGCTTTCTCTCCTCTATGATTTCTTCCCCTAGCTCGAGCTCATCCTACATTTTTTGCCAAGATTTGTCAAGATTGGAGGCACGCCATCTATCCAAGGGTTCTAAAAGGTTAGCAACTTCATCATTTCATCTCTCATTGCTAGTTTATCTCGTTTCATGCTCTATAAGTATAGTGATTTGTAAGTTTTAGTTTGGGAGTAATTATGTGGGAGTTTATTTGATTTATATGCAATTTGAGCTCAAATTAACTTCTTAGTTTGCATATGTGTAGGTGTGGTTTAATTAGTGCATTCTCGTCCCCGTTCTCACCGCCGTCGATCGCCTGCGCCGTCCCATCGCCGGCACCACCTTGGTGAGCCTCCTGTTCTTATCCTTTTTGTAAAAAACATCTTATTTGTATGATTTATATAGTTACTTGTATAATTTTCTTACTTGTATGATTGTTTGTTATATAGAGTGCCATGGTTTTGATATCCATCTCCGTCGGCCCTTTATGATTCGGATGTGGTATATTATCTTTTATAACTATTTGTTTCATTTCATGTTTATGACAATTATGCTCATCAAGTTGACATAGATATTTTTATCTAGGAGGTATGTGAACCGGAAATTGCAACCGACACTCTTGTCGAGAAGTTAAATTTAGTTAAAAAAGAAACAATTATTTGAACTAAAAATTGAAAAGAATTGAAGAAGAGAAGATGAAATTGGAGTTGTATGTTGCCGATGTCGTCGATGATCACAAGATCAAGATGGATGCAATGCACTTGAAGATTAGAAAGATTAGAAAATATGCCATTAATAAAAAGGCTTGGTATCATTATGATGTTGGATCAATTATTACCTTAATTGCGATTTTGATTGCATTTGTTATTGCATTTAAATGCTTTAGCTGGATAGTTGTATGTTGTTTTATGAGAAGTATCTATGAACTTGTATTAATTTTGTCACTTCGATGTTGTGTAATGAAGATGAGCCAGCAATGGATGTACGATGACTGACGCTCTCTGTGGCTGAGGCAAACAAGTGGAATGGTTTTATGTGTTGTTCATGTGGTGTCTGTAAGAATGATAGGGATTACTCTATCTACCTCAAAAATCCTTCACAGCCACCTGCTTCAGTCCGATTTCATGTCCGACTATAACTATTGGACCAAACACTGAGAAAGAGGGGTTATAATGGAAGACAATGAAGAAGAAGAGGATGATAACAACTATCCTATGTTCCCTAAATACGATGGTACTACAACGGGGGAAGCTGAAGAAGAGGCATCAGATGAGCTCGCTGATGATCTTGGTCGGGCCATTGCTAATGCATAGAGAAACTGCAAAAGTGAAAAAGAGAGGTTGAAGTTGCAGCGTATGTCAGAGGATCACAAAAATTTATTGTACCCAAATTGCGAAGATGACAAGAAAAAGCTGGGTACCACACTGGAATTGCTGCAATGGAAGGCAGAGAATGGTGTATCTCACAAGGGATTTGAAAAGTTGCTGAAACTGATAAAGAAGACACTTCCAAAGGATAACGAATTGCCCCATAGTATGTACGAAGCAAAGAAGGCTGTCGGCCCTCTAGGATTAGAGGTGCAGAGATACACGCATGCCCTAATGACTGCATCCTCTACCACGGTGAGGAGTACGAGAATTTGAATGCATGCCCTTTATGCGGTCCATTGCGCTATAAGATCAGCCGCGATGACCCTAGTGATATTGAGGGCGAGCGCCCCAGGAAGAGGGTTATTGCCAAGTTATAATGTGGTATGCTCCTATAATACCACGGTTGAAACATTTGTTCCAAAACAAGGAGCATGCCAAGTTGTTGCGATGGCACAAAGAAGACAGCAAGAAAGACGGGATGTTGAGAGTACCCGCTGATGGGTCACAGTGGAGAAAAATCGAGAGAAAGTGGGAGGAGTTTGAGATGATGCAAGGAACTTATGGTTTGGTATACGTACAGATGGCATGAATCCTTTTGGGGAGCAGAGCAGTAGTCATAGCACCTGGCCTGTGATTCTATGTATCTATAACCTTCCTCCTTGGTTGTGCATGAAGCGGAAGTTTATTATGATGCCAATGCTCATCCAAGGCCCTATGCAACCCGACAATGACATTGATGTGTACCCAAGGCCATTAGTTGAAGAACTTTTGAAGTTGTGGGATATAAAAGGTGTACGTGTGTGGGATGAGCACAAACAACAGGAATTTTACCTACGAGCGTTGCTGTTTGTAACCATAATGATCGGCATGCTCTTAATAACCTTTCAGGACAGACAAACAAGGGACACAACGCATGCATGCACTATTTAGATGAGACTGAAAGTATATATTTGGATAAATGTAAGAAGAATGTGTACCTGGGACATCGTCGATTTCTTCTGATCTGGCATCCCTTAAGAAAGAAGGGCAAGCATTTCAAAGGTGAGGCAGATCACCGGAAGAAGTATGGCCACTGTACCGATGATGATATATTTGATATGGTCAAGGATTTAAAAGTAACCTTTGGAAAGGGTCCTGGCAGACAATCTGTTCCAAATGACGCTAACGGACACACACACCCATGTCGAAGAAGAAATCTACATTTTGGGAGCTACCCTATTGGAAAGTCCTGGAGGTCTTCTCTGCAATTGTGATGCATGTGATGAAGAATCTTTGCTTGAACCTGCTAGGCTTCTTGGGCGTGTATGGGATGACAAAAGATACACCGGAGGCATGGGAGGACCATGAACGTATAAACAAAAAAGATGGCGTGCATCCAAAGCAGTATCAAGGTCCTGCCAGCTACGCTCTTACAAAGAAGAGAAGGAAATATTTTTTGAATGCCTGAGCAGTATGAAGGTCCCGTCTAGCTTCTCGTCTAACATAAAGGGAATAATATATATGGTTGTCAGATTCTGGGCTCCGCAGACCCAAGAAATGGTTCGAACTCTAGGGCGTGTGCGAATAACTCAACCCCTTCAGCCAACCAGTTCGTCGCCCCCACGACCTAGCTCGATGAATAAGGAAGAAGGCGGACATGTCAGTTTATCCAGCTTCGGGACACCTTGCAGTGTAAAACCCTACTCCTCTTTGTGGTGGATTTGCGTCACGAGGGGCTGAGGATGAACTAGTACAAGGGAAGAACAACCTCATGAGGTCTACTTAGGTGTGGATGTGAGCTGAAGGGATTCAGCCCCTTGCTATGGTGGTGGCTAACCTATACTTATATTGGCCTTGGTCCTCTTCCCCCCAAAAACGTAGGCGGGAATGGATCCCACAGGGACCAATTTGAATGAGGACAAGTAGTACATCTTATCCTGACAAAAGGTGGTCTTCTCCTGCAAAGCTCCTGGTCATGACGCTGCGGTGGGCTCGGTAATGACATCCATCCTGCCGTCCTGCCGGTCTTGGTATTGTTGCACTGGAATGGAAGCCTTTGGCTGATTCCTCGAGATTTCGCATCTGCGCTTGCCTCCTTAGCACCAAAGAGGAAACCTGCTCCTTTGCGCCTGCTGGCACCCGCCTGGCCTTGGTCGTCATGGATTGCGTCACCGTGACCTCATGAGATTGAGCACCTGCATAGAAATCTCCGCTCCTCAGGAGGCAGCCTGGGAAGGCCGCCGCCGCTCCCTCCGGAGGTCTTGGCGTCATCCACCTCGTGAGGCTTGGCCCCTCGCGAGAGTCATGACTTATTGGTGTCGTAGATGGGCCGTACCAGGCCGTCGATGAAGCCACGCCGTGGGCTGCAGGTAGACAAGTCTGGGTACTCTGCTTCCCAGAACGCCGACAGTAGCTGCCTGGCCCAAGGCACGCTCGGACTTGGCTTCGAGGCGAAGCCAAAGGGCAAGGGCGGAGCGCCGTGGGTCCCAATCACCCGCAGACCGAGTCGACGTGTGGCGCTTGATGGGACGTGGGCGTCTCCACTTTCCCACGTCGCCTCGGGAACCACCCGACTTGACAACTGCCTGTTGCATACAGAAAAGCCATCATTGCCTGGGCCGTGAGGGGCTGGCGATTAGCCTTCCTCCAGCTATAAATGGGGGGAGCGGGCGGAGCCCCCAGCCCGTCTTTATCTTCTTACCCCTACTTCTTCTTCTTTGTTCCTCCATCTTGCAAGAGCGTCCATGGCGTCAGTGAGGAGGTTCTCCGCCGCAGTGAAGGGAAAGGCTCCCAAGGAGGGGCCGGACTCGCTGCCACCCAAGCAGGGCCGCGGTCGTCCTCGCAAGTATGCTGCAACACTGGCGGTGGCTCCCCGAGGGAGCGGGCGCACCCCCTCGAAGGCCGGCACCACCTACGGCAGCCGTGGGGGTGCCCCTCTGGAGTGGCCGCTGCAACAAAGGGAGGTGTGTGGCGGCCGCTCGGCCGCCGCATCCGTGATCCCATTCGGCCGACGCATCCTCAGAGTTCATGGTGTGGACAGGAAGGTCCGCAGGCGCCTGTCTCCTATTTTCACGCCTTTTTTTGGCGCTACTGCTGGGGGACCAGTGGTCTCTGATTCTACGAGATGGTTCTTTGCAGCGAGGCCTCGTGGGTGGAGGTTGAGGTCACCTCCGCCGGCAACGTCTTCCTGGACCGCGGGTAGCAGCCATTCGCCCACGCACGTGGCCTGCAGGGGAGGTGTACCTGATACGTCCATTTTGCATCATGCTTTTATATCAATATTTATTGCATTATGGGCTGTTATTACACATTATATCTCAATACTTATAGCTATTCTCTCTTATTTTACAAGGTTTACCATGAAGAGGGGGATCTTGCGGTGGAATTCAGGTGGAAAAGGAGCAAACATTGGAAACCTATTCTGCCCAACTCCAAAAGACCTGAGACTCCACGAAACAACTTTTTGGATTTAATAAGGATTTATGGGCAAAAGAAATAGGCCAGGAGGCCCACACCCTGTCCAGGAGACAGGGGGGCGCGCCCCCTAGGGTGTGCCCCCTATCTCCTGGGCCCCCTGGTGGGCCTCCGGCGTCCATCTTCTGCTATATCATCACTTCCCCCCTGGGAAAAATCGTGGGCAAGCTTATGGGACGAAACTCTGCCGCCACGAGGTGGAACCTTAGCGGAATCAATCTAGGGCTCTGGTGGAGCTGTTCTGCCGGGGACACTTCCCTCCGGGAGGGGGAAATCATCACCAACGTCATCACCAACGATCCTCTCATTGAGAGGGGGTCAATCTCCATCAACATCTTCACCAGCACCATCTCATCTCAAAACCCTAGTTCATCTCTTGTATCCAATCTTGTATCAAAACCACAAATTGGTACCTGTGGGTTGCTAGTAGTGTTGATTACTCCTTGTAGTTGATGCTATTTGGTTTACTTGGTCAAAGATCATATATTCAGATCCTTTATGCATATTATTACTCCTCTGATTATGAACATGAATATGCTTTGTGAGTAGTTACGTTTGTTCCTGAGGACATGGGTGAAGTCTTGCTATTAGTAGTCATGTGAATTTGGTATTCGTTTGATATTTTGATGAGATGTATGTTGTCTCTCCTCTAGTGGTGTTATGTGAACGTCAACTACATGACACTTCACCATTATTTGGGCCTAGATGAAGGCATAGGAAAGTAATAAGTAGATGATGGGTTGCTAGAGTGTTAGAAGCTTAAACCCTAGTTTATGCGTTGCTTCGTTAGGGGTTGATATGGACCCATATGTTTAATGCTGTGGTTAGGTTTACCTTAATACTCTTTTTTGTAGTTGAGGATGCTTGCAATAGGGGTTAATCATAAGTGGGATGCTTGTCCATGTTAGGGCAGTACCCAAGTGCCGGTCCACCCACATATCAAATTATCAAAGTACCGAACGCGAATCTTATGAACGTGATGAAAACTAGCTTCATGATAATTCCCAATGTGTCCTCGGGAGCTCCTTCTTCATTATTAGAATTTGTACAGGCTTATCCTTTGCTACATAAAGGATTGGGCCACCTTGCTTCACTTTATTTACTTTATTTAATTTTTGCTCGTTGCTATTTATCTTTTCACAAAACTATCTATCACCTAGTATTTCAGTGCTTGCAGAGAAAACCTTACTGAAAACCGCTTATCATTTCCTTCTGCTCCTCTTTGGGTTCGACACTCTTACTAATCGAAAGGACTACGATAGATCCCCTATACTTGTGGGTCATCAAGACTCTTTTCTGGCGCCGTTGCCGGGGAGCGTAGCACTCTTGGTGAGTGGAACTTGGTAAGCAAACATTTATATAGTGTGCTGAAATTTTCTGTTACTTGTCACTATGGAAACTAATCCTCTGAGGGGCTTGTTTGGGGTATCTTCACCCCAACCAGAAGAGCAAAGAGTTGCTCCTCAACCTACTGAACCTTATGAAAATATTCAGTTTGAGATTCCTTCGGGTATGATAGAAAAACTGCTAGCTAATCCTTTTGCAGGAGACGGAACATTCATCCCGACTTACACCTTATCTTTGTGGATGAAGTTTGTGGATTATTTAAGCTTGCAGGTATTCCCGATGATGTTGTAAAAAGGAAGGTCTTCCCTTTATCTTTGAAGGGAGATGCAATGACATGGTATAGGCTATGTGATGATACGAGATATTGGAATTATAAGCGATTGAAGTTGGAATTTCACCAGAAGTTCTATCCTATGCATCTTGTTCATCGTGATCGTAATTACATATATAACTTCTGGCCTCGCGAAGGAGAAAGCATCGCTCACGCTTGGGGAAGGCTTAAGTCAATGTTGTATTCATGCCCCAATCATGAGCTCTCTCGGGAAATGATTATTCAGAATTTTTATGCTCGGCTTTCTCTTGATAATTGCAACTTGCTCGATACTTCCTGTGCTGGTTCCTATATGCTGAAGACTATTGATTTCAAATGAGACTTATTGGAAAGAATTAAACGCAACTCTGAAGATTGGGGTTCCGACGATGGTAAGGAGTCAGGTATGACACCTAAGTTTGATTGTGTTAAATCTTTTATGGATACCGATGCTTTCCATGGATTTAGCTCTAAGTATGGACTTGACTCTGAGATAGTAGCTACCTTTTGTGAAACTTTTGCTACTCACATTGATCTCCCTAAAGAGAAGTGGTTTAAATATAATCCTCCTGTTGAAGTTAAAGTATTTGCACCCATTACAGTCGAAGAAAAGACTATTACATATAGTGATCCTATTATTCCTACTGCTTATGTTGAAAAACCTCCTTTTCCTGTTAGGATAAAAGATCATGTTAAAGCTTCGACTGTTGTTCGTAAGAGTAATACTAGGACTTATACACCTCCTGAGCAAATTAATGTTGAACCTAGTATTGCTATGATTAAAGATCTTTTGGATGAGGACTTAGATGGGCATGTTATCTCTTTCTTGGGTGAAACTGCTAATGCTAGACCCGATACTAAGACACGTAGACCTGTTGTAGGCACGCCTGTTATTTCTGTTAAAATAGGAGATTATTGTTACCATGGTTTATGTGATATGGGTGCTAGTGCTAATGCAATACCTTATGATCTTTATAAAGAAATTATGCACGATATTGCACCTGTTGAATTAGAAGACATTGATGTTACTATTAAGCCTGCTAATAGGGACACCATTAAACCTATTGGGATTGTTAGAGATGTTGAAGTCTTGTGTGGGAGGATTAAATACCCTGCTGATTTTCTTGTTCTTGGTTCCCCACAAGATGATTTTTGTCCCATTATTTTTGGTAGACCCTTCTTGAATACTGCTAGTGCTAAGATTAATTGTGAAAAGAATATTGTCACTGTTGGCATAGATGGTTATGTCTCAAGAGTTTGATTTCGCTAAGTTTAGTAGATAACCTCGTGAAAGGGAACCATCTAGTAAGGATGAAATTATTGGTCTTGCTTCCATTGCTGTTCCACCAACTGATCCGTTAGAACAATATTTGCTAGACCATGAAAACGATATGTTTATGCAGGAAAGGAAGAAATAGATGTAGTGTTCCTTAAACAGAACCTATCTTTGAAACATAACCTTCCGTTGAAATTCTTGGGATCCCCTCCACCCAAGGGTGATCCCGTGTTTGAACTCAAACCATTACCTAATAATCTTAAGTATGCTTATCTTGATGAAAAATAAATATATCCTGTTATTATTAGTGCTAACCTTTCAGAGAAAGAAGAAGAAAGATTATTGAAAACTCTGTAGAAGCACAGAGCTGCTATTGTATATACTCTGGATGATCTTAAGGGCATTAGTCCCACATTAGGTCAACACAAAATCTCAGTGGAGAAAGATGCCAAACCAGTTAGAGATCCTCAAAGACGATTAAATCCCAAAATGAAGGAAGTGGTAAGAAAGGAGATACTGAAGCTCCTTGAGGCAGGTATTATTTATCCCGTTGCTGATAGTGAATGGGTAAGCCCTGTCCATTGTGTCCCTAAAAAGGGAGGTATTACCGTTGTTCCTAATGATAGAGATGAATTGATCCCGCAAAGAATTATTACAGGTTATAGGATGGTAACTGATTTCCGTAAGTTAAATAAAGCCACTAAGAAAGATCATTACCCTTTACCTTTTATTGATCAAATGCTAGAAAAGCTATCCAAACACACACATTTTTGCTTTCTAGATGGTTATTCTGGCTTCTCTCAGATACACTGTCGTTGGGGATCAATCTAAAACTACTTTTACTTGCCCTTTTGGTACTTTTGCTTATAGACGTATGCCTTTTGGCTTATGTAATGCACCTGCTACCTTCCAAAGATGCATGATGGCTATATTTTCTAATTTTTGTGAAAATATTTGTGAGGTATTCATGGATGACTTCTCCATCTATGGATCCTCTTTTGATGATTGTTTGAGCAACCTTGATCGAGTTTTGCAGAGATGCGAAGACACTAGTCTCATCCTAAATTGGGAAAAGTGTCACTTTATGGTTAATGAAGGCATTGTCTTGGGGCACAAGATCTCCAAGAGAGGTATTGAAGTTGATAAAGCCAAAGTTGATGCTATTTAAAAGATGCCATGTCCCAAGGATATAAAGGTATAAGAAGTTTCCTTGGTCATGCCGGCTTTTATAGGAGGTTCATTAAGGACTTTTCTAAAATCTCTAGGCCCCTGACTAATTTATTGCAAAAAGATATTCCTTTTGTCTTTGATGATGATTGTGCAAAAGCTTTTGAAACACTCAAGAAAGCTTTGATTACTGCACCTATTGTTCAACCACCTGATTGGAATTTACCTTTTGAAATTATGTGCGATGCTAGTGATTATGCCGTAGGTGCTATTTTAGGGCAAAGAGTCGATAAGAAATTGAATGTTATCTAGTATGCTAGTAAGACTCTTGATACTGCCCAGAGAAATTATGCTACCACTGAAAAAGAATTCTTAGAAGTTGTGTTTGCATGTGATAAGTTTAGACCTTATATTGTTGATTCCAAAGTTACTATTCACACTAATCATGCTGCTATTAAATATCTTATGGAAAAGAAAGATGCTAAGCCTAGACTCATTAGATGAGTTCTCTTGATCCAAGAATTTGACTTGCATATTATTGATAGAAAAGGAGCTGAGAACCCCGTTGCAGACAACTTGTCTAGGTTAGAGAATGTTCTTGATGACCCACTGCCTATTAATGATAGTTTTCATGATGAACAATTAGCGGTTGTCAATGCTTCTCATACTGCTCCTTGGTATGCTGATTATGCTAATTACATTGTTGTTAAATATATACTGCCTAGTTTCACATACCAGCAACAGAAAAAGTTCTTTTATGATTTAAGACATTACTTCTGGGATGATCCACACCTTTATAAAGAAGGAGTAGATGGTATTATTAGATGTTGTGTGCCTGAGCATGAACAGGAACAAATCCTACGCGAGTGTCACTCTGAATCTTATGGAGGACACCACGCGGGAGATAGAACTGCACACAAGGTACTACAATCTGGTTTTTATTGGCCTACTCTTTTCAAAGATGCTCGTAAGTTTGTCGTATCTTGTGATGAATGTCAAAGAATAGGTAACATCAGTAGATGTCAAGAAATGCCTATGAATTATTCTCTTGTTATTGAACCGTTTGATGTTTGGGGCTTTGATTATATGGGACCTTTTCCTGCCTCCAATGGTTATACACATATTTTAGTTGTTGTTGATTACGTTACTAAGTGGGTAGAAGCTATTCCAACTAGTAGTGCTGATCATAACACTTCTATTAAAATGCTTAAAGAAGTTTATTTTCCAAGGTTTGGAGTCCCTAGATACCTTATGATTGATGGTGGTTCACACTTTATTCATGGTGCTTTCCGTAAGATGCTTGCTAAGTATGATGTCAATCATAGAATCACATCTCCTTATCACCCGCAGTCTAGTGGTCAAGTAGAGCTGAGCAATAGAGAGCTCAAATTAATTTTGCAAAATACTGTGAATAGATCTAGAAAGAATTGGTCCAAAAAACTTGATGATGCATTATGGGCCTATAGAACTGCATACAAAATTCCTATGGGTATGTCTCCATATAAGATGTTTTATGGAAAAGCATGTCATTTACCTCTTGAACTTGAACATAAAGCATATTGGGCTATTAAAGAGCTCAATTATGACTTCAGACTTCCCGGTGAGAAGAGGTTGTTTGATATTAGCTCACTTGATGAATGGAGAACCCAAGCATATGAGAACGCCAAGCTTTTCAAAGAAATGTCAAACGCTGGCATGATAAGAGGATACAGAAGCGTGAGTTTAACGTAGGAGATTATGTGTTATTGTTCAACTCTCATTTAAGACTTTTTGCAGGAAAACTTCTCTCAAAATGGGAAGGTCCCTACGTTATCGGAGAGTTCTACCGTTCTGGTGCTATAAAAATCAACAACTTCGAAGGCACAAATCCGAGGGTGGTAAACGGTCAAAGAATTAAACATTATATTTCAGGTAATCCTATCAATGTTGAAACTAATATTATTGAAACCATAACCCCTGAGGAATACAGAAGAGACACTTTCCAGAATGTTCCAGACTCCGAAAAGGCATAGGTACATGGTACGGTAAGTAAACCGACTCCAAAACAACTCTAATGGCAATTTTTATCAGTTTTGGATTATTTAAAGATTTTAGGAAGAAAGAAGTAGTCCGAAAGGGGCATGAGGCTCCCACGAGAGAGGAGGGTGCGCCGCCCCTGTAGGGCGCTCCCCCTGTCTCGTGGGCACCTCGTGTTCCTCCCGGACTCCTTTTTGTTGTATGTTACGTATTTTGGTTGGTAAAAATTCATTATATATACTCCCAAAGGTTTTGACCACCGTATCACGCAAATATCCCGTGTTTTCGTTTCAAGCTGTTTTTGTTTCAGATTTAGAGCACCATGACTTCTCCCTCCTCCAACAACGAAGACAAGGATGCTTGGCTATTGAAGATAGAGTTTAAAAGAGAGGAACCAGAAGAGATCAACATGGATGAAGGGATCAAGAAGGCCATGGAGGCTCAAGCGCCGGTGGTGAAAGCCTAACCTTTTCACTCCAACAGAGATTGAAGCTTTCAAGATGATTGAGTTAGCCCGCATACAGAACAAGTACCTCACAGAGGAGAATACTTTGTTGAAGGATCATATTGCTGGGCTCAAGGGCATTATCCGCAAGTTGGAGGAGCTTTTACGCTCAATGTGCGATTATCCATCGTCAACTTCACCACCTCCGAAGAAATAATCACATGGGTATGGGCACTCCCCTTGGCAACTGCCAAGCTTGGGGGAGGTGCCCGGTATCGTATCACCATCACACTCCTATTTTTACCGCTTTATTTATTTCGATCCTTTTAGTAGTATCTTGATCTATTAGTTTGAAGTTTTGATATCAAGTAGTTTTGAGTTTTTCATTGTGATCTCTTTATGTAATCGAGTCCGTGTGCTATCTATAATAAAGATTAGTGTTGAGTCAAGGGCTTTGCTATGTTGCTATGATCTTGAGAAAGTAGAAAGAACAAAAGAGTTCATATTGATAACTTCACACATAGAAAGTATGAGGCATAAAAAATGTTGAGAGTTGATGAACGCAGCCTTGGTCATTGTTGCAATTAATAGGAAGTGATAAGGAAAGAGGGGTTCACATATAAATATATTATCTTGGACATCTTTTATGATTGTGAAGCACTCATTAAGTATGACATGCTAAAAGAGTTGATGTTGGACAAGGAAGACAACGTAATGGTTTATGTTTTCCGACATCTCAGTTAAAGTATATTGTCATTGACCTTCCAAACATGTTGAGCTTGCATTTCCCCCTCATGCTAGCCAAATTTCCTTGCACCAAGTAGAGATACTACTTGTGCTTCCAAATATCCTTAAACCCAGTTTTGCCATGAGAGTCCACCATACCTACCTATGGATTGAGTAAGATCCTTCAAGTAAGTTGTCATTGGTGCAAGCAATAAAAATTGCTCTCTAAATATGTATGACTTATTAGTGCAGAGAAAATAAGCTTTGTACGAACTTGTTGTGGAAGTAATAAAAGCGACGGATTGCATAATAAAGGTCCACATACAAGGGGCAATATAAAGTGACGTTCTTTTGCATTAAGATTTCGTGCATCAACCCTAAACGTGCATGACAACCTCTGCTTCCCTCTGCGAAGGGCCTATCTTTTACTTTATGTTTTTTACTTTATGCTTGAGTCAAGGTGATACTCACCTTTCCCTTTTTATTTTTATCCTTTGGCAAGCTCTTCGTGTTTGAAATATCATGATACATATATCCAATTGGATGTAAGCTGGCATAGGCTATTATTGTTGACATCACCTAAAGGTGAATATGTTGGGAGGCAACACAATAAGCCCCTATCTTTCTCAATGTCCGACTGAAACTCTATAACCACAAGTATTGCGTGAGTGTTAACAATTATAGGGGACTACGATATAGTTGAGTATGTGAGCTTGCTGAAAATCTCTCTTATTGACTCTTTCTGATGTTACGATAAATTGCGATTGCTTCAATGACTAAGACTATAATTTGTTAGTTTCCAATGAAGTTTTTGAACCATACTTGACATTGTGAATTGCTTATTACTTGAACATAGGAAATCATATGACAAAATCCATATATGTTGCTATTATTAGAATGATCATGATGCCCTCATGTCCGTATTTTATTTTTATCGACACCTCTATCTCTAAACATGTGGACATATTTTTCGATTTCGGCTTCCGCTTGAGGACAAGCGAGGTCTAAGCTTGGGGGAGTTGATACGCCATTTTGCATCATGCTTTTATATCAATATTTATTGCATTATGGGCTATTATTACACATTATATCTCAATACTTATAACTATTCTCTCTTATTTTACAAGGTTTACCATGAAGAGGGGGGATGCCGGCAGCTGGAATTCTGGCTGGAAAAGGAGCAAACATTGGAAACCTATTCTGCACAACTCCAAAAGACCTGAGATTCCACGAAACAACTCTTTGGATATAATAAGGATTTATGGGAAAAAAATAGGCCAGGGGGCCCACACCCTGTCCAGGAGACAGGGCCCCCCTAGGGCGCGGCCCCCTATCTCCTGGGCCCCCTGGTGGGCCTCCGGCGTCCATCTTCTGCTATATCATCACTTTCTCCCTAGAAAAAATCGCGGGCAAGCTTACGGGACGAAACTCCGCCGCCACGAGGTGGAACCTTGGCGGAATCAATCTAGGGCTCTGGCGGAGATGTTCTGCCGGGGACACTTCCCTCCGGGAGGGGGAAATCATCACCAACGTCATCACCAACGATCCTCTCATCGGGAGGGGGTCAATCTCCATCAACATCTTCACCAGCACCATCTCATCTCAAAACCCTAGTTCATCTCTTGTATCCAATCTTGTATCAAAACCACAAATTGGTACCTGTGGGTTGCTAGTAGTTTTGATTACTCCTTGTAGTTGATGCTATTTGGTTTACTTGGTGGAAGATCATATGTTCAGATCCTTTATGCATATTATTACTCCTCTGATTATGAACATGAATATGCTTTGTGAGTAGTTACGTTTGTTCCTAAGGACATGGGTGAAGTCTTTCTATTAGTAGTCATGTGAATTTGGTATTCGTTCGATATTTTGATGAGATGTATGTTGTCTCTCCTCTAGTGGTGTTATGTGAACGTCGACTACATGACACTTCACCATTATTTGGGCCTAGAGGAAAGCATAAGGAAGTAATAAGTAGATGATGGGTTGCTAGAGTGACAGAAGCTTAAACCCTAGTTTATGCGTTGCTTCGTTAGGGGTTGATATGGACCCATATGTTTAATGCTGTGGTTAGGTTTACCTTAATACTCCTTTTTGTAGTTGTGGATGCTTGCAATAGGGGTTAATCATAAGTGGGATGCTTGTCCATGTTAGGGCAGTACCCAAGTGCCGGTCCACCCACATATCAAATTATCAAAGTATCAAACGCGAATCTTATGAACGTGATGAAAACTAGCTTGACGATAATTCCCAATGTGTCCTCGGGAGCTCCTTCTTCATCATTAGAATTTGTCCAGGCTTATCCTTTGGTACATAAAGGATTGGGCCACCTAGCTGCACTTTATTACTTTATTTACTTTTTGCTCGTTACTATTTATCTTATCACAAAACTATCTATCACCTACTATTCCAGTGCTTGCAGAGAAAACCTTACTGAAAACTGCTTATCATTTCCTTCTGCTCCTCGTTGGGTTCGACACGATAGATCCCCTATACTTGTGGGTCATCAGTACCCTCCACTTCAAGTATGACGGCGCGGCGACCCTCTACGTCCGGGACTTCGGTGAAGATGACCGGCGCCTGGGGTGCTGCCCGAGAGTGACATCGACAATGAACGGAGGGGCAGTGCCATCCCCGGTGGTGAGCTTGCCTGTAGAGATGGTCGTGGTGCTGATAACTCACAAGTATAGGGAATTGCAACAGTTTTCGAGGGTAGAGTATTCAACCCAAATTTATTGATTTGACACAAGGGGAGCCAAAGAATATTCTCAAGTATTAGCATCTGAGTTGTCAATTCAACCACACCTGGAAACTTAGTATCTGCAGCAAAGTGTTTAGTAGCAAAGTAATATGATAGTAGTGGTAATGTTAACAAAAGTAAAGACATCAAAAGTAATGTTTTTGGTATTTTGTAGTGATTATAAAGAGTAACGGAAAAGTAAATAAGTGTAAACCAAAGATATGGAAAACTTCGTAGGCACCGGATTAGCGATGGATAATTATGCGGATGTGGTTCATCATGTAGCAGTCATAACATAGGGTGACACAGAACTAGCTCCAGTTCATCAATGTAATGTAGGCATGTATTCCATATATAGTCATACGTGCTTATGGAAAAGAACTTGCATGACATCTTTTGTCCTACCCTCCCGTGGCAGCGGGGTCCTATTGGAAACTAAGGGATATTAAGGCCTCCTTTTAATAGAGAACCGGAACAAAGCATTAGGACATAGTGAATACATGAACTCCTCAAACTATGGTCATCACCGGGAGTGGTCCCGATTATTGTCACTTCAGGGTTGCCGGATCATAACACATAGTAGGTGACTATAGACTTGCAAGATAAGATCAAGAACACACATATATTCATGAAAACATAATAGGTTCAGATCTGAAATCATGGCACTCGGGCCCTAGTGACAAGCAATAAGAATAGCAAAGTCATAGCAACATCAATCTCAGAACATAATGGATACTAGGGATCAAACCCTAACAAAACTAACTCGATTACATGATAAATCTCATCCAACCCATCACCGTCCAGCAAGCCAATGATGCAATTACTCACGCACGGCGGTGAGCATCATGAAATTGGTGATGGAGGATGGTTGATGATGACGACGGCGACGAATCCCCCTCTCCGGAGCCCCGAACGGACTCCAGATCAGCCCTCCCGAGAGAGATTAGGGCTTGGCGGCGGCTCCGTATCGTAAAACGCGATTATTTCTTCTGTCTGATTTTTTTCTCCCCAAAAGCCAATATATGGAGTTGGAGTTGGCGTCGGAGGGCCACTAGGGGGCCCATGAGGTAGGGGGCGCGCCCAGGGGGGGCCCATGTGGTTGCTATATCTGCTGAATTTGCTTTCGCTGCTGCCTTGTTGGACAGTTTTCCATGGGTGCTGGCCAAGTGGTGGTGCTTGGTCCCTGGTTTCTCTCTTAAACTGTTTCCATGAATAGTCACAACAGGAGGTGGAATATACTCAACTGGAACGTCAGAGGGATTTACTCACCTGATAAATGGCTTGCTCTAGGGCAAAAAATTGAAGAAAGTGCCTGTGCTATTCTGTGTCTTCAAGAAACCAAGAGGGAGCATTTTGATGCTGCTTACATTAAGAACTTTTGTCCTAACAGGCTCAATAAATTTGCCTTCCTGTCCTTAATTGGTGCTTCTGGAGGTCTTCTAATCACATGGAATGGCTCACTATTTGAGGGAGAGGTCATTTTCCAGAATAGATTCTCTCTCTCAATTAGTTTCACTAGTCTTTTCTGCAATCAATCCTAGGTCCTCACCAACATATATGGGCCTTGTGTGCACGCAGACAAACTTGAATTTATAAATTGGTTTTCCAACATACATATGCCTCTGGACACAAATTGGATTCTAGTAGGAGATTTCAACTTTATTAGGGCTCCTATTGATAGAAACAGACCTGGTGGGGATGTTAATGAAATGCTTCTCTTTAATGAAGCCATCAGTAATCTGGGTTTAATTGAGCTCCCTCTTCATTGCAGAAAATACAGCTGGAGTAATATGCAACAGAGTCCTTTGTTGGAAAAGCTGGATTGGTTCTTCACTCTGCCTCTTGGATGACCTGCTTATCGTCTGATTGCTATGCCTCTTTCCGTGCCTATTTCAGATCATCTTCCATGTGTAGTCAAAATTGGGACTACTATTCCAAAGGCCAGGGTCTTCAGATATGAAAATTACTGGTTAAAGCACTCAGACTTTAAAGAGGTTGTATCTGCAGCCTGGAATATTCCTGTGGGTAATCTTGATGCAGCAAAAAGCCTAAATGCCAAGTTCAAAAACCTTAGGAGGGCTCTCAAACTTTGGGCCAAAAACCTGTCTTGCCTGAAAGCCAAAATTGCAGCAATTAATGAGGTTATCTTCTTGTTTGACTTGTTTGAAGAATTCAGAGACTTGGGACATTTTGAGTGGAATTGCAGGATGATTCTAAAAGAACAATTGCTCATATTACTGAAAAACCAAAAAATCTATTGGAAGCAGAGAGGTAAGATCAAGGGTGTTAAGTTTGATGATGAAAACACCAAATTTTTTCATACAAAGGCTTCTATAAATCACAGGCATAATCACATTGCTATGCTAAAAAATGAGGATCAAGTGGAAATAACAGACCATGCAGGAAAAGCTGCCCTGCTGTGGAATGCCTTCAAGAGCAGATTAGGAAAGTCACAGCAAACCACTATGCACTTTCATTTGCCTTCTCTACTGCAACATCAAGCTAGTCCTTTAGACTTTGAACAGCTGGAAATTCCTTTCACTGAGGAAGAAATCAATGAAGTTGTCAAGCAATTGCCTCCAGACAAGTCTCCTGGACTTGATGGGTTTAACAATGAGTTTTTTAAGAGTTGTTGGGATATTATTAAGCCTGATGTCACTAGACTGATTCATGAGTTCTATGCTGGGCAAATCTCTCTAGAGAGCATCAACACTTCTTTCATAACTCTAGTTCCCAAGGGGCCTGCTCCTAGTACTGCAAATGATTTTAGACCTATATCTTTACTCAACTGCTGTCTCAAACTCATCACCAAATTTCTTGCAAACAGGTTACAGAAAGTGATCCTCAAAATGGTTCATATAAATCAGTATGGCCTCCTTAAGGAAAGAGCTATTCGTGACTGTCTTGGTTGGGCTTATGAGTATCTGCATCAATGCCACAAGTCAAAGGAGGAAATTGTTGTGCTGAAACTAGATTTTGAAAAGGCATTTGACCTCATTGAATATTCTACAATCATTGATATCCTTAGAGCAAAGGGTTTTGGAGAAAGATGGATTGGATGGATTAAAATGCTATTTACTTCTGCTTCATCGCAAGTGCTTCCCAATGGCATTCCTGGGAAAAAGTTTTATTGCCTGAGAGGTGTAAGACAAGGGGATCCTCTCTCCCCCTTCTTTTTGTGCTGGCTGCAGACCTCCTTCAGTCAATCATGAACAGAGCAATGAACTTGGGACTTCTCACTCCACCTTTGCAAGTACAGTCACGTCCAGATTTTCCCATAGTACAGTATGTAGATGATGTCGTGGTTCTAAGTCTGACAGTAGAGTAGGGGGGTAGGTATGGAGAGGCATGGTCCTAGCTATGGAGAGGTTGTAAACACAAGCGATGTACGAGTTCAGGCCCTTCTCGGAGGAAGTAAAAGCCCTACGTCTCGGAGCCCTAAGGCGGTCGAGTGGATTATGCGTATTGGTGTTACAAGAGTGCGAACCCCTCTGCCTGTGGAGGGGGGTGGCTTATATAGAGTGCGCCAGGACCCCAGCCAGCCCACATAATGGAGGGGTTAAAGTACATTAAGCACAGGGCATTCTTGTAACGCCCTCATAAAGTGCCTTAACTATCATTAAGTCTATTCAATTACAGGCCGTTGCGTTGTGGAGTGTCTTCTGACCTTCTGGTGGTCAAGTGTATCTTCATGGTCGAGTGAGTCTCCATGGTCGAGTCCTTCTAGTCAGTCGAGTGGGTTCCTCGTTGGTCGACTGGAAGGTGATCTCTTCTAAGGGTGTCCTTGGGTAGGACGTTTAGGTCAGGCCTATGACCCTACCCTAGGTACATGAATCCATCATTAGCCCCCGAATGGGTCGAGGCTTGAATGAGGAAGGAGTTGATCTGTTTCGATTGAACTTTGGCATGCTGGTTATCGTCGTTCTTGACCAAGATCTTCTTTGTTGATAACGAGCAACTTTTCTTCAATCGACTCGATCCATTCTTGTTCTTTCGTCGAGTGATCTTTATACTTTGCGGTTCCCGAGCGACGGATCGCGAAATCTCGCGACTTGACAGACCGATCTGCGCTCGCGGATTCCGCGGATCTGAAATTTGGGGAAGCCTTGGCGAAGCGAACGGACCGCGGCCGCCGGACGGGACACGACATGGACGCCTCGATCTCCGCGCCGCTTTTTCCGCCACGTATCGTGTCAATGCAACTGTTTCGGGATATGATTGGATTGACCGGGTCCACCTGTCATCCACTCGGAAGGGATGTTATAAATGCGACTTGTGAGGGTTTCTGCACAGTACTCCATTCTTTCTCCTCTGCTCTCCTCGTCTCCGCCCAACGCAACCGCCGTCGCCTCCGCAACGCTCTCTCTTGCGCATTTCGCCGGCGGCCATGGGCAAGGAGAAGACGGTGGTGCTGGAGCACGCAAAGAAGGCGTCGGCGGCGGGGAAGGCGTCGGCGGCGGAGAAGGCGAAGGGGAGATCCACCAGCCGCAGCGGGTCTTCGTCGAGATCCCGCCTGCCGAAGGGCTGGGTCCAGGGAGATTGGATCCAGTCGACCATCAGGGAGAAGGATCTCCTCAACATGGCCGACGACGGGCTGATCCCCCACGGCGCCGCAAGACTTCCTGGTAAAGAGTGGCAACCTCAGCCGGAGGAGGGTGAGTGTGTGCTCCTGGCCACTCATGTCGATCGAGGATTTTCCCTGCCACCGAGCGTTTTCTTTCGTGGTTTTTTGAACTTCTTTGGAGCCCAGCTCCACCACTTTACTCCGAACTCCATCGCGTATCTTGCTGCGTTTGTAACTATGTGCGAGAACTTCCTGGGCTGTCGACCGCACTGGGGCTTGTTCAAGCACATCTTCACATGTTGTTCTCGGTAGTGAAGAAGGCGAGTCCAGCGATGAAAACCAAAGTGGTCCAGATGTGCGGGGCCTAGGAATCCAAGTGAGGAATAAGAGCACCTTCCCAGCTATGTCTTTTCCCGAGTCGGTCGGGGTGGCAATCGACCTGGTTCTATCGCTGTAATGAGCCGACGCCGACGATCGAGTGGACTTCCTCCATTCACCATGAGTCGAGTGAACAAACCCTCCTCTCGAAGGTGGTTCCGGAGAGAGAGCTGATGTGAAGATGTTGATGGATCGCGTGGTGCGCTTGGTTCGGGACGGCGTGATCGGCATGGACCTTTTGGAGGTTTTTCTTTGGCGAATCCAGCCTCTTGATTCGGAGCCACTGCATGTGGTTGTACTGCGGAACCGAAGACGAGACTCGAGTCCACCAGGAAGCAGTTGACGACGCCATAGTGGAAATGTGGTTGGCCGCGATCACTGGGAACAAGGATAATCCTCGTGGATCCAGGAGGATTTCTCCACTCGACCATCACAGCGTTCCAGATAAGGTACATTTGCTCTGCTTTCCATTGTATGTCTGTTGAATTTGTTTCTGTATGTTTTGCAATTTGGTCGATTGAACTCTGTCTTGACGTCTTCCAGGCCCTTACCGAGCTGTACTCAATGCCCAACGGAGCTCATGCTCCGACTGAGGAGGGAGAAGCCAGCGGGGGTGAGAGCCAGGATGAGTGGGATTCGACACTTCTTGAAGATGACGATGACGGACGCAGCGGCGATGAGGACGAAGTAGAGGAGGAGGAGGAGGAGGTTGCACCACACCGCCGGAAAGGCGGTCGAAACTCGTTCATGACCTGCGATGAACGCGGTAAGGGGTTCGATCGCCTCGCAGATTGACTAAACGCCTCGGACCGCTTCTCCGTGCCGATCGAGAAGGCGCCAAGCGATCGAAGGTAGCTCCGTCGAGGCCAACCAAGCCCCTGCCGAAAATGAAGGTGTCCATCCCCACTATATCAGGGTAAACATATTACTTAAGTCTTCCTGTTTTGTACAAGCTTTATCTCCGGTTGATACTTGAATTAATCGACTGATTCTTTGGAACTTCAGTGCTGCAACTTCTGAAACCTCAGGCAAGGCTGAGGACCATGAGATGGAGGACGCGGCAACCTCAAATCCTGGTACTATACCCTTAATTCCGTCCTTAGTCGACTGACTCCTGGTTTCTAACTTTGATTCTTCTCTGAAGCTCCATCCAATGACATTATCACCCTTCCTGATGATGATGAGGACGAAGAACCACTGAGGCATAGGAGGAGCAGGAAGGCGTCCACTGGCAAAGCAGCCCAAGATGTGACGGCACCCGAGACTGTTGCCACGGCGGGGGAGAACACCACTCGACACACCGTGTCTTTCGCGGTGCCGTTGACGAGTGCTCGTCCCACTTCGTCGAGTGCTGGGCAACCTTCGCTCTTCACCACGCACCACGTCCCGGAGGACCAAGCTAAGCGCTGCTAAGGAGGCGTCACGGCAAGCAGGATCATGATGGAGCGGTGAAGATCATCGGGATGCAAGCCAAGCAGCTTATGACGCCAGCTCCGCTCTTCAAAGCAATGTTCAGTCGATCGACCACCGCACTATTCTGTTAGGATATGCTATCAAAACTTTTTTCTTTTGAAATCCATAGCAATCACCTTTGGGTGTGTCGATAAAAACTCCGTGTTAGCGGGGCACGCTGAGTGCACCCGCCGGTGTAATCCCCAAGGCTAAGGTCATTGTTGGCGGTTGGCCTTAGGCTTTATAAGTAAAGATTGATCATCATTCGACTAGGGCGAATGGGTTTACCAAACCAGGGGGCACGCTGAGTGCACCCACCGGTGTAATCCCGAGGCGTGGTCAATCGCTGGCGATTGATTACGATCAAGAATTTTTTTTTTTTGGTCGATGGTCGACTCGTTTGAATAGGACCCGGTGGGGGCACGCTTAGTGCACCCATCGGGTGTAGTCTCCGAGACTACGGTCGAATGCTTGCATTCGACTGTGGTCTTAGAAACGTATGATTTTCTCTTATCCACTCGGAAGCGAATTATCTTTGATATTTTGTCGATTGGTTCTTCGTAGAAATCCTGTGATCTTGCGGCGCGCTATACTGAACTAGAGCAGAAGCACATTCAGCTCGAACTGGATCTGAAGCTAGTGTAGGAGAATCTGACGAAGGCGAAGGAGGAGACCAAAGGTATGTTCGGTGAGACCTCGACGACTCCTTTTTCCTCCCATTTGTTTCAAGATCTAACTTTGCTGTAATTTGCAGGCAAGGTGAAGGAGGCCCAGAGGAAGAAGGATCTTGAGCTATCTGAGAAGACCAAGCTTGCTGACGAGAAGTTAGCTTCAGTCACCAAGCTCGAACGGGAAAATACCAATCTGAAAGCTGCTTTGGCAATTGCCACCAAGGATGTCGACCGACTGAAAACTGACAAGACCACTCTGACCGAGAAGATCAACCAGTTGACTGGGAAGAAGAATGACCTTGAAGGCTTCCTGGGTGGTCTTGCTAAGAAATTGTTCCTTATGCTCGAAGGTACTTTTTCAGTCGACCAACATTTTCAACTGTGATGCTTCCATTCGACCGGTGTCTTGACTCGGCGTTTTGTCTTTGCAGAATTCTGTCGAAACTTTGAAGAAGAGACTAGCCAGCTGGAACCAAACCTTGACCCGTCAATTCTCCGGTGAATGATGAAGTTGCCATGAATGTCTTGATCGAGTCCGTGTTGCAGCTGTCGTGGACTACCTCGCAAGCCTGAAGGTTGCTACGTCCCGCATCGACTCGACGCTCTGGCCTAGGAGGAGACTCCAAAATGACCTCGAGTCGCTGATGGCTCGACTGAACGCCGTCCCTGACCGAGTGCAGGAGTGGAAGAAGTCCTCGGCTCGGTGTGGCGCAGATGTCGCCTCGTGCTGGCCGAGTCCACTGCAAGGATGCACGAGAAGAGAAGCTGGCGGCTCTCCGAGTGGCCAACACCAAGAAACTCGACTTCAGGTCCTTCATGGAAACTTTCATCACTGCTACCCGGATCGCAGACAGGATCGACCTCGATGAGTTCGTTGCTCCTTCCAGCCCTCCACAGGAGGGGTAAAAAACTTGCTTTAAGTCCGACACTTTAAATTTGCCTCGGTATGCCGAGTGGAATTGTAACCGATAATCCTTAACAGGCTTAGTGCCTGAGCACTCTCGGTTCCTTTAGGTATCGACCTAAACTTGGATTTGATGTTTGGATATTATTGCTTTTGGCTCGAATTGCCCTTTGCAGGTTCACAGCAAGATGCCTACTGCAGTCGACTTATTCCTTAGGAGAGCACTGGGCTGCAGCTAAGCCTCCGAGTGAGAGGTTTGCTCTTTACTCGGTAGGATTTCTTATACCTTAGGCGAGCGCTGGGCTGCAGCTAAGCCCCCGAGTGAGAGGTTTGCTCTTCACTCGGTAGGATTTTTTTATACCTTAGGCGAGCACTGGGCTGCAGCTAAGCCCCGAGTGAGAGGTTTGCTCTTCACTCGGTAGGATTTTTTATACCTTAGGCAGCGATGGGCTGCAGCTAAGCCCCGAGTGAGAGGTTTGCTCTTCACTGATGCGATTTCCGTTGTATTTGTGGCGAAGCTCGAAGAGAGGGTCGCAATCGACCTGCACCTCGTCTTCCTTTATGAAAGACATTATACTTATGGTGTAGCTCGGAGGAGAGGGTCGCGATCGACCTGCACCTCGCCCCTCCTTGTAAGCCCACACATTGTACTTATGGTGTAGCTCGGAGGAGAGGGTCGCAATGACCTGCACCTCGTCCTCCTTGTAAGCCCACACATTGTACTTATGGCGTAGCTCGAGAGAGAGAGTCGCATCGACCTGCGCCTCGTCCTCCTTCTTGCGTCGTTGTACTTATGGCGTAGCTCAGAGGAGAGGGTCGCAGTCGACCTGCGCCTCGTCCTCCTTGCGAGCGTACGTTGTACTTAGGCGAGTACTTGGACTGCAACTAAGCCCCCGAGTGGAAGTCTGGCTTACCACTCGGTAGGATTTTTAGTTACATAGGCGAGCACTAGGCTGCAGCTAAGCCCCCGAGTGGAAGTCTGTCTTACCACTCGGTAGGATTTTTAGTTACTTAGGCGAGCACTGGGCTGCAGCTAAGCCCCCGAGTGGAAGTCTGGCTTACCACTCGGTAGGATTTTTATAATTTAGGCGAAACGGATTCGCGGCTAAGCCCCCGAGTGGAAGTCTGGCTTACCACTCGGTAGGATTTGTACAAACTTAGGCGAAACGGATTCGCGGCTAAGCCACCCACTGGGGGAAAATTTTACTGGACAAGAATAAAAAGTGACAAAAATTATGAAGGAACTATGACACTATTATTTCGAAATCCATGAACTACAGAAGTTATTTTATTACAACTCATCCGAGTGAAAAACTTTAAGTGTAAAACGGGCGGAGCAGATCCGCATTCCAAGCTCGGGGCTCTTCGATATTGTGTTCGACGTTGTAGAGATGATATGCCCCGTTGTGGAGAACCTTGGTGACGATGAAGGGTCCTTCCCAAGAAGGAGCGAGTTTATGTTGTTTCTGCTGATCTACTCTGAGAACTAGATCTCCTTCCTGGAAAGCTCGACCTCTCATGTTTCTGGCGTAAAGGCGACGCAAGTCTTGCTGGTAGATGGTCGAGCGGATCAGAGCCATCTCCCTTTCCTCCTCTAGAAGGTCGACTGCGTCCTGACGCGCTTGCTCAGCTTCTGCTTCATTGTAAAGTTCAATTCGGGGAGCGTTGTGAAGAAGATCACTCGGCAGGACTGCTTCAGCTCCATAGACCAAGAAGAATGGAGTTCTTCCGGTCGACCGAATAGGCGTGGTCCGCAATCCCCAAAGCATTGAAGGGAGTTCGTCGACCCATGCTCCAGCCGCATGCTTGAGATCTCGCATCAGTCGGGGTTTCAAACCCTTGAGGATTAAGCCATTGGCTCGTTCTGCCTGTCCATTCGACTGTGGATGGGCGACTGAAGCATAGTCGACTCGCGTGCCTTGAGCGTTGCAAAAATCCTTGAATTCTTCCGAGTCAAAATTCGACCCATTATCCGTGATGATGCTGTGCGGGACTCCATATCTGAACGTCAGCTCCCTGATGAAGGAAATAGCAGTACCGGCATCAAGACTCTTGATTGGTTTAGCTTCAATCCACTTGGTGAACTTGTCGACTGCTACCAGCACATGCGTGAAACCGCTCCGACCTGTTCGCAAGGGACCGACCATGTCCAACCCCCATACTGCGAAAGGCCAGACGAGTGGAATGGTCTTCAGAGCTGATGCAGGCTTGTGTGACATATTGGAATAGAACTGACATCCTTCGCACTTGTCCACTATTTCTTTCGCCATCTCATTCGCACTTGGCCAGTAAAATCCGGCTCGGTATGCTTTGGCTACAATGGTCCGAGAGGACGCATGGTGACCACAGGTCCCCGAGTGGATGTCATTGAGTATGACTCGACCTTCTTCTGGCGTTATGCATTTTTGACCAACTCCAGTCGGGCTTTCTCTATACAGCTGTCCTTTGATAACGGTAAAGGCTTTGGATCGACGGACGATCTGCCGAGCCTCTTCCTCATCTTCTGGGAGCTCTTTTCTCAGGATATATGCGATGTAGGGAATTGTCCAGTCGGGAGTGACCACTAAAATTTCCATGACCAAGTCGACCACTGCTGGGACCTCAACCTCAGTCGGGTCTGTGGCACTCTTGGGCTGTGGAGCTTCCTCTGTGAAGGGATCTTCTTTAACTGACGGAGTGTGTATATGCTCCAAAAACACACCACTCGGGATGGCTTCTCTTTTGGAACCTATCTTCGCCAGATCATCTGCTGCTTGATTTTTCAGTCGGGGGATGTGATGGAGCTCCAACCCCTCGAACTTCTTTTCCAGCTTCCTCTTTGCATTGCGAGATCCAGTCATGGTTGGGCTTCTCACGCCCCACTCCTTCATCACTGGTTGACCACTAAATCTGAGTCGCCATAGACCATCAAAGTGACGGACGCCGAGTGAGATGGCCATGCGCAATCCATATAAAAGGGCCTCGTACTCTGCCTCATTGTTGGAGGAATCAAAGTGAATCTGGAGCACATACCTAAGCTTATCTCCTCTGGGGGAAACCAGAACAACCCCAGCACCGGAACCATTCAGCATTTTAGAGCCGTCAAAGAACATGGTCCAATGCTCAAAGTGAACTTCGATCGGGCTGTTGTTGTTCAATCCACTCGCAAGGAAATCCGCTATAGCACGGGACTTAATGGCTTTTTTGCCTCAAATTTGATATCAAGGGGAAGAAGTTCAATCGCCCATTTCGCCACTCGACCGGTTGCGTCTCTGTTGTGCAGAATCTCTGACAGAGGAGCGTCGCTGACGACTGTGATAGAATGATCAGAGAAATAATGAGCAACCTTCTTCGTGGTCATGTATATTCCATACACAAGCTTCTAATAATGCGGATATCGCTACTTGGATGGAGTCAAGACTTCAGACAAATAATACACCGGGCGTTGAACTTTGAAGGCTTTTCCTTCCTCTTCCCGCTCGACCGTAAGCACTGTACTGACGACTTGTCCTGTGGCTGCGATATAGAGCAACAGAGGCTCTTTGGTGATTGGAGCAGCAAGCACCGGCTGGGTGGAGAGCGAGCTTTTAGCTCGCAAACGCTGCATCGCTTCGAGTCCACTCGAACTTGTCGGCCTTCTTCATCAGTCGGTAAAGAGGCAATGCCTTTTCACCGAGTCGTGAGATGAATCGACTTAATGCGGCCAAGCATCTAGTAAGCTTCTGGACGTCGTGCACTCGCACAGGGTGTTTCATTCGGAGAATAGTGCCGATCTTCTCTGGATTAGCATCGATCCCTCGTTCGAAAACGAGAAAACCGAGTAATTTTCCACCAGGAACTCCGAATGTGCACTTTGACGGATTGAGCTTGATATCGTACCTTCTGAGGTTGGCAAATGTTTCGGCGAGGTTAGCAAGCAGGTCAGAACCCTTTCGCGACTTGACGACGATATCATCCATATACGCTTCCACATTCCGACTGATTTGAGTGAGAAGACACTTCTGAATCATTCGCATAAATGTGGCTCCGACATTCTTGAGGCCGAATGGCATGGTGATATAGCAGAAGCACCCGAATGGAGTGATGAAAGCTGTTTTTATTTCGTCGGGTCCATACAGACGGGATGATACCCGGAATATGCGTCTAGAAAAGACAATCTCTCACATCCCGCGGTCGAGTCAACAATTTGATCTATGCGAGGGAGAGGAAAATGATCCTTCGGGCAGGCCCGATTGATGTGCTTAAAGTCAATGCACATGCGGAGCGACTTGTCCTTCTTAGGAACCATGACGACATTAGCGAGCCACTCGGAGTGGTATATCTCTCGGATAAATCCTGCCGCCAACAGTCGAGCCACTTCTTCACCAATAGCCTTTCTCTTCTGGACGGTGGACCGCCGAAGATGCTCTTTGACTGGTTTTGCTGACTTGTCGACTCTAAGGCGATGCTCAGCCAGTCCCCTGGGAACACCTGGCATGTCAGCTGGCTTCCATGCAAAAATGTCCCAGTTCTCACGGAGGAACCGGATGGCGCTTCTTCCTATTTCGGTCGAGTGTCGTGGAGATGTGGGTCGGGCTGCATTGGGGTCGGTCGGGTGAATGTGAACTAGCCGTCTCACCCAGACGATCAAATGCAGATTCTGTGGCGGGCTTCTTAGATCGCAACAAATCACTCGGATCTGCGTTTTGCTTGTATTCTTCGAATTCGACCGCTGTCACTTGGGAGTCGGCAATCTTCGAGCCCTTCTGAAAGCACTCTTCTGCCTTTTTCCGATCGCCAGTGACAGTGATCACTCCCTTGGGACCTGGCATTTTCAGTTTGAGGTACACGTAACATGGTCGAGCTATGAATCGTGCATAGGCTGGCCTCCCCAAAATGGCGTGGTACGCACTCTGAAAATCCACAACCTCAAAGGTCAACTTTTCCTTGCGAAAATGTTTGGAATCACCAAAAACCACGTCCAGAGCTATTTGGCCGAGTGAGTTGGCCTTCTTCCCTGGTATGACTCCGTGGAAACTCATGTTGTTGGCACTCAGTCGAGACATCGGGATGCCCATTCCTTTTAATGTGTCTGCATATAACAAGTTCAGCCCACTACCACCATCCATTAGCACTTTTGTCAGTCGAGTGCCTTCGACAACTGGATCGACCACCAAAGCTTGCCTCCCAGGGGTGGCAATATGAGTCGGATGATCAGATTGGTCGAATGTGATGGGTGTTTGGGACCATTTCACATAGCTTGGTTTTGCTGGGGCAACCATGTTTACCTCACGGTTAATGACTTTCAATCGACTCTTGCTTTCCACATCGGCGAAGATCATCAGAGTGGAGTTGACATGCGGATATTCTTCCTCACTGTCCTCTTTGTCTCTGGCCTTGTCTGACTCCTTCTCCTTGTCCTTGGACTGTTTTTCCTAAACCGCCTTTGGATCAGAGTCGACCTTTGGCGAGTGGTGTGCTTTGGGTAAATGATGTTGCCCTCTTCATCTTTCTTCGTGTGAATATGGCATGGCATATCCATCACGTCGTTTCCTTCTTTGTCTTTTACTTTCTTAGGATTCCAGGATCCTTTTGGCTTCCCCTTGAACTTCCCCTGAGTCACGGCCAGGGCCTCTCCAGGAGCTGCTGGCTCGGCCTTCCGCTTCGCTTCCGATCGAATTTCCCTTCTCCGATCGACTTGGCTTGTACTTGCCGCTCGAGTCGGTCCTCTTCCTCGCCGTTGGCGTACTTGGTAGCAATCTCCATCATTCGACTCAAGGTCATGTCTCCAGTTCGACCAAACTTCAGACTCAATTCCCTGTTCTTGTCGCCATCTTTGAAGGCATAAACCGCTCGATGATCGATACATTTTCCACAAGATGGTGCGAGTAATCCACCTCTGAATGTACTCTCGGAGAGTTTCATTGGTCTTCAGACACACAGACTTGCAGCTCACAAACCAGCCGGTCGCTTGCAAGTTCCTTCAAAAGTTCGACGAACACTCGGGACAAATCTTCCCAAGTGTATATATCGCTAGGAGGTAATCGATTCAGCCATGCCCTGCGCGAACCTTCCAACATGAGGGCAAATGCTTCATGGCCACCTCGTCATTCCCACCACCAATCTGAACAGCCACTCGGTAATCCTCAAGCCAAGTTTCGTGCTTGGACTCCCCGATGGAATTTGACTCTGTTGCCAACCTGAAATTGGGGGGATCACTGCGGCTCTGATAGCCCTGCTAAAACACTCTGGACCAGAAACGTGCACTCGACTGCTCGTGGGTGCATCTCTCTCGGGTCCACCTCGATGGGCTCTGTTCCGGTCGACTAAGCCTTGCACGATAATGGATCGCGTCGAAACCTGGTTCTTCGGGTCGACCGAGCTCTTCGCCTGCATCGAATCGACGCTGTCATCCTGTCGCCGAGGAGCGTAAGACCCTTCCCTCGGAGGGGAAATGGGCACTCGACGCCTGTCGTCTCGGTCGAATCGGTCTCCATACTGATCTCGCCGGTTGTCGCGCCCTTCCCGCCGCGGAGGCGATCTGGGGCTGTGAGCCGACTGAACGGTATTCGCAGCGACGGATCGACTGTGAATTCTGTTGCGCGACTGCGACACGGCTGAGTTCTGATCTCCTGCTGCTCGGAGTAAATCCCTGATCTGCATCAAGCCTCTCCCAGCTTCCGACTGTGAAGGCTGGATGGACTCTGCTATACGGGTTGCAGCTGCTAAATTCTGAATTGGCGTGCGGTATACCTGAGTCGGTGGGAAGAGTCGACGTCGACTGGCTTCGGGAACTCGTTGCCGCGCGCGCTCATCGAGTGCTCGCTGAAGGTTCTCCAGACGAGTGCGTTCAGCCACATTGGCCAAACGTGCTTCCTCCAAGGCGCGCGCCTCGGGGGTTTCTCCCGCGATGGGAGTATGCAGAGCATCCATGTTCCTGCGGCATAGCTCTTCTCTCTGCAGAGAGTCGAGTGTCTCGGGCTGGTACTCTTTGTGGTCTTGCGCGGGGTCACCTCCACCGCCTGCTCCGCCCCCATGGGCGAAGCCGGGAGGACTGCGGGGACCGTCTACCATGAGGATTTCCGCCGCTGGATCACTGCTATCGCATTCGGATGCAGTCTCTACGGAACCAGTCGACAGATCGAACAGGCCGTAGAGGGACTCGTCGGGCTCAATTGCCGCGACCTGGGCGATGGCTGTCTGGCGAGCCACCGCGTGCTTCACCCACCGCTGGAGTCTCGACCGACCAGAGCGCTTGCACTGGTGGGAGACTGGGTGGGCGGCCGATAAAGGAGTCGACCGATATGGGGTCGACGGTTGCCGCAGCAGAACGCCGCGGACACATGCGCGGAAATGCGTCGCATCGCAGACGGGGAGCGCCTCGATGTCGAGTGGAGCCTCCTGGAGCCATGCGGAGTCGTCGGCGACAAAGGTGAGAGCACCGAGACGGATCTCGCGCCCCTCGACCAAAGCTCCAGTAGTCATCATGATGAAAGTACTCGGAAGTACCGCAACTTCTCCACAAATCGCTAAAACACCTGCCCCACGGTGGGCGCCAACTGTCGTGGTTGTATGTCTGACAGTAGAGTAGGGGGGTAGGTATGGAGAGGCAAGGTCCTAGCTATGGAGAGGTTGTAAACACAAGCGATGTACGAGTTCAGGCCCTTCTCGGAGGAAGTAAAAGCCCTACGTCTCGGAGCCCTGAGGCGGTCGAGTGGATTATGCGTATTGGTGTTACAAGAGTGCGAACCCCTCTGCCTGTGGAGGGGGGTGGCTTATATAGAGTGCGCCAGGACCCCAGCCAGCCCACATAAAGGAGGGGTTAAAGTACATTAAGCCTGGGGCATTACTGTTAACGCCCCTCATAAAGTGCCTTAACTATCATTAAGTCTATTCAATTACAGGCCATTGCGTTGCCGAGTGTCTTCTGACCTTCTGGTGGTCGAGTGTATCTTCATGGTCGAGTGAGTCTCCATGGTCGAGTCCTTCTAGTCAGTCGAGTGGGTTCCTCGTTGGTCGACTGGAAGGTGATCTCTTCTAAGGGTGTCCTTGGGTAGGACGTTTAGGTCAGGCCTATGACCCTACCCTAGGTACATGAATCCATCAGATGATACCTTGATTCTCATGCAAGCTGATGCCCCACAACTCCATTGTCTTAAAGCCCTGCTTCACACATTTGCAGATGCTACTGGATTAAAGGTCAACTATAGCAAATCAAATCTGATACCAATCAATGTGAGTGATGAAAAAATGGAAATATTGACTGGTACCTTGAACTATTTGAAAGGATCATTCCCCTTCACTTACCTGGGCATGCCTTTAGGGCTTCAAAAACCAACAGTGGAACAGTGTTTGCCTTTAGTGAGCAGAATTGCAAAAAAATTGGTGGGCCTATCTTCTTTCATGACTCTTGCTGGAAGGTTACTGCTGGTCAAGTCAGTGCTAAATTCACTTATTATATACTTCATGGGCTGTCTTGATATTCCTATAACAATCAAAAACCAGGTTAACAAATACTTGAGACATTGTCTTTGGAGGGGACCAGATTTGGAGGATCACAGACCAGCTTTGGTAGCTTGGTCCACTGTTTGTAGGCCCAAAAATCAGGGTGGCCTTGGAGTTATGAACATCTTTGTTCAAAACCAAGCCCTTCTGCTCAAAAACCTCCACAAGTTCTACAATAGGGAAAACATCCCATGGGTCAATCTCATTTGGGAGTGAGGGAGTCCTGGACTAGGGGGTGTCCGGACAGCTGGACTATCATGGTCCGCCGGACTCCAAGACTATGAAGATACAAGATTGAAGACTTCGCCCCGTGTCCGGATGGGACTTTCCTTGGCGTGGAAGGCAAGCTTGGCAATACGGATATGTAGATCCCCTACCATTGTAACCGACTCTGTGTAACCCTAGCCCTCTCCGGTGTCTATATAAACCGGAGGGCTTTAGTCCGTAGGACACAACATCCATTACAACAATCATACCATAGGCTAGCTTCTAGGGTTTAGCCTCCTTGATCTCGTGGTAGATCCACTCTTGTAATACACATCATCAATATTAATCAAGCGGGACGTAGGGTTTTACCTCCATCAAGAGGGCCGAACACAGGTAAAACATCGTGTCCCTTGTCTCCTGTTACCATCCGCCTAGACGCACAGTTCGGGACCCCCTACCCGAGATCAGCCGGTTTTGACACCGACATTGGTGCTTTCATTGAGAGTTCCTCTGTGCCGTCACCGATAGGAAGGATACCTCCTCCCGTCTTCAAGGACGGTATTTCGCCAAAGGAGCCTTGGCCGCCGGCCAGACTATCCGGCTAGGTGGTTTTCTTATGACCGCCTATCCGGCCACCGCTTCGACAATGACCTCTCAAGTTGTCAAAAGAAATCTTCACGTCAGCTCGGAATTCGTCGAGCGGCTGGATCCAATAGAGCTCGCTTCCGTAAACGATCTCTTGGATCGCATCGCCGCCCTAGGAGTCGCTACAGACTACAATCAGATCAGGCTTAAAACCGATCTGAGAGAGATTAACTCTCCCTAGGTCACCCACCACGTTACAATGGTAGAGGAACAATGCGCGACTCTTCTCCTGTATTGAAAACTAGTCATGTCCGGGCTCCCGAACCCTCCATGCCGGATTCCTGCGGAGGGACGAACTTCGATCAAGTGCTGAACTTAAAGTCAAGCATCGGACCGGACTCGTTGGACAACGTCCGACAATCTAAGCTTCCAAATTTGGAAACTTCTCGGCCTTTGAGCCTTAAGATAGGTAGGGTTCCGGAGTTAATTCCACCCACCTGCCCAGACATATGCGATCTATCTCTAATCCGGCAAGAGCCCGCTGAAACACTACATCACTACTGGGCCAGATTCCTCCTGGTTATGGACAGGATAAAGGACTGCCGAGAGGAAAACGCAATCTCAATTTTTTGCAATAATTGCACAGACGAGGGAATCTTGAACGCCGTCGGCCGTCGTGAAATTACACGCCACGACCAAGCGCCCATAGTCTGAAGTATCTTGTGCGATGGAGAGTTTCCGGAAAACCGAAAACAAGTTTTGGGACAATCCAGCCCCAACCCAAGTCCGCAACAAAAGGGTGCATTACACTCAGGCACCAGATACAAAAACCAAAAAGCAAAAAACCCCATAAAGGGCATGGAACCGTACTGGAGGGATGGCTCAGCGGACCCTGTAAAATTCACAGTACAGAGGGAGCCATCCCACACATAGCCTTCGAGCATGTTGGATATTACGGCAGGTGGCCAAAAGTGGCGAGGAGCTTCTAGCCCCGGAAAACCACTCCAACAATACCGGTACGGTATCAACAGTCTTCGAGACTTTCGCATCAAATAATATGCGGAAACGAACAATCCGCAGCCTCGCCGAAGTCTACCAAGTAGCAACAACAAATCCATGGAGCGACATAGCCATCACATTCAACGCCAGCGATGAACCTAAATTCCGAACAGCCCGAGCACCAGCCGCACTGGTACTTAGTCCAATAGTGGACGCCTTTCGACTTACAAAGGTCCTCATGGATGGCGGCAGCGGATTAAACCTCATCTACGAGGAAAATCTTCAAAAAATGGAAATAGATTGGAGCCGCATTGAGCGAAGCAGCACAACCTTTAGAGGAATAATCCCTAGCCGGGAAGCGCGCTGCACCGGAAAAATCACACTTGATGTGGTGTTCGGCTCGCCGGACAATTACAGATCCGAAGAAGTCACGTTCCAAGTGGCCCCGTTCAACAGCGGATATCACGCTATATTAGGACGAGAGGCATTCACAATTTTTCATGTCGTACCCCATTATGGGTACATGAAGCTCAAAATGCCTGGGCTCAGCGGAATAATCACTCTCGTTAGTGATCCGGACATAGCACTCCGCGCCGAAAACAAGACAGCCGCATTAGCCCTGGAGGCACTATCCGAAGCCCTAGCGGCAGAAGAACTCACTGCGCTGCGCTCTACTGTGAATAGGGACGATGTGATACTCGATAAGAGATCCAAGTCCACCTCCTTTAAACCAGCAGACAAAATAGTAAAATTCCAGGTCCATCCAACGGACCCGACAAAGACGGCTTCCATCGGGGCACAGTTGAACCCTGACGTAGACGCTGCACTGCGAGAATTCCTTCGGGAAAATTGGGACATTTTCGCCTGGCACCCTTCGGATATGCCCGGAATCCCATGCAGATTGGCAGAACACAGCCTAAACATCCTAAAAGGATTCAAGCCAGTCAAACAGGCTCTTCGACGATTTTCCGAACCCAAAAGACAGGCAATGGGAGAAGAGCTAGCCAAACTATTGGAAGCCGGATTCATCAGAGATATCAAACATCTGGATTGGCTAGCAAACCTTGTAATGGTACCAAAGAAGGACAAATCCTGGCGCCTAAGTCGATTTTAAAGACCTCAACAAGGCCTGCCCAAAGGATCCCTTCCCCCTCCCCCGCATCGACCAGATAATCGATGCTACTGCTGGACACGATTCATTGTGCTTCCTTGACGCATACTCCGGCTACCATCAAATCAAGATGGCGGAAGCGGACCAAGCCGCAACGGCATTCATCACTCCATATGGACCATTCGCTTCAACACGATGCCCTTCGGACTTAAAAACGCCGTGCAACATATCGGCGCATGATTCAAACATGTCCGCAACCCGGATCGGCGAGCAGTAGAGGCATCGTGAGACGACGTAGTCGTCAAAACCAAACATGTCGAAACTCTAGCAGACGATTTGAGGCTCACATTCGACAATCTCAGAGCATATGACATCAAGCTGAATCCGAAAAATGCGTTTTCGGCGTCCCGGCCGGAAAGCTACTGGGCTTCATTGTATCCGGTAGAGGAATTGAAGCAAACCCAGCCAAGATCCGAGCTCTATCACAGCTAGATATCCCAAAAGACCTCAAACAAATACTAAAGTTGACTGGATGCGTGGCGGCTCTAAGCCGCTTTATCTCCCATCTAGGAGAAAAAGCATTGCCCCTCGATCGCCTCCTTAGGCGCACCAAACACTTCGAGTGGACGGATGCTGCCACTGCCGGACTCGAAGAAATAAAAGCCATATTGGCAACAAATCCGGTCCTGGCTGCGCCCAACCTGGGCGAACCAATGTTGTTATACATCACGACAACACATCAAGTTGTAAGCGCGGTACTCGTCGTCGAACGAGAGACAGCAGGGCATAAATTCCCTCTTCAAAACCAGTGTACTACGATATCCCGTGTTAACCCCGCAAGTCCGTTACCGCACTATCAAAAGATAGCGATCACGGTGTTCATGGCATCCCGAAGCTCGACACTACTTTCAAGAGTGTTTGATAACGATGGCCTCAAGTACCACTCAACGACATTATAAACAAACATGACGCGACGGGCAGAATTGCAAAATGGGCCATTGAGCTCTTACCATTCGATATAACTTACAAACCTCGGCAAGCTATAAAGTCACAAGTTTTGGTGACTTTGTCGCTGAATGGACCGGCGAACTCCCTAAAGAGTACGGCGCATACTCCAATTGGATTATGCACTTAGACGGCTCTAAAATGTTGGCGGATTGAAATTTGGCGTCGTATTGACGCCCCTAACCGGGGACACTGATCCAATACGCATTTCAGATAATGTACACGGACTCCAACAACGCAGCCGAATACGAGGCCCTTTTACATGGCCTCCGGATGGCAACCTCCATGGGCATTCAACGCCTAGAGGTGCGCGGGGATTCAAACCTTGCAATATGCCAAATAAATGGAGACTTTGACGCCAAGGATCCGAAAATGGCAGCATATCGCAACGCTGTCCTAAAAATGTCAGCTCGGTTTGAAGGACTTGAATTCCACCACGTAGCCTGGGATAATAACCAAGCAGCCGACGTACTGGCACGCATCGGCGCAAAACGTGACGCTGTCCCTCCAAACATCTTCCTGGAACGGCTCTTCAAGCCATCCGTACTATGGGAAGAGGAGTCCGGAAATAACAAACCGGAAAAAGCCGCACCAACCGGTGATTCAGCCGATGACATAACACCTTTAGCCCACGACATAATGGCAGTAATCGCCCCGTGGACAGAACCATTCCTAGCCTACCCGCTTGGCAGAACTTCCAAGACCAAAATGAGGCCCATTGTATTGTCCGGTGACCTAAAGCCTACAAGGTCCATGAGGAGAACTTTATAAGAAAAGCACAACCGAGTCCTTCAAAGGTGTATCTCCAAGAGGAAGGGCGAAACCTTCCGCTGAAATTCATGCGGACTAGGGCGGACATCACGCCGCAGCTCGGGCCCTTGTAGGAAAGGCATTCCTTACAGATTTTATTGGCCGACGGCCCAGCAGATGCTCAGACTTAGTCCAAAGATCGTCGGTTGTCGGCTCTTTGCTAATCGAGCCATATGCCACCCACCGCCCTAAAACTATACCCATTACCGGCCGTTCATGTCAGGGGATTGACATGGTTGGACCCCTTAAAGGAGGAACCCACAAGCAAAGGTACCTATCGGTCATGGTGGATAAATTCACCAAATGGATAGAGGCCAAGCCAGTCAAAACGGCAGAGTCCGGACCAGTGATAGACTTTATCTCCGGGGTAGTACACCCTTACGGTGTCCCCCACAGCATCATCACCGATAACGGCAAGAACTTCACGGCCGATGAGGTTAAATCCTGGTACAAAAATATGGGCATTAAGCTCGATTACGCTTCAGTCTATCATCCTCAAACCAATGGTCAAGTGGAACGAGCAAATGGTCTACTAATGAGCGGCATTAAACCCAGACTAGTGCGGTCACTTACGAAATCTGACACGCACTGGGTAGAGGAGCTCGACTCCATAATCTGGGGGCTGCGGACAACGCCCAACCGTACTACCGGATTCACACCATTTTTATGGTATACGGCGCAGAGGCAGTTCTACCTTGCGACATCATTCATGACTCACCTTGAGTGCGCATGTACGAAGAAAGAGAAGCCGAGCTGGATCGGCAGGACAGCTTGGACGCATTGGAGGAAGAACGCGACGTCGCCAAGGCTCGCTCCGCATTCTATCGCAGCAGCTCAAGATATCAAAGCAGAGAAGTACGGGCCAAGACTTACAACGTTGGCGAACTAGTTCTCGCTGCGGACAAGAAAAAGGACAAGCTCAAGCCCAAATGGGAGGGCCCTTCATTATCGATCAAGTCGACCGGCGGAGCGCATCGTCACTTAAATGCGTCGGACAACCGACTCGAGCCGAACCCATGGAACACAGCCCGCCTCAAGATTCTATGCCTCGCGCTGGACTAAGAGTTCGTCCCCTTCCCCCGTCCAAATTTTTACACTTCAGCTGTCTTTTGTTTCTCTTTCTTCTCTTAACCCTTTTCCTAAAAAGCCCTTAAGGGCCTACTTGCGTATCGTTCGCATATACTTGATGTGCCATCCGCACTCATTATACCTGGGGGCTTCTTTACTAGAAGATTAATTATAAGGGCTTCATGCCCAGCACATGTGTCAAGCTTCCACATGTACCTTTTATTCATCATTATATGCATCAATATGACTTAAGTTTTGGCCAAGCTGGGTTGCCTGGCTCCTGTGCTTACCCCTACGTTCCCGATTGTTCGGCTAGGAGGTAAAGGAGCACCTCTGCGATTGTTCTTGCCGGTCACCGGATGTGTACCTCAGATGGGTGAAGCGAAAGCTAGCATTCTTAAGGGAATATTCGGTCGGTGACTTGAAAGATGATTTTTACCTACTTATTTATCTGCCCCGGATGTTTTTTGCTCTTTTCGCAGTCCGGACATGCACTTTAGGGCATGCCTCCGAGAAAGGAACCCTTAAGCGAACTATTCTCCTGGAAGATGTTTCTTACTAACCATGTAATATAACATAACTAGTTGGGCACTTGTGCGATAAAGCACTAATGACCCCTACGCCTGCTCTCCATGCATGCCCCGGTTGTTTTTTAACCGAGAAGGTATTCGGACACACTCCGGACTCTAGGGTCCCGAGGTTGAAGCGAAAAGGTCGGCAAAGACAAACAATCTACAATCCGGCTAGAAGGCATTTTACATGTCATTTTAAAATACATTGTCACATTGACTGACTGTATTCCTCCTCAATCCCGTCTAACAGGCTGTCCAATTTATAGTCCCGTTGGGAAAATTTAGTGGCCAACTCTACTTGGCCGTATACTAAACTCACAGGGATCTCCTTCCCACCGGGCCCCATAGGTCCGACCTCGGCCATATGGTTGGGATCCGCCTTCTTGTACCGCGTCTTCACCATGGCCCAGGCCTCCCTGGCACCTTGGCGGCAGGCCAAAATCTTCCATAAACGGAAGCGCTGCCGCATTCCCTGAAGCTTCTCCGCAAGCTCCCCAAGGCCTTCGGGCAGTGAAAGGTCCGGCCATAAAGCCTGAACGGCACCGCTCATCGCCTGCCGAACTTGTTCGAGCAGCTGCAACAGTTCGGGAAGTTGATCACCCGTCGATACGGGCATCTCCTCCGCAGGGCAACCTGTGAGTATACCTACAGACATATTTTGTCAATTGACTTCCTCGCCGAACTCTTCTTTTCAAAGGAGTTCGCTCAAGCACTTACTATAGATGCCGCGACGAAGCCGCCGATTCTCCTTAACGGAGCCAGACAGCTCGGCCCGAACACCTTTCAGCTCTTCTCCGAGCTGGGCGTGGGCATCCTGGAGCTTGTTCCTTTCCTGCTGCACTCTATTCAGCACCCTCTCGCTGGCTTTCAGCTGGCGCAGTAGTTCTTGCCTGTCCGGATCTTGTCCGGTAGCACTTGCAATGTCATTATTAGACTTGCGCGCACGCCGCACAGCGCTTATACTTTTAAAATAATAATAATAATGTGTTACCAGGAGGGGTTTCTGTGTTTCCTCCTGCGGTAGCAAGTGCGGCCTCAAGTTGGGCCTTGCACTCTTGCAGCTCCTGAGACAGTTGGGTATTCTTCTCGGTAAGATCCTGCGTTTCAAATGATCCTTAAATCAGTTAATATAACTACTTTAAGTCTCGGGGCTCTTGGCATATACAACTATTAAATTCTCTTACCCGTATGTCTTTTACATCTTTGCTCCATGGCTCTGGTAAAACCATCTTGAGCAAGCACGGAGGTGCGCGTCCCAGCGTTAAAGGCATTCAATGCCTCGGGGAGAAGCAGCGTCACGAAATCTTGTCCGCGGCGCTTGTGGTTCATGGCGCTCTCCACCTCGAGACTTGGTGGCGGACGGTCTGTCGGCATCCTCCGTTGGAGGAGTGTCCGCTCGCGCCTTGTGCTCGCCTCCCCTCCGCACCAGTCTTTGGAGCTCGGTGGTAGAGGCTGGATTGGCAACCCCTCGCCCACACCTGGCGGGCGCTTTTCTCTGCAAAAGTCATGAGCACTCAAATGCTTCCTAGGAACGTTGCTCCAAATAATGAGCTGTGAGCTATACCTTTGCGGCAACGTTTCAATCCAAGCGCCGCGCTCCTCTTACGCCTCTTGGTCCGGATGGCCTTTGTTGGTCGGCCGCCGCTGAGCTCGGCTTCCATACAAGGCCCTTCCTGCAAAACACCATCGTATGCGAAGGTCAGAAATGAGCAAGGAAGAAATAATGGTATTGGGACTTCGGTCACAATCACCTGGGAAGCCAGATATAGTCCGGGGTAGTCAGCCGTAATGGCGACTAAAGCATTATCCATGCTGAGCTGGTGGAACACCCCGTCGATTAGCTCCACCTTTATATCCAGATCCTCTTCGGAGGCCGGATCCTGGGATCTCTCTGGATCCTCGGGTTGCGGAGCTGGACTTAGCATGTCCTCCACAACCCGACGCAGCTCCTGCGTCAAAAACACAATATAAGAAACTTAAACTTCGAAAGCACGGGTCGGACGCGCAGAGTGTTCGCTTACCCAAGGCCGGGGATTATTCATGGAGAACCCATTCAACGGGTTCGTTCGGAGGAAATCCTCCTTCTCCCCCTTGTACAGGCCGGACAGGATCTTCACCAGGTCTTCGGCCAAACCTGGCCCTTTGCGGCCGTGACGGGTGGCATCGTCCTCCCCGTTGAAATCCCACATAGGGTGGCCCCTGTATTGTAGTGGCTGCACCCCCCGCATAATGCATGTTGCCATGACTCCAATCATGGTCAACCCGGAATGGGCCAGTAACCTTATCCGGCCCATCAAATAATGGACGCTCTTGTCTTCCTCCAGTTGGGGGCTCCGCGGACGCCAACTAAGGCGTTTCTTCAGAGGAGCATTACTGAACTCCGGGAGGCCGATTCGAACAGGGTCCGGCAATGGAGCATCTTCTATGTAAAACCATTCCGAAGGCCAGTCTTCGGACGCCTTCTTAGGGGTTCCGGATGGATATCCGGTCCCGGCAATGCGCCAAATTTCGGCGCCGCCCACTTGATATATGGACCCCTCGTGAGAGCGGGGCACAAGGCAGAACAACCTCTTCCACAGCGCGAAATGGGGCTCGACGCCCAGAAATAGCTCCCAAAGAGCTGCGTAACCCGCAATATGCAGGATAGAGGCGGACGTGAGGTGATGGAGCTGGAGACTGTAGAACTCCAGGAGCCCGCGGAGGAACGGATGTACAGGAAATCCGAGCCCCCTTATCAGATAGGGGACGAAGCATACCCGCTCCCCTTTGTTGGGACTTGGGGTGGCCTCCGCTTGCTTCCCACCTTTGTAGGTGGCCAGCCCGCCTCGAACCGGAACCATGAAGGCTGGAGGGAGATATGCCTCCGCTTGGAGCTTCACTAGCTCGTTGTGCGGAACAGAGCATCTCCTTCAATCTCCTGGCAGAGGGCTGGGAGCGCGAGAAGAGGAGCTGCGTCGACGGTCCATGATGGAATGGATTCTTGGTCAGAAGCGCTCCGATGAGTATTCGCGGAAGGAAGATGGTGTGATTTGGATCTAGATTCTTGCCTCTCTTATAGGCAGATTATTTGCGCAGCTAGGGGGTAAAACATAAAAAGTACCTGGCTTTTCGCATTAGATGCGGCAGCGTGGAAGAAGGCCATTATTAGGCGTGGAAGCCAAGAAGCATAACATTGATAAGGAAGCGGACACTGTTCGGCGGTACATGGAACTTAGAGGAGAACCCGCCTTGCAACGCCAAGACTACATACGCTACTGGACTTATCGTCATTGAAGCTTTGGTTCGGGGCTACCGAGGAGTCTGGACTAGGGGTGTCCGGACAGCGGACTATCATCGTCCGCCGGACTCCAAGACTATGAAGATACAAGATTGAAGACTTAGCCCGTGTCCGGATGGGACTTTCCTTGGCGTGGAAGGCAAGCTTGGCAATACGGATATGTAGATCTCCTACCATTGTAACCGACTCTGTGTAACCCTAGCCCTCTCCGGTGTCTATATAAACCGGAGGGCTTTAGTCCGTAGGACACAACATCCATTACAACAATCATACCATAGGCTAGCTTCTAGGGTTTAGCCTCCTTGATCTCGTGGTAGATCCACTCTTGTAATACACATCATCAATATTAATCAAGCATGACATAGGGTTTTACCTCCATCAAGAGGGCCCGAAGCTGGGTAAAACATCGTGTCCCTTGTCTCCTGTTACCATCCGCCTAGACGCACAGTTCGGGACCCCCTACCCGAGATCCGCCGGTTTTGACACCGACAGGGAGGCTTATTATGCCAATGGCATCCTACCAGGACAAATATGGGAAGGGTCATTCTGGTGGAGATGTAACTTGAAACTCATTGATAGTTACAAATCCATGGAAAGATGCACAATAGGTGATGGTAAATCTGCTCCGTTTTGGTCTGACCTCTGGCACACTACTTGCCTGAATCAATTATTCCCTCATCTGTACTCATTTGTCAGAGATCAGAACCTTTCAATGCAAAAGGTGCTTATGTTTGAATACTTGGAAGATTTATTTCACCTACCACTGACTCAGGAGGCTTTTCTGGAATTTGAGCTGATGGAAGAGATTTGTGACACCTTAAGAAGATCTCCATTTTTCAGCCTCCTTGATTCCCATGAGAGATCTCATCTGGGCACATGAACTGCTCTGGCGCTGCAACTTAGGTTTAGAATTTTTCTTCATTATTCGAACTGTCGTCGATCCAAAATCATAGCATCAATCTGTGAAAGTTGTTTGTCCAACACTTAGCAATTTTTCCACTTCACAGATCTGAAAATCGATAAATGTACGGGCAACTTAACTCATAAACCATAACCCGCCAGGCACCATTAATCCCCTCTTAAGCCGCCAATATTTTACCTTTATAACTCCAATGCTATCCTCTGGCTTAACACATTTGCATGCATGTTTCATCATTGTTTACCCTTGAACCAACAGCCGGCTTTACCACATAATCTTAAACCGACATAATCTTCTTTTCAGATCATCAAAAATGACTAAGATATTCACTGCTTGCAACTGGGTCCCATCCCGGGTCACCGAGGAAGACCTGAACAACTTTGTTACAACTGGAACCTTAGCCAAGAAAGAGGACATCCACTGGAGGGTCCTAGGCCTTGAAAATCCTCCTGAGCCCAAGGACCGAGAAGTGATTGTTTTCACTGACTACATGATCCGGGGGTTTAGCCCGCCCGGCTCAAAGTTCTTCTAAGACGTACTTCACTTTTTCCAACTTTATCCTCGAGACATTGGGCCCAATTTCGTGTCCAATATTTGCAACTTCCAAGTATTTTGTAAAGCTTATCTTCAAGAGGAGCCCATGGTTGAACTGTTTAGAGAGTTTTATTATTTAAACCGTCAGACAGAGTGTACTGATGGACCCAACTTAGAACTCAGTGGGGTTTCAATTCAGAATAGGAAAGAAGACAATTTTCCATATGCCAAGCCGCCCAGCCATCCCAAGGATTGGAACCAAACTTGGTTCTATTGCAAAAACACATCTCCAGCAGACGAGAATCCTCTGTCAGGTTATCGTGACCACCGGCTTAGCAACACACATCCACTTCCACCACGGATCAGCACCAAGGAGCGGGCCAAGTATGCGCCCACATTTTCTAAGCTTAGATCCTTCATGGCTAATGGCTTAACCGGCATCGACCTTGTTTGGTGGTGGGTCTCCTGGAGGAACTTGCCTGCTGGCACGCCAAAAACACACTTGGCCGGGTTAAGCATCATTTTATAGACCTGGAGATTGTCAAAGGTCTCTTTCAAATCATCTATCAAGGTTTCTTTCTTCCTGGATTTCACAATAATATCATCTACATAAGCATGAACATTGCGCCCAATCTGGCCATGGAGGCAATTCTGAACACACCGTTGGTAAGTCGCCTGGCACTCTTGAGCTCAAAAGGCATAGACACATAGAAGAAGGCTCCAAAAGGAGTGATGAAAGCTGTCTTCTCATGGTCCTTAACTGTCATCTTGATCTGATGATAACCAGAGTAAGCATCCAAAAAAATCAAACGCTCACAAGCCGCCGTAGCATCAATAATCTGATCAATATGAGGGAAAGCAAAAGGATCAGCCGGACATGCCTTGTGAAGGTCTGTATAATCCACCCACATACGCCAAGTGCCATTTTTCTTAAGTACCAGCACCGGGCTAGCCAACCACTCAGGATGAAAAACTTCAATGATAAACCATGCCGCCAAGAGCCGGGCCACCTCTTCACCAATTGCCTTGCGCCTTTCCTCATTAAAACGATGCAGAAACTGCTTGACCGGTTTAAACTTGGGATCCACTTTAAGAGTGTGCTCAGCAAGTTCCCTCGGTACACCTGGCGTGTCAAAAGGTTTCCATGCAAAGATGTCCCGGTTCTCACGGATGAACTTGATGAGTGCACTTTCCTATTTCGGATCCATATTAGCACTGATGTTGAACTGCTTGGACGAGTCGCCAAGTACAAAGTCAACCAGCTTATTGTCATATGCCGACTTAAACTTCAACAAGGGGTCGTTCTCTGTAGTTGGCTTCTTCAAAGGGTCATATCCGTCGGGTCAACATTGTCCTTATAAAACTTCAAATCCTCAGTGGCACAGGTCGACTCAGCATAAGCAGCATCGCCCTCTTCACAATCTAGAGCGATTCTTCTATTACCATGCACCATGATGGTGCCCTTATGACCCGGCATCTTAAGCTACAAATAGACATAACACGGCCGTGCCATAAACTTGGCGTAAGCCGGCCGCTCGAACAAAGCATGGTATGGGCTTTTGATCTTCACCACCTCAATGGTCAACTTCTCAGCCCTGGAGTCGTGATCATCTCCAAAGGCTACCTCCAGTGTTATCTTCCCTACTGGATACGCCGACTTACCAGGCACCACCCCATGGAAAACAGTAGAAGACGCCATAAGATGTTTGTCAGTCAAATTCATACGACAAAAAGTCTCATATCAGAGGATATTGATACTGCTGCCCCCATCCATGAGCACCTTCGTAAGCTTATACCCTCCTAACTGTGGAGCAACCACCAACGCCAACTGACCTGGATTGTCAAACCGGGGTGAGTAATCCTCACGGCTCCATACAATAGGCTGCTCAGACAACCTTAAATAATGAGGCACCGCCGGCTCAACAGAGTTCACCGCCCGCTTATGGATTTTCTGATCTCGCTTGCACAGGCTTGTGGTGAACACATGATACTGACCACCATTCAGCTGCTCTGGATTACTCTGATAACCAGACTGCTGCTGCTGATCCCCTTGGCCAGATTGCTGATTAAAACCACCGTGATTTCCTTGGCTTTGAAAGCCAGAGCTCGAGCCACCACCTCCAAATCCAGGTCCATGAGAACCGGAACCTGAACCGCCGTGCGGGCCATTATTGTTCTGAAAAAAGTTAGAATTTATGTACTCCCTCATGATGAAGCAATCCCTCCACAGATGACTGGCCGGCTTATCTTGGGACCCGTGTTTCGGACAAGGCTGATTCATCATGGCTTCAAGGTTGAACTTTGGCCCTCCAAACCGGGGCGCTTGTGCTTTCCCCTTATGCTGTTGGTTATTATTCTTACGTTTACCATTACCACCTTGACCTGCCGTGTTATGCTGTCCCTTTGTATTGCCACCCTTCTTCCCTTTCCTAGCCTTCTCCTCATCAGACTCAGGATCTTCAGTGCTATCAGAGTCGGCATACTTGACGAGAGCTGCCATGAGCTCCCCCATACCATTGCAATTACGCTTAATTCGCCCCAATTTCTGCTTAAGGGGAAGGAAGCGACAATTCTTCTCTAACATCAGGACTGCTGAACCGGCATTGATATTGTCTGATGAATGTATAACAGCTGAAATCCGGTGCACCCAATTGGTTGTTGACTCGCCTTCACCTTGAATGCAGGAATCCAGATCCAGAATTGACATAGGCTGCTTGCACGTGTCTTTCAAATTTTGAATGAATCGCCTTTTCAACTCCGTCCATGACCCAATGGATTTAGCGGGCAGGCTTTTCAACCAAGTACGAGGTGGCTCGGCCAACATCATGGTGAAATACTTAGCACATGCAGCATCACTGACATCCAACATCTCCATGGCCATCTCATAACTTTCAATCCAAGCCTCTGGGGGCTGATCTGCCGTGTAGTTAGGCACCTTACGGGGCCCCTTGAAATCCTTAGGCAAGCGCTCATTGCGTAAAGTCCGCACTAAACATGGCACACCCAAGGTTCTAGAGGTCACTCCTGCCTCCATAGACACTGACGGATAAATCGGAGATTGTTGTTGAGCCGCCAGCTCCGCCTCACGTCGTGCCCTGCCCTGGTCCACCAAAGCCCGAGCATTATTACCAGCACGATCAGGCCTACGGGGCTGATTGCAGTGCCGTTCACTGCTTGACACGGCCGGTTCATCAATATGCCTGCTATAACTCCGGCTTGGACATGGTGTTGAATGGATACGATCACGACTATATGAATAAGCCACGTGTTGGGCCACAACCGTCTGAATAAGCTCTCTGGCTCTCCGTATTTTCATTGCCGTTGGCGACTCATCCTGAGCTGGGAAAGCCACCAGTCAAGTAGCCGCAGCTATCATGTTATCTGAGGGGTTAGAAAAATGCCCTGGGGGTGTCGGAACATGCTGAGGAGGGGTTAAATTCAAATGTGTGTGTGTGGGGGGGGGTCTGTAGCACGTGGCTGAACCGGTCCTCCAGCCACCGGCGCCTCAACGGCCCGATCCACACCAGGCGGGTTACTGGTTCCTGCCCCAGGCATGTTAAAAAGATTCCTTGCATCGTAAGCCGGGGGGGTAATCGACTTACATGCCTTTTGTTAAAGACAACGTTTAATGCATCCCGGTCCAGGCTTAAGCGGAAGCTCTCTGCCTGAAGCCGTTCTGCCTCCCTCTTCAAGGCGGCTCGCTCCGCTGCCATCTGTGTGTTCTCCGCGTTTAGCTCCTCCTTGGGTTGGGTTATCTCATCTCGTAATTTTGCAACATCCGCATTATGCTGAGTTTGATTTGCCAGGTTAACCTCCACCATCAACACCATTGCCAGGGCATCCAACAGATCAGACTAAACTTGAGCCGGCGGGTGCACAGGGCCTCCTGCCCTGGCGGTCGTCGCCATTGCTGACCTAGAGATCATTGGTGCTGTAGTGGAAGAATCCTGCCCGGGTTGTGTACCGGCCATGAAGATAGTGACCCAGTTTGGCGGCTCGTAGGGGTCCAGAATACTGTCACCATCGAAACAGCCCCCAAGCCCACCATCCTGAACCTGATAGATGGAGTTGGTCTAACCAGTTGAGGACTTGTCAACTGAGTATACAACCATCTCACCACCAGATTCAGATCCTCCTTCCAGCTCCGCTCCGTGAACGAAATCAACAAAGACATGATTCGGGGCGGCTTGAACCTTGGCGGGTCGCGCACGCCGAGCTCTTTTGACGATGTCGGTGCAGATGTCCGACTCAGTTTCCGACTTACCAATCTTGCCAATGAAGACATGGATTCTGCCAAAGAGGACTCGGTACCCGTACTCTATTGAGCCGGCCTCGGGGCCCCATCCCTCGTCATCGATGTAGATCTTGTCGCGTTGACTCTTCGTCATCCGGCCCACAATGTATCCCTTGAGCCCTGCGAAGCTGCCCTTCAAGAACTCAAAACCAACATGCGCTGGCCCCACGGTGGGTGCCAACTGTCGTGGATTTGTCACGGCAGATTCCCTAGCATGAGGACTTAGGTGTGGAGCCATCGCAACGTAGTTAGCTTGAAGGGGTTAAACGGGACAAAGGACACAGAGAGTTTATACTGGTTCGGCCCCTCGCGGTGGAGGTAAAGGCCTACTCAAGTTTAGGGTTGTATTGCTTGGGCTTCGATTACCAGGGGGCGAATACGCTTGACCTAGTTCTCGATCTCTTCTTTCTTGACCTAAACCGCCGCTGGGTCACCCCTTTATATACACAGGCTAATGTCCGGCGGCTTACAGAGTCCCGTCCGGCTCATACACAACGTGTTCGGCTCGGTGACAGAACTACACTTTCCTTAACATACAAGTTAAATATGGCGGTTTACGCCCGTGGGCCTCAAGTCGCCTTTGGGTCTTGGGCCTTTAGTAAGCTTGCTTCATGAACCGCCATCTTCAACACTTCATGGGCCTTCTTATTATGAATCGCCAGTGTATGACCCGGCCCCTCCTGGGCGGGTCATACCCAATAGTTATATCCCCAACATAATGCACCTGAAGCAACCATCCATGGCAATCCGATTCCAGCTGGCTATGCTCATGTTGGGGTGGATGAAGTTCTGTCAGGATCTGACTCACAAGAGCTTGACATTCCCAAAGGTGAATGGGAGCAGACACCGGGAGAAGTCATACGTGGTGTCATTCTATGGAGGAAGGAATGCATCGTGTTTCCAAACTTGGCGCCAAGGACACCGACTCCTCCGAGTAGCAATACACCTCTAAGTCTGCAGCGTCAGCTGACTCCACCCTAACTCAAGAGGGAGCCCATCGCGAGTCTGCCATATCAATCTCCGCTGCGTCGGCCGACTCCACCCCTAAGTCCCAACAGCTGGGCCAAAAGCGGAAGAGATCACCAAATAAGAAAGCCAACAATGAGCCTCCTGCCAAAAAGAAGTTAGCTTATGATATGATGGATGAGGAAACCAGAGCGGTCGTGGCTTCCAAAGTGAAGTCCCATTTTGCACCAAAACTGCCCCCGCCGTTAAAGGAGATAATACCTGCGAAAACCGTAGAGTACTTTGTGGGACTTCTAGAGCGAGCCCCGACACATGTGGAGAATAGGGTATCAAACTATGAACGCTCTATTAGGAAGTCATATGAGGAACAAATGGAGCATTCAAGATGTACAAGTAGTAATAAAAGCGGGAAAACAGTTGCCCATCTCGGAGAAGAGGCAATGCAATCGACCCCCCCCCCCCCCCGCTCAAGGTGATTACCTATAAGGTAACCGACAGAGCTAAAGACTCTTTAGCAGGTCCTGCATCTATCAACACAAATGCGAAGATTGCATGAGTGGTACATGAAAGAAGTAAACAACGGGCAAGAGATGCTCATGGTGAAAGTCAAGGAAGAGCATTACTTCAATGAAAGCGAGATAATGATTGAGTTTCCAGAAATTTTTTAGTTATACAATCAAGACGCACTCGACAAATCTATCGTCAGTTGCTATTTTCTGTAAGTGATTTCTTTCTGTAATTTAAGCCTCTAGCTCAGCTCGTTCATCGCCTGTAATTATCCTCACTATATTCTTTTGTACACTATTATGCAGAATGAAGATTGTCGAACGCAAAAGAGATTGAATCTATGATATTGGGTTCGTTGACCCATATATCATTAATGAAATTATGATACAAAACCACGCCAAAGACTCAGAGGATAACTTGCTAATGTTTACGAAGGCACTAAATACTAGAACAAAAATACTATTTTCTTACAACTTCCAGTGAGTGTTACTGTCTTGTACTAGAGATTCTATTTTGCTTACTCAATATTAAGAGTAGTTGGTGAGTTATGCATGCCTACTTATATAGACGTGTGCACAGGTTCCACTGGATCCTGCTAATCATTAGAGTTGATGATGGAATTGTTGAAACCTTGGACTCACTAGGTAAAGACCCTTCAGAATACACCAGCGTGGTTTTGATGCTTGACAGGTAATTTCAATCATTATCGCACTATAACGGCCTCTTTCATTCATTTCCTAAGGGCATCTCCAGCCGTTGGCCCCCCAGGGGGCGTCTAAAAGAGCCACCTAGGGGTGAGCCGTGAAAAAAATGGCCTGAGGCGAAGTCGGTGCCAACCGTCGGCCCCTGTACGCCCCTGCACGTTTAAAAAAAAGAAGGGCCGTTCAGTGAAGTTATGATAAAAAGTAGTTAAATTTCGGCTAAACATGGCAAATTTCGGCGAAATTCGCACATTTTCATTACATTAACCTAATCTAAAAGAGAAAGGGGCTGAAGTCGTCGCCGCCGCCGCCGTCATCGTCGTCGTCGGCCTTCTCCTCCTTGACGCGGGCGCCCCGGCTGGACCCGGCGTCGCCATGGCGGATTGGCGGCGGCGCGTCGTCGTCGTCGTCGTCGTCGCTGTCGCATAGGACGACGACCCCGTCTTCATCGCGGCCACGTCGGCGCTCCTCGAAGCGGCGCAGGCGGTGCTTGGCGCTCGCCGCCTTCTCCCGCGCGCCTTCTCCATCGCAATGGAGTCTGGCGCGCCCATTCTAAAACGCGCATCGTCGTCGCCGAACTCCGCCTTCACCGGCGCCAGCCCCGGCTCCGTCGTCACCGGCGCCAGCCCCGGCTCCGTCTTTGGCTTGACGAAGCGCGGAGGAGCCGACGAGGAGGAGGCGCGCCGGCAGCCCGCGTTGATGACGATGCCGGCGCTGCGAGTGCGCCGACCGAGCGGCGACTCTGCCGCGGGATCGGCCTTGACGCCGAGCAGGGCTGGAGTGCTGGAGGAGTGCGATGAGGATCGGGAGGAGGAAGAGGAGGAGGAGGACCCGAACCTCCTTGGCGCTCATGGCCCAACGCGTCGGTGCTGCACCGGGGGGTACGCCAACGGCGGGTCGTTGCCGCCCTCGGTACGTGAGCACGCTCGAGTGTGCGGCGGGACGCCCACCGTAGGCGGCGCCCTCGTTATTCGCCGCCCGCCGACCACCGGCGCGCGTTGGTGGACCAATAATCTCGCTGGCGGCGGCGCGAAATCGCCGCCCGAGCCGCGTGGTTGTCGGCGGCGTAATGGGGGAGGGAGAGTTGGGCGTCGGTGAGGGACGCGCGCACAATCTCAACCTCCTCGGCGAAGTACTTTGGCTTCGCCACGGCGTCGGGCAACGGGGGAATGGGCACTCCCCCGGCGCTGAGTCTCCACCCCGTTGGCCCGGCGCGCATGTCCGACGGCGCCGGGATGTTTGCCTGGAACAGGAGCCAGGACTCCTGTTCGTGGAGCGAACGGCGGCCGAAGCCGTTGGCCGCCGCCTCGTCTCCGGGGAAGCGTTCTGCTATGGCGACGGCGCTCGGGAGAGGCAGGGAGAGATAGGGGCTGGACGGCGGCGAGGGGGCGGGCGGGGCTGGTGTGGGCACAGGAGAGTGGAGGCCGCCGGCTTTTATAGCCGGCCGCACCCGTGTGTACGCGTGCGAGGGAGGGGAGGCGTCGGCGCGCCGTCCCGTGAAGCGCCGCCCATGAAGGAATCAATGGCAAGGCTGACCGGCGGCAGCCTTGCCATTGATTTCGCGGAACCGAGGCCGTTGGGGGGGACGGCGCCGAGTCGCTGACGCGGCTGGCCTGCGGCTTCTTCGCGCCAAAACAACTTCGCCCGGCGCCCGGCGCCCAATGCACCGGCCGGGCTAGGGCCGGCTATTTTCGCCCAAGCCGGCGAAAATCGGCTCTGAGGCGCGATCGGGCGTTTTGGCGCCGTGGCAAAAAATCGCGCTGGGAGGCCTTCTTGGGGGCACGGCTGGAGATGCCCTAATAACAAGTAATTAATAACTTTTTTATTCATTTTCTTTGCCGGACAGGGTTTGGAAACGGTTCATCAAAGAGGTTGTCGGTGAATGGAAACCGAATCTGAAATGGTGACGGACCAATGTAATTAAGTAGTATTAGCTGTGTCCGCGCATCTCTTTAATTCTAGTTACAATACCATTATCATGCTTGATTATTATCTGATTGAATTCTATTCTCGCAAAGTACATGAGGCAACAACATGGGACTGATTTATGTGCATAATGTTTGCGAGAACATTCGCATGACGACCGAATGGCGCAGAGATGTAAGACAACTTCGGGTATGTAAACACTATTCACATTTTTTTATGATGATCTAATATATATACACACAACTAATATATTCATATTGATCTCCTTCTTTAAAGATGGAAGAGATGCGGGAGAGCCCTATCAGAGAACCGCATACGAGCAATCCAAGAGGAAATTGCGGGATTTTTGCTTACGAAGGTCATATCTGAATGCGAAGAATACCATTGCACCTAATGCCTGCATGTAATAATCTAGAAATTGTAGGAGAAATTGTATATACCAAATTGTGTGTGTATATATATATCTCTGTGTGTGTGTGGTCGTATGAGAAATTATATGATATATGTATGGTCGTACGACAAATTAAATTGTATAAGCATAACGTGTACAGTATGTAGTAGCATAAAATATGTTTGAAATGAAAAAGGATTTAGTGGAAAACACAAAATGAAAAGAAAAAAAAAGCCCATAAACCTAAAATCCTAAACCCCAACACAAAATCATTAGTCCAGGTTGGTCTCACCAACCGGGACTAAAGGTCCTTCAATCCCTAGTGCTAGCTCGCGGCCAAGTGGAGAGGCCTTAGTCCGACTTGGTGTCACCAACCGGGACTAAACATCCTCCAGCCCCAGACGCGCGCTCGCGGTCATGTGGAGAGACTTTAGTCCCGGGTTGTGACCAACCGGGATTAAAGGATGGAAACCTTTAGTCCCAGTTTCGTTGTCCTGATTGATGACCCGGGACTAAAGAACGTTTCCAACCAGGACTAAATTCCGTTTTTTCACTAGTGTTTCCAGCCAACGGGTGAATGCCCCGTTCTTCATCCCACCAGGTATTAAACAACAGATTTCACGTTTTTTGTCTCTTTAACGCGAATTGTTTTTATAGTGAAAGGTGACATTCCGAGATAGGTAGGGCGTATGGGGTGACTTAGAGCATCTACAACCAGACTTGGCAAATCCGGCTTCTCAAACGTCCGGTGACCAGGCACGTATCAAATTTCAGTAATTGCATTCGGACATCTCATACTAAATTCTTAAATTCATATCAGGACAGGCAAACAAAATAACCTACATACTACGTCGATCATCTAGCTACTCATCGTTAGAGATATTGACGATTTTCGTACCCGGCTTCGGTAGCATGGGCGGTAGCTGTAGCTCCGGCTCCTCCGACTGTTCCGCTCCGGCCTCCTCCGCCTCTATCTTTGCGTCAAGTTCGCGAAAAGCGCGTGGATGCCGCCTACTCCTACCGGAGGAACGCACGGTTGGCCTTCACATATGCCTCATCCTGGATGGACTCTAGGATGGCCTGCTGCTCTGCCATCTCCTTTGATTGGCGACGGTGAACTCCATCTCCGCCTGTTCCATGTTGAAGCCCGACATCTGTTGCTCCGGCTGCTCCGCCTCCTCCACCTCCATTGGAGCTGGCTCCTCTTCCTCCTCTTCCCCGGCTGCTCCTCCTCATCCGGCTCCGGCGAGTCCGGAGGCAGCCCGGCAGCAACGCAGGCGGTGCGCGCGCCTTGTCTCGCCCGGATCTGCTGCTGGATCCCGTACCGGCGCTTCGGCGTGAGCATTGCGTAGTAGGTGATCTTGCTTCGGACCATGGCGGAGCGCCGAAGCGTGGACAGAGCGCCGGAGCGGGTGAGGGAGGTGGTGGATGGGTTCGGACTGGTGGCACGAAGAGAGAGAGGTGGATGGGCTAGTGTTGTGGGACGCCGACCAGGTTAAATAGGCGGATTTGGTTTCGGGCGGCGAGCCGGAGTGGCGCCACGCGGCATTCACACCACGACGAAGGAGGAGGCGTCCGTCGAACCGCCGGGTTTCTGGACGAGTCCGCGTGGGACCCTTCATCAGTCCTACGTGACGGGCACCCCATATTTAAGCTGGATATGAGGGGTGACGGTCAGTCGGGCGTTTGAGGACCGTTTGATGGGGGCATCTGAATCAAAAAATCGTGATCCGTTAGTGACCCGACGGTCCGCCCGAGCGTATGAGGCAGGTTTGAAACACCCGGCCTGTAGATGCTCTCAGTTAGTCTTCAAGCACCGCAAATCCAATCCGGTCATCAGGAGACGTCGTGTGAATGCCTGTGGTGGTGTGCGTGGGTGTGCGTGGGTGCTTCCTCATTCTATAGTTGGAGACCAAAAAAGAAAACTGAGTTTCCCAAAAGAAAAATAATAAATATATAATCTCAATGGGACCTACGGTTGCCAGCTACAGAATGTAGCCTGGAAAAAGCCCAGCAGTAGTCTCAGCTACGAACAGCAGTGAAGAGAGAGAGCTTCGTCACGTAGCGTTCTGTGCTACCTGCCTCGCTGGGCCTGCCTCCCGCAATCGTTAAACCGATCCTTTTTGTCTTTGCTATCCGGCTACAGTACTGATCGATACTGCACTGCACACAGTACAAAATGATTTGTCTACACTGCACAGTGCAACATAAAGATAATTTTCTTTCTCTTCCGGGGAGCTTCTGTTCTGCGTCGCAGCGTCCAGCCACATCCCAAGATAATGGCCACACAACAAGATGTCTCAGATGCAAGTGCATGCAACGAGGGCAAGTGAGGACCAAGAGAGAGTGTACACGTAGTTCTCACTGGAAGTGCATGCCGCAAATAAAATACCATATCCACGGATGCGTAGTTGCAGATTGATGTAACTGGAGCTTGCACACACATCGTGATGGACTTCTCCTTGGAGAGATGAGATGCTTCATGCTGTAGGTATTGACGTATTGCAGCCTGACATGCAGTGCTATAGCTTAGCTTGGGCCAGCTACGTACCGTCTGCGCAGCTCATGGGGAGTGATGCGGTGTGTGCATCTATAGTACGTTGGGCTGCCAGGGCTATCAAACAATGATCATGCATGCATGCACACATTGTGTACGTACGTAGTCATGCGTTGGGAGTGGTGCACCATGTGATCGCTGAGGCTGAGCAGATTGTATGGAACGAATAATCTACTTAGAGCAACTCTAGCAGACCTCGCATCCCGCTGGCCCGCAAAACACGTTTGCAGTTAGCGCAAAACAGCTTTTGCGGGCTGGCTCGGACTGGCACAGATGCATACCCTCAAACGGATCTTTGGGGGTCTGCTCTTTGCGCTGCTGCATCCCGCATATCATCAGCCCACAAATATCAAATACAACATAATTCAACAATTGAAAACAAACTGAATTATTCCAATCAAACATAATACAATAATCATCCGCATTACAAATAATTATTCAAATAACCGTAGCAGTATTAAATAGTGCAATACAAAATTTGTCATGAATACAAAAATAAGTCACTGTCCAGCCCTTTGCCAATGGTGCTCAATGAGATCTTCCTGAAGTTGAAAGTGGGTGTCTGCATTTTCAATCTCCTTGTATGTGTGAAGAAAAGCTCTAATAGGGTTTCGGGCTCTAGCTGGTTTGACACGGCTACCCACATTGTCGTAAAAGAATTCTAAGTTCAATCCTCTCTCATCTTCAAGAATCATATTGTGCAGGATAACACAACATGTCATTATGTTCTTCAAGGTTTTCTTATACCAAAAACGAGCAGGACCACGGACAATGGCAAACCTAGATTGCAAAACACCGAATGCTATTTCAATGTCTTTTTGGGCTGCCTCTTGCACCCTTGCAAATTCACATTGTTTTTTTTGTTTTGGGTTCTTTGATGCTCTTGACAAATGTGCACCAAGGAGGGTATATACCATCTGATAGTACCCCTTTGTGTATTCATGCCCATTGATAGTGTAGTTGCAAGTAGGAGCATCACCACTAGCAGGCCCGTCGATGAGGGGGAGCGAGGTGAGCGATCGCACAGGGCCCCAAAAAATAGTGGGGCCCCCATCGAGAGAAAAACCCTTCGTACGTTGCCTCCCTTCGGTTGAAAGATCGCTAAAAAAACAGGAAAGGAGAGGAAACTTACATGTATGTGTGTATGTGACTACGTGGTATCTTTGATTAATCTGCTAGGCTTCCAGTGCGCTAGTGCTAGAGGCCCAAATAACATATTTACGTAAAAGAATGTTGGAGGCCCAATAGGTCGACCGGAAGATTGGATATGAATCGCTTGGTTCCAGCGATTGCAGACAAACAGACATCGAACTGCCATCTAGGTCTCACGAGCGGCGATCGGGCATTGACGAAGGCCCTGGCAGTCGTGCCGGCGCCGAGGTAGTTACCTCCGATCTAATCCCATTGCTGGTCGTCTTGCTGTGTGAAGCCGCAACAGGTGTGGACCGCGGTTCCGTTCGTTGTTTCAATCAGGATGAGCCATCGAGGAACACACCCAGGCCAAACTACAGAGCGTGTTTTAATCTCCAAGTGCAAGGTTCTATTTTCAATTCATTTTCTTTGTGTTTGAATGATCTATTCATATGATGACCGTTACTATTAGAAACTAAATAGATTTTGTTTGATCAATGATCACTTTTATAATTTGTTATGTTACGTGTTCCTGAATTTTCATCATATACGCTAGAATTAGGATGCATGAATCTGGTCGCAAAGCGTAAGAAGAAACAAAAACTCGAATTTGAGGCTCAATCTCTAACGGGTTCCCTTGAATCTTGATAGATATTTGGTGAAAGGGCCCCAACATAATTCTGAAAATCAAACTACAGATTTTAATGTTGATGATGGTCTTGATGATAATGCGGCAGAGGTTGAGGCTCCTGATGCAGAAATTGATGATGGTAATATTGCCAATGAAGGGGGTGATGGTAATACTAGACGGATGCTCTTTTTTAGTAGGACATGAGGTCCGTTCATTGCTTTGCAATCCCTTTACCTTCTAGCATTAGTGTTGAAATATGCCTAAATAAGGTAGAAATAAAGCAGACTTGAAATTATGTAATAAAGTGAGAGTATTCTTTACACACATTAATTATTCCTTTATGTGATTTGTCAAAATTTTGGGCCACATTTTGTTTTTCGCCCGGGGCCCCGAATTTCTGGAGACGGCCCTGACCACTAGCAAGCCTCGCAAACAAATGAGACCATTGTAAGACATTGATATCATTGAGAGTGCCCCGCATACCAAAAAAGCAATGCCAAATCCATAAATCCTCGGATGCTACGGCCTCTAGCACAATTGTTGCATCACGAGACTTGCCACAATACATTCCTTGCCAAGACTTGGGGCAATTTTTCCAATTCCAATGCATACAATCAATGCTACCTAGCATGCCAGGCCAACCTCTCCTCTCATTAGATGCCATCAATTTCTTTGTGTCATCTTCATTGGGTGCCCGAAGATACTGATGACCGAAGACACGGATGATCACTTTCGCAAATCTACGCACAGACTCAATTGTGCTATCTTCACCAATGCGAAGATACTCATCGGCATAGTCAGCCGGAACGCCATATGCAATCACCCGCATAGCTGCGGAGATTTTTTGATATGCACTAAATCCCTTTAAGCCCGCGACATTCCCTCTTTGAGTAAAACACCGGCAATTTGCCTCGCAAGCTTCAACAATTTTCACAAAGAGGGATCGACGCATTCGGTACCTTCTCCGAAAGAGGTGCGGAGGATATGTAGGATTCTCCGTGAAATAGTCTTGCATCAACGTCTCGTTCCCAAGATGGCGATTTCGAGGAATGCACAAACGCCCGACAGTCGATCCTCGCCTCCTCTTCTGGTGCTCGTCTTCATGCTCCTTCACGGCAAGCGCCATGACTAATGTTTGTTGCCGGAAGTTCGCAAGCATGCTCTCAACATCCGAGTCGTCCGAATCGGACGAATCGGATAGCAAGAATTTCTCGCACGGGGTCAACTCCATCTACACGCACACCAGCGCGTCAATCTACTATGCAGCTCGCAAAAATAACAAAAAAGGACTAACCGGTGGCGGGTGATCCCGGGCGGCGGCGAGGGGGTGCGCTCGACGGTGGTCGATCCCCGGCGGCGGCGGCAACGGGGGGCGGCTCTTCTCGCCGGATCCGGAGGGGCGGTGCAGCGGCTCGGCGTGGGAGGGTGTGGGGCGGCCCCGGGGCGCAATTCTACCCGCAGATATGGCCAGAATCGCCGACGGCGGGCAAGCGGAAGCAAAGGGCGGGCGGCGGCGGAAGGAGGGGGAAAGCGCGCGGGCTGAAATGCCCTCCCGCCAACTGCTTCTCTCCGATGCAGGGCACCGCAGCCGCGAGGGGGAAACCCGTGTTTTCCCGGGTTGGGGGAAATTGCATGCCCCCAAAATTTTTATGGGCAGGCGGGATGCGGGGTCTGGTCGGGCAGGCTTTCCGGCCCGTACCCGCATTTTGGCGGTTATTTTGCGTGTCGGGGGCGGATGCGGGGTCTGCTAGAGTTGCTCTTATGTGGTACATAGAGGAAGAAGGCGAAAGGGAAGCAAGAAAAAGGGCTGATGGAAAGTAGAAGCGGAGATAGGAGAATGGACGGGAAAGGCATTTGGAAGACGGTCTCTAGGTGGCCTGTTACTTTTTTTCTTCGAAAACTTCATTTTCACATTGCAAATAATCATGAAAAAAAGTGTGCCATTCATATACAACTACACCATATACACATATGAAGTCTCATCAAAATACACTTTCCTATCTGGTGTACCCAAAAGGACAAATGTGCATATCAAAAAAGTTTTTTTTATTGTTTTCAGGCCACAACTTATCTTCTGTGTAGCCTATAAATCATCTTTTTTATAATTAAACTTTACAGAAATGTAAGAGAACATGTATATGTTTTCATAGAAAGAAGTTTGAATATATTTTTAACTGTAAAAGAAATTTTTTTATTATACCGGGCTCCAAGGAGCTCAGGTCCTGAAATTTTGCACATGAGGATGGATGGATAGATAACTAACAAAATGGCGAGGAGAACGGATGGCGGGATTGTGGGGACAAAGCCAATGCTGGGAGGGGAAAGGGCAAAATAGGTAAACTTTTTAGATGGACCGACCAGGTAGAGGAGTGTGACTAACCAATGAACTGCTGCAAACTCACTCGGAATTGCCCACCTAACCAAGTATCCCCCTGTATTTGTAATCCTATCATTTCTCGAGTTTATGCATTTTTTATGTTGCACTAATGCATTTCTAAATTTAAAATAATTTTTCAGTAAAATACTGCAAAATTATTGTTTTGGCGTCTAATCAAAATAATTAAAAGACTTCAGATTTTCAAAATTAATAAAATACATAAAAGTTATTTAAAAAAGTTTTCAAAATACATGTTTCGCATTTTTTGTCCATTTAGGCTATGAATATCATTTCACTAATCTTCTAATGAATTTCCACATTCAGATATTATTCCAGCAATATTTGGTTTTTCTTCTCAACAAAGTTACAACGGTTGTTCACATTAAATTCAAAAATAATCACACATATTTCAATTAATTTGAAACATATTCACCATATATTTTACTTGAATTGAAATTATTTGATTCTTATTTCAAGTTGCTTGAGAAATATGTAGCATATTGTTGAAAAAAAAACTAAATCCATTTAGTGTCACTATTGAGAAAAAATGTCTCCATTTTAAAATCTCTAATGATATTTCAATTTTGGTTCAAATATTTACTAAGCTGACTATAATATGACTGAACTATTTGAACTTTGTGTGAAATCTCACAGATTTTTCAAATGTTGATCGAACTATGACTAAAATAGTGAAATTTAGGTGAAACCACTACAATTTGTTTCTCATGTTGACTAGAATCAAGAAATTTTGTTTGATTATTTATAAAATATTTGTGTCCATTCCATCTCAACAATGAAATGTCTCTACAATTATTCAAAACTGGGATAACAATTTTTATAAATGCATTGCAATAATTTATTATAAATACGAATGACATCCATGTGAAATCTCAATCAATGCTTTTGGCTATGATCAAATTATTTTGAAAATTCAAATAATAAATTATTTTTATAAATGCACTAGAATCATTCTACTTAGTTGAAATATGACTAAAATTGTTGTGTGTGAAATATGTATAAAATGTTTCTTAAATTGATTGAATTTAACTAAAATGATTGGAATTTGTTTGATTATTTATGAAATAATTTTTTATTTCAACATAATAATAATGATGAGATAACACTTGAATTATTCAAAAGACATAAAAAAAATGATTTTTAACTAAATTCATATCATTGAACAAATTTGAATCACAATATGTCGTTGAAATGGAAATATTACATTTTAAACAATGGAACACTATTACAGATCTGAATAGCATTGACCCTTTATCCCTAACTGCCCAAGACCACGTGTGAGTGATAAGCCTTAGTATTGGCCGACCACTTCGGAGGCTACAGTGATAGGGTTATTAGGGCTCGGTTAGAGGTTTATCACTGACCTACCTAAACCAACCAGTCAGTGACAATGTGTCCCGATGATCAAAATGGAAAAAATGATCATCACTAACAGGCTACTAAACCCGATCCGTCTATGTTGTCCATTCAAATATGACAATTTTGTTTTGATAACCCACAAGTATAGGGGATTGCAATAGTTTTCGAGGCTAGTATTTCTCCGAAATTTATTGATTCGACACAAGGGAAGCCAAACAATATTTGCAAGTATTAGCAGTTGAGTTGTCAATTCAACCATACCTGAAAAATCAAATATCTGCAGCAAAGTGTTTAGTAGCAAAGTAGTATGATAGTTTGATAGCAGTAGTAATAGTAGCAATAGTAACAGTAACAATAGTGGTTTAGTAGTGATTGTAACAACAGCAACAACAAAAGTTACTTAGCAAAGATCAATATGCGAAAAGCGTAGGCATTTGGATCAGTGATGTATATTTGTGTTGGATGACATACATCATGTAACAGTCACAACCTAGAGCGATACACAATAGCTCCAATTTGTCAATGTAATGTAGGCATGTATTCCGTATATAGTCATACGTGCTTATAATAAGAACTTGCATGACATCTTTTGTCCTACCCTCTCATGGCAGCAGGGTCCATAAGGAAATATAAGGGATATCAAGGCCTCCTTTTAATAGGGAACCGGAACAAAGCATTAACACATGGTGAATACATGAACTCCTCATACTATGGCAATCACCGGAAAGAATCCCAATTATTGTCACCTTGGGGTATGCGAATCATAACACGTAATAGGTGATACAACTTGCAAGATAGGACCTAAATCTCCAATATATTCATGAAAACATAATAGGTTCAGATAAGAAATCATGGCACTCGGGCCCTAGTGACAAGCATTAAGCATAGCAAATCATAGCAACATCAATCTTAGAACATAGTGGATACTAGGGATCAAGCCCTGACAAATTAACTCGATTACATGACAAATCTCATCCAACTCCATCATCGTCCAGCAAGCGCACGAACGAATTACTCAATCCCAGCGGTGAACATCATGAAATTGGTGATGAAGAAGGGTTGGTGATGATGATGGCGATGAATTCCCCTCTCTGGAGCCCCGAGCTAACTCCAAATCAGCTCTCCCGATGAAGAACGGTAGGTGGCATGGCCCCGTATTGTAAAACATGATGAAACTTCTTATCTTATTTTTTCGAGGGGAAAAGGAATTTATAGGCTTGAGATCAAGGTTAGAGGAGCCATGTGGGCCCCACAAGGTAACAGGGCGCGCCCCAGGGGGTGGTTGCGCCCTATTGCCTTGTGGGAAACCGGTGGCTCCCCTTCGGTGGTTCTTCGCTCCAGTATTTTGTATATTCTATAAAAATCTCCAAAAAGTTTTGTCCAATTCCGAGAACTTTCATTTATGCACAAAAAACAACACCATGGTAGTTCTGCTGAAAACAACATCAGTCCGGGTTAGTTTCACTCAAATCATGCAAATTAGAGTCCAAAACAAGAGCAAATGTGTTCGAAAAAGTAGATACAACGGAGATGTATCATGTTTTCCTGCTATTAGTGATGTGTTGTACGCAGCGTGCTATAATGCTTCTTCTACTCACGAACCCTTTCCAAACACTCATGACCGCCGGTTAGTTTTATCTCTGGCCATGTGGTGCCGCTCATCTCCTTCTTTGCCAATTGTGCCCTCCCTGATGCCCGCGGCCATCCGACACGGCAGTGCCGCCTCGTCGCTTCTGTCCGACCATTTTCATTGTCGTGTAGTCCGCCCTGAAACCAGATGCCAGGTCTCACATGCCCTCATCCACTCCCATCCCTTTTCAAACACTCACTTCCATTGTTGGCCTTTGATTACCTGGCCACACAGTGCTGGAATTTTTAATCTATTATGGTCCAGCCCAACAATCAGTTTCAGAATTCCTAATGAATCCTAGAGGCCCACTCAGCCCATTCATGCAAGGCAAGGGGTGGTACTAAAGTTTAGTCCCACATTGCTAGTTTGGTAGGAGTTGGACCTCCTTATAAGGGAGGTTGTTGCCCCACATGTTTGAGCATGAGAACAAGAGAGACATCCACGCGCGCTCCACCGCCGCCGCCCACCTTGCCACGCCACGCCTCGCCTCATCACGATGTGACATGACGAGGGTTGCGGGAATGAGCCGAGCTGATGTCAAAAGAATTTTTGCTATAGTGGAGATTGAATCTGAACGGTGCATCCCTTCGGCTACCGGCTGTTCGCTTCGTCTCCCTCTCTTTATTTCACCTCCTGTCGCTGCCCATTCATCTCCTTCTCCCATGCCTATATAAGAGATGTCGCTCATCTTTAGAGAGACATATCAGAACTCCACCTTCCTCTCGCCTCCAATTTCCAGACCACTGAGCTACTATTACGATCTTCGCCATCCCGACTTGTGGTGTGCACCACATGTTGGGACAGTAGGCCTCTGAAACCCCACCTCTTGGATTCTTGTACGGGAGAAGGGTGACTACTGACTTGTTCCTCACGGATACCCCGGACACCGACGATCACTTCCCAAACGACGAATTCTTCCCCGATGCCGACCACCTCTTCGACGACATGGCCGCAACCCCATCGCTAATGCTTCTGCCTTGGCTCAGTACGTCTTAGTGTTCTTTCTACTTGAGTTCCTGCCATAGTTTATTGTTCTAGTGTCTGTTCTAGATATGTTCTGTTCTAGTTCATATATGTAGATGCTATTTACCTTCTCTCTGTCAATTGCATGACTTGTTCTATCTATGTTATAATAGTCATATTTTATCCAGTATTTCTATTAATAAAATCATATGGTAAATTGCTCATATTTCCAATAATCCACAAACCTTATTATAGGCAATTTACCCCGAGTGGTTTTGCTGCTTCCATGAGGCCTCCTATGTTTGAGGGTACCCACTATAAGAGGTGGCGTGTGAGAGCCATTCTTTGGTTTCAAACCATGAGTTGCTATGATGCCACTCTTGGTAAACCTGAAGGAGATCTTCATCCTCAACAACAACAAGCTTTTCAAAAAATGGATACCCTGTTTAAGGCTGCTCTCTTGAGTGTTCTTGGTGAGAACATAGTTGATGCTTATGCATTAATTGTTAATGGAAAAGATATGCGGGACGCACTCGAGGCCAAGGGTGGCGTCTCGGATGTCGGTACTGAGCTATACATCATGGAATGATTTTATGACTACAAGATGACTGATGAGCGCTCTGTGATTGAGCAAGCTCACAAGATACATTCATTTGCTAGAGAACTTGAGCACTTTGATTGTATGTTACCGGACAAGTTTATTTCCGGAAGCATCATCACTAAGCTTCCTCTCTCGTGGAGGAACTTTGCTACCTCTCTGAAACACAAGAGACATGATTTTTCCATTCCAGATCTCATTGGTACTCTTGATGTGGAATAAAAGGCGAGTGCAAAAGACACACATGCTCGAGTTATTGAGGGAGGATCTAGTGCCAATCTGGTATAGAAGAAAATCTTCCAGTCCCACAAGTTCAAGAACAAGGGCAAGTTTGATGGGAAGAACAAGGCTGTAGAACACAACTACTTCAAGAAGAAGAATGACAAGAAGAAAGGTGTTTGTCATGTGTGAGGAGATCCTGGTCATTGGGCTCCTAGTTGCCCTAATCGTTATGACAAGCGTCATCTTGGGAAAGGCGGCAAGACCGCTAATGTTGTCACTAGTGACATTGTCATGAAGGATAGTGGGTATGGTATATTTCCCACTATTCTTTCAGTATGTCATTCCCCTGATTGTTTGATTGACACGGGTGCTAATGTGCATGTATGTGGTGATATTTCCATATTTTCGTCTTATCAGACCGCAGGGACTTCCACCGTGCTGATGGGTAATGGTTCAAGTGCTTCTATTCGTGGTGTTGGCACGATCGATCTGAAGTTTACTTCGGGGAAGATCATGCGGCTTAAGAATGTGCATTATGTCCCCTCCGTCAATAAAAATCTTGTTAGCGGATCTCTTCTCTGTAGAGATGGCTACAAGATTGTCTTTGAGTCGAATAAATTTGTAATATCCAAGTATGGAACTTTTATTGGTAAAGGCTATGAGTCAGGAGGATTGTTCCGTTTATCCTTGTCAGATGTTTGGAATAAAGTTGTTAATCGTGTTTTCACCAATAGTGAATCAAATGTGTGGCATTCATGTCTCTGTCATGTTAACTTTGGTTGCATGTCGCGACTAGCCAAGTTGAACCTAATCCCTAGTTTCACCACTGTCAAGGGATCTAAGTGTCAAGTTTGTGTTCAAGCAAAACAACCTTGTAAGTCTCATACGACTGTGGAAACAAGAAATCATGCGCCACTTGAACTCATACATTCAGATCTTTGTGAAATGAATGGTGTTTTGACAAAAGGTGGAAAGAAATTTTTCATGACATTAATTTGATGAATCCACTAGATACTGTCAAGTGTATCTTTTGAAGTCAAAAGATGAGGCTTTGATCTTTTTCAAGATCTATAAAGCTAAAGTGGAAAACCAACTTGATCGTAAAATGAAGAGGCTTAGGTCCGATCGTGGTGGAAAGTGTTTTTCTAATGAATTTGAATCTTTTTGTGTGGAACATGGTATAATCCATGAGAGGACTCCTCCCTATTCACCTCGATCCAATGGGGTAGCCGAAAGAAAGAACCATAATCTAACTAATTTGGTTAACGCCATATTAGACACAGCGGGTCTCTCCAAGGCATGGTGGGTGGAGGCGATATTGACTGCATGTCATTTCCTAAACCAAGTTCCCACAAAGAACAAAGAGATAACTCCATTCGAGGAATGGGAGAAGATAAGCTTGAGAGTCTTTCACTTATGAACTTGGGGCTGCTTGGGGAAAGTCAATGTGTCAGTTTCAAAGAAGCGCAAGCTTGGACCAAACACTATGGATTGTGATTTCCTTGTGTATGCTTTTTATAGCATTGGTTATAGATTCTTGATTGTAAAATCTGAGGTACTAGACATGCATGTTGGTACAATAATGGAGTTGAATGATGCGACTTTGTTTGAAGATATCTTTCCCATATGGGTAGCTCATAAAATCAGGAGTTGCCTAGTTCATCGAGTTGGGATGTAGTTACAATTTTTGAACCTGCCACTCCAATGCAACACCTTGAAGATCTTGTGGAGGACAATGATGACACTCCTAAAAGGAGCAAGAGACAGAGGACTGCAAAGTCCTTTGGTGATGATTTTCTTGTGTATCTCATAGATGACACTCCCAGTTCCATTTCAGAGGCCTACGCATATGAAGATGCTGACTTCTGGAAGGAAGCGATCCGTAGTGAGTTGGATTCCATCGTGGCAAATGAAACTTGCGAGATCATTGATTGTCCTTATGGGTGCAAACCTATAGGGTGCAAGTGGGTATTCAAGAATAATCTTAGGCTTGATGGTACTATTGAGAAGTACAAGGCATAGCTCGTGACCAAGGGCTATACCCAAAAGGAAGGTGGAGGCTTCTCTGATACTTACTCACCTATGGCTCGACTGACCACTATTCGAGTACTACTTTTACTAGCTGCCTCACATGGTCTTATCGTTCATCAAATGGATGTTAAGACAACTTTCCAAAATGGAGAGTTGGATGAGGAAACTTATATGGAACAACCATATGGGTTTGTAGTAGATGGTCAGGAAGGAAAAGTGTGCAAGTTACTGAAGTCTTTGTATGGACTTAAGCTAGCACCCAAATAGTGGCTTGAGAAGTTTGAAAGAACTTTAACAGCTACAGGCTTTGTTGTAAAATAAGATGACAAATGTGTGTACTATCGCCATGGTGGGGGCGAGGGAGTTATCCTTTGCTTCTATGTTGATGACATATTGATTTTTGGAACAAATCTAGATGTTATTAAGGAGGTCAAGGATTTCCTATCTTGTTGTTTTGAGATGAAGGATTTAGGAGTGGCTGATGTTATTCTGAACATAAAGCTCATTATAGATGATGATGGTGGGATTACATTGCTTCAATATCACTATGTGGAGAAGATATTGAGTCACTTTGGCTATAGTGACTGCAAGCCCTCTCCAACACCATACAATGCTAGCGTGCTGCTTCGAAAGAATCGAAGAATTGCTAGAGATCAATTGAAATATTCTCAAATTATTGGCTCACTTATGTATTTAGCCAGTGCTATAAGACCTGACATCTCTTTTGCTGTTAGCAAACTAAGGCTGTTTGTCTCAAAACCAAGAGTTGTGCACTGCAAAGCTCTAGAGAGAGTTATGCATTACTTGAAAGACACTACGAGTTATGGAATTCAATACACTGGGTACCCAAAGGTACTGGAAGGGTATAGTGACTGAAACTGGATCTCAGATGCTGATGAGATAAAGGCCATGAGTGGATATGTATTCACTCAAGGAGTTGGCGCTGTTTCTTGGAAGTCTTGCAAGCAGACCATCTTAACGAGGTCATCAATGGAAGCAGAACTCATAGCACTAGATAAAACTACGATCGAAGCAGATTGACTTCATTGACTCTTGAATGACTTGCCAGTTGTTGAGAAACATGTATCGAGTATCCTTATGAACTGCGACAACCAAACTGTGATCTCGAAAGTGAGAAGCTCAAAGGATAGCATGAAGTCATCAAGACATGTTCAGAGAAGGTTAAAGTATGTTAGGAAAATGAGAAACTCTGGAGTTATTAAAGGAAATATGCCCTAGTGGCAATAATAAAGTTGTTATTTTATATTTCCTTATTCATGATAAAGGTTTATTATTCATGCTAGAATTGTATTGATCGGAAACTTAAATACATGTATGAATACATAAACAAATACCGTGTCCCTAGTAAGCCTCTACTAGACTAGCTCATTGATCAAAGATGGTTAAGGTTTCCTAACCATAGACATGTGTTGTCATTTGACAACGGGATCACATCAGTAGGAGAATGATGTGATGGACAAGACCCATCTGTTAGCTTAGCATATTGGTCGTTCAGTTTATTGCTACTGCTTTGTTCATGTCAAATACATATTCCTTCGACTATGAGATTATGCAACCCCTAGGTACCGTAGGAATACCTTATGTGCTATCAAACGTCACAACGTAACTGGGTGATCATAAAGATGCTCTACAGGTATCTCCAAAGGTGTTTTTTGAGTTGGCATAGATCAAGATTAGGATTTGTCACTCCGAGTATCGGAGAGGTAATACACATCATAAGATTGCAAGAAAATGACTAAGGAGTTAGTTACGAGATGATGTATTACGGAACAAGTAACGAGACTTTCCGGTAATGAGATTGAACTAGGTATGAAGATACCAATGATCGAATCTCGGGCAAGTAACATACCAATGGACAAAGGGAATTACGTATGTTATCATAACGGTTTGACCGATAAACATCTTCGTAGAATATGTAGGAACCAATATGGGCATCCAGGTTCTGCTATTGGTTATTGACCGGAGAGGTGTCTCGGTCATGTCTACATAGTTCTTGAACCCGTAGGGTCCGCACGCTTAACATTCATTGATGATATAGTGTTATATGAGTTATAAGATTTGGTGACCGAATGTTATTCGAAGTCCCGGATGAGATCACATACATGATGAGGAGTCTCAAAATGGTTGAGTGGTAAATATTGATATATAGTATGATGGTATTCGGACACCGAATGTGTTTCAGAGTGCAACGGATAGTCATCGGAATACCGAAGGGGGTAACGGAGGGTAATGGGCCTATTGGGCCATTAGAGGGGAGCACACCAGCCCACAAGGGGCTGGTGCACCCCCTATGGCAGCCGCCCAAGTGGGGGAAAGGAAAGGGGGGATTCGGCCTCCCCCTTCCTTCCCTCTTCCCCCTTTCCTTCCCTCTTCGATAAATATGGTAGGGGGGCGCCACTTGGGAAGGACCCCAAGTAGGATTTGACCTACTTGGGGGCGCCACGTGGCTGCTCTATCCTCCCCCACCTATATATATGTGGGAGAGGGCCGCCTAGCACAACCACAACAATTGCTTAGCCGTGTGCGGCCCCCCCTCCACCCTTTACACCCTCGGTCATATTTTCGTAGTGCTTATGCGAAGCCCTATGGAGATAGCTTCACCATCACCATCACCCCGCCGTCATGCTGCCGGAACTCATCCACTAGCTCGCCATCTTGCTGGATCAAGAAGGTGGAGAACTTCACCGAGCTGAACGTGTGCTGAATGCGGAGGTGACGTACGTTTGGTACTCGATCGGTTGGATCACGAGGAAGTTCGACTACATCATCTGCGTTACTAAACGCTTCCGCTTACGGTCTACGAGGGTACGTAGACACACTCTCGCCCTCTCATTACTATGGATATCCATGGATTGATCTTGCATGTGCGTAGAATTTTTTTTGTTTTCCATGCAACGTTTCCCTACAGTGGCATCCGAGCCAGGTCTATGCATACATGATATGCACGAGTAGAACACCAAGAGTTGTGGGCGGTGATAGTCATACTACTTACCACCAATGTCTTATTTTTATTCGGCGGTATTGTGGGATGAAGCGGCCCGGACCAACCTTACAGGTTCACGTACATGGGACCGGTTCCACCGACAGACATGCAACTAATTTTGCACAAAGGTGGCTGTCGGGTGTCTGTTTCTCCTACTTTAGTTGAATCGAATTTGACTATGGCTAGTCCTTGAAGAATGTTAAAACAACAAACTTGAGGAATCACTGTTGTGGTTTTTTGCATAGGTAAACACAGTTCTTCCTAGAAGCCCGTAGCAGCCACGTAAAACTTGCAACAACAAAGTAGAGGACGTCTAACTTGTTTTTGCAGGGCATGTTGTGATGTGATATGGTCAAGACGTGATGTGTTAATGCATGAGATGATCATGTTTTGTAATATCAACAACCGGCAGGAGCCTTAGGGTTGTCTCTTTATTGTATGAAGTGCAAATGCCATGTAATTGCTTTACTTTATTGCTATGCGTTAGCAATAGTTGTAGAAGCAAAAGTTGGCGAGATGACCCCAACGAAACGTTTGGGATCAACGGGTCGAGCCGGTGATGATGGAGATCATGATGATACTTTGGAGATGGAGATCAAAAGCATAAGATGATGATGGCCATATCATGTCACATATTTTGATTGCATGTGATCACTACTAGGGAAAAGCCTAGCAGTAGTGCGAGTAAAATGCTTAGCATTAGAATGGGTGGCCACGCTACTGATATGGCACTACAACTAATGCTTATTAGTAGCGCGGTTTGACCGGCGCTACTGCTATCTAGGTATAGTAGTAGTGTTCATCTGCAACACGTGCTACTGCAAATAGCTGTAGCGCCATACTGCAAAGAGCGCTACTGCTAAGACATCGCTGCTGCTAAAGCCATACCCCGCGCTACTGTTATTAGTTTCTGAATTTTTTTTCAGGTCCATATTTTGTGCTGCTGAATTTAGTTTAGGGCTTTATACAATAATCTCTAGCATATCATACACAGACAAATGTAGTCATAGCATATACATACAAATAGTCTCATCAAATCATGTCATCATCATAATCATCATCTCGAAAATAACGATACAAGTCTCAAATACTTGCAACTACATCGCCATCCATCTAAACAATGATATACGCGAGAAGAGCTATCACTATGAGTGAGAGCGGAACTATGCAGTACATGAGGCAGCGGTTATGTGTCCTTTCTCGCGCTAGCATGAATCTCAAGTAACTAGCTTCTGCTTTTGTCTGCTTTTCAAGCCTTTATGGCTGGCACCCGAGACCCCTCCACTTGCGAATGGCACTCAGGCCACTCGTTGTACACTCTCGGAACCTTCCCTTTGTACATGACATAGCACTGCTTCTTCGCCATCAAGAATCTAGGTTCTTGTTAGAGATGCATCTTCATCAAGAGAATGTACAATCATATATGCAACAACATATACTTGAGCAACACAAAAAAGAAAGGGTTAGCAAGTAGATGCAACATATAGTAAACATACAAATAATGAACGCAATTTCATAGTATGCAAACTAATTAACTAGAGGTACGCAGGTCATCGTACCCAAAATAACAAAGTAGCCTTATGCAAGTTCGGCAGGGACCGTGGACATCACAAAGTTTCATCGCTACAGAAACTATACAAATTGAACTGACACATATCATCATCGCAGCATCAAAAATCACTAGAAGTTCCATCCTTCCATGTCATCGAGGATGGACCCTAGCTTCTTGAATGGCATGAGGTCCTGACGTTGCATGCCTATGCGAGTTCGGACGCCAGCTCACGATATAGTGCTATGGTGGAACATCCCCTTCTCATCGACGACTTCTTTCATGATGATCGTCTCAACGTCCCTCTGGATGCGAAAGAAGTCATCTCTAAGGTTATAATCTGCTTCTCCATGAGATTCTACCCACTCATGGATATGATCATCGTTTTTGCTTGTCATGGGAAGCTTTTGGTGATCCGTTGTGAACTCCATCATGAGATCGAGGAGGTAGAATCCATCGGTCTTGTTTGGTTTTGGGACATGGATGCAACAGAAGTTAGTTTTATGCGAGAAACCCATCTTCTTGTGTCTTACTTTCTTGATCTACAGGTGGCCACCCCTCAAGCTGAAGCCTTGGAGAGCAATCTTCATGGCTGGTATGCAGCCCACATTGCAATCTTCAACTACAGCAGCAATGATTTCTGGATCGGCAGCCGGGGCAGGACGCCCTGCGCGCCGGCCGGCTCAAGTTATGTCCGGTTTATTAGACGACTGGACGACATTGTTGACCACAGTAGTTACCCCGGAGACTCAGAATCAGCATAACGCTGAGGTTACAAAGCTGCGGGATTAGATAACTCAGGCCAAGGAGGACTTGGCGGCTGAGGAAACCAGGATGGCTGAAGAATGGGCCGCTTTAGATGCCCAGTCGCAGCAGATCCAGGCGCAGAATTACCGGCTCATGCTGGATGAGAACGCATCAAACAAAGTGCTGAGGAGGAGGCATCGGTCTCGTCTGCTGCCGGTTTATGAAGGAATGAATCTCTTCAATACGCCAGGAGCTGGACCAAGTGATCCGGCAGCAGTGAACCGGACCGAGGCACCTGGGACAGGAGCACTGGGTCAGCCACGAGTGACGGACCCGCCTCGACGAACAGATAACCCGCCGTAATACATATCGACTCCGCCGGGTCACTTCTCTAGCCCTTTGGATAACATGATTGCTGCGGTGTCTCGTTTGGCAGCTATTCCGATGGAGGGCGAATCACTGGCGGCGGTTGAAACACGGCGGGCCAGGGATCTTCTTCAAACCACTATGGTGCAGCAGCAAGCTTATTCATATAGCCAAGACAGAATACATTCAACCCCTCGTCCGAGAAAAAGTTACAGCAGGCTCATTGATGAACTGGCCGTGTCAAGAAGTGCGTGGCACCGTGACGCCCCTCGAGGGCCCAATCCGGCGCGCGGTGGTATGAATGCGCAAGATGTGGTAAACAATGGCAGAGCAAGGCGGGAGGCAGAGTTAGCGGCGCAGTTGGTAGCACAGTACGCGAATCATCAACCCGCTCCGATTTAACCGACAGCATCAGTTGAACGAGGATTGGGTTTCAGCTCTTGGGGGGTGCCGTGTCTTACCCCAGCTCTACGTAATGTGCGGTTACCCAAGGATTTCAAGGGCCCGTGTAAGGTGCCTAATTATACCGCTGATTTACCCCCCGAGTCATGGGTTGAGAGTTATGAGATGGCAATGGAGATGTTGGATGTGGATGAAGCGGCGTGTGCCAAATACTTCACCATGATGTTGGACGGAACAGCCCGCACTTGGTTAAAAAGTTTGCCGGTTAATTCAATCGGTTCATGGGATCAGTTGAAGGCCCGGTTTATAGCAAACTTCAAAGACATGTGCAAGCAACCCATTTCAATTGTGGATCTGGCCGCCTGTGTCCCAGGGGAAGGCGAATCAACGACTCATTGGGTGCGCCGGGTTTCAGAAATTCTGCATTCATCGGACTGCATCAACGCTGATTCAGCAATCATAACATTTGAGGGCAATTGCCGGTTTAAACCATTGAAGTTGAAGTTGGGACGGCTCAAGCGTCACTGCAATGACATGGGAACGCTTATGGCAGCTTTGGTTAAGTATGTTGATTCTGATAATTCCAAGGATCCCGAGTCTGATGACGAGGAGACGGAGAAGGGAAAGAACAACGTCGGCACAAAAGGGCAGCAGCATAACCAGGCGAGCCATTGGAATAACGGTAAGCGCAAGGCGGATAATAATTCTGGCTTTGTAGCTAACACCAATTTGCAGGGCAATAATCAGCGCCGCAAGGGTAAACCGCCCCCACGGGGCGGAGGATTATGCATGAATTTGGAGAGCCTATTGAACCAGCCTTGCCCAAAGCACGTGAGACAAGATAAACCGACTACGCACTTATGGAAGGATTGCTTCATTATGCGAGAGTTCAAAAATTCAGATCTCTTCCGGTATGATCATGGACCGTTTGGCGGTTCAAGACCCGGTTTCACGGACCGGGTTATGGTGGAGGTAACTCCGGTTCAGGTTTTCAGAGCAACCAAGGTGGCCAGAGCAATGAAGGCTATCAAGACAACCAAGGTGGTTATAATCAACAAGGGAATCAGCAACAACAGCAGTCGGGTTATCAGAGTAACCCGAAGCAATTAAATGGTGGGCAGTATCATGTCTTCACTACTAGTCTGTGCAAGCGTGATCAGAAGCCCCATAAGAGGGCAGTGAACTCCGTTGAACCGGCGGTGCCCCGTTATCTGCGCTGGTCTGAGCAACCTATTGTGTGGAGCCCCGGGCTGATAATCCTGGTCATCTGGCGTTAGTGGTCGCACCACAGGTTGGAGGTTATAAATTCACCAAAGTGCACATGGATGGAGGGAGCAGTATCAACATCTTATATTATGAAACCTTCCGGCGTATGGGGTTAACGGATAAGAATCTTAAACCGTCGAACACCTTTTTCACAGTGTGGTACCTGGTAAATCGGCTTACTCGGTCGGTAAGATAGCTCTGGAGGTGGTTTTTGGAGATGATCATGATTCAAGGTCCGAGACATTGACCTTTAAAGTGGTCAAAATCAGAAGTCCGTACCATGCCCTGTTTGGACGGCCGAGTTATGCTAAGTTCATGGCAAGGCCGTGCTATTTTTATCTGCAGCTCAAGATGCCGGATCATAAGGGGACCATTACGGTTCATGGCAGCCGAAATATTGCTTTGGAGTGCGAGGAAAGTGATGCGGCTTATGCTGAGTCAGGTTGTGCAACAGAGGAGTTAAAATTCTACAAAGACAACATTGATCCGGCGGATATGACTTCTCTGAAGAAACCCACTACAGAGCATGATCCGGCTTTGAGGTTTAAATCGGCTGAGGAGACCAAGTTGGTTGATTTTGTTCCTGGCGATTCATCCAAGCAGTTTAGGATCGGTGTTAACTTGGATCCGAAATAGGAAGGCGCTCTCATCGAGTTCTTCCGTGAGAACTGGGACATCTTTGCATGGAAACCTTCTGACATGCCAGGGGTACCGAGGGAACTCGCTGAGCACACTCTTAATATTGATCCCAAGTTTAAACCGGTCAAACAATTTCTTCGCCGCTTTAATGAAGAGAGATGCAAGGCCATTGGTGAAGAGGTAGCCCGGCTATTGGCAACATGGCTTATTGTGGAGGTCTTTCACCCTGAGTGGTTGGCTAAACCGGTGCTGGTACTTAAGAAGAACGACACTTGGTGTATGTGTGTGGACTACACGGATTTGAACAAAGCTTGCCCAATTGATCCCTTTGCCCGCCCTCATATTGATCAAATTATTGATGCTACGGCGGGTTGCGAGCATTTGAGTTTTCTGGATGCTTATTCGGGTTACCATCAGATCAAAATGGCAGTTAAGGACCAGGAGAAGATGACTTTTATAACTCCTTTTGGAGCCTTCTACTATGTTTCTATGCCTTTTGGGCTCAAGAGTGCTCAGGCGACTTATCAGCGACACTCATAGCTGACTTGCAGGAAACTTTTGATAATCCGAGGGTTTATAAGATGATGCTTAATCCGGCTAAGTGTGTTTTTGGTGTGCCAGCTGGCAAGCTCTTGGGTTTTCTAGTATCTAACAGGGGCATTGAAGCTAATCCAGAGAAGATCAAGGCTATTACGTCCCTGGCTAAACCGGCGTGTATCAATGATGTTCAACGGCTGGCGGGTCATATTGTAGCGCTTAGCTGGTTTATCAGACGGTTGGGGAGAAGGCGATCCCGCTTCATCAGATGATGAAGAAGACAGACAACTTTGTCTGGAGTGATGCTGCTAATGCGGCATTTCAGGATTTGAAGAGGCAGTTAGCCGAACAACCCGTTCTTGCTGCCCCCATCGATAAGGAACCTTTGCTATTATATGTGGCTGCTAATGCCCGAGCTGTCCGTGTGGCTATAGTAGTGGAGCGCAAGGAGGCTGGTAAGGAGTATCTGGTTCAAAGGCCGATTTATTATATCAGTGAGGTACTCATCGAGTCCAAACAGAGATATCCCCATTGGCAGAAGCTGGTGTATGGAGTGTTTATGGCAAGCCGGAAGCTTAAGCAATACTTTCAAGGCCATCCCATCACTATGGTCAGTTCCACTCCATTCGGAGACATCATCTAGAACAAGGTGGCGATTGGCCGGGTCACTAAGTGGGCTATTGAGCTTGGGCCTCACGGGTTAAAATATATGCCTTGCACTGCCACCAAATCTCAAGCACTCATGGATTTCATCAATGACTGGACAGAGTTGCAGGCACCGGAGGATAAACCGGATAACACATACTGGACTATTCACTTCGATGGATCCAGAAAATTGGAGGGCTCGGGGGCTGGAGTGGTTCTTACTTCCCCTCGAGGTGACAAATTTTGTTATGTTGTCCGCTTAATGTTTCCCTGTACTACCAATGCAGCAGAGTATGAGGCTTTGCTCCATAGTCTTCGGGTGGCCAAGGAGATGAACCTAATCCGGGTACGTTGCTATGGCGACTCCGATTTAGTGGCTCAGCAGGTATCTGGTACATGGGACTCCAAGGATCCACTTATGGCGGCTTATCGATGTGAGGTGGACATCATTGCTGGTCATTTCAAGGGTTACCAGGTCGAGCACATTGATTGGCATAAGAATGAAGCGGCGGATGCTCTAAGCCGGCTCAGATCTCAGCATAAACCGGTGCTGCCTAATGTTTTTCTTGATGTTCTGCATAATCCGTCCGTCAAGATACCAACGAAGGAGGATTTGGCTATTCCTGACCCAGAAGCTCAATTGGTGGCGGTTCTTCATGCTATCCCTGATTGGAAATTGCCGTACCTGGCGTACATGAACCAGGGCGAGTTACCAGAGGACGAAGTTTTAGCCAAGCAGATAATCCGGCGGTCTAAGTCCATGATTATTGCCAATGGCGAGTTGCATCATTGCAGTGTCTCAGGGGCGTTTCAACGTTGTGTTTCTCCTGAAGAAGGCTGTATGATCTTGCGTGAAATGCATGAAGGAGATTGTGGTCATCATGCTGGTTCAAAATCCTTGGTGGCTAAGGCTTTCCGGCACGGTTTTACTGGTTAACAGCTCATGCTGATGCGGAGGATCTGGTCCGAAAGTGTGATGGCTGTCAGAAGTTTGCACGTCAAGCCCATGTTCCGGCTCAGGAGTTGAGGATCATTCCAATCACCTGGCCGTTTGCAACTTGGGGGCTAGATATGGTTGGGCCTTTTAAGAGGTCCAAGGATAAGAAGACCCACCTTTTGGTGGCGGTTGATAAATTTACAAAGTGGGTGGAGGCAGAGCCAGTGAGCAAGTGTGATGCGGCCACGACGGTTCAATTCATGAAAAAGGTGATCTTCCGCTTTGGTTTTCCACACAACATTATAACAGATAATGGCACGAATCTCTCCAAGGGAGTTATGGAAGAGTTCTGTCAACGTGAGCACATCCGGCTTGATGTGTCATCAGTTGCCCACCCCCAATCTAATGGTCAAGCAGAGAGAGCTAATTAGGAAATCCTAAAGGGTATCAAGCCCCGGCTTATGTCGAATTTCGGGTTCTGGCAGACCCTTGAGGTTCGAACACTGGGGTGTGCGTGGAGATTTCGCCCTCTACCTACCTGCTCCTCGCCGACTCGCTAGGATCTAAGCTACGAAAGGAACAACACAAGAGACACAGAGTTTATACTAGTTCAGGCCACCATTGTGGTGTAATACCCTACTCCATTGTGTGGTGTGGTGGATTGCCTCTTGGGCTGATGATGAACAATACAAGGAAGAACAGGCTCACAAGGGTCTGTTCTTGGCTGGGACGATGAACTGCTAGGAGGAGTTCAGCCGCCCTTCTCACTCTCTCTCTCTCCCGATTCGGGTGCCTCTACCCTGGGGATGGCTAGTCCTATTTATAGGCAAAGGCCCTGGGCCTCTTCCCAAATATTGAGCGGGAAGGGCACCAACAATTGGCCATTTTGAAAGGGAACATCGGGTACACTTATCCTGACTAAAGTTGGTCCTTGCCTGTCAAAGGCCCCGGTGGTGACGCCTGCTTGGGCTCCACAATGACTTCCTCCCTGCCGTTGGGCTGGTCTTGGTCTTGTTGCACTGAAATGGATGCCTTTGCTTGATGCTATCGCCTGCGCTTGCTCCCTTTGCACCAAAGAGGAAAGGAGGACACTGCGCGGGCTGGCGCCTCGCCAGCACCCTTGGTCATCATGGCTTGCGTCATGGGCACCTCGCGAGGTACCCGCCTTGATCTCTCCGCCCCTCGTGAGCCAGCCTAATGAGGCCGTGCTCGAGAAGCTCCTTGTCGTCCGCCCATGAATCTTGGCGCCTCGAGGGTCTTGAGCTTGTGTTGATGAAGATGGACCGTCTTTGGGCCCCTTTGAGACACGCCGCAGTCCTTGCAGAGCAAGTCTGGGAACCCCGTTCCCGGAACGCCGACAAGAGCCCAGGCCCAAAGCGCGCCGGACTTGGCCGAGCGAGAGGCGAAGGTCAAGTCGAGCGCCATGAGCCCCTAACAGCTGCATGCCTTAGGCGCCGCATGGCGGTTGATTGGACGTGGGCGCCAAAGAACAAGGCGAGTTGATAAAGGAGCGGCATCTGTCTAGGCTTTGCCTCCTTTGCTTTCTCCGGTTGCTACACAGATCCCCTTTCTTGCGCCTCTCCTTTCTGCCTCCGAAATCTCTAGATCTACTCCGTCCGCGCGCCCTAGCAAGACATGGCGCCTCGCCAGGCCTCGGCCGGAGCTTGGTATTCGTCCGCCTTGGACTCGCCGAACGTGTCGGAGGCGAGCCTTGCCCGGGTGCGCCAGATGGCGGCGACGTAGGGCATCGACGGGACAAAGGTGTTCAAGGCCGGCTCTACCCTCCCTGACGGCCAAGGGAGCACCTTCTATCCGCTCTTCGTGAGCGCCATTGTTGCCGGTCTGGTGCCTCCCTTTTCTGAGTTCTTCTTCTCTGTCCTACGCCATTACAAGCTTCAAGCTCTGCATCTCCACCCCAACTCTGTCCTTCTTCTAGCAATCTTCGCCTACTATTGCGAGGCTCACGTAGGGGTGAAGCCCTCAGTGGCCTTGCTGCGCCACTACTTCTCCCTCCGGACCTCTCATGGTCCCGTCTCTGCGTGCGTGAGCTTCATCGCGTATGGTAGCTCCATCACCATTTCGAACCCCGGGAAGAGGATTGAGGGCTTCAGGAGCAAGTGGGTCTTGGTAGACGCTGGGCGCATCCACCCTCGGCTGATCTTGCCCACGGGGCACCCCTCGAGCTCCAACGACTGGTCTCGAGTGGAGCTTGTGGACCCCCGCGCGAGGCTGGTTGGAGAAGATGGACGCGGATCTAAGGCCGGCCAGCATGGCGGCGGCGAGGCTGACTGGCACATCGCTGCTGAGGGAATTCCTGGAGCACCAGCTGGCTCCGCTTCGTTAGTACCCACTTCCGATGTGGAGTCCCCACCCGGGCCCCGCGGTCTTGGCCGATGAGGATCTGGCTGCGGTTCTCCAGTCTTTGGTCGGGGGCGACGTGGCGAGGTTGGAGGGCGCTCCTACGCCCCTGTTCCTTCGCAAGGACTGGGAGCAGGTAGTGGAGTCCATGCCCGTCTTCAACGGGGACGGGCCTGTGCCCGCGGAAGCCCCCGAGGACCCGGCGGACGTGTCCTCCGGCGACTCCAGTGAAGAGAAGGAAGAAGGGGAGCGGGAAAAAGGGCCTGACTCCGAGGGGACCGTCGGGGACTCGAGGCTCCCCCCCTTGGCGCAGGTCCCGCGCTTTCCGCCTCTCTCTGAGTGATGACGACGAGGATGATGACGAGCAGGGCGGCGGGAGCTTGCTCCCGATCCCGAAGAAGGACCGGGTCGGGCTGATCCCTCGCGGGTCTGCCCCGGCCCCGAGGCGATCCGTGGACGCGCCTCCTGCTCCTGAGCCCCTTGAGGCTGATCCTTGCTACCGGCTCTCGGGCTTCAAGTACGGCCGGAGGCTGCTCGAGGTTGCGAGCGACGACTTGTAAGTGCTTGATTCCTGTCTTATTTCTTGTTCTGTTGCTGAGGCTTGACGTTCGTATCTCCCGGGTAGGCTGGCGCCCGCGGCAAAGAAGTCGAAGGGTGCTCCTGAGGTTCCATCCGTGGCAGCGCCTCAGCCCGCGAAAGAAGGTGACCGTGACGGACGGGCCTCTCCTGCCCGGGCGTCCTCGCGAGGCCTGGCTGAGCCGGCTGGGGCGAGCTCATACCCCACGGCCCAAGCGTCTCCCGAGGTGCCCTTGCCTAATGCCGCCACCACAGCCGTTGGGACGCAGCAGGCTCCACCTCAGGATACTGTGGTTACGCTACCGTCTTCTCCTCCTACTCCACCGACTGCTATTTCCCCGACTCCTCCTACTATTCTGGATCGTGCTGCTGCCAAACTGGACCGTCTGCGGCAAGATCTTCTGGGCGCCGACCCTCGTTTAGTGGCCGGGCACATGGAGCTGCCTTCCGGCTGGATTCGCTCTGATGCTTCGATTTGGGCGGCGCTGGTCCAGGCCTCGATGGCTTGCGACAAGGAGAAGCAGGCCGTCCTTGGGGCGAAGGCTGCTTGCGACGCCGCCTTGGGGGAGGTGGCTAATGTCCGAGGTCACTGCAAGGCACTGGTGAGCGAGCTGCAGGGCCTGCGGGACCAGCTCGCCGAGGAGACCCGCCTTCGCCAAGAGGAGGAGGAAGGCATGAAGGCTCGCGAGGCGGCCATCAAGGACCGGGACGCCAAGCTCAGGAAGCGCCGTGACCGCCTGGGCGCGCTGGAGCAAGAGTTGGAGGCGAGGAAGGTCGAGCTGGACGGCAAGGCATGGGTTCTTGTCGAGGATCGCGTCGCCTTTGCGGAGATGGAGGAGAAGGCTCGCACTTCGCTGAAGACGCTTTATGAGAGCGGCCTGGAGAGCCCGCTGGCCGGCGCCGAGGACGGCCCCGCCAAGCTGCTTCCCTTCGTGCTCATGAAGATGTCACCCTTGGCCTTGGCCCTACGGCTGAGGCCGAGGCGCGTGTCTTGTCTTCTGTAGCGCTGACGCGGGTTCTACCCACATCTATCTTCGCGACCCCAACGTCGACCTCGATAGCCTGCTGGAGCTAGTGAGCGGCGAGCTTGCCGCTGCCGCTGCTGAGGCCGTGAAGGGTCGTGCGGAGGCTTTGCTGGGGAAGTTTCGGGCCTTCAGCACCAAGCCAAAGCGGGGCGCTGCCGGCCCTGCAGCTCCACAAGGCGAATCCGCTCCGTGCAGCTCCACCGCTGGCAAGTGACTCTCGTGGCTCCCGTCCTGCATCTAATTCCTGCACATGTACCATGCCTCAGGGAGGCGTTAAAACTTGCATTTGGTGTTGAGATAACAGTATGGACTGTAATATTTGCTTTTGAATTCCTTGAAATTTGCGCTATTCCTTCCTACTTGCTTATGTTCTACGCCGGCAGAGCCCGGCCCCGCGCATACCTCAGCCGCTGTTAGCCCCGACCGGAAACCAGGACGGGACCAAGGAGTGAGGGGCTACGTGACAAGTTAGGCTCCTTTGTCGCGATGCTCAGGAGTCCCCCTTGGCGCTCTAACAGCAAGTAGGGAGGTGAGATGTGGGGGTGAATCTACCGTTCTACGTCTGCAGAGCCTGGCCCCGCGCATACCTCAACCGATGTTAGCCTTTCGGAACTAAGGAGTGAGGGGCTACGTGAACAGTTAGGCTCCTGAGTCGCGATGCTCAGGAGTCCCCCTTGACGCTCAAACGGCCTTTGTACCTTGGCTCCACTCGGGGAGGGACGTGCGACGAACCAGGCCCCGGGGGCCTGGCTGGGTGGCGCGCTTGGGCGTGACCCAGCGCAGCCCAGTGCCCAGCCCTCTGGCTGCACTCTCGAGGGAGGCATTGCGATGAGGCTAGACACTGAGCTCTGGGATCCCTGAGGTTGATGCGGCCTGGGGGCCACCCTCAGTTGCTTATCACCAGCGCGGAGCATAGCGCTTCCGCATGTGTACGGGCATAGCCGCTCCTCGGCGATGTCGTCGCCAGCCTTGAGCATGGTGCTTCCCAGTGCGTGGGAGGGGCTCCCCTCGAGGAGCCCCCGGCGCGTATAGCCCGCCCGACACGTGGTTGGCACGGTAGGGCCTGACGAGGTGTATCTGGGCACCCGTGAGCCAGCGCGGGACTCACAGGGCCCTACCTCAAGGCGGGTTGCGCCTGGCACTGGGCCTTATCTTGGGGTGTGTTCTTGCAAATTTGGTCATATGTCGAAGCTCTACGTCCTCGTGTCCCGGCCCTCGAGCTGGTCTCAGCCGTCGCTGGTATGCCAGGTCGCGATGTCGTGGACAAGGCCAGAGGGTGAGGGCTGGAGAGCCGGTAGGAGCCCTGAGTCGCGATGCTCAGGTACCCCCCCTTTAACGCACAAGCTTGGTTAGATGTCGGAACTCTACGTCCTCGTGTCCCGGCCCTCGAGCTGGTCTCAGCTGTCGCTGGTATGCCAGGTCGCGATGCCGTGGACAAGGTCAGAGGGTGAGGGCTGGAGAGCCAGTAGGAGCCCTAAGTCGCGATGCTCAGGTACCCCCTGTCGGGGCTCGTATCTCTATGGCCTCGAACACCTATGGGGCACTTGGGGCCCCCTTCTGGTTCGGCAAGGGAGCGGGGGTCGTGCGTAGAGCAGATCGAGGTCGAGCGCGCGCGGGGAGACGGGCGATCTTTTCCCAGCTTCGGGGCTCTCCGGAGAGATAACACCCCTACTGCTGCTTTGTGTTGTTATTTGATCTAGCTCGAGCGTGCGAGCGTATGGTGGTGCTATGGGTGTCGAATGGACCGAACCCCTTCTACGTGCGCATGGGCCTCCCTTTTATAGTCTGAAGGGGGTACCCACAGGTGGCAGCGTAGGAAGAGGGGGTAGAAATGTAAAAGCGCAGGTTGGTGCAACAGTGCACAACAGTGTCCCTACCTAACTCTGACGGCAGGGGACAAGGGCATTAAATGCCCGTCCGGTCGCCCAACAGTGCAGGAGGAGTGACCGTTAAGTGAGCCTCCGGTTGCCACGATGGCGCCTCTGTCAGCTCCGTTTGCCACCTCGCTCCGCATGGTTGCGTAGTGTCTCGCCACGTGCCCTTGGGATGGCCTAGTGACGACGCGTCACTGGGTGTGCTGGAGTTGGGTGGCAGCCTTGCCGCGGCAAGTGCCTTGCCGCAGATCCTCAGCTGTCTTGGCAAGCTTGCCGTCACTGGTCTTGCCGGGGCGCGCGGGGCGTCGCGGCAAGTTTTCTGGTGATGCCCTGGTTAGCCCTCCCGGCAAGCTCCTCTTGCCGGGGCCTTCGTATCCCTGGCTAGTACTTTGTTCTTGAATGGTAGTGCAAAAGAGTGGTGGAGGGCCTTGCCGGGCGGCCGCAAGCCTCGGCCAGTGGGTGCTGCGCCGTGCAGAAGTTCGGGTACTAAGGTACCCCTACTTTAGTACACCGACAGAGCCCCGGCCTGGGCTATACACGGTGCCGGCGTTGTTGGGCCAGGCCCAACTCAGCACGGCACGCTGCGGCTCGGTACGCCAAGAACGGCTCGCGCCCCGCGGCTCTCCCGAATGGCAAGACGCGTCGATTGCGGCGCCGTGGGAGACGTGGGCGGCGCATGCGGTCTTTAAGGCATCCACCCCCGTGACCATGGTGCCGGGCGAGGTCACTTCACCCGTCGCCCCGGCTCCGCTTTTTTTGCCACGCGGCTCCCATCGTGGGCGGTCGTGGGCGGTGAAGGTGGGAGGCCGAGCCGTCACGGGCGGAGATGGCGAGTCGGCCCCGCCCCTCTGCCCTCCTCGCTTTCCGATTGGCTGGGTGGGGCGGTTGAGTCCCCACCTCGCCCTTTAAAAGGGGCGGAAGGGGGGCACAATAGTCTCGCACTTCCTCTTCTCCCTTCGTCTTCAACTTCCGTTTCTCTTCCTCCCATCTGCCATGGAGGGAGGGAATCCTGGTCCTTCAACGGTGGCAGCGAGGGTCGCCTCCAGGCAGCGTGCCTCTCCCTACTCCGCAACCGTGGCGGCGGAGCCGGCCGCGAGGGGAAGAGGGAGGGGGCGAGGCCGCGGACGGGGCCGAGGACGTGGTCGAGGCTCTCGGGGGAGAGGCGGCCGAGGCGATGCGCCTCCCCTGTCTCCGCCGGCGGCTCCGTTCCTCGAGGCGGTCCACACCGGAGACGATCCTCGAGTTCTTCATCAAGCTGCGCCGAGCACCTGCGTCGCCGCCTCCGGCCGCCGGCCCTGTCATGAGCGCGATGGAACCGGATCCGCCCGAGATGATGGAGTTGCGCATGAGGGGCTGCGGGATCAGCGGCACTCGAGTGAGTGTCATATCTCCAGCCCCCGGCGTGATGTACATCGATCGAGGGTGGAAGACGTTCGCCCGTATCCACAGCTTGACGGCGGGGTTTACCCTCCATTTCAAGTTAATGGAGGGCGACCTTCTCGCCGTCAAGGTCTTCGGGGACTCCGGCACCCGGGCGAGATGCTGCGTGGACAGCTCCTCCGATAGCGAAGGTCCTCCTCGGCGAGAGTGACGAGGAGGGGAGCGGCAGCGACGACGACGAGGATGGCGGGTCCGACTAGGCGTCGGACGCTGCCTCAAGCGCCACCGGGCGATCCCATCATCCGGTCGCCGCCTTTCGAACTCCCCGGGCCGTCTCCTTGGGCGGTGGCGAGGGAGGCTGCGGAAGAGGAAGAGGGTGGCGGCAAGGCCGTCAAGTCGAGTACGAGGGCGAGGAGCCTCGGCAGGCCGACGCTCCACCACCCCGTCTTCAAGCTCTTCCTCCGGCGCCTCCGTCTCCGCCAAGCTCCTGGCCGGCCCCCGGGAAGTTCTCTTGGTGTCTTCTGGCGCCCGTAGCTCTCCTAGGCGCCCCTTTTGCCCTTCCCGGCAAGCTTCTCTTGTCGGGGCCTCCTTGACCTACCTCCTGAATAGAGAAAGAGGAGAGGGATTACGGGCATCTTATCTTCCAATTTGTAAGCCCTGGGGCCTTAGTTGTATTTAAAATCTGTAATCCTCTCTATCATGTTTTTCATCCTCCATGGGCTTGTACTAAACTAGGATGTTTTTTAATGAAAAGAGGGGAACGCTTGTCGGACTAGGTCCTTCACTTGATCTCGTGCCTTGTATGCTCTCGTTCTACGCTTCTAGGGGACTTGCCGGAGCGAACACACTTGCTGAGTGGGACATCAGCAGCCAGTGGCGGTGTTGCTTCCGCAAGCAACCTTGCGGGCGATTTGCAGCGACTTGTGTTTGTTGAGCGGACTCGAAACAAACCAAGGGCGCAACTGGCCACGACTCGCTCCTCCGCGCATGGGTTTTACAAGACACGCTTTCGCTCAGGGACGGTCCCGCCTTCCCCGGCCCATAAGAGGATGCATGACGAGGGATGAAAAACTTATCTGACTCCACAGCCACCCGGCGACATTAGCCTGTCGGGGAGGAATCTTAGCCTTCGCAGCCACCGGCAACTCTGGCTCCGCCAAAATCCAGGTGCTGGCGTGCTCTCTTTTGCCCTTATCGCCGACGCCGCGGCCGCCGGGGGCCCTGGTCCGTCGCGAAGGGTCTCTGGTACTTGCAGCCCCCAGTGATGTTGGCTTGCCGGGGCCGGTGCGCTCTTTTGGTTTCTCCTTGTCACTGTAATTACAGCCATGAAAACAGCTGAGACAGTACTGCAATAATTTCATCATCTAATTTTTATGTGCGACTTTGCAAAACGATGCCATGCTTTGCCCTTCGTATGTTTATACTCTACGCTGTTAGGGAACTTGCCGGCACTAACACACTTGCTGAGTACGGGACATCAGCAGCCCGCTGGCGGTGTTGTTTCCGGCAAGAAACCTTCTCGGGTCAGTTGTAGTGCACTTGTATTGTTGAGCGGACTCGGAAACAAAGCAAGGACGCAACTTAACCACGAGTTGGTTCCTCCGCGCACTAGTCTCTCATACGAAGGGCGCCCTATGGCAAGGCTTGCTGTGCTACGCCCCCTGCTTTGTTACATCCTTTGTGCGTTTTTCCGTTACGCTTCTAGGGAACTTGCCAGCGCTAACACACTTGCTGAGTACGGGACATCAGCAGCCCGCTGGCGGTGTTGTTTCCGGCAAGAAACCTTCTCGGGCCAGTTGCAGCTTGTATTGTTGAGCGGACTCGGAAACAAAGCAAGGACGCAACTTAACCACGAGTTGGCTCCTCTGGGCACATGTATTGCGTACAAAGGACGAACGCACGAGGAACATAACATTAAAAAGCATGGAACTAAGGAGTGTTCTGTACAAAAACTCGGATGACTTAGCTTTTCTGTCTCCAACGATCCGTCGAGGCCGTACTTCTTCCCCGATCCTTCCCCCTTGTATGTTCTCGTCCCTACGCTTTCGGGGAACCCACCGGCGCAAACACGCTTGCTGAGCACAGGGCATCAGCGGCTCGCTGGCGATGTTGCCTCCAGTAGGAAGAACTTGTCGGGCTGGTTGCAGCGTGCTTTTATAGTCGAGCGGACTCAAGACGGATCGACGGCGCAACCTAGCCACGATTCGACCCTTCCGCGCCTGGGTTCTTCATACAAGGTATGGATTTTCAGGGAGTACAACTCAAAAGTTCGAAGCTTGGCAACTTTCTTTACCCTACTGGCCGGCGGACTGGCCGGCGGAGCTCGATGGTGCATCCTCGACAGCAGCGCGGCACTCCGGAGAGACAGGCTTGCCGGAGCGAACACCAGAGCCGTTCTTGCCGGGCTTAGTCTTTGGATGGTCTGTCTTCGCCTTCTTGCACTTGCCGGTGGAGCTCGATGGCGCGTCCTCGACGGCAGCGCAGCGCTCCGGGGAGATGCGCTTGCCGGATGAGCACCAGAGCTGTCCTTGCCGGACTCGGTCTTCTTCTTCCCCCGGGGAGCTTCAGCGGCAAGTGGCTCGCGCTCTGCCGCAGCAGCTGCTTCCCGGTAGATCTTGTCGGCGCAGATGAGCGCATCCTTCTTGTCGCCTTGGATAGAAATGACACTCATCGGGCCAGGCATTTTGAGCACATTGTATGCGTGGTGAGAGGCCGCCATGAACTTGGCGAGTGCGGGTCGGCCGAGTATCCCATTGTAGAGTAAGGGGATATCAGCCACGCCGAATGTGACCCTCTCGCCCTGGTTCAGCTCACGCCGAACGTCACCGGCAATGTGATCTTCCCTTAGGCTGGCTCCTTCCCGGATTTATTCCTTGAAAGGTGCCAGTCTCTTCAAGCTCGCTGTCGGGGATCTGGAGCTTCTTGAGTACTGCGGAGGAAATTAAGTTCAGGCCGGCCCCGCCGTCAACCAACATCTTCGTGACCTTGAGGTTGCGGATTGTTGGTGAGACCAGCATCGGCAAGCACCCGACCGCAGTGATGCGATCAGGGTGATCCTCAACGTCGAAGACGATGGGCGTGCTGGACCACTTCAGAGGCCTGCGCGCCTCGACGGAAGGCTCCGCTGCATTCACTTCTCGTACCCACTGTTTGAGTTGGCGGTGCGAGGTGTGCAGGGAGGCGCCGCCGTCGACGCATAACACTTCTGTCGCCTTCTGAAACTCTTGATCCTCAGTCTCATCTTCCTCCATCTCATCATCTTCATCTTCATCCTCGTCCTTGTCGCGGCCACGGGGAGGCCTGTCTCCTTGCCGCGTCTTGGCCTTGCCGCGGTTCCATCCCCGGGCGGGAAGCTTCTTGCCGGATCCTCCGCCACCTTCCTGGGCTATCTCCTTATTGCGGCTCTTGTATTCAGCTTTTTGCAGCTCCGCCATCTGCTCTACTTTTTTGCAGGTTTGGAGGTCATGGCCTTTGGTGCGGTGGATCTTGCAATAACGCTTGCTGGAGCCATCCCGCTTGTCGGCGTCGCTCTGACCTCGCCGAGTCGCCGGTCTTGGCCTTGTCGGAACCGCCTCCGTTGCCGGAGTGCTCAACAGCTAGCACATCCTTAGCTTTCCTCTTCCTATTGTTCCGCCTCCGGTTCTTCCTTGCCGGGGCGGCATCCTCTTGTCGCCGATCCTTCGCTCCGTAACTTCTCCGGGATTTTCCTCCTCCTCGGCCCGTGCACACTTGTCGGCGAGCGTGAGAGCTCGCCGACATCTCGATCTTGATCATCGCCATCTCCTCCTCATCCTGCGTTACGACGTTCGATGAAACGCGCTGATAACCGCGGGGTGGACGTCTCGATGTTGCGTTGCACTGGCTCCCCCTCATACGGACGAGCAAGTGGAGGTCACTCTCCGCCATGAGGCTTGTGGCCACCCGTGAAGGCGCCGACAAAGCGATGACACAGTCCGCCCACGAAGAGATGGAGCCGTCCGGCAAGTGCATGAGCCAAGATCGACGTTGGGCTTGAGTACCATGGGAAGTAGTTGGCGAGATCTTCTCGTCGCGCCCTCCGCAGCCTGCATCGCGATGGTGTAGATGCCGAGGAACTCCGACGGGTGTATCCTGCCGTCGTACTTCTCGCACGCGTCGCTTGAAGTTCTTGGTTTTGGGCCCCATCGACTTGCCGCAGCTCCCGGTGAACGCAGGCAACCTGCCGCGCACTGGCAAGTCGCTGGTTCTCCGGTGCGTCGCTGCGTCGTCCCGGGAGCCCGCGCGCTAGTCGATTGACGCCGCTTCTCTCCGGCGCTTCGATGCGAGTCTGAAGCGTCTTCGTGTTGCCGTTTTGGAGAACGTGGCGCTGATCACGGCGAAGTTCGCGGGTCCGACGACGCGGTGGAGTCGGGCGCTAAGGTTGGTCCGCGAGCTGGTGATCTTAGCCTTTGGGATCGAGGGCGACGGAAGCGGCACCCAGCCGTCTGTCGGTGCCGCCCTGCGCCGGGCGTTTTGCCGGGCCTCGACGCGCTCGTCGCCGGGGCTTATCGCCGCTGGCGGCCGGCGAGGCTGTGTATGGCCATCCTCCGATCGCCGATCTTGTGTGGCGCCGAGGGAAATCCAGAAGCGGTGGCTCGGGCCAGCGCTTTTTCGCTGTCTTTGGCGGCGGCGGCGACGAAGGCGGCGCGAGGAGCGAGATGTGCTCGGACTCCCAACCGATTGGGAGGAGCAACACTCGCCCAGCGATCGCACCTCACTCGCGCGCAAAGATGCGGGCGTGCATGCTGACCTCGGCGCCCCGCGACCCACCAGCTTGGCCTTGCTCCACGCGAGCACGGTGCTAGGAGCACCGGGCGTGGTTGACCTTGTACCTCTTGGGAAGGGCGCGGTGTTCGCACCGTCGCCGACGCTTATGGGCCTTGTTCTTGGATCTGGTGACGACACAAGACCCACCGGCGGCACCCGCCTCCTCCGCCTGGCGTTCACTTCACCGCTGCTTGCTCGGCGGTGGTGGTGGAATTGATGTAGACGGAGCGCCACCCAAGGCTTCTTCTTCGGTGACATGTTGACGATGACACTGACGTAGCGCGCGTGGAGACCGGATCAGATGCTCACGACCTCGACGCCCCCTACCTGGCGCGCCAAAGATGTCGGGGCTCGTATCTCTGTGGCCTCGAACACCTATGGGGCACTTGGGGGCCCCTTCTGGTTCGGGAAGGGAGCGGGGGTCGTGCGCAGAGCAGATCGAGGTCGAGCGCGCGCGGGGAGATGGACGATCTTTTCCCAGCTTCGGGGCTCTCCGGAGAGATAACACCCCTACTGCTGCTTTGTGTTGTTATTTGATCTAGCTCGAGCGTGCGAGCGTATGGTGGTGCTATGGGTGTCAAATGGACCGAACCCCTTCTACGTGCGCATGGGCCTCCCTTTTATAGTCTCAAGGGGTACCCACAGTGGCAGCGAGGGAAGAGGGGGTAGAAATGTAAAAGCGCAGGTTGGTGCAATAAAGGCACAACAAGGTGTCCCTACCTAACTCGGACGGCGGGGGACAAGGGCATTAAATGCCCGTCCGTCGCCCTAACAAAGGCAGGAGGAGGACCGCTAAGTGAGCCTCCGGTTGCCACGATGGCGCCTCTGTCACTCCGCTTGCCACCTCGCCCGCATGGTTGCGTAGTGTCTCGCCACGTGCCCTTGGGATGGCCTGGTGACGACGCGTCACTGGGTGTGCTGGAGTTGGGTGGCAGCCTTGCCGCGACAAGTGCCTTGCCGCAGTCCTTTCATTGTCTTTGGCAAGCTTGCCGCCGCTGGGTCTTTCTTAGGCGCATGGGCGTCGCGACAAGTTTTCTGGTGATGCCCTGGTTAGCCCTCCCGGCAAGCTCCTCTTGCCGGGGCCTTCGTGTCCCTGGCTAGTACTTTGTTCTTGAATGGTAGTGCAAAAGAGTGGTGGAGGGCCTTGCCGGGCGCCTGCAAGCCTCGCTGCTGGGTCTTCAAGGTTGCGCGTGCAGACAAGTTCGGGGTACTAAGGTACCCCCTACTTTAGTACACCGACACCCCCCTTTAACGCGCAAGCTTGGTTAGCTGTCGAAACTCTACGTCCTCAGGTCCCGGCCCTCGAGCTGGTCTCAGCCATCGTTAGTATGCCAGGTCACGATGTCGTGGACAAGGCCATAGGGTGAGGGCTGGAGAGCTGGTAGGAGCCCTGAGTCGTGATGCTCAGGTACCCCCCCTTTAACGCGCAAGCTACCGACATCAAGTAAGAAAAGGTGCCACGGACAGGCACCAAATAGCAAGCATGATGGGTCGAAAGCATGGCCCGAAGATAAATGCAAAAGGGGTACACGCCGCTGGGTCTGACCCGAGCGACTTGGGGATGATGCAGCCCGAGGGGCGCCCCCAACAAAGTAAGCTAAAAACACGAGCAAAAGGGATACACGCTGCAGGGACGGACCCACGCGGCCTGGGAATGACGCAGCCCTGAGGGCGCTCCCAGCTGGAAATCAAACTTGTAAGATGTCACCTGATGATGCTGAAGACGAATGGGTGTTGGAGTAGCAGGTGCAGTGGGCTATGGGAGCCGATCCTCACGAGACCCAAGGCCCAGGGGCCTCGGGAGGCTCCGGAGGCGCTGGTGGCTCCTCGCGGACCATCTCCATCTCCGTCAGGGCTGTGGAACGCCTGGCCTCTTAAGCCTCCAGGATGCCCCTCATGAGGCGCTGGTACGTGGCAGCCGCGTTCGGCAAGCGATAAGGCATGCAAACGTAGCTGTGGGGTGGACCTTCGCAGCGCCCCACTTGCGAGGGCCGAGGCGCCTCGAGAGGCGGGTCGGTTGAGCCCTCGTATGTCGATGCAGACGCGCAGCCCACCATCCTCGCCTGGATGGGGGGGCACAGCGGGTAAGCGGCGGCTGCCTCTCATGACTCTTAACTCCTGTAGGTCTTGAACGGCCTTCCTGACGAACTCCTGAGGGTTTGGCCCTCCTTGCCTTGCTCCTTCTTGAGGGAAACGTGCTTCAAAACACGCCTCCAATTGGTGCCCAAGCGCCTCCGTCGTGACCTTGGCGAGGTCGGCGACCCTCCAGGGGAGAGCCCCCGAGCCCTGCCTGAGGAGGGCGCCGGGCGCGCTTCCCTATGCAATGGAAGGAGGTTCCCCTTGGGCAGGTGCGGGCCCTGAGGGGCCTGCCTCCTGAGGACCGGGCCGGACGATGTCTTCTTCTTGGGGGCGGTCTCGGGAAGCCTCCTGCTTCCGCGATCCGGGTCTTCCAGTGATGCGGCCTCGAAGGCTCGTTCCAGGGAGCACACCGCGTCTTTCTCTTCGCAGTGCACCGTGATGACTCCGCCACTTCTTGGCATCTTGAGGACATTGTAGCCATGGTGGGTTACGACCATGAACTTGGCCAGCGCTGGGTACCCGAGGATGGTGTTGTATGGCAGGCGAATGTGGGTGACGTCGAAGTCGATGAGCTCGGTGCGGTAGTTGTCGCGCGCCCCGAAGGTGACAAGAAGGCGGACCTGCCCAATCAGGACCGTGGAACCGTCGGTGACTCCGGAGAAAGGCTTGGTTGGCTGAAGCTGATTGTAGGGCACTTGGAGATTGTTAAATGTTTCCACGGACGGGACGCTGAGCCCCGCCCGCCATCGATGAGGGTCCCGTGACTAGAACGTTGTCGATGATTGGGGAACAAAGGATGGGGACGACTCGGCCGTGGCGCAAGACTTGAGCTGATCCGCCGAGCTGAACGTGATGGTGCACGCCGACCACCTGAGAGGGTGCGTGGCCTCGAGCTTGGGGAGGACTGCATTTACTTCGCGGGCGAACTGCTTGAAGATGCGTTGAGAGGCTGGGGCTTGAGCTCCGCCCAGGATGCAGGTGATCGCACGCGGCTCCTGGAAGCCCCCAACCCCCTCGTCCTGACGACAGTCCTCATTTCTCCTTGGCTGCGACGGCAGCGGAGGGAGGCCTGCGTTGCCTTGCGAGCAATCCTCGCGAGGCTGATCCCTCCAGGCTCCCTCGTAAGGCGGGTCCTGCCAGCGATCGTCGCGAGGTTGGTCGCGCCACCCTTCGCGAGGGTCGCGGTCTTCCCAGCCTCCTGCATTCCTTCCTCCTCGATCGTAGCCCCGGTCGCTGCAGTCGGGACATCGGCCGACCCTTAATTCACGCACGGCTCGGAGCTCTTGGCATTCATTGGTGTTGTGGGTGTGGAGGTCGTGGTACACGCAGTATTGGCTGCCCTTGGAGGATTCGGGCTGATCTCTGCCCCGCTTGGTGTCTGGTTCTGCCGCTAGCACGGCAGCCCCTAGCGCTTCACATCCTTGGCCTTGTGTTTCTTCTCTTCTGGGTCTGCGGCAGGCAGCTCGAGGAGGGCGAGACGCCCTTCCTCAGCCCTGGTGCACTTGGTCGCCAAGTTGAACAGCTCCAAGGAAGTGCACAGGTCTTGATGCATCGCCAGCTCCTCCTTCATCTTGACGTCGCGCATGCCGTCGGAGAAGGCTGAGATGATGGCCTCCTCGGTCACCTTGGGAATCTTGAGGCGTGCGTTGTTAAAGCGCTAGATGTACTTCTGTAGGGTTTCCCCTGGTTGCTGCTTGATATGGCGCATGTCGCTCACGGTCGGGGGCCGGTCGCGAGTACCCTCGAAGTTGGCGACGAAGCGGGTGCGCATCTCGTCCCAGGAGGAGATCTTGCTCGAGCTGTGTTCAGAGCCAAAGGGCCCCGCCCTGAGCGCCATGGGAAACTAGTTCGCCATGACCTTCTCGTGTCCATTGGCAGCTTCGATGCCCAGCTCGTAGAGCTGGAGGAACTCTACGGGGTCAGCCATACCGTTGTAGCGAAGAGGTAGGTCTGGCTTGAACTTGCCGGGCCACATGACGCTACACAGCTCCGTGGTGAAGGCACGGCAGCCTGCCGTGGCCACGGCAGGCCTTGGGAGACGAAGAGCTTGGTCCTGCGGGTCCCCATGCGCTGCAGCTGGGAGCAGCGCGGGGTCTTGACGTCTTTGGAGCAGAACGTAGTCGCGACGAGCCGTAATGGGGCGCCGGGCAGCTTCTCACGGGCGAGGGACTTCTTGGCAGCTTTGTTTGCTCTTGCTATGCTGGCGCTCGACGGAGCGGGTTCCGCCTGTGGGCCACGCGATTGGGGCCAGGGCGCCTTCTTGAGGGGGAGGCGGCTGAGGCGCCCGAGCTCGTCGCCAGCTGCCAGCAGGCGGGTGAGGTGTAGCGGGACGGACGGTGCAGGAGAGCCCCCTGCGGCACGGACGAGCTCGGCGACGCGGTCGCGCCATTCTTCGTAGACATCGTCGACGGGACGGTAGCACAGGAGCTCGTTTGCCGCGATGAGCGCAGCTCGAGCCTCCATGGGTGCGCGGAACGCGCGAGATGAAGAACCAGCTGGGTTGAGCGATGGGGTAGTAGTGCGGCCGTCTTGCCTCACGGAGGCATACTGGGACGATGCTTGCTGCTCGTTCCCCGCCGAACCGGTGGCGGCGTTGATGGCAGGTGACGGGGAACGACGAGGGCGCCCGCCGACGGGATGCGTCTGGGCGACACGGGAGGCGAGGGCGGCTCGGCGCTCGGCGCGGGCACGACGAGCGTCAGACATGGATGCGATGGTTGGAGAAGAACAGGGCGACGGAAGACGAATTCCGGTGCACCTACCGGCGCGCTAAATGTCGGATTCGGGTTCCGGCAGCACTTTGAGGTTCAACACCGGGTGCGCGGAGATTTCGACCTCTACCTACCTGCTCCTCGCCGACTCGCTAGGATCTAAGCTACGAAAGGAACAACACAAGAGACACAGAGTTTATACTGGTTCATGCCACCATTGCGGTGTAATACCCTACTCCAGTGTGTGGTGTGGTGGATTGCCTCTTGGGCTGATGATGAACAATACAAGGAAGAACGGGCTCGCGAGGGTCTGTTCTTGGCTGGGACGATGAACTGCTAGGTGGAGTTCAGCCGCCCTTCTCACTCTCTCTCTCTCTCTCCCGATTCGGGTGCCTCTACCCTGGGGGTGGCTAGTCCTATTTATAGGCAAATGCCCTGGGCCTCTTCCCAAATATTGAGCGGGAAGGGCGCCAACAATTGGCCATTTTGAAGGGGAACATCGGGTACACTTATCCTGACTAAAGTTGGTCCTCGCCCGTCAAAGGCTCTGGTGGTGACGCCTGCTTGGGCTCCACAATGGCTTCCTCCCTGCCGTTGGGCTGGTCTTGGTCTTGTTGCACCGAAATGGATGCCTTTGCTTGATGCTCTCGCCTACGCTTTCTCCCTTTGCACCAAAGAGGAAAGGAGGACACTGCGCGGGCTGGTGCCCGACTGGCGCCCTTGGTCGTCATGGCTTGCGTCATGGGCAACTCGCGAGGTACCCCGCCTTGATCTCTCTGCCTCCTCGTGAGCCAGCCCGATGAGGCCGTGCCTGAGGAAGCTCCTTGTCGTCCGCCCCACGAGGCTTGGCCCCTCGCGAGGGTCTTGAGCTTGTGTTGATGAAGATGGGCCATGCTAGGCCCCCTTTGAGCCACGCCGCAGGCCGTAGGCAGGCAAGTCTGGGGACCCCCGTTCCCAGAACACCGACAGCTTATGGTCCCGTTGAAGTGGACGCCGGGTTGTTGGGTGGAGGAGTTGACTTCCGTTTATGGAGCATTAACACCACCCCCAATAGATCTACGGGTTACACACCCTTTTTTATGGTTTATGGAGCGGAAGCAGTTCTCCCAAGTGATATTCGCCACGACTCACCCCGAGTGGCAGCTTACGTTGAAGCGGACAATGAAAGAGCACGCCAGGATTCATTGGACCTGTTAGATGAACAACGGGATATTGCGGCAGCTCGCTCGGTGATTTATCAGCAAGACCTGCGGTGTTATCACAGCCGCCGGGTTAAAACCAGGACTTTCCAAGAAGGCGACTAGTTGCTCCAGCTCATCCGAGATCAGACTGACATGCACAAGTTGTCTCCGCCTTGGGAAGGGCCCTTTGTGGTCAGCAAGAATCTGAACAACGGGTCATACTACCTCATCGATGTTCGAGAGCACAAAGACTCATGCAAATCAGAGGAGGAGACTCGCCGGCCGTGGAATATAGCTCATCTTCGGCCTTACTACACCTGAGCCACAGGCTCCTATTATGTATATATTTTAGATGATGTACATATTATGATCAATAAATAAACCGACATCCTTGCTAAAGCTGGGCCTCTGCCGTTTCGTCTTATATGTCTTCTTGGTTACATGGGGGCTTATGCTTGCAAAGCGGAGTTCTAGTTAGCCATATAAAAAAAGCTTGGGAGCTTCCCACCCAAGGGACCAAAGAGAGTTTGTTGCCTTGCACAACTCAAACATAGGTACCCATCGAGCACAAGCTCACAATGTTACTCGGGGGCTCTTTGTGCACAGAAACAAAGAGTTTGAAAAGACCGTTGTAATTGGCTATCAAGCCAGGCTTGGAAGCCAGGTGTATTCACCTAAAACCCCAGGTTAACCTGCCTTCATCAAGTAAGCCACTCCGTCCAGGTAATCCTGGTATGACCCGTCGAACGTTTGACAAGTCAATCTTATACAGACCCTGAACTTGTCAAAGTTAAAACGATGATTGGTTAATGTGAGGTCCATCTTAAAAGGCTTTGTAAAATGGTTTGACTCAGCGGCCTGGCAGCCCATGAAAAGCCTCGAATTTGGGCCTGGCAGCCCTTGAAAGCCTTGACTACAAGTTTTCATTTGCTTTTTCCAAGTTTTTTCTCCTTTGAATTGATTTTGAGATAAACCGGCGTCAATTGACCCGGCCTCACTATAAGTCATCAATATAACCCGGTATTTATTAATCCGGCATGGCTTTCAATTATCAGTTGTTAGTACACAACCAATTTTAAACCGGTGTTTATCACAACCCGGTCTGGCATTGACTATAGGTCGCCAGGAGGATCATCCGGTGTTTATCGTAACCCGGAGTGGCTTCTTATAAACCAGCACGACATGGTGAGAGTTATCAGCACTCAAAGATTTGGGTCATTACCCTTCCTACAAACAGTTGATGAACCAACGATGTGATTCAACATCACAGGTATGATATATTTCATATTTCATTTTACAACCTTGGTTATAAACTCTGGCTTTATATTGGGTATGATAACCCGTCCAGCGGTAAACCGCCATGACAATTTTAAGTATGCAAAAAATAGGATTGCATAACACTATTAAAGATTATAAGCAGACATGGCATATCATGACAGATTGATAGTCTCAGGAAAGTGACTGCACGATGGCATTGCAGAATAAGTGTTTCAAGCTATGCACGATGGCATAGTAGACCAAGTGTTTCAAGCTAGCCTATTACAAGGCGTTTCAAACACCCAAAAGGATAATTTTTTCGAGAAAATGACAGTGCACAAGACGATAAACCGGCTTCCGAGTTATGGTTCTGCTTCATCTTGATGTGAAGATTGCGGATCATCCTGCGCCAGTTCAACCTCCGCCTCCCCATCCACTGGCTGGAAGTCAATGGTTGCCCAGTCAATTCCACACAAAGCTCGAAAGACAGCTTCGTCACTTATAAGATCTGACGGTTCAACATAAGGGGCATAAGTATGCTTACGACTTGGCAGCATTAGATTTTGGGCTTCAAAAATCGATGCAGCAATCTGTCTGTTGTTTGCATCATAGATGGACCGGTGGTAAGATAGATCAGTCTCTTTGGCCAGTTTGCTAGCAAGCAGGCGCATTTCTTTTTTCAAAGCTTTAAGGGCATCCTCGTCAAAATCCGACCCATCTTCTTTTTGACTTGGATAACCATTTCCAATATCCTCCGGATCAAGGTCAGCTATCCAAGCCTTAGCCCGAGTCAGTGCAGATAAAGCGCTAGCCCTTGCAGCAGATCTCTTCATCTCTTCTAGCTGGGCCGGTGTCATGGAGAGCTTGGCCAATGTATCCTTTATTAAAGTTGGTGGCGGTTTATTGTATGAGGTTGTGCAGATGACCCGTTGAGCGCCGGTATACAACTGCTCTATCATAGTATAGGCAGCCTTCAGCTTCTTGTGCATATCTGAACCAAGATGGGCGACACGGCTACCTGCAATGGTTATAATATTATTGTTAAACCGGAGATACCAAGGAAGATTCGGTACGATTCATGATAAGGCTACTTAACAAAGATGGCAGAGGTCATAGCATTGATTTGCTGCTTTAATCCAGTCAGCTCATCTGCCACCAGTTTAAGGGCCGCTTCAGCATCCTCCGTCCGCTTTATCAAAGTGGCCTTTTCAGTTTCCCAGTCTGTTTGCTTTCTTTTGAAGCCATCCTTCAATTGCTCCATGGTTGTCAAAGCGCCCTTCAATTCATCTTTGGCCTCAGATGTTTCGGCTTGCTGGGACTTGATGTTTTCCTGAAGATCGGCGATTTGAGAATCTCCATTCGTCAAGTCATCCTGCAAAGACAGATAATAAGTTGGCAATAATTTTTCAAAGTCCCAAGCACATAACAAGTTATACACTTGGCACTTGGGGGGTAATGCGGATGGATTTTTTGTCATGATATTTTAAGTCCCAAGCATACAACACGTTATATACTTGGCACTTGGGGGCTAATGCATCTCAGATCAATTCAAGGTTATCAGATTATGCTTCATAAATCAGATCATGTTAATGACTGAAAGGAATTATGATAAACCGGATTATCCTAAAGGCATAAACCGGTTTATAGGGGCTACACAAGCAAAATCATGTTCTGTTAGTACAAGTCCCGGTCGCATTCATATTGATGAACCGACCCTTGGAGGCTACTGGAGTTAATGATTGAAGCAGATTCTAAGGGATAAGGACTTATGCAAAGGAATAAATATTTACCTCATATCGCTCTTTCATCAGGTTTACCAAACCGGCTTCATAGTAACGACTTGTATACAGCCGGTTCAAATATCCAGAATGGATGTCTTGAGCATTTAGATGAGCATAGCTTGACAAATCAGTCTTCCACTTGCCTTTGTCCACAACAGCAAATTCTTCTTTGGCACTGTGCTTTGATAAAGCAACAGGGTTGCAGGAGTGGTACGTCCAAAGCCAGTAATCACAACATCATCTGTTGTGCCTTCAGCTATCTTATTTGGGCTCGGCGGTTTATCAGAGGCCTTTGCTGGGCTTTGTGGATCGACAGATGGGCTTGGTGGATTTGTCTCTGGTGGGTCAGCAAAGGTATCCTGGCCCTAAGGTGCCGGGTCATCTAGATCAATTTCAGCATTTTGGTCAACAGCCTCTAAGGCCCTCTCCGGTTCAGTGGCCAGATTATCATCAGTTGGTGTAGTCAGCTTAGCTTTTTTGCTAAGTCTGGCTTTGGCACTGCAAGTAACAAAACAGAGGTTAGTATAATAAACCGGTGCAAGAGAGGAATGCTTACCCATGGATGGTCTTGAGAGGAGGCATCTGGGTAGTCGATGAACCGCCGGAGGAGGATTTGGAAGTACCCTGATAATTCGAGTCAAATGGATTAAGAGGATATCGGAAGTAACCTGCCTTGGGATAAAGTTTATTAGAAGTACAAGAGACCTCTTGACGACGCTTGCAAACCGGGGAATAAGGTAAACCAGAAGAGGTAACCACTTGACCACTGTGCTGGGTTGTGCGGCAAGCTTCTTGCTGCTATGTCTTCAAAGAAAAGTGTGGATCCAAATGAGCAAGAGGGTGTGAACGTTTTACTTTTCGGACTGCTCGACGAAATTTTGGTACTGCCAAAGGATTTGAATCGGAGAATAGAACATTTACCTCTGCTTCACGAGCGTGGCTAGCTTCCGCATCATCCTGATAATAATCATTGTCAATGAGGTGTATGAAAAGAACCAAGAGAATCTAATTCTACCTCTGAGTCCGGATTATCAAGTTCGTCATCATTGGCCACATCAGAGGGTTCGGTGGTCTTCTTTTTCGCAGATTTCTTTATAGCTTTAGTCTTGCTGCGGGGTGCTCTTGCCGGTTTATCCTGGGGCTTGGATGGTTTATCTTGAGACTTCCTCTTCCAGAAAGGATCGTCACCCTGCACAGATGAACAACAAATTATAAACGAACATTTAAAGAAAGGGCGGATTAAAGATAACAATGAGGCAGTTCTTACAGCTGGCGGTTTATTAGAAGTGCAGAAGGGACTGAGCCCTACTTGACTGCAGTCAGCTTCCGGTTCATTCAATATTTTCTACAAACCAATCTGATTGCAGAAGTACCCTGACAAACTATTTTCCGGTTCATGCAAGAAAAACCAATCTAGTAGGCCAAACTAAACTGATAATTTGAAGAGACTTGAAAAGATATCAAATCATGCATATAAGAATTCATAGAATACTCAAATAATATCCATAGATAATCTGATCATAAATCCACATCATCGGATCTCGGCAAACACAATTCAAAAGAATATTACATCGAATATATCTCCAAGAACATCGAGGAGAACATGGTATTGAGAATCAAAGAGAGGGAAGAAGCCATCTAGCTACTAGTTATGGACCTGTAGGTCTATGGTAAACTACTCACGCTTCATCAGAAGGGCAATTGTGTTCATGTAGCAGCCCTTCGTGATCGAATCCCCCTCCGGCAGGACGCCGGAAAAGGTCCCTAGATGGGATCTCACGGGTACAGAAGGTTTCGGCGGTGGAAAATTGTTCTCGTGGCTCCTCCTGATGGTTTTGGGGTATAAGAGTATATAAAGGCGAAAGAATTAGGTCAGGAGAGCTCCGAGGGCCCACGAGGTAGGGGGCGCGCCCTACCCCCCTGGCATGCCCTCCACCCTCGTGGCCACCTCGTTGCGTCTTCAACTTCATCTCCAAGTCTCTTAATTTGCTTCTGGTCCAAGAAAGATCATTGCGAAAGTTTCATTCCATTTGGACTCCATTTGGTATTCCTTTTCTGCGAAACTCTAAAACAGGCAAAAACAGAAACTGACACTAGGCTCTAGGTTAATAGGTTAGTCCCAAAAATAATATAAAATAGCATATAAATGCATATAAAACATCCAAAAATTATAATATAATAGAATGGAACAATCAAAAATTATAGATACATTGGAGACCTATCACAACGCTAGGTGACAAACCTATTGCCGGAGCAGATGCATACATTGTGAATGTTTGGCAAGCTCGATATGATGACTACTTAATAGTTTAGTGTGCCATGATTTACGGCTTAGAACCGGGACCTCAAAAACGTTTTGAACGCCACAGAGCATATGAGATGTTCCAAGAGCTGAAATTGGTATTTCAGACTCATGCCCATGTCGAGAGGTATGTGACCTCTGACAAGTACTTTGCCTACAAGATGGAGGAGAATAGCTCAGCCAGTGAGCATGTGCTCAGAATGTCTGGGTACTACAATCGCTTGAATCAAGTTGGATTTAATCTTCCAGATAAGATAGTGATTGATAGAGTTCTCTAGTCACTATCACCAAGCTACTAGAACTTGATGATGAACTATAATATGCAAGGGATGACGAAAACGATTCCCGAGCTCTTCGCGATGCTAAAATCGGCGAAGGTAGAAATCAAAATATAGCATCAAGTGTTGATGGTTAACAAGACTACTAGTTTCAAGAAAAAAGGCAAAGGGAAAGAAATGGAACTTCAAGAAGAATGGCAAGCAAGTTGCCACTTCCGTGAAGAAGCCCAGAGCTGGACCTAAGCCTGAAATTGACTGCTTCTACTGCAAAGGGAATGGTCACTAGAAGCGGAATTGCCCCGAATACTTGGCGGATTAGAAGAAAGGCAAAGTGAACAAAGGTATATTTGATATACATGTTATTGATGTGTACCTTACGAGTATTCGTAGTAGCCCCTAGGTATTTGATACTAGTTCAGTGGCTAAGATTAGTAACTCGAAACATGAGTTGCAGAATAAACAGAGACTAGTTAAGAGCGAGGTGATGATGTGTGTTGGAAACGATTCCAAGGTTGATACGATCACCATCGCACACTCCCTCTACCTTCAGGATTAGTGTTGAACCTAAATAAATGTTATTTGATGTTTGTGTTGAGCATGAATATGATTGTCATGTTTATTGCAATACGGGTATTCATTTAAGTCAGAGAAATAATTGTTGTTCTGTTCAGATGAATAAAACCTTCTATGGTCATACACCCAATGTAAATGGTTTATTGAATATCGATCGTAGTGATACACATATTCATAATATTGATGCCAAAATACATAGAGTTGATAATGATATGCGACATACTTGTGGCACTGCCGTTTAGGTCATATTGGTGTAAAACACATGAAGAAACTCCATGTAGATGGACTTTTGGAATCACTTGATTATGAATCATTTGATACTTGCGAACCATGCCTCGTGGGCAAGATGACTAAAACTCTGTTCTCTGGATCAATGGAGCGAGCTAATGACTTGTTGGAAATAATACATACCGATGTATGCGGTCCGATGAGTGTTGACGCATGCGGAGGGTATCATTATTTTCTGACCTTCACAGATGCTTTGAGTAGGTATGGGTATACATAATTGATGAAACACAAGTCTGGAACATTTGAAAAGTTCAAAGAATTATAGAGTGAAGTGGAGAATCATCCTAACAAGAAATTTAAGTTTCTATGATCTAATCGTGGAGGTAAATATTTGAGTTACGAATTTGGCATTCATTTAAAACAATGTGGAATTGTTTCACAACTCACGCCACTTGGAACACCACAACATAATGGTGTGCCCAACAATGAGTTTCAGAATTTCTAATAAATCCTAGAGGCCCACTCAGCCCATTTGTGCAAGGCAAGGGGTGCTACTAAAGTTTAGTCCCACATTGCTAGTTTGGTAGGAGTTGGACCTACTTATAAGGGAGGTTGTTTCCCCACATGTATGAGCATGAGAACAACAGAGACATACACGTGCGCTCCTCCTCCGCCGCCTACCTCGTCACGCCACGCCTCGTCATGACGCGCCGCAGGTGCATCCCTTCGGCTGCTGGCTGTTCACTTCGTCTCCCTCTCTTTGTTTCACCTCCCATCACTGCCCATTCCCTCTTGTGCCTATATAAGAGAGGTCGCTCCTCTTTAGAGAGACACATAAAAACTCCACCTTCCTCTCACCTCGAAGTTCCAGACCACTGAGCTACTGTTACAATATTCCCCATCCCGACTTGCGGCGTGCACCACATGTCGGGACAGTAGGCCTTGACCCCACCTCTTTGAGTCATGTACGGGAGAAGGGTGATAAGGTTTTTGGGGAGCACTCTGCGCGACAACTGACTTGTTCATCACGGACACACAAACGCCGATGATGACTTCCCTAATGACGACTTCTTCCCCGACTTAGACCACCTCTTCATCGACATGGCCGACAAGGATGTCAACCCCATCGCCAATGCGTTCTTTCTATTTGAGTTCCTGCCACCGTTTATTGTTCTAGTGTCTGTTCTAGATATGTTCTATTCTAGTTCATATATGCAGATGCTATTTACCTTCTCTCTGTCAGATTGCATGACTTGTTCTATCTATGTTATAATAGTCATATTTTATCTAGTATTTTTGTTAATAAAATCATATGGTAAATTGTGCATATTTCGAACACACAGTGACTCTCATCCCCCTCCCAAGACAACTTTTTGACACCCCCAAGGCCACCCAATGTGTCCGCACTGCCTTGTCGCCCTTGTCTGGTTATTTCTGGTGCCGTACTGCCTACACTGCCATCGGACATGGGTCTCCCATGCCCCCGTGCGTAGTCGTAGGCCTGATTGTCGTGGTTATGGTGGTGAAGGGTTTGATCCACCTTGCAGTTGGGTCTCTGATACCTTCCTGTGTGGTCCTACACTTGGCATATGTTGCCTTATTCTTCAGCCACGATTGCGACCACTGTGGTGAGCTCCATTCCTTCTAATATTATAGCAATTCCAGGCTTTCGTCGATGTATTTTATTAGAATTAGCTACAGCTTACAGAATTCATTAAGGATTTTGTGTCAAGTCGAACTATTTTAATGTTGTTGGAGTATCCACTAGAAAAATGATGAAACTTGTTACCTTTACACATACTTATGTCATGGATAGCTTTGGATAGTATGTGTTCAAGAATAACAACTATTCTCTTCAAACAAATATCCATTTTAGTTACACTGCACACATAAATCTGGTTCTAGATTTGAGATTTCAGGAAGAAGATTTTGGTTCATGACAACCATCGACGGAACCAACATAGTTTGTTGGGTTTTCCGCCACCACCTATTTTTCAATGAAGTCAAAAGAATTAACAATTCTAGTCAAGATACTTAAAAGAAGTCCACAGAGTTAGCAATTTTAGTTGAGAGCCGCCAACTACTAAATTTTAACATGGAACATGTAATAATGTATGTTGAGTTAAGAAAATAAGAAACAAGCAGCTATAACTTTGCGTTGGGTTGTTGTCGGTGTCAAAACCGGCGGATCTCGGGTAGGGGGTCCCGAACTGTGCGTCTAGGCGGATGGTAACAGGAGACGAGGGACACGATGTTTTACCCAGGTTCGGGCCCTCTTGATGGAGGTAAAACCCACGCATCGCTTGATTAATATTGATGATGTGTATTACAAGAGTGGATCTACCACGAGATCAAGGAGGCTAAACCCTAGAAGCTAGCCTATGGTATGATTGTTGTAATGGATGTTGTGTCCTACGGACTAAAGCCCTCCGGTTTATATAGACACCGGAGAGGGCTAGGGTTACACAGAGTCAGTTACAATGGTAGGAGATCTACATATCCGTATTGCCAAGCTTGCCTTCCACGCCAAGGAAAGTCCCATCGGAACACGGGCAAAGTCTTCAATCTTGTATCTTCATAGTCTTGGAGTCCGGCGGACGATGATAGTCCGGCTGTCCGGACACCCCCTAGTCCAGACTCCTCAAGAGCCCTCGAACCTGGCTTCAATGACGATGAGTCCGACGCGCATAATGTTCGGCATTGCAAGGCGGGTTCCTCCTCCGAATAATCCATGGAAGATTGTGAACACCTGGATAGTGTCCGGCTCTGCAAAATAAGTTCCACATTCCACCGTAGAGAGAATAATATGTGCACAAGTTCAATCTGCTGACGTATTTTGCGGCATGACGTCACATCACTACCAAGCTTTTACTTGAATCATTTTTATTATACCACCTCGGTAGCGTTTAGCGGCGGTTTCCTTGGCACGCCTTGTCGAGCAGAGATCGTGTTCCCTTATTCCGGATTCTCATCAATACGGACGTGGGTAACCCAACCGCGCCATTGATGGTGGCGCTTGGGAGATAAGCGAGTTTTACTAGGCCGGTGGGGACGCATAGTCTTCGTCCGCCTATATATAAGGGGATAAGGATCCACCCTTTCACCTACGCCTACTTCCTCCTCTGCTTATCCATCTCCGCGCACTCGAGCTCCAGCGCCCAAGTTCGCACATCTCGCCTCAACCTTCTCCAGTCATGTTCGGAGCGGGAGGCAAGTGGTTGGCCTCCACCATTAAGGAGGAGCACATCGCAAAGCTGCGCGGCGCCGGATACCTCTCCAGCGACATCGCGCACCGGCTGCCCGACAAGGGGCAGCTCATCCCCACCCCAAGCCCCATGAGAGGGTCGTTTTCCTTCCCCACTTCCTCCGCGGACTGGGCTTTCCACTTCACCCCTTTGTCCGGGGGCTCATGTTCTACTACGGCCTGGACTTCCACGATCTGGCGCCGAACTTCATCCTCAACATCTCGGCGTTTATTGTCGTGTGCGAGGCCTTCCTCTGCATCCAGCCCCACTTCGGCTTGTGGCTCAAGACCTTCAATGTCAAGCCAAAGGTAGTGAAGTGCACTCAAGCGGAGTGCGGAGGCGCCATGTTGGGCAAGATGCCCAACGTCCTTTGGTTCGAAGGGGCCATTGTGGAGTCCGTCAAGGGGTGGCAATCGGGGTGGTTCTACATCACCGAGCCGCGCGACCCTACGTGGGCAGCGGCCCCCGAGTTCAGAAATGGTATCCCAGTGCATCTCACCTCCTGGAAAGAGAAGGGCTTGCTATGGGTAGTTCGAAGGAGCTGACGGGACTCCAAGCCTGTATCCAGAAGCTGGTGAACAAGAAGCTCATGCTTGTTAACGTGGTCCAAGTCATGCTCATCCGCCGGATTCTCCCCTGCCAACAACGGGCATTCAACCTGTGGGAGTCCGATCCGGCACAGCACCAGGCGTTCAGCGGGCTCTTCGACACAATGTACGAAGGCGCCTGGAGGGTGCTGTTCAAGGGCACCGAAGCTCCCGCGTCTGCGACTGAAGATCGCGGATTTCACTCGCAGCGTCCAGCTGACGAGGTAAGTGATTCTACCCCTTTACGGGACACTTGTTGTTAATAGTTTGACTCTAAGCGGGTTTAAATCTCCCTTTTCCTTTGACAGGACTGGATGAAGAAGGCCGAGCAGCTCGTCTGCCCGGCTCCCATGCTGAAAAACCCAGAGACGCCTGCCTAGCGGGTTATCGGGTTCCGCACCGCATGTGGTGCCGGAGAAGAAGGCCAAGAAGGTGGCCACGGGTACTCGAAAGAGTTCCTGTTTTCAGGTGTCCGACGACTCCGAGGCGGACTCCTCCCCCGAAGACGAGGAGGAGGAAGAAGACTCTCTCCCAGCGGAGGGAGAGAGGAAGAGGAAGGCTTCCCCAACAGGGGAGGCCGAAAGGTCCAAGAGGGGAAGAACTATTCCCCCGGACAGCTACAACAACGCCAACGTTGGCGGCGAAGAGTGGCCTTCAAGGGCCAGGCCTCCGGCAAGATCGTAAGTATCCGGATTCCTGAATGATTTATAATTTCTTTTCATGTCATATAGCGTCCTTCTAATGCCGCATACTGCCTGCACTCTGGCCGATGATGATCTCCCCGCTTCATCGAGCGGGTCATTGGCTCCGTCGGATGTAGGTTCCATCCTGACTGCCTCCACCCCTCGCGCCGCTGAGGACGCCGAGGTGGGATCTCGGGAAGGGACCCATCAGGAGGAGGCTCCGGAGGCGCCGCAAGGCAGCCTCCCGGACTTTGCACCGGACTCTACGCCGGAACCCGCAGTGGTTCCAGAGTCTGGCAGGCGGCCCCTTCGCAAGAAGGGCAATACCGTGACACCGGTGGCCCCTGTCCAACTGGAGGCGCCGGACAACTTGTTGGAGGTGCTCAAAGGCGCTTCCATCGAGGAAGAACACTGCACTATCATGAGTGCGGTGATTCAGAAGGTTCGGCTCGCCAAGAGCGGGCTGACCGAAGCCTGCAGTAGCCTTCTAACAGGCTTTGACAGTGGCCCCTCATGCTCAGTTCGGTGTTCGGAAAGAAAAGCCGGACTGAGGATCTAAAAAGATATACGCAGGGTTGCTAAAAAGTGTGTCAATATGGGTTTGCAGGCTGCGCAGCTGACCTCTGCCGCACTGACTGCGGAGGTCGGTGCATTGAAGCAGGATCTCGAGCGGTCCAAGCAAGAGCTCGGCCGTGCCAAGAAGCAGCTCGAGGACAAAGAAGGTGAGTAACACCACTTTGAATAGTTACCTTACAGAAAAGGAATTAGGTTGCAATAAAAGAATAACAAGGATAACATGGGTACTGCAGGGGCCACGAACGAGGTGGCAACCCTGAAGGAGGCTGTGTCCGCGGCCGAACGCAATGTGTCTGCGGAACGGGCAGAGCGAGAGAAGCAGGAGGCGCGGGTGGCGGAGGTGCGGCAAGAGCTCCAGGTTCTCATGGAGAAGCATGAGAGTTTGGAGCGCGACTCAAAGACTCGAGAGTCCAAGCTCGCCTCGGCTCTCGAAAGTGCGAAGTCCGCCAAGGCTGAGGCCCGTAAGGCCCTTCAGGAGGTTGAGGATGTGAAGAAAATAGCGGCGGGTAAGGCATTTTTCATGCAAAGCAAGCATGTTAATGTAAACTACCGACACTTACCGAATTCGAGCTCTCGAGGCGTTTGCAGATCTGCCTTGCAAGTGTGTCCGATGTCCGCCGATTCTACCGTGGCGAGGAGGGAGCTCAACAGAGAGGGTCTTCGGTCTCGGCCACGAGGCGGCCATCCAGTGCCCCTAGCGACCGGTGAAGCAGCTGGTCGAGCTCCACAAGGTATCCGAGGAGGCCATGAAGGGCCTCATAGTCCATTGTGGCTGGAGAGGCCATGCACAGGAGCTACCGGCCTCGCGGCGGGTGGGGATGTGTGCCCCTGGGTGGAGGTCACCAAGCGCTCCGCCTGTATTGAAGGTGCTCGTCGGGCCCTTGCTCGTGCAAAGGTGCACTGGGGCAAGTTGGATGCGGAGAGGCTTATCACTGACGCGCCGCCAGCGGGCAAGGAATATCGTACGCCCGAGATGTACTATAAGACTGTCCTGAAGGGTGCCCGTAAGATTGCGGATGAGTGCCCCAAAGATGTAATTATTGAGTAAACTCGCTATGTATTATCCTATGCGCTGAAAACTTTGTTCATATGCGCTAAGAAATGCTTGTTTAATTTAAAATATTACCTTCTGTGCGGCCGTTTATAAAATCTGAGAGATGGCAAGTCGTCGGCTTCAGCCCCCATGCCACTAGTTTGGGGTGTTGGGATAAACTTGAGCACTCTTGTTCCCATTTTGGGTCCATCTAGGAGGCGCCAACACAACGAACAAGGCAACCGGACTTATAATGCTTGAACACTCTCACTTAGCCATAGAATTCTATAATTTTAAATTTCGGCGAAGCCCATAGTATTCGGAAGACCGAATTCGGGGCGCTATCCACGCCTTCGTCGGCCATTATCCGGCTCTTCGCTCGAAGCAGCATAAGTCTTTAGGGACCCGAAAAGACCTCTCGAACAGCGACCTGTCTCTTGCCTTATCATGCCAGCAGTTTTAGCTTTCTCCACTCAGGCGCTCGCCCAGCTCAACCGAGGCGCAATCGCAGTGGTTCTCCCAGTGCTACCTTAGCCGGCGGAACGGAACGTAAGGTACCAAAACATGGGAGCCGGGCAAACCCAACTATTGACCCAAGACATGATTCGGAGCCGATTCATATAATGCTATAAGTTCGGGGTGCCGCACTTGTGAAAGTGTTCGAACTTATCACACCATAATGCGGGGAACATAAGCCCCTGGTGTATTCGGCCGTACCAAAATATATGGGTGCAAGATGTCATTGATGAACATATATCTAAGGTGATTCAGTTATAGGCAGAAAAATGCTGCATTATTTATTTAAGGAATTCTGCTATGAGTGCGGAATGATACAAATAGTGCGGTAAGCAAGGGATTGGACTAATTAAACATGTCCCCCTCCAGGGGTGGGCTGCGGACTGGTTTATATAATCAAATTTAATGCTCGTAACGGAGACCACCTGAGTGTTAAATGCAGCCTTTCTCCCTCCCCGGCTGTTGATCATGAGTTCGTGAGGCGCGCTTGGCCACGGACAGGCCTCCGTGAACGGAGTCCTGTATATAAAAAGAAGGAAAATGAAAAAAGGTGACACACTTGGGAGCCCTTGGTGTGGTCGAGCCGCACTCTGGGTCTATTGTGGTCGTGCCCCTCCCCATATGCCCATGGTATCTCCAGAGCGTAGTGATGTACGCGGAGGGCTTGTCTTGCGATCATGCGAGGGCTGGGGTTAGGGCCGCATTGCTACGCGTGCTCGGAGCGTGCCAGGTGGTCTTGATTGATGTTGCTCCGGGCGCGTTTGGCTGTGTCCGGTCGTTTAACGGCCGGACTCGAAAATTGCCTTAGAAGGCTGCTCTGTACTTCCGCCGTGAGAGCCGCTGTATGTTCTTCCGTTCGGAGGGAGCATTCCGTATTTCCATTGACCGTAATGACTCCACGAGGGCCTGGCATCTTGAGCTTGAGGGATGCATAATGCGGCACCACGTTGAACTTTGCAAACGCGGTTCGTCCGAGCAGAGCGTGATAGCCGCTGCGGAACAGAATTATGTCGAAGATTAACTCCTCGCTCCGGAAATTATCCGGGGATCCGAAGACCACTTCCAGCATGACTGAGCCTGTACATATAGCTTCAACACCTGGTATGACGCCTTTGAAGGTCGTCTTTGTAGGTTTAATCCTTGAGGGGTCTATGCCCATCTTGCGACCGTATATCGATAAAGTAGGTTCAGCACGCCACCGTCCATCTGGACTCTCGTGAGGTGAAATCCATCGACGATTGGGTCTAAAACCAATGCCGCGAATCCGCCATGGCGGATGCTTGTTGATGGTCTCTTCAATCGAAAGTGATCGGACAGGAGGACCATGGATTGAACTTCGGGGCGACTGGCTCCATCGCATATACGTCCCTTAGTGCACGCTTCCGCTCCCTCTTGGGTATATGGGTTGCGTATATCATGTTTACCGTCCGCACTTGTGGGGGAAACCTTCATCCTCTCTTGTTCGGGCGGCCGGTCTCTTCCTCGTCGTCGCTATGCAGCCCCTTGTCATTGTTTTCGGCCATTAACTTGCCTGCCTGCTTGAATACCCAACAATCTCTGTTGGTGTGATTAGTTGACTTTTCGGGGGTGCCATGTATCTGGCATGAGCGGTCGAGTATTCGGTCCAAATTGGACGGACCTGGAGTGGTTCTTTTAAATGGCTTCTTCCGCTGAACGGGTTTAGAGCCTCGGAATCCGGCGTTGACTGCCGTATCCTACTTGTCGTCGCTGTTAACACGGCGTTTATTTTTGCTTCGACACGACCTGCCATTGTGGTCCTTGGTATCCGGACTACCAGAATTTTTACTGAGGTTGTTGCTAGGAGCTAGCTAGCTATCCTCTCCCGCACAGAAGCGGTTCATTAAGGACGTGAGGGCTGCCATGGATTTCGGCTTTTCCTGTCCTAGGTGCCGGGCTAGCCACTCGTCGCGGATGTTATGTTTGAAGGCTGCGAGGGCCTCTGCATCCGGACAGTCGATGATTTGATTTTTCTTTGTTAAGAACCGTGTCCAGAACTGTCTGGCCGATTCGTCTGGCTGCTGAATTATGTGGCTTAGGTCATCGGTGTCTGGTGGTCGCACATATGTGCCCTGGAAGTTGTCGAGGAATGTGGCTGCCAGGTCTTCCCAACACCCAATTGACTCTGCGGGCAAGCTGTTAAGCCAGTGCCGAGCTGGTCCTTTAAGCTTGAGTGGGAGATACTTGATGGCGTGGAGATCGTCGCCGCGGGCCATATGGATGTGAAGGAGATAATCTTTGATCCAAAACGCGGGGTCTGTCGTACCATCGTAGGATTCAATGTTTACGGGTTTAAACCCTTCGGGGATTTGATGATCCATTACTTATTCAGTGAAGCATAGCGGGTGTGCGGCGCCTCTGTATTGAGCAATATCACGACGTAGCTCAAGGAAGCGTTGTCTGCTGTGTTCGGCCCGGCCGGGGTTGTTGTATCCGGCTTGACGGTATTCGTCGTGGGTCGTGGGGCGCCCACGTGATCCATATATAGATCTGGATTGCCTTGCTTTGTCCTCCAATACATCTCGCAAGTCCAGCGCGTTCCCTCTTGGCTTCGTACTTTTGGAGCGATGCCGGGGTACGGTCTTGGTGGAGGGCCTGGATGCCTCTCTGTCACGACCACGGGGTGGTCGGTCGGCCGTATTGTGCACTGGCGATGAAGGTATGTATGCTTCCTCCTCTAATCGGGGGAGCAACTTGCGTTTTGGGTAACTCTTGGAGGGACGTTCGAGTTCATACTCTTCGGCCGCGAGGACCTCGGTCCATCTGTCGGCCAGTAGGTCTTGATCAGCTTGAAGCTGCTGCTGCTTTTTCTTTAGGCTATTTGCCGTGGCGATAAGCCTGCGTTTAAAACACTCTTGTTCGACGGGATCCTTCGGCACGACGAATTCATTGTCGTTGAGGCTTGCCTCGTCTCCGGAGGGAGGTATGTAATTATCATCCTCGACCTCTTAAATCGCCGCCGCTCTCGTGAGGGCTTGCTTCGCATCCTCCCACGCTGAATCTTCTTTGGAGGGGATTGTCTTGCACTTTCGGGGTGTTATTATCTCTGTGCGGAATCTCTCATTCTTCTTTGTGGCGGGATTTAGAGCGGCGCCGATGACGTCGGCGCTTGGGTTGTTTCTTTAAGGAATCTGCCTCGCTGCTTCTTCGCCGTCCCGTCTTTTGGGGTGTCCACCATGTATATGTCATATGGCGAGGTGGACTTCGAAAGGTTCTCGTAGGCACTGGTTCTCGATCGTCTCCGCATCGTCGTCCATACTGTCGATTTCTTCGGAGTCATAGTCTAGCATGTCGGTTAGATCGTCGATAGTGGCTACAAAGTGGGTGGTGGGTGGGGTTTGAATTTCTTCGTCGTCCGCATCCCAACCATCCTGGTCGTAGTCCGGCCAGGGCTCTCCGGATAGCGAGAGATGCTTTAGCGAATTTAGGATGTCGCCAAAGGGTGAGTGTTGGAAGATGTCCGCGGCGGTGAACTCCATGATCGGCGCCCAATCAGATTCGATTGGCAGGGGCGCGGGACGTTCGGAGTCCGGCAGGGAGTCCGGCACCTCGGAGTTGCGAGCTTTGTAAGGGACGAGGTTAGTGTTCGGCTCCATCGTCGTGGAAGTTGCAGCCCCCGAGGCGGTGTCTAGCCACCAGTCCTCGATCTACGCGATCGGCTGCGGACTAAGGGCCGGAGCGGATTCAAGTGCGGCCACCAAGGCACAGTCCGGCGGCAGAGCTAAATCATGCCCATCGTGACAGCGCGGCACGCTCGGCTGCGGCTCGAGTCCGTCAAAGATCAAGTCCCCGCGGATGTCGGCCATGAAGTTTTAGGCTTCCGAACCTGACCTGATGGCCAGGGGCGTAGCTTTCGATCTGCTCCAGATGGCCAAGTGAATTGGCCCGCAGTGCGAAGCCGCCGAATACGAAGATCTGTCCAGGGAGAAAAGTCTCACCCTGGACGGCGTTGTTGTTGATTGGAGGAGCCATCAAGCCTATCGGTGACGACACAGAGGAACTCTCAATGAAAGCACCAATGTCGGTGTCAAAACCGGCGGATCTCGGGTAGGGGGTCCCGAACTGTGCGTCTAGGCGGATGGTAATAGGAGACGAGGGACATGATGTTTTACCCAGGTTTGGGCCCTCTTGATGGAGGTAAAACCCTACGTCCTGCTTGATTAATATTGATGATGTGTATTACAAGAGTGGATCTACCACGAGATCAAGGAGGCTAAACCCTAGAAGCTAGCCTATGGTATGATTGTTGTAATGGATGTTGTGTCCTACGGACTAAAGCCCTCCAGTTTATATAGACACCGGAGAGGGCTAGGGTTACACAGAGTCGGTTACAATGGTAGGAGATCTACATATCCGTATTGACAAGCTTGCCTTCCACGCCAAGGAAAGTCCCATCCGGACACGGGGCGAAGTCTTCAATCTTGTATCTTCATAGTCTTGGAGTCCGGTGGACGATGATAGTCCGGCTGTCCGGACACTCCCTAGTCCAGGACTCCCTCAGCTGTCATTGCTTGAAAAAATATGTACAAGGCATCTAACATGGTTGCATTTTTCCAACTATGTGCAATATTGAGCTACATCACACACACTTTTCTTAAAAAATCATATGGAAGAAATCACATGCGATTTTGATTTTTAAACTGCGTTCAATGGTAGGTTACATCACATTTTCCCTTAAAAAAAGCTATGTGCAAGACATCACACATAGTTATTTTTTTAGAACCGTGTGAGGTGTCAAATACATCACACATCAGTTGTGTTTAAAAAACCATATGTAAGATCTCACACATGGTTGTGTTTTAAAAGATGTGTACACCTCACACTTTTATGTTTCAAAAACCATGTGCAAGGCCTTACATACGATTGTATTTTTATAGCCTTAACGATGTTGGCAACCTCACACACTAGTGATTCTCAATACTTTGATACCATTTCGACATAGCTACTAGGTTTATTTGTATGAGCACAACGCCTTAGGGCATCCCCAATGGCAACCCGCAAATTTTCTCTCGCATCCGTTCACGGACCGGCGGGGACCAGTCTGCAGATAGGGATGCGGGAGGACGCCATTCAACCATAGCCGCATACATTGTGCCTTCTAGGTTTTTTCCAAGTCCGCACGATCAACTAATTGCATGCAAAGGGTACAGCTGTTCAAATAGCTGTATGCAGCACTAGTTCAAATTTTAAAAAGTAGTTACATCCCAACATTGTTATCCCCTTTCACCACCCACTGATGCTCAATCAGATCTTCCTTCAACTTCTCATGAGTTGGTCGATGCCTAATTTGTTGATGCATTTGAATAAACTCGTCAAATGTGGCCGGATTCTGGTCCAGAAGTTGGATAGGATCACCCACGTTCTCAAATTTCAGAGCTGCGGCAGCATTGTGATACGCTCCATCGTATCTACTCTTCCAAACTCTTTTTCCCTTGTTTTGGACTCTAATTTGCATGCTTTGAAAGAAAATAACCTGGACAGGTGTTGTTTTAAGCAGAATTGTCTTGGTGTTATTTTTGTGCAGAAATCAAAGTTTTCAAATGGACCTGAAAATTTACGGAGAATTTTGTGGAATAAAAAAAAATACTAGGGGCGCGCCTACCCCCAAGGCATGCCTCCCAGGCTTGTGGGCCCCATGGACCGCCTTCGACCCTAATTCCAACACTATATATTCCTATTTGTGGAGAAAAAATCAGAGAGAAGGATTCATCGTGTTTTAGGATACGAAGCCACCGCGGCCTCCTGTTCTTCATCGGGAGGGCTGATCTGGAGTCCGTTCGGGGCTCCGGAGACGGGAATCAGTCACTATCGTCATCATCAACCTTCCTCCATCACCAGTTTCATGATGCTCACCGCCAAAAGTGAGTAATTCCATCGTAGGCTTGTTGGACGGTGATGGGTTGGATGAAATTTATCATGTAATCAAGTTAGTTTTATTAGGTTTTGATCCCTAGTATCCACTATGTTCTGAGATTGATGTTGCTATGACTTTGCTGTGCTTTACTCTTATAACTAGGGCCTGAGTGCCATGAGTTCCGGTCTGAACCTATTATGTTTTCATGAATATATGAGTGTTCTTGATACGATCTTGCAAGTTGTATACACCTATTACGAGTTATGATCCGCATACCCCAAGGTGGCAATAATTGGGATTCTTTCTGGTGATTACCATAGTTTGAGGAGTTGATGTATTCACTAAGTGCTAATGCTTTGTTCCAGTTCTCTATTAAAAGGAGGCCTTAATATCCCTTAGTTTCCGTATGGACCCCGCTGCCATGGGAGGGTAGGACAAAAGATGTCATGCGAGTTCTTTTCCATAAGCATGTATGACTATATACGGTATACACGCCTACATTATATTGATGAATTGGAGCTAGTTCTGTGTCGCCCTATGTTATAACTGTTGCATCATGAATGCCCTCCGACATAATTATCCATCGCTGATCCAATGCCTACGAGCTTTTCACATATTGATATTTGCTAAGTTACTTTCGTTGCTACAGCTGTTACAATCACTACAAAACTGCTACTGTTAATTTTGCCATTGTTACCATTACTACCATACTACTTTGCTACTAAATACTTTGCTGTAGATATTAAGTCTTTCAGGTGTGGTTGAATTGACATCTCAACTGCTAATACTCGCAAATATTCTTTGGCTCCCCTTGTGTCGAATCAATCAATTTGTGTTGAATACTCTCCCATAAAAAACTGTTGTGATCCCATATACTTGTGGGTTATCAAGACCTTTTTCTGGCACCGTTGCCAGGGAGCATAACTCTATTTGCTGAGTCACTTGGGATTTATATCTGTTGATCACATGAGGAATCTAAAACATACCAGAACCAAGATTTTTTCCTCTACTACGAGGGGAGGTAAGGAACTGCCATCTAGCTCTACACTTGATTCACCTTCTATTTTGAGTAAGCTTGCGACACTATACCTGCTATTAATCCTGATGTGTCGCAAGTAATTGATGATGCTACTTTTGCTATGAATGATACTTATGATGATGCTAGTACTTTGCTTGATATGACTGTGCCACTAGGAGAATTTCTTGATGAACAACTTGCTAGAGCTAAAGAGAATGAAACTACTGAAACTGATGAAATTATTGAAACTGGAGATTATGATTCTCCTCCTAGATATGAATTGCCTAAGGTACCTGAGGGTTATGTCATGGACGGAGAGGTAGCCAGGGACTTTCTTGCTTGTAAGGATAGAGATGATCTTAAGAAATTATTATGCACATGGAAAGAAAAATCATTGAATGCTAGAATGCAATATGATCCTTAGTTTCCTACTTCAACTTCTTTGTTACTGATAAGGATTATGAATTCTCTGTCGATCCTGAGTTAATTACTTTGGTTGAATCTGATCCTTTCCATGTTTATGAATTTGAAACTGTTGTGGCACATCTTACTAAACTGAGTGATATAGCCACCCTATTTGCTCATGAGGAAAAAAAATTCTCTACTACTATATTCTTAAGTTGTTTCCTTTTTCATTGAAAGATGATGCTAAGACCTGATATAATTCTCTTGCTCCTGGTTGTGTGCGTAGTCCCCAGGATATGATATATTACTTCTCTAAAAAATATTTTCCTGCTTATAAGAAACAAGCTGCTTTACAGGAAATATTTAACATTGTGCAAATTGAAGAAGAGAGTCTCCCACAAGCTTTGGGGAGGTTCTCCAATTACTTAATGCTTTGCCTAATCATCCTCTCAAGAAAAATGAAATACTTGATATCTTTCATAATGACCTAACGGATGCTTCTAGGGACCACCTAGATAGTTGTGCTGGTTGTATTTTCAGGGAATGAACTATTGTACAAGATGAGGAATTATTGAATAATATACTAAGGAATGACAATGATTGGACTCTTCCCGAACCACCTCCTAAGCCAACTCTAAATAAGAGAGGTATTCTATTTCTCAGTCCTGAAGATACGCAAGAGGCAAAGAAATCTATGAAAGAAAAAGGTATTAAAGCTGAAGATGTTAAGAATTTACCACCAATTGAAGAAATACATGGTCTTAATACCCCGACACACGTAGTAGGGGTAAATTCTCTCTATAGATTTGATGAAGGTGATATTCCTTATACTAAATTTGCTAGTCAATGCTTGGACGAATTTGATAACTTTATTGTCAAACAAGAACACTTCAATTCATATGTTAGTAGACAATTGAAACGAAATGCTTATATGCTTGAACACTTGAGTGACTATATGTTTGGAACTGCTAATGATCTCAAGATTGTTAGTAAACTTGCTTCCAAGGTAAAAACTCAAGTAGAACAAGTTCTCAAGGAACAAAATGATTTGCTTAATGAGATGAATAATAAAATGAATGATCATGCTATTAGTGTTATGACTAGAAGTGGTAGAATGACTCAGGAACCTTTGTATCTTGAGGGCCATCCTAAGAGAATTGAGCAAGACTCTCAGAGAATTAATACTGATGCACCTAGTCCATCTAAAAAGAAAAAAATAATGACAGGACTTTGCATGCTTCTAGTGAACCTACTGTAGATACACCTGAGAATCCAAATGATGTTTCTATTTCTGATGCTGAGAAACGATCTAGTGATGAACATGAACCTAGTAATAATGATCCTGATGATTTTCAAGTTGATGGTCAACCTAATAATGATAGTGATGTGGAGATAGAACCTCCTGTTGATCTTGATAACCCACAACCTAAGAATAAAAGATATGATAAGAGAGACTTTATTGCTAGGAAACATGGTAAATAAAGAGAACCATGGGTTCAGAAACCCATGCCATTTCCTGCTAAGACATCCAAGAAAAATGATGATCAAGAATTTGAGCGCTTTGTTGAAATGCTTACGTTTGAATGATATTCTGAAAATGTCTCCTTATGCTAAGTATATGAAAGATATTGTTACAAATAAAAGAAAGATACCAGAAGATGAAATTTCCACCATGCTTGCTAATTACACATTTAAGGATGGAATAGCTAAGAAACTAGGATATCCTGGAATACCAACTATACCATGCTCCATTAAAGGAAACTATGTTAAAACTGCTTTATGTGATCTCAGAGCCGGTGTTAGTGTTTATTCCTTTCTCTTTGTATCGAAGACTTGATTTGAATAAGTTGACACCAACTAAAATCTCTTTGCAAATGGCCAATAAATCAACTGCCATACCCATCGGTGTTTGTGAGGATGTACCTATTCTAGTTGCAAATGCTACTATCTTAACGGATTTTGTTATTCTTGATATACCTGAGGACGACAGTATGTTGACCATCCTTGGTAGACTCTTTTTGAATACTGCAAGGGCTGTTATTGATTACAATAAGGGCAATATCACTTTCCATGTCAATGGTAATGATCATACAGTACACTTTCTGAAGAAACAACCTCAAGTGAATAGTATCAACTCTATTGGAGAAATTCCAACAATTGCTATTGGAGGTTTTAAATTCCCTACTCCAACTATTAAAAAGAAATATGATACTCTTATTGTTGAGGACATTCATATCCCCGTTAAGGTAACCTAGTGTTATTTGAAAATTCTTCGGTTTCATGTCACTCGGAAGAAGTTCGTTAATAAAACGTCATCAACCTTGTTAGTGGATTCCTTTTGATGAGCATGCGATGGATGAATTTAGGAGAAACAACTTTCTGTACCCACTTTTTACTTTTTGTTATTTAGAATAAATAAAGTAGAAATGCTATTATTTTTCTGTTTTCTGAATTATCCATGCAATAAAAAATGACCAGAAAATAGAAGTTCTCCAAATGCCCTGAAAATTTAGTATGATCTTTTATGCATTGTTTATAAAAATTTGGCACTGAACACACCTCGGGGGGGGGGGTGCACCAATGGGCGACAAGCCCATAGGGTGCGCCCACCCCCTAGGCGCGCCTAGCTGGCTTGTGGGTCCCATGTGGGTCCTATCACTTATTCCAGCCACCCATCCACCTTGTAAACCTCCAGAAAAAATCACACCATTGCTCAAACCCGTGTTCTAGCTCATCTTGCTACCACTTTCGATCTCCTTGTTCATAGCTCTATTTACAAAGCTATTTTGGGGGACTGATCATCGGTATGTAACCCCTCCAATGGTTCAATTAGTTTTTGTTCTACTGCTTTATATATTGCAAATTTTTGCTATTGTGGTGACCTTGTTCTTGAGCTTGCATGTCAAATTTATATGGTCCAAGGTAGTTTTGTTGCATGATATAGCATCTAGATACTTGTGGGAGTGGTTGCTATTATTTTGGTTGAGTTTGGTTCACTTTTATTTTGAGTAACTAAAGTTTTTAGAAATTTTCAGAGGAAGAAAATGATGAGGAAAATGTTCCAAGGTGGTTCTTCAAAGAAGAAATGCCCAAGGCTTGCGATACGTGAGCCGGACCTTGAACCACCACGGGAAGCCCCAGTACGACCCTGCGAATGGCCGTTGGATCATTTCATGACTCGTGCAGGTTTCAAGGAAGTATTTGATATATATATGCGCACAACGCCGGCTTGACGGACTTCTTGTCAGATAAGTGCCCCCAACATTACAACCTCACTGATTCTTTTGTACGGAGATTTAAGTACTCGCAACCGCTGAGGAAACGAAGATATTTCATACGGAAAGATGAGGTAGACGAGTATCAGAGGGCGAGGGAAACCACCCACTTTCATGAGGCAGCCCGCCAAGTGCTGGCAGCTGCAATCGAGTACAACCCCAACTATGACTCTGGATATTATCCCGGTCAGCCGTGGCCCTAGACCAACTTAGGCCAAAAGCCTAAGCTTTGGGGAGTGTGTATTTCTCACCGATATTCATTCATGCATCACACATTCATTCCAGTTATCGGTGTTCATACTTTTTCATTGTACTATCCATGTTAGTTTATTTTTCTTGATTTATTCTTGTGTGTTTGAAAATTTTGAGAAAAAACAAAAAAATTCTTGCTTGTTTTTAGCTTTTCTTTCTTGTTTAATTACTTGTAGTATTGAAAGAAAACCCAAAAAGATTTACCATTCTTCTTTTGCTTGTTGGGAGCTTTCCTGTGTAAATAAATTTTCTTGTTTTTGTTTTCTTTTCATTAATTTGCTTTCTTTAGAAAAACAAAAACTCCAAAAATATTTTAGTGTGTTTCTTTGAATTTATTTTCTTTTCTTTGGGTCGAAAGGAGAAGACCACGATGAAAATGTTGAGTGGCTCTCATAGGCATTAATTGATCTAACAAAGATGCCATATTACCTTGTCTTCTCCTTTGAATAAATGTTTGCAGATTCCAGCTTAGTCCAATGCACGTGCACTCTTATTATTATTCACATCATTCGGTCATGCAAGTGAAAGGCAATAAGGACGATATTTGATGAAATGATTGAGATGAAGAAAAGTTGGTATGAACTCGACCTATTTTGTTTTTGTAAATATGATTAGCCCATCATTCCTGATTCAACCCATTATGAATGAAACATGTTTGCAATCAAAATTAGATATTACACTTACTCATGCCATGCTTAATTAGCTAGGAGTGGATAATGGTTAGCCTTGCGTGCCAACATGCATTTAAAATGGTTATGATGTAGTATGATAGGATGGTATCCTCTTCTGAATGATTGAAGTGGCTTGACTTGGCACATGTTCACGCATGTAGTTGAATCAAAGACAACATAGCCTCCACGATATTTTTGTTCATGGTGATTTATATCCTACTCATGCTTGCACTCAATGTTGATTAACCTCAATGCATGTTTATGACCGTTGTCGCTCTCTAGTTGGTCGTTTCTCAATCTATTTGCTAGCCTTCACTTGTACTAAGCGGGGATACTGCTTATGCATCCACTTCCTTAAACACAAAGGTGTTACATATGAGTCCACCATACCCACCTTATGTGGTATTTACCTGCCGTTCTAAGTTAATTTCCATGTGCCAAACTCTAAACCTTCACATGATAATCTATTTTGTATGCCCAAATAGCACATGTAGCAACTGGGGGCTGTCAGTATCTTCCATGCTAGGCTGGTTATTCTCACGATGAGTGTTTATTCACTTGTCATTCATGAGAGAGTGGCTGGTAATTGCGATGCCCATTTCTATGATCAAAATCAAAATCAAAATACAATAATGAAACCAAACTCCCCAGGACTATTGTTGGTATGGACGGTACCTGTGGATTCATCTAGCCGTGGAGTGTGTTTGTTGGTGGAGGGGGGGTAAAAACTCACCATTCTATTTGGGAACCACCTATAATGTATCTAGCATGGAATATAGCAAGATCTCTTGGTTGTTATGTTGACAATGAAAGCCTACCACTCAAAATTATATTCATCTCTATTTTAAAAGCTTCAATCTCTGGCACCTCTGCAAATCCCTACTTCCCTCTATGAAAGGCCTGTCTATTTACTTTTATTGTTGAGTCATCATCTTATTATTAAAGCACTAGCTAGAGAGCACTTCTGTCATTTATACGCCTTGTTTTTATTCAGTACTAAGTATGACTGTGATTGGATCTCTTTTGCCATGAGTTACAATGTCCAGTCAGTCCTTGATCTTCAGGGGTGCTCTGCATTTATGTTTTGCGGTCTCAGAAAGGGCTGGCGAGATACCATTATGTCATATTATATCATGATTGTTTTGAAAAAGTGTTGTTATCCGAGATATCTTATTATTGCTCGCTAGTTGATTATGCCATTGATATGAGTACATATGAGACCTTAGTGTTATTGTGAATATGGTTAGTTCATAATATTTGCTGAAAACCTGAACATTGGCTAGACATATTTGCAACAACAAGATCAAACAAAGATTGTAAAAGTTTTTCTTTGTCACTTTCAGTTTGTCAACTGAATTGCTTGAGGCCAAGCATTGGGTTAAGCTTGGGGGAGTTGATACGTCTCCATCGTATCTACTTTCCAAACTCCTTTGCCCTTGTTTTGGACTCTAATCTGCATCATTTGAATGAATCTAACCCAGACTGATGTTGTTTTCAGCAGAATTTCTTTGGTGCTATTTTGTGTAGAAATCAAAGTTCTCGGATTGACCTGAAATTTACGGAGAATTTTTGTGGAATATATAAAAATACTGGCGGAAAAAGAAACTAGAGGGGCCCACCCAGAGGACACAAGCCATGGGGGCGCGCCTCCCAGGCTTGTGGACCCCCTGGACCGCCTCCGACCCTAATTCGAGTGCTATATATTCCTTTTCGTGGAGAGAAAAATCAGAGAGAAGGATTCATCGCGTTTTAGGATACGGAGCCGCCGCCGCCTCCTGTTCTTCATCGGGAGGGCTGATCTGGAGTCAGTTTGGGCCTCTAGAGAGGGGAATCTGTTGCCATCATCATCATCAACCTTCCTGCATCACCAATTTCATGATGCTCACCGCTGGGATTGAGTAATTCCATCGTAGGCTTGCTAGATAGTGATGGGTTGGATGAGATTTATCATGTAATCGAGTTAGTTTTGTTAGGTGTTTGATCCCTAGTATCCACTATGTTCTGAGATTGATGTTTCTATGAATTTGCTATACTTATTTCTTGTCACTAGGGACTGAGTGATCTTTATCTGATCTTGCAAGTTGTAGACACCTATTACCAGTTATGATCCGCATACCCCAAGGTGACAATAATTGGGATTCTTTCTGGTGATTACTGTAGTTTGAGGAGTTCATGTAGTCACTAAGTGCTAATGCTTCGGTCCGATTCTCTATTAAAAGGAGGCCTTAATATCCCTTATTTTCCTTATGGACCCCGCTGCCACGGGAGGTAGGACAAAAGATGTCTTGCAAGTTCTTTTCCATAAGCACATATGACTGCAGATGCCTACATTATATTGATGAATTGGAGCTAGTCCGGTGTCACCCTAGGTTATAATTGTTGCATGATGAATGCCATCCGACATAATTATCCATCGCTGATCCAATGCCTATGAGCTTTTCACATATTGATCTTTGCTAAGTCACTTTCGTTGCTACTGTTGTTACAATCACTACAAAATTGCTACTATTTCTTTTGCCACTATTACCGTTACTATCATACTACTTTGCTATTAAATACTTTGCTGCAGATATTAAGTCTTTCAGGTGTGGTTGAATTGACAACTCAACTGCTAATACTCGCAAATATTCTTTGGCTCCCCTTGTGTCGAATCAATAAATTTGGGTTGAGTACTCTACCCTCCTGTTGCGATCCCCTATACTTGTGGGTTATCACATCGTCACCCTCATCCTTGATGATCATTTGTGCATGATCACATAATATGTCATCACATCCCACAAGGTTTCCGGATCCCATTATTTAGCGGGTTCACGAACAACTGCAAAACGGGCCTGAAGAACTCCAAATGCCCTCTTGACATCCTTTATAGCTGCTTCTTGTCTTTGGGCAAAGTGAGCCTTTTTCTGGCAACTGGGTTTGAGATGGTGCTGACAAAGGTAGCCCATGAAGGATAGATACGGTGAACCAGATAGAAACCCATGTTGTACTATTGTCCATTGGTAGTATAGTGGCAAGGAGGAGCTTATCCTCCAGTCAGCCTTGCAAACAGCGGTGATCATTGTAGCACATTCATGTCATTGTGAGACACCGGCATGCCAAAGAAAGAGTGCCAAATCCAATGATCCTGTGATGCAACTGCTTCATGAATGATGGTGGGCTTCTTAACATTGACCCTGATATTGTGTTGTAAAGCCTTCGGGCAGGTATTCCATTTCCAATGCATGCAGTCAAGAGATCCAAGCAATCTAGCCACCCTCTTGCTTCTGAGATTGCCAGGAGCCTCTCGGTGTCTGCCAGAGTTGGTTCTCTCAAATACTGAGGCCTGAACACCTCGACCACGGCAGTTGCAAACCTGACCATGGCACCTCTGCATGTTCTCTCATACATCCGTAGGTAGTCATCTCACCGATCAGCGGCCGTACCATATGCAAGTATCCGGAGTGCGGTCATGCATTTTTGGTAACTAGAGAAGCCAGTCGTTCCCACGATGTTCTTCTTCAGGATAAAGTCGTCATCATAGGACCGGCGCCATGTTACAAATGATCGAAGACAGTCTTGCGTATCCGGAAACGCCAACAAAAATGGTCAAAGATTAATGCATCGGGGGCAAAGTAGTCGGCCATCAGTGTCAAATGCCCTATTGTGGTTGAGCAATCGTAGAACCTTGATTCAAGCCCTTGAAATTGAGAACCTGCTCCTCCGCACACTCATGTCTTCAAGGATCGCCTACAGCATCACCATCTCATCGGAGTACTCCACTTCGTCCGACGAGCCGTTAGACAACTCAATATACTTCTCACATATGTACTCCAAATCAGAAACCATTTCTAGAAAGAAGAAGGGACAACTGTTTTCAGCTTCAGCGGTTCATCAAACAGTTGTTAGGCATGGTGTTAATAGCAGTAGTGATGGTACCCAGTGGGGCAGTCGGAGGACAGGGTTGAAAGGAGACATAGGAGAAGCGGGATGGAGGCCTGTTGGAGCGCCTGAGGTGATGGAGACACAGATTTTTGGCAGGGCTGTGGCGTGGTGGCATGGGTGGCGGAGTGACGGCGATGGCAAGAGAGAAATAAGGAAGGCAAGAGAATGGGGAGGATGGAGTCTCAGGGTCTGGAAAGATTTTGGGTGGGCCCGGGGTGTCGGATTCCTAGGTTTCGTGTGTCCAGACTCCCGCAAAGCTCCCCCATTTTTGTCTCCATTTTGTGATGAAAACCGCAGGACTGCCCCAGGATCGCTACAGGACCGCATTGGATAGCTCCTGCGGTCCGGACGGATGCGGGCGGTTTGCGGGTCCGTCTTAGAGTTGCCCCTAATCGAATATATTTTCCGAAAAGAATATCCTCTCTCGACACTAGTAGAAAATAGGGCTTTGGTTCTAGCCGGATCGGAGCAATAGTCCCGGTCGTGTTACGGATCAGGACTAATGTGAGCATTAGTCCCGGTTCAAGCGGCTAGGACGTCGGACGGGGCTCGACATGCATCAGTCCCGGTTTGAATGGGACCTTTAGTCCCGGTTGGAGACACCAACCAGGACTAAAGGGGTTGCACTAGGAGCGATATCCTTTAGTCCCGGTTGATGTCTCCAATTGGGACTAAAGTTCTATCTTCAGTCTCGGTTTTAGACACCAACCGGGATTACAAATTTGCCTATATATATATCCTCGCTGCTGCCCGCCCTCTCCTATGTTTTTTCCTGATAGAAGGTGGGAGGTGTTTGCTACTTTGTTCCCTCTTCCTGCACATGAGGTGTTCGATGAAATGCCTGAGAGCATGATGCCAATTGAGTTCACACAAAACAAACATGACATGAGGTGCCCAAGCCACACTTAAGCTTTCTCCTCTTTCTTCTCTTTTGTTCTTCCTCCAAGCCCATCCCCGTCCCCGTCCTCACCGCCGTCGATTGCCCGCGCCGATCTCGTCGCCAACACCTCCATCATGAGCCTCCTGTTCTTATCTTTTTTTAAAAGAAAAAATTCTTAATTGTATGATTTAGATAGCTACTTGTATAATTTTCTTACTTGTATTACTGTTTGTTATTATATAGTGCCATGATTTTAATATCCGCCCCTGTCGGCTCTAGTCCCGTCTATGATTCGGATGTGGTATATTATCTTTTATAATTATTGGTTTCATTTATTGTTTATGACAATTACGCCGACCAACTTGACACAGATGTTTTTATCTAGGAGGTATGTGAACCGGAAATTCCAACCGACCCTCTGTCGAGAGGTTACATTTAGTTGCAAAAGAAAATAATTATTTGATATAAATATTGAAAAGACTTGAAGAAGAGAAGATGAAATTAGAGTTCCATGTTGCTGATGTCGTCGATCTACACAAGATCCAGATGGATGCAATGTGCTTGAAGATTAGAAAGATTAGAAAATATGCCATTGCTAAAGAGGCTTGGTATCATTGTGTTGTTGGATGAAATGTTACCTTAGTTGCGATTTTGATCGCATTTGTTGTTGCATTTAAATGTTTTACATAGTTGTATGTTAGTTTCAATGTATGTTTTAGTTAGATGCTCTAGATAGTTGTATGTTGTTTTATGAGAACTATGTATGAAGTTTATGTATTTATTTTTGCAGTAATAACATTTGATCACTATAGTACTTTGGTTTTAATTTGATGATGAACCTGTATTAATTTGGTCATTTCTTTATACATGATATTTTGTAATGGTTTTTGATATGCTCAATTATATATTGTAGATGAACCGACAATGACGGTGACTTACGCACTTCCAGGTACATCACGGGCCTCCATAATTTTATCCGTGTGGCTAAGTCAAATAGTCTGAATCGTTTTATGTATTGTCCATGTGTCGTCTGTGAGCATACAAAGGATTACTCTTCCTCGAAAATCTTTCACACCCAGCTTCTTAAGAGGGGTTTCATGCCCCACTATAATTGTTGGACAAAGCATGGAGAAATATGGGTTATGATGGAAGACAATGAAGAAGAAGGGGATGATGACAACTATCCTATGTTCCCTGAATACGGCGATATTGCAACGGGGGAAGCTGAAGATCAGGAGGCACAAGATGTGCCCGCTGATGATCTTCGACGGGTCATTGTTGATGCACAGAGAGAATGCAAAAGTGAAAAAAGAAAAGTTGAATTTCGATCGCATGTTAGAGGATCACAAAAAACAGTTATACCCAAATTGCGAAGATGGAAACACAAAGCTCGATACCACACTGGAATTGCTGCAATGGAAGGCAGAGAATGGTTTATCTGACAAGGGATTTGAGAAGTTACTGAAAATAATGAAGAAGAAGCTTTCAAAGGATAATGAATTGCCTGACAGTACATACGAAGCAAAGAACGTTCTCTTCCCTCTACGATTAGAGGTGCAGAAGATACATGCATGCCCTAATAACTGCATCCTCTACCACGTTGAGGAGTATGAGTATTTGAATGCATGCCCTGTATGCGGTGCATTATGGTATAAGATCAGATGAGATGACCATGGTGATGTTGAGGGCGAGCGCCCGAGGAAGAGGGTTCCTGCCAAGGTTATGTGGTATACTCCTATAATACCACGGTTGAAATGACAGTTTAGAAATAAAGAGCATGCCAAGTTGTTGCGATGGCACAAAGAATACCGTAAGAATGACGGGATGTTGAGAATACCCGCTGATGGGTCGCAGTGGAGAAAAACGAGAGGAAGTGGCCGGAGTTTGCAAGATGATGCAAGGAACTTATGGTTTGGTATAAGTGCAGATGGCATTAATCCTTTTGGAGAGCAGAGCAGCAATCATAGCACCTGGCCCATGAATGTATGTATCTATAACCTTCCTCCTTGGTTGTGCATGAAGCGGAAGTTCATTATGATGGCAGTGCTCACTCAAGGCCCTAAGCAACCCAGCAATGACATTGATGTATAGCTAAGGCCGTTAGTTGAAGAACTTCTACAGTTGTGGGATATAAAAGGATTACATGTGTGGGATGAGCACAAACAGTAGGAATTTGTCCTACGAGCATTGCTATTTGTAGCCACCAATGATGGGTCTGCTCTTAGTAACCTTTTAGGACAGACAAACAACAGATACGATGCATGCACGCACTATTTAGAGGAGACTGGAAGTATATATTTGGACAAATGTAAGAAGAATGTGTACAGGGACATCGTCAATTTATACTGATCATGCATGCCTTAAGAAAGAAATAAAAGCATTTCAAAGGTGAGGCAGATCACATGAATAAGCATGTCCACCGTACCGGTGATGATATATTTGATATCGTCAAGTATTTCAAAGTAATCTTTGGAAAGGGTCCTGGAAGATAATCTGTTCCAAAAGACGCTGACGGACACATACCCATGTGGAAGAAGAAATCTATATTTTGGGAGCTGCCCTATTGGAAAGTCCTAGAGGTCCACTCTGCAACGGACGTGATGCACGCGATGAAGAATCTTTGTGTGAACTTGGTTGGCTTCTCGGATGTGTATGGGAAGACAAAAGATACACCAGAGGCACAGGAGGACCAACAACGTATGAACGAAAACAACAACATGCATCCAAACTGACAACCCACAATTATAGGGGATCAATTGTAGCCTCTTTCGATAAGTAAGAGTGTCGAAACCAACGAGGAGCTAAAGTTAGAACAAATATTCCCTCAAGTTCTATCGACCACCGATACAACTCTACACACGCTTAACGTTCGCTTTACCTAAAACAAGTATGAAACTAGAAGGACTTTGTAGGTGTTGTTGGATAGGTTTGCAAGGTAATAACGAGCACGTAAATATAAACTAGGGGCTGTTTAGATAAAGAAGCAATAAATTAAATATAGCGAGTGTGGAAAAGTGGTGGTAGGAGTTGTGAAATTGTGCCTAAGCAATTGACTACTTTACTAGACCGATAGCAAGTTTCTCTTCTTGGATCATATGCACATATGATTGGAACTCTAGCAAGCATCCGCAACTACTAAAGATCATTAAGGTAAAACCCAACCATAGCATTAAAGTATCAACTCCTCTTTATTCCCATACGCCATGACAAACTTATCCGTGTTTGTGTTTCAGTCACTCACGCAATGCAGGCAATAAGCAAACCATGAACATATTGCAACACCCTATAGCAGGGATCCCTCACGCTTGCGCGACATAGAGAGCACCATAGGACAGGAACATAACCACAAGCAAATTAAACCAATCACAGCAATTCACCAATTACCGATAGGACAACGAAAATCTATTCACACATCATAGGATGGCAACACATCATTGAATAATGATATGAAGCATAAAGCACCATGTTCAAGTAAAGGGTACAGCGGGTTGCGGGAGAGTGGACCGCCGAATATATATGGGGGAAGGTGATGGAGATGTTGGTGAAGATGATGGAGGTGTTTGTGTAGATCGCGGTGATGACGATGGCCCCGGCGGCGTTCCGGCGCAACCGGAAGCGAGGGGGGAGAGCCCCCCTTCTTCTTCTTATTCTTCTTCCTTGAACTTCTCCCTAGATGGGAGAAGGGTTTCCCCTCTAGTCCATGGTCTCCATGGCATGGGAGGGGCGAGAGCCCCTCCGAGATTGGATCTGTGTCTCTGTCTCTCTCTGTTTCTGTGTTCTCTGATTCTGCCCTTTCACCATTTCTTATATATCCGGAGATCCGTAACTCCGATTGGATTGAAACCTTCGCCACGATTTTCCCCCGAAAATTAGCTTTCTTGCGGCAAAAGAAGAGCAGCAACTGCCTTATGGGGTGATGAAGCCATGTACCCAGGGTAGCGTCATGGACCTGTCCAAGGTACCCTCCCCAAGGACATCTTTAGAAGAAACTGCCTTTCAGTCGACCTGGAAGGATTCCACTCGACGGACTCGAAGACACTCGACCATGAAGACTCACTCGACCACCAGGAGATCTAGGGTCATTTTGCACCCAAACGGTATGTTATTAACTAGTCTTTATGGCCATGATAGTACTTTATGTAGGGCGTTACCAGTAACGCCAAGCCTTTATGTACATTGAACCCTCCGCTACGTGGGCTGGCTGGGGTCCTGGCGCACTCTATATAAGCCACCCCCCTCCACAGGCAGAAGGGTTCACACCCCTGTAACTCATACGCATATAATCCAGTCGACCGCCTCTGGGCTCCGAGACGTAGGGCTGTTACTTCCTCCGAGAAGGGCCTGAACTCATAAATCCCTTGCGTATACAACTACTCCATAGCTAGGATCTTGCCTCTCCATTCCTACCCCCTATTCTACTGTCAGGCTTAGAACCACGACAGTTGGTGCCCACCGTGGGGCAGGTGTCTTAGCGACTTATCGGAGAAGTTGCAATTGTTCCGATCGCCTTCACCATGGTTTCTGGCGGAGTTTTGGTTGAGGGCCGCGAAATCCATCTCGGCGCGCTCACGTTCATCGCCGATGACTCCGCTTGGCTCTAGGAGGCTCCACTTGACATCGACGCGCTTCCAATCCGCGGGGCGACACACTTTCACACATGTGTCCGCGGCGTCCTGCTGCGGCAACCGTCGGCCCCGTATCGGTCGACCCCTGCGTCGTCTTCCCTCCCTGTCTCCCACCAGTGCAAGCGCTCCGGTCGGTCGAGGCTTCAGTGGTGGGTGAGACATACAGCGGCCCGCCAGTCGGCCACCCCCCAAGTCGCGGCTATCGAGCCCAATAAATCTCTCTACGGCCTGTTCGATCTGTCGACTGGCTCCAAAGGGACTGCATCCGAGTGCGACGGCAGTGATCCAGCGGCGGAGGTCCTGATGGTCAATGGACCGCGTAGTCCTCCCGGCTTCCCCCGCACCGACGGAGGGGACGGCGGAGGCGACCCACCGTAGGTCCACAAGGAGTATCAACCCGAGCCACTCACTTCGCTGCAAAGGGAAGATCTTCGCCGCCGGAACATGGATGCTCTGCATACTCCTATCATAGGAGAAACCCCCGAGGCTCGTGCCTTAGAGGACGCACGTTTGGCCAACTTGTCTGAGCGCACTCGACTGGAGAACCTCCAGCGAGCACTCGACGAGCGCGCACGGCAACGGGTTCCAGAGTCCAGTCGACGTCAACTCTTTCCACCACCGACTCAGGTATATCGAATTCCCATTCAGAATCTAGCAGCTGCAGCCCGTATAGCAGAGTCGATTCAGCCCTCTCAGTCAGAGGCTGGTAGAGGCTTGATGCAGATTAGAGATTTACTCTGGGGAGCGGGAGATCAAAATTCAGCAGTATCACAGTCGCGTAATAGGATTCACAGTCAATCCGTCGCTGTGAATACAGTTCAGTCGGCCCATAGCCCAAGATCGCCCCTGCGGCGTGAGGGATGTGGAGGTCGGCACTATCAGTATGATGACCGATTTGATTACGATGATTGGCGTCGAGTGCCACTCCTACCCCAAGGGGTGGGTCGTACGCCCCTCGACAGCAAGATGACATATGCCAGCACAGTGTTGGGCGAAGGGTTCCAGTCGACCCCAGAGAACCAGGCTTTGACGCGAGATCCATTATCGTGCAAGGTCAGGTCGACCAGAACAGAGATCACCGAGAAGGCCATGACAGCGATGTGCCCACCAACAGCCGAGTTCATGTCTCAGGACCAGAGTGTTTTAGCAGAGCCATCAGAGCCGCGGTGATTCCTCCCAACTTCAGGTTGGCGACTGGAGTCAATAAGTTCACTGGTGAGTCCAAACCCGACACTTGGCTTGAGGACTACCGAGTGGCTGTTAAGATTGGCGGCGGCAATGATGAGGTGGCCATGAAACACCTACCTCTCATGTTGGAGGGCTCGGCCAGAGCATGGCTGAATCAGTTGGCACCTAGCAGCATTTCCACTTGGGAAGATCTTGCCCAAGTGTTTTTCAGGACATTTGAAGGGACTTGCAAGCGACCAGCAGGGTTGACGGAGCTGCAGGTTTGTGTGCAAAAGTCGAATGAGACCCTGAGGGATTACATCCAGAGCTGGATCACATTGCATCACACGGTGGAGAATGTATCTAATCACCAAGCAGTCTGTGCCTTCAAGGAAGGCGTTAAGAATAGGGAGTTAAGTTTGAAGTTCGGTCGGACCGGAGACATGACTCTGAGTCGAATGATGGAGATTGCCACCAAATATGCCAATGGTGAAGAAGAGGATCGGCTCCGGAGTGGTAAGTACAAGCCGACTGCCCATGAAACCGGAGGAGGGAACTCCAGTCGGAAGCAGAAGCGGAAAGCCGAGCCAGCTGCTCCCGGAGAAGCCTTGGCCGTGACTCAGGGCAAGTTCAAAGGGAAGCCCAAAGGATCTTGGAACCCCAAGAAGGTGAAGGACAAGGAAGGAAACGACGTGATGGATTTGCCATGCCAAATCCACACAAAGAAAGACGAAGAGGGCAACTTCATCTACCCGAAACATACCACTCGCCAGTGCCGACTCTTAATCCAGCAGTTTCAGGGGAAACAGCCCAAGGATAAGGAGAAGGAGTCGGACAAGGTTGAGGACAAAGAGGACAGTGATGGAGGATACCCCCATGTCAATTCCACCTTGATGATTTTTGCTGATGTTGAGAGCAAAAGTCGATTGAAAGTTATCAACCGTGAGGTGAATATGGTTGCTCCGGCGACACCTAGTTATCTGAAATGGTCTCAGACCGCCATCACCTTCGACCAGTCTGATCATCCGACACACATAGCCACCCCTGGGAGGCAAGCTTTGGTGGTCGACCCGGTCGTCGAAGGCACTCGACTGACTAAGGTTCTGATGGATGGTGGCAGCGGGATGAATATATTGTATGCAGAGACGCTTGAGGGAGTCCTGGACTAGGGGGTGTCCGGATAGCTGAACTATCATCATTGGCTGGACTCCAAGACTATGAAGATACAAGATTGAAGACTCCGTCCCGTGTCCGAATGGGACTTTCCTTGGCGTGGAAGGCAAGCTTGGCAATACGGATATGTAGATCTCCTACCATTGTAACCGACTCTGTGTAACCCTGGCCCTCTCCGGTGTCTATATAAACCGAAGGGTTTTAGTCCGTAGGACGAACAACAATCATACCATAGGCTAGCTTCTAGGGTTTAGCCTCATTTATCTCGTGGTAGATCTACTCTTGTACTACCCATATCATCAATATTAATCAAGCAGGAGTAGGGTTTTACCTCCACCGAGAGGGCCCGAACCTGGGTAAAAACATCGTGTCCCTTGTCTCCTGTTACCATCCGCCTAGACGCACAGTTCGGGACCCCCTACCCGAGATCCACCGGTTTTGACACCGACATTGGTGTTTTCATTGAGAGTTCCTCTGTGTCGTTGCCTTTAGGCCCGATGGCTCCTTCGATCATCAGCAACGACGCGGTCCAGGGTGAGACTTTTCTCCCCGGACAGATCTTCGTATCTGGCGGCTTTGCGCTGCGGGCCAACTCGCTTGGCCATCCTGAGTAGATTGAAAGCTACGCCCCTGGCCATCAGGTCAGATTTGGAAGTTTGAACTATACGGCTGACGTTCGCGGAGACTTGATCTTCGACGGGTTCGAGCCACTGCCAAGCGCGCCGCACTGTCACGACGGGCATGATCTAGCTCTGCTGCTGGACAGTGCCCTAGAGGCCGCACAAGTGTCCGCTCTGACCCTTAGCTCGGAGCCGACTGCGCCGATCGAGGACGGGTGGCTGGACACCGCCTCGGGGGCTGCTACCTCTACAGCGATAGAGCTGAATACCAACCCTGTCCTTTGTGAAGCTCGTGACTCCAAGGTGCCGGACTCCGAACCTTCCGCGCCCCTGCCAATCAAATCCGATTGGACGCCGATCATGGAGTTCACCGCCGCGGACATCTTTCAGCACTCGCCCTTTGGCGACATCCTGAATTCACTAAAGTCTCTCTCTTTATCAGGAGAGCCTTGGCCGGACTATGGTCAGGAAGGTTGGGATGCGGACGGCGAAGAAATTCAACACCCACCCACCACCCACTTTGTAGCCACTGTCGATGATTTAACCGACATGCTCGACTTTGACTTCGAAGACATCGATGATATGGACGACGATGCCGGAGACGACCAAGAACCAGCGCCTATAGGGCACTGGAAGGCCACCTCCACTCACGATGTGTATATGGTGGGTACACGTAAAGGAAGCGATAACGAGGAACAACGGGACGCTGCGAAGGACAATTCCCTCGAAAAGCAGTCAAAACAGCGACGTAGGCGCCGCTCAAAGTCCCGCCTCGACAAAGACAGCACCCATACAGACCCAGCCATGGAGCAGGGCGTACCGGTGGACGACGAACATGCCCTTGAGCAACCATCCAAACAGGATAACTTGGATAAAGAACCCATCCCCAGCGAAGATAACAGTCCGGACGATCTCACGCCTGACACATTGTTGGAGCAGAAGAACTTCCACAAAAGGCTCGTCGCCACGGCACGTAGCCTGAAGAAGCAGAAGCGGAAGCTCAAAACAGCGGAAGACGCACTCAGAATGAGATGGAGCAAAGTACTCAACACCGAAGACAAATATGGCGATAGTCGCCAAACAAAGAGCTACCCGAAGCGCAAACTACTGCCCGAATTCGACGAGGAGGCCATACAACCCCCACAATCAAAGAACAAAGAGGCCGCCCGGTCAAATAGACGACCACATGGCAAACACAGAGCAGCAAGCGGAGCCGCACACAAGCCGGCACGCGATCCGCATAAGGATCCGCAACAAAAGGATGGCCCAGTCAGGTCTATCTATGGGCCAAGAAAGCAAGCTCTGGAAAGCAATGAATCACGTCGAGTATTCGAACATCACGGCACACCCAAATACAGGGGCGCCGCACACCCCCTATGTTTCACCGATGAGGTGCTGGATCATGAATTTCCAGCGGGATTTAAGCCCATAACATAGAGGCATACGACGGAACAACAGACCCTGGAGTTTGGATTGAGGATTACATCCTGCACATACACATGGCTAGAGGAGATGACCTCCACGCCATAAAATACTTACCCCTCAAGCTCAAAGGGCCAGCCCGGCATTGGCTTAAAGGCCTCCCCGAAAATACTATAGGAAGTTGGGAAGAGCTCGAGGATGCGTTTCAGGCAAACTTTCAGGGGACTTATGTCCGCCCTCCGGATGCACACGATTTAAGTCACATAACTCAAGCCCGGAGAACAATGGCTCGCCAAAAAGAACCAAATAGTCGACTGTCTGGACGCCGAAGCCTTAGCAGCTTTCAAACACAATGTCCGAGACGAATGGCTCGCCAGACACCTTGGCCAAGAGAAGCCGAGAACAATGGCCGCACTAACAAGCCTCATGACCCGCTTTTGCGCGGGAGAGGATAGCTGGCTGGCAAGATGCAGCACCAGCGACCCAACAACATCCGAGGTCAGGGATGGAAATGGGAAACCATGATGCAGCAAGGACCAGTGCCGGACCAAGGGAAACAGTCCGAAGAGCACGACAGTCAAAGCCGGATTTAAAAGCTCTCGGCAGAACAACAAAAAACTGCCACTTCAGGACAATAGCGACGAGCTATCCAACCTAAACAAAATCTTGGACAAGATATGCCAAATCCACAGTACCCCCGGGAAGCCTACAAACCATACCCACAGAAATTGTTGGGTCTTCAAACAGTCCGGCCGACTTAACGCCGAACACAAGGTGCTCGACACACCAAGTGAGGACGATGACGAACCCCACAAGCAGAGCCCCGAAAAACAAAGAAATTTCCCACAAGAGGTCAAATCAGTAAACTCACTCCAAGTGACAACAGGGAATAATAGAGCGGCACCCATTGAAATACGCACCGCACGATCCACCCCAGCGGAATCCCGACACTGGATGTCAAAACCAATCACCTTCAACCATCAGGATTACTCCGGAAGTATCCGGAACGCAGGACGGACTGCTTTGATATTAGATCCTATAATCGACGGACTACTATTTACACAAGTCCTAATGGACGGCGGCAGTGATCTAAACCTGCTATATCAGGACACAATCCGGAGGATGGGGATAGACCCAACCAAAATTCGCCATAGCAACACTTCCTTTAAAGGAGTGATGCCAGGCCCATATGCCCATTGTATGGGCTCTCTACCACTAGAAGTTGTGTTCGGCTCATCCGACAACTTCCGTCACGAAAAGTTAGTCTTCTACATCACCCCATTTAAAAGTAGCTATCAAGCACTATTGGGACGCGAAGCTTTCGCCCGCTTTAACACAATACCGCATTACGCATCTCTTACACTTAAAATGCCCGGTCCATGCGGCATCATCTCCTTAAAGGGAAACTTCGAGTGTTCCTCGAATACAGAAGAACGTGAGACTGCCTTGACAGCCACACACTAATCCGGCTTTGCTGATCAAAGCACCTAAACAGGTCATTCAGACCCCGGACACGGTTAGGCGAGTCCGGTATAAATAAACAAGGGGCTTACCAGCACCGTACCCCCTTACAAGGGGCTCCACGCATGTACAACAAGAGTCAATAAAGCTCAATTTTATTCATTTTCTTGAATCATACTTTGTTTATTTCACAATACATTTTTCGCACGATCCCTTTTTTCCAACTAAGTTCTTCCCTTTTACAGATGAACACCGTGATACACCCGTCCAGGATACGGCACAACGGAGACATAGGCGCAGACGTGCAGTAGGGACCCGTTGCAAGGATTCTTTTCAGATTAAGACCCTGTGTAAACGTTTTTTACTGTCTCTTGTTGATACACATCCCCCGGTTTCCTGCTATAACCGAGGAGGAGGCTGGCGTTTTAGCATCAGCTGCGTCAGAAATGTTTGCACGTACCTGGACACTAGGGGCTTAGGGCATTGTTCTGCCCGTTTTCATAAAGACCGAATACCTTAGGGAGTGTTCGGCGTCTCGAGTTAGGCCTTATATGCATCAGCTCGAATCATGTCTTTGGTCAAATGTTGGGTTTGCCCGGCTCCGTGTTTTGCTGCCTTACGTTCCGCTCTATCGGCTAGCGGCACCGGAGAACTCTGCGCGACAGCCCGGTTCGGCCGGGTGAGCGCCTCAGTAGAGAAAGCCGAAAACTGATTGTCATGATATAGCGTGAGACTGGTCAACCACTCGATGACCTACCGGAATGTTTAGAATTCCTCCGCATTAACGAAGGACCGTTTCCCAGTCAGGCACATACGCGCCCCGAATTCGGAGAGCGCGGTGCCCTTACGGGGCTATATAGTAGCCCCACCATCGAACTCGTATGGCTAAGTGAAAGTGATAAAGCATTATAGTCCGGTTTCCTAGTTTGCTACGCTATCACCTCCTTCACAGGACCAAGACATTGGATTAAGTGTGAAAATGCACCTTTTTGCAAACACCCCCGCACTATGTGTGTGGGGGCTGAAGCCGAAGACTGCCATCTTTCAGGTTATATACATATATACATTAACGGCCGCACAGGAGGTAGCTCAATACTTGAACGCACAAGTATAAAACGCACTTATATTATATTGAAACATCATTTCACAAATCATACATGTCATTTGAACAAAATATTCTTCGAGCACTGCGTCTCTATTAAATGAGCGCCCTGGAGGACTTCCTCAAAATAGTGCTTGGCAGGTACTCGGCTCCTATCCGAATCCTGGGATGGAACGTAGATGGCCTTCATCTCCGCCCAGCATGTCTTGACAGGGCAAGAGCCATCCGCGCACCCTCTATGCACGCCGACCGCTTCATTGCATCGATATGCGGCACCGCATCAAGGAACTGCTGCACCAAGCCAAAATAACTCTTCGGCTCGGGCCTTTTCGGCAACTAATGAGTCACGACATCCTTCATGGCAAGTCCGGACAACCTATTCAGCTCAAACCATTCGGCCAAACGATTGGTCAATGGAAGCGGACGCTCTGGACTATGGAACTGCGACCAAAAAAGCTCTTCCATTCCGTGATCCTTTTGGCCTCGGAAGTGTGCGACCGCGTCTGCAGCACTCGCCGTCAAATCCAGATAAGCATCCTCCGCACCCCACAGCTGGCCCAACTGAGCATACTTCGGACCCGTGAACTTCCTCCGCAGCAGAAAGGGCTTTCCAGCCGCGATATCCCCAGCTTGACGTAGCTCCTCCTTTATAGCTCTCATCGCGGAGCGGGCATCCTTGGCTTCGGCGGTGGCCTTCTTGAGGCCCTCTTGCTCCGCTCGACGCTCTTTTTCAAGAAACTCCCAGCGGTCGGTAGCATTCTTCAACTTTCCGGCCATCTCGGCCATTTCTTCCCGTCTTTGGCAGTGGGCAGCCTGTTCAGCTTTTAGCTCTTCAGCTGCCCTCAAGGCAGCCGCATCACTTTTCCTGGCTTGCTCCTTGACTCAGGCTAGCTCCGCCCAAAGTTTCTCCATAGCAGCGGCACCATCTACATAAAGCATACATGTTGTAAGGCATGGGCGTCAAGCTCCCTTACCAGGTGTTCACGGAGAAGTTGCATACCTTGTGACTCGTCAAGCCGCTTATTGACAAGCGCGATGTTTGCATCCGCCACGTCAAGTTGCCGCTTCAGTTCGGAAAATTGATCAGTCCGGCTGGCCACCGGACGCTCCGCCACCTATATAGGACAGGCGACATCTTACAAACTGAGATTACGATCCTTGGCGCGCTGTCATTTTCAACAACGTACCGAGTCTCAGGGGCTACTATCTATACAGGGCGCATTCTATATGCAAAACTGTTAGAGGGTATATCATTTTCGCGTACCTCAAACCCCGTCAGTAAACTTTTGGCGGCTTCATGCAATCCGCTCTCAGCGGATGAAATCCTTTCAATCACCGTACCCCTTAATGCACGGTGATCTTCTGAGATAGATGCTCGCCCGAGCAGATCCTTCAGCTCCTCCGACCGTACACCAGTTCGTGCCGGACCTCCCGGCCCCGCCGGACTCGGGGAAACCCTCCGCGACGACACCTCAGGGTCGTCCGCCCCGCCTGACGGTGCGGCAGATGGAGGGGTTTCGCTCTCCATCATCTCCGGACGAAGATCCCCCGAAGATGAGCTCTGCTGAGAAGGGCCAAGATCCGAACTACAAGGTAAAGCTTTGGTTATCTTTAGAAATAAAAACAGGGATTTCCCTTATTACAAAACTCCCCTTTCTACTTACGGCTCGCTAGAGGGCTGATTCCTTTGGGGAAATAGTGCGGCCGGGGCTTCTCCTGGCGCAGGACCCTCTGGTGAAGATTTCTTTCCCTGCTTTGAGGCCTTGGCCTCCGGATCTTCAGAAGCGGTCCTCTTCTCCCCTGGAGGGAGGGATTCTAGATCCCTCCTTTCTCGAAAGCCTCCTTCGCGGCGGCAGTAGCTCCCCTGTTCCCCCCTTCGCCCTCTTTCAAAGGCGCAGCCGCTAGCATCTTGGTTAGCACAAGATCCGGCGTGGTCTCACGGGCGGGGGGGCGGACACCTTGTCATCTTTGCTTTCGCTATCCACTCCTATTCAAGGAGCAGCTCCTTAAAGGGCAAGTTCATGATAAATGTACGGATAGCATGTCCGGGTACATGACTACTTACTTGAGTATCCGGGCGATTGCAGCTCAAACATGCGTCCTCGGTCAAGTCCGGACACTTCTCTTGTGATCCGAAGAACAGTTTATACATCTCCACGGGTGTCGCACCCATAAAATGTTGGAGAGCTCCTGGTCCCTCCGGATTAAATTCCCACAGGCAGAGGGGGCGACATTTGCAGGGCAGAAGGCGCCAAATCAGCATGACCTGCGCCAGTACGACCAGAGGTACGTCCTTGGACGGCCCCCAGTCAAGCCCCTTGTTGACCCATGACGCCAGCCGTTGTGGAGGACCCGAGCGGAAGGCAGGTGGCGCCACCCATTTGGTGCCCCTGGGAGCGGTGATGTAAAACCACTGCTGTTGCCACAAACCAAGCTCCTCTTGAAAAGAGCCCTCGGGCCATGGAGCGTCAGCACTCTTGCTTATAACAGCCCCTCCGCACTCTGCCTGCTGCCCCTTGATCATCTTCGGCTCCACTTTGAAGGTCTTGAGCCACAACCCGAAGTGAGGGGTAATGCGGAGGAAGGCTTCGCATACTACAATGAACGATGAGATGTGGAGGATGGACTCCGGATCCAAGTCGTGGAATTCCAGCCCATAATAAAACATGAGCCCCCTCACAAAGGGGTCCGTCAGGAAGCCTAAACCCCGACGGAAGTGAGATACGAACACCACGCTCTCACAAGGCTCGAGAGTGGGAATAACCTGCCCTTGGGTAGGCAGCCTATGCGAAATTTCGCCGGTTAGATACCTGGCGTTTCTCAGCTTTAGCACGTCTTGTTCCGTGACGGAAGAAGGCATCCACCGGCCTTGCAGGTCGGAGCCGGACATTGTCGAAGGTCCGAAGCGCCTAGATCTGGAGCTTTGGGTGTTGGAACTCGAGGCGAGGGGCAGATTCGATTGAGATTGAAAGAAAGGAGTAGGCCTTGGTATCGTTATAAAGAGGTTGAATACCAAGAGCCCTCCCCGTGGCCGTTTGGGACTCGCCTTCGATAGGGGGGGCGTGCCAACGGGCACGGTTGGGTTACCCATGCCCATATTGATGAGAATCTTGGAATAAGGGGACACAATCTCTGCTTTGACGAAACATGCCAAGGAAACCGCTTCGCTAAATGCGCTGAGGTGGAACAGTAAAAATGATTCGAATAAAGGCTTGGCCATGGTGTGATGTCATGCCACGGAATACGTCAGCAGATTGAACTTGTGCAAATATTATTCTCTCTACGGTGGTATGTGGAACTTATTTTGCAGAGCCGGACACTATCCTTGTCTTCAAAATCTTCTATGAAGTATTCGGAGGAGGAACCCGCCTTGCAATGCCGAAGACAATATGCGCGCCAGACTCGTCGTCATTGAAGCCTGGTTCAGGCTCTTGAGGAGTCTCAGATTAGGGGGCGTCCGGATAGCCGAACTATCATCGTTGGCCGGACTCCAAGACTATGAAGATACAAGATTGAAGACTCCGTCCCATGTCCGGATGGGACTTTCCTTGGCGTGGAAGGCAAGCTTGGCAATACGGATATGTAGATCTCCTACCATTGTAACCGACCCTGTGTAACCCTAGCCCTCTCTGGTGTCTATATAAACCAGAGTGTTTTAGTCCATAGGATGAACAACAATCATACCATAGGCTAGATTCTAGGGTTTAGCCTCATTGATCTCGTGGTAGATCTGCTCTTGTAGTACCCATATAATCAATATTAATCAAGCAGGAGTTGGGTTTTACCTCCACCGAGAGGGCCCGAACCTGGGTAAAAACATTGTGTCCCTTGTCTCTCGTTACCATCCACCTAGACGCTTGCGTTGGGACCCCTACCCAAGATTCGCGGTTTTGACATCGACAACGCTGAAGGGAATGGGCATTCCGATGTCCGACTCGGCCAACAACATGAGTTTCCATGGAGTCATTCACGGGAACAAGGCTGAGTCACTCGCCAAATTGCTCTTGATGTGGTTTCGGCGATTCAAAGCATTTCCGCAAAGAAAAGTTAACATTTGAAGTTGTGGATTTCCAGAGTGCTTATCACGCTCTTTTGGGCAGGCCAGCTTATGCACGATTCATGGCTCGACCATGTTATGTGTATCTCAAATTGAAGATGCCTGGTCCCAAAGGTGTGATCACCATCAGTGGCAATCGGAAAAAGGCGTAAGAGTGCTTCGAAGGGCTCAAAGATTGCCGATGCTCGAGATAATAGTGGTGGAGCTGCAAGAATACCGTAAAAATGCAGACCGAGTGATTTATTGCGGGCCAAGAAGCCCGCCACAGCAGTCGATGTTCGATCGTGCGGTGAGACGAAGCCCATTCACATTCACCCGACCGACCCCAGTGCTGCTCCGACTCATATCTCCACAACACTCGACTCTAAATAGGAAGAAGCGCTCATCCAGTTCCTTCGTGAGAACTGGGACATCTTCGCATGGAAGCCTGCTGACATGCCGGGTGTTCCCAGGGGACTGGCTGAGCATCATCTACGAGTCGACTCAAAGGTGAAACCTGTCAAAGAACATCTTCGATGGTCCGCTGTCCAGAAGAGAAAGGCCATTGGCGAGGAGGTGGCTCGGCTCCTGGCAGCAGAGTTTTTCGAGAAATTTACCACTCCGAGTGGCTCGCCAATGTCGTCATGGTCCCCAAGAAGGACAAGTCACTTCGCATGTGCATTGACTTCAAGCATATCAATCGGGCCTGCCCGAAAGATCATTTTCCTCTTCCCCGCATCGACCAAATAGTCGACTCGACTGCGGGATGTGAGCGCCTATCTTTTTTAGATGCTTATTCCGGTTACCATCAGATCCATCTGTATGGACCCGACGAGATCAAAACAGCTTTCATCCCTCCATTCGGGTGCTTCTGCTATGCCACCATGCCATTCGGCCTCAAGAATGCCGGAGCCACGTTCATGAGGATGATATTGTGGTCAAATCACAAAAGGGTTCCGACCTGTTGACTGACCTTGCTGAAACATTTGCCAATCTCAGGAGCTATGATATCAAGCTTAATCCATCAAAGTGCACATTCGGAGTTCCTGGCGGAAAGTTACTCGGTTTTCTCGTTTCCGAAAGAGGAATCGATGCCAACCCAGAAAAAGTTGGCACTATACTCCGAATGAAACGCCCCGTGTGTGTGTGCACGATGTCCAAAAGCTTACTGGATGCTTGGCCGCGTTAAGTCGATTCATCTCTCGCCTCGGTGAAAAGGCATTGCCTCTTTACCGACTGATGAAGAAGTCAGACAAGTTCGAGTGGACTCCAGAAGCTGATGCAGCATTTGCAGACCTAAAAGCTCTGCTCTCCACCCAGCCGGTGGTTGCTGCTCCAATCAGCAAAGAGCCTTTGTTGCTTTACATTGCAGCCACAGGACAAGTCGATCAAGATAAAGATTTACGGTCGAGCGGGAAGAAGAAGGGAAAGCCTTCAAAGTTCAGCGCCCAGTATATTATCTTTTCGAAGTGTTGACCCCATCGAAGCAAAGATACCCTCATTATCAGAAGCTTGTATATGGGATTTACATGAACACAAAGAAGGTTGCTCATTATTTCTCTGATCATTCCATTACAGTCGTCAGTGACGCCCCATTGTCAGAGATTCTGCACAACAGAGATGCAACTGGTCGAGTGGCAAAATGGGTGATTGAACTCCTTCCCCTTGATATCAAGTTTGAGGCAAAGAAAGCCATTAAGTCCCAAGCAGTAGCAGATTTCATCGCCGAGTGGATTGAACAGCAACTACCGACTCAAGTTCACTCGAAGCACTAGACCATGTTCTTTGACGGTTCTAAGATGTTGAATGGTTCCGGTGCTAGGGTAGTTTTGGTTTCCCCCCGAGGAGATAAGCTCAGATATGTGCTCCAGATCCGCTTTGATTCCTCCAACAATGAAGCAGAATATGAAGCACTTTTGTATGGGTTGCGCATGGCCATTTCACTCGGCGTCCGTCGCCTTATGGTTTATGGCGACTCAGATTTGGTGGTCAATCAGGTGATGAAGGAGTGGGACGTTAGAAGCCCAGCCATGACTGGCTATTGCAACGCAGTAAAAAAGCTTGAGAAGAAATTTGAAGGGTTAGAGCTCCATCATATACCCCGACTGAAGAATCAAGTGGCTGATGATTTGGCAAAGATAGGTTCCAAGAGAGAAGCCATTCCCAGTGATGTGTTCTTGGAACATATCCATACTCCATTAGTTCAGGAAGATCCTTTTACAGAAGAAGCTCCGCAGCCTAAAAGTGTCACAGATCCGACCGAAGTTGAAGTTCCAGCAGTGGTCGACCTGATCATGGAAGCGTTGGTCATCACTCCCGATTGGACAGTGTCGTACATCACGTATATCTTAAGGAAAGAGCTCCCAGAGGATGAAGAAGAGGCTCGACAGATCGTCCGCTGATCCAAAGCCTTTACCGTAATAAAGGGACAACTGTACAGAGAAAGCGCGACTGGAGTCGGTCAGAAGTGTATAACGCCAGAAGAAGGTCGGATAATCCTTGACGATATCCACTCGGGAACCTGTGGCCATCATGCGTCCTCTCGGACCATTGTGGCTAAAGCATGCCGAGCGAGATTTTAGTGGCCAAGAGCAAATGAAATGGCAAAGGAGATAGTCGACAAGTGTGAAGGATGTCAATTTTATTCCAATATGTCACACAAGCCCGCCCCAGCCTTGAAGACCATCCCACTCGTCTGGCCTTTCGCTGTATGGGGATTGGATATGGTCGGACCATTGAGAACAGGTAGAAGCGGCTTCACTCATGTGCTGGTGGCAGTCGACAAGTTCACTAAGTGGATTGAAGCTAAACCCATCAAGAATCTTGATGTCGGCACTGCTGTCAGCTTCATCAGGGAGTTGATATTCTGATATGGAGTTCGCATCATCACCGATAATGGGTCGAACTTGATTCCGAGGAATTGAGCCTTTTGCACATCTCAGGCACACGAGTCGACTATGCTTGAGCCGCTCACCCCAATCGAATGGACAAGCGTAACGAGCAAATGGTTTAATTCTCAAAGGGCTGAAACCCCGATCGATGCGATCTCAAGCCTTGGCGGGTGCATGGGTCGACGAACTTCCGTCAGTACTTTGGGGATTAAGGACCACACCTAATTGGTCGACTGGGAGAACTCCGTTCTTCTTGGTCTACGGAGCTGAAGCGGTCTTGCCGAGTGACCTGCTTCACAACGCACCTCGAGTCGAACTCTACACTGAAGATGAAGCAGAGCAAGTCCGACAGGACGAAGTCGACCTTCTAGAAGAAGAAAGAGAGACGGCCATGATCCGATCGACCATTTATCAGCAGGACTTGCGTCGCTTCCATGCCAAAAATGTGAAGAGTCGAGCCTTCCAAGAAGGAGATTTGGTTCTCCGAGTGGATCAGCAGAAGCCACACAAGCTTGCTCCTACTTGGGAAGGTCCCTTCATCGTCACCAAAGTTCTCCACAATGGGGCGTACCGCCTTTACAATGTCGAGCACCAGATTGACGACCCTCGAGCTTGGAACGCGGAGCTGCTCTGCCCCTTTTATACTTAAGTATTCACTCGGATGAGATGTAATAAAAGTACTTCTGTAGTTTATTTATCAAAGACAAGAGTGTTATAATTTTCCGAGTGATTGTTGTTAGTTTTGTTCACATAAGCAGTCCCCCAGTGGGTGGCTTAGCTGCGAATCCGTTTCGCCTAAGTTTGTAAAAAAATCCTTGCCGAGTGGCGAGACAGCCTCCCACTCGGGGGCTTAACTGCGAATCCGTTTCGCCTAAGTACTTTCAAATCCTACCGAGTGGTGAGCCAGCCTCCCACTCGGGGGCTTAGCTGCAGTCCAAGTACTCGCCTAAGTTTATCAAAATCCTACCGAGTGGTGAGCCAGCCTCACACTCGGGGGCTTAGCTGCAGTCTAAGTACTCGCCTAAGTTTAACAAAATCCTGCCGAGTGGTGAGCCAGCCTCCCACTCGGGGAGCTTAGCTGTAGCCCAGTGCTCGCCTAAGTACAAAGACAATGTGTGCTCCGCAAGGAAGACGAGGTGCAGGTCGACTGCTACCTTCTCCTTCCGAGCTACGCCACTAATACAATGTGTGCTCCGCAAGGAGGACGAGGTGCAGGTCGACTACTACCTTCTCCTTCTGAGCTACGCCACAAATACAACGTGCGCTCTACAAGGAGGACGAGGTGCAGGTCGACTGCAACCTTCTCCTCTGGAAGTACATCACAAAAAATCCTACCGAGTGGAGAGCAAACCTCCCACTCAGGAGCTTAGCCGCAGCCCAGTGTTCGCCTAAGTTTTACAAAATCCTACCGAGTGGAGAGCAAACCTCCCACTCGGGAGCTGCAGCCCAGTGCTCGCCTAAGTTTTACAAAATCCTACCGAGTGAAGAGCAAACCTCCCACTCGGGGGCTTAGCTGCAGCCCAGTGCTCGCCTAAGTTTTACAAAATCCTACCGACTGGAGAGCAAACCTCCTACTCGGGGGCTTAGCTGCAGCCCAGTGCTCGCCTAAGTTTTACAAATTCCTACCGAATGGAGAGCAAACCTCCCACTCGGGGGCTTAGCTGCAGCCCAGTGCTCGCCTAAGTTTTTGAAAATCCTACCGAGTGGAGAGCAAACCTCCCACTCGGGGGCTTAGCTGCAGCCCAGCGCTCGCCTAAGTTTTTGAAAATCCTACCGAGTGGAGAGCAAACTTTTCACTCGAGGGCTTAGCTACAGCCCAGTGCTAGCCTAAGTATGAGATTCATTCTGCTCTACAAGGATGATGAGGTACAATTCGACTGCTACCTTCCCCTTCAGAGCTCTGCCACAAATACAATGTGCACTCCATCCCGATCTGCAAGGACGCAAGTCGACTGCAATTTGTGCTTCATTCCTACCTGCAAGAGTGCATCACAAGCACTAGCATATATTCCGAGCAAAGAACAATGTTCGTTCGAAGACAAAAGCAAACATATTCAACAACAAACCCAAGTTCAGATAGCATCCTATGGATCCAGAAGTGCTGAGGCACCAAGCCTGTTAAAGTTTACCGGTTACAAAAACCACTCGGCATTCCGAGGAAAATTTAAGGCATCAAGCATAGAAGTTTTTTACTCCTCCTGTGGAGGACTGGAAGGCGCGACAAACTCATCCAGGTCGATTCCATCTGTAATCCGAGTGGCAGCAGCAATGAAGGTCTCCATGAAGGATCGGAAGTCATGCTTCTTGGTATTGGCCACCTTGAGAGAGGCCAACTTGTCCTCTCTTGCGTCCTTGTAGTGAACACGGACTAGAGACAGAGGAACATCAGCACCACACCTGGCAGAAGACTTCTTCCATTCTTGCACTCGGCTTGGAACTTCGTTCAGTCGAGTCATCAAAGACTCGAGGTCGTTCTGAAGTGCTTCCCCCGGCCAGAGTGCTGTGTCAATGTGCGACGTTGCAACCTTCAGTCTAGCAAAATAGTCGACCACAGCAGCAACACGAGACTTCAGTCGGAGCACATTCATGGCGGCTTCATCCTTCACAGGAGAGTTGATGGGATCCAGGCTTGTCTCCAATCGACCAATCTCTTCCTCAAAGTTTTGACAGAAATCTGTAGACACAACCCAAAGATAAGCCAGCAGTTTTGTGGTAAGTCCATAATTACAAGCCTGTCGGATACAAGGGATTACCTTCAAGCATGAGGAATAGCTTCTTGGTGAGTCCTCCCAGATAAACCTCTAGATCATTCTTCTTTCCCGCCAGTTCGCTAGCCTTGTCGCTCAGGGTTATCTTGTCATTCTTCAGTCGACTGACCTCCTTGTTGGCCGCGTCGAGAGCAGCTTTCAGATTGATATTCTCCTCTTCAAGTTTGCTGATCGAAGCCAGCTTTTCTTCTGCGAGTTTCATCTTGTCCGAAGCCGTTTTCTGCGCCTCGGCGAGGTCAAGGTCCTTCTTCTTCAGAGCATCCCTCAGTTTATCTGCAAAATGATAGTGAGATCAGACTCATGAGTGGACAAGAAATAAGGGCAGTCGTCAAGGTTCTCACCAAACATACCTCTTGCCTCCTCCTTCACCTTCGTGAAGATCTCCTGGACAAGCTTCAGATCAAGTTCGTGCTGGATATGCTTGTTCTCCAACTCAGTATAACGAGCCACAAGCTCGCAAGATTTATGCAAAAGATCAATCGACAGACTTCAAAGATACGTCACTTCCGAGTGACTAAGAGAAAGATCATAGCATTTCTAAGACTACATCTGAATCAAAGTATTCAACTATAGTCTCGGGACTACACCCAGTGGGTGCACTCAGCATGCCCCCACTGGTTCTACCGTCTCAGTTCGATCAGTCGACCAAAAGAGACAAAAAGGTTATGATCCTAAACCATAGCTAACTGCCAGCAGTTAACCTAAAAAAAGTTCTTAAGACCATAGTCGACTGCCAGCAGTCGACCACGGTCTCGGGGACTACACCCAGTGGGTGCACTCAGCGTGCCCCCACTAGTTCCATGATTCCATTCGACCAGATCGAGTGGAGAAAGTAAAGATAAAAAGTTCAAAGTAGAAAGACTATGGTCGACTGTCAGCAGTCCACCATAGCCTCGGGGACTACACCCAGTGGGTGCACTCAGCGTGCCCCCACCAATCCAGATATTCAATCGGCACACCCAGTGGGTGTATAGATACTAAGATCTTCAGAAAGAAAAGTTTTCAGGTACCATATGCTAACATAACAGGCGGTGATCAACTAACCTGGACATTGCTCTAAAGGGCCGAACTTGCATCATAAGCTGCTTGGCTGGCGTCTCGGATCGCCTTCACCTGCTCCATCATGACCTCACCGGGCGATAGCTTCTTTAGCAATACCGCTTGGTCCTCCGGGACGTGGTGGGTGGAGAAAAGGGAAGGCGGATCAGCACTCGACGACGAAGGGAGAGCACTCGTCAGCGGCACAGCAAAGGATATGGTAGCTCGAGTGACGTTGCCCCCTTCTGGATACAGCGTTTTACGTGCTGATACAACCTGAGCAGTCTTGCTAGCTGACGTCTTCCTATTCCTCCTCTGCTTCAATGGCTCCTCATCGTCATCATCAGGGAGATCAATGATGATATTAGGTGGAGCTCCAGAAAAGATTCAAAGTTAAAAATGAAGATCCTGTCGACCGAAAGCAAAACTACCGAGATCATACCAGGGCTGGAAGTAACGGCATCCTCCATTTCTTGATCGTCATGTCTGATTGAGGTTTCAGAAGTAGCAGCACTGCAATTTCAGAAATCAGTCAGTCAGCGAACAAGTCGACCAAGAGTGTATCCTTGTTAAACAACAAAACACAAGTTAGGCCATTACCCAAAAATAGTAGGAATCACCATCCTCATTTTCGGCAGGGCCTTCGTCGGTTTTGATGACGCCGCTCGGGGTTGCTTCGGCGCTTTCTCATTCGGCGCCAAAGATGTCGCCCGAGGACGTTTGCTCGATTGCACAACAGGCACGACCCCCTTGCTGCGCTCGACTGCAGGGTCATGGACGAGCTTGGATCGTCTTTCAGTACGGGGAGGCTGGACTTCCTCCTCCTCTTCCTCCTCCTCTTCCTCGTCAGAGCCAGCGTCTTCTTCACCCTCCTCGCCATCCGATTCCCACTCCTCCCGACTTTCGCCTCCGCTCCCTTCCTCCTCTTCGGTCTGTTCTTGTGCCCCATTAGGCATCGAATACAAAAGTCAGTCGACCGAATTGCAGCAAAACAGAATGAATGAAATAGGATCATAGTCGGAGATAAGTGGTCAGACCTTGTCTGGTTCGTAAGACTGGTCGAGTGGTGGGATCCTCCTAGCTCCACGGGGATTATCTTTGTTCCCTGTGATGGCAGTCATCCACCTCTCCAGTGTGGCGTCATCGACCTCCTCTGGGTGTACCCGAGTGGTGTCTTCGGTACCAGAGTACAACCACATCGGGTGGCCTTGGTATTGAAGTGGCTGAATGCGTCGTCGAAGGAAAACCTCCAGAAGATCCATGCCAGTCACCCCGTCAAGGACGAGCTGAACTACACGCTCTACCAACATCTTAACCTGAGCCTTCTCCTCCGGGACCACCTTCAGAGAGGAAGGCTTGTTCACTCGGTCCATGGAGAAAGGAGGGAGTCCAGTCGACTGCCCTGGCGTCGGCTGGTCTTGGCAGTAGAACCAGGTCGACTGCCACCCTCGAGCTGACTCGGGAAGGGTCATGAATGGAAAGGCACTTTTACTCCTCATCTGAACCCCAAGACCCCCACACATCTGGATTACTCGGGTTTTATCGTCATTCGGACTAGCCTTTTTCACCGTCTGAGAGCGACAGGTGAATATGTGTTTGAAAAGGCCCTAGTGTGCCCGACAACCCAAGAAGTTCTCACACAAGGACATGAAAGTGGCGAGATAGACAATGGAGTTGGGCGTGAAGTGGTGGAGTTGTGCCCCAAAGAAGTTCAGAAATCCCCGAAAGAAAGGACTCGGCGGTAGAGAAAACCCGCGGTCAACATGGGTGGCTAGGAGGACGCTCTCACCCTCCTAAGGTTGCGGCTGCCACTCCTTCCACGGAAGCCCCGCTGACCCATGGGGGATCAGTCCTTCGTTGGTGAGGTCGTCGAGGTCCTTCTGGCTGATGGTCGAGCGGATCCAGTCTCCATATTCCAGCCTTGCGGCAGGTTGGCCCGCGACGAGGATCCAGCCCGACTGGTCACCCTCCCCTTCGCCTTTGCCGTCGCCTTCTTCGCCCGCTCCAAAGCCGCCGTCTTCTCCTTCACCATCGTCACCGGTGAAGCAGGCATAGAGCAGCAGTGCTGAGCAGGTGGCGAGCGCAGCAGATGAATATGAGGAAGAGGGAGGGGAAAATGAGGGCGCACTGTTCCAAAAAACCGTGTCCGGCACCTTATATGAAGTCGCTTCCGAGTGGCTGACTGGTAGGCCCGGGCGATCCTGTCAAATCCCGCAACACTCGCGCGCACAATACGTGGCAAAAAAAGGTGGCGCGTAGATCGAGGCATCTTTCCCTTATCCCATCCGAGTACCGCAGCCTCCTCCGCTTCGCGCGCTTCCCGAAATTCGGATCCCGCTAAATCCGCGAACAGCAGAGCAACTTGTCAGACGGCAGATTTCCTCCGATCCGTCGCTCGGAAATCTCCAGTTCATAAAGTTAACTCGACAGATGCAAATAATGGATCAAGGCAACTGAAAGAGAAGTTGACGCCATCACTAAAAAGTCATTGGTCCAGAGTAAGACACACTCGCAGCACGAAAAACAGGTCGGAAGAATTCTCAAGTCCTTCCTCACTCAAACCTCGATCCATTCGGGGGCTAATGACGAAGCCATGTACCGAGGGTTGGGTCATGGACCTGTCCAAGGTACCCTCCCCAAGGACATCTTTAGAAGAAACTGCATTTCAGTCGACCTGGAAGGATTCCACTTGACAGACTCGAAGACACTCGACCATGAAGACTCACTCGACCACCAGGAGATCTAGGGTCATTCTGCACCCAAACGGTCTGTTATTAAGTAGTCTTTATGGCCATGATAGTACTTTATGTAGGGCATTACCAGTAACGCCAAGCCTTTATGTACATTGAACCCTCCGCTACGTGGGCTGGCTGGGGTCCTGGTGCACTCTATATAAGCCACCCCCTCCACAGGCAGAAGGATTCGCACCCCTGTAACTCATACGCATATAATCCAGTCGACCGCCTCCGGGCTCCGAGACGTAGGGCTGTTACTTCCTCCGAGAAGGGCCTGAACTCGTAAATCCCTTGCGTATACAACTACTCCATAGCTAGGATCTTGCCTCTCCATTCCCACCCCCCTATTCTACTGTCAGGCTTAGAACCATGACATGGGGTTCCCACGAGGGTCAGGGGCATGCCCCCCTGCCTTGTGGCCCCCTCGGGCACCATCTCATGTTGATTCTTCTTCCCAAATATCACAAATATTCCAAAAATATTCTCCGTCCGTTTTTATCCCATTTGGACTCCATTTGATATGGGTTTTCTGCGAAACATAAAACATGCAACAAATGGGAACTGGCACTGGGCACTGGATCAATATGTTAGTCCCAAAAATAATATAAAAAGTTGCGAAAAGTATATGAAAGTTGTAGAATATTGGCATGGAACAATAAAAAATTATAGATACGACAGAGACGTATCAGAAAGCAGTATCAAGGTCCTTCCAACTATGCTCTTACCAAAGCAGAGAAGGAAATCTTTTTTGAATGCCTGCTCAATATCAAGGTCACGTCTGGCTTCTCGTCGAATATAAAGCGAATAAGAAATATGATAGAGAAGAAAATTCCAAAACCAAAAGTCTCATGACTGCTACATGATTATGACGCAATTGCTTCCGGTTGCATTGAGGGGCCTTCTACGAGAAAATGTTAGATTAGCCATTGTGAAGCTATGTGCATTCCTCAATGCAATTTCTCAGAAGGTAATCAATCCAGAAATCCTACCAAGGTTATAGTATGACTTTGTTTAATGTCTTGTCAGTTTCGAGTTGGCGTTCCCACCATCCTTCATCAATATTACGACACACGTCCTAGTTCACCTACTCGAAGAGATTGCCATTCTGGGTCCTATATTTCTACACAATATGTTCCCCTTCGATAGGTTCATGGGAGTCTTAAAGAAATATGTACATAACCGTGCTAGGCCGGAAGGAATCATCTCCAAGGGTCGTGAAACAGAGGAGCTAGTTTATTGAGTTTTGTGTTGACTTCATTCCTGACCTTAAGCCGATTGGTGTTCCTCAATCGCAGCATGAGGGGTGACTGAGTGGAAAGGCACGCTAGGACCGAAAGCAATAATATGTAGGGACGGGCATTCTTGGGGGCAAGCACACTACACAGTTCTACAAAATTCTACCTTGGTGGCCCCATATATCAATGAACACAAGAATATTGTACGCTCCCAACACCCATAGCAGTTTGACGACTAGATTACATGAGCACACATGGGGACTTTCGACCGTTCGTTGCAAACACATCTCGCGAATAACACCATTGTTGGAGAGGAGTTATACTTGTTGGCTAGGACACCATCTTCGACTATATTGACTTTCCAAGGGTACGAGATAAATGGGAAAACATTTTAGACGATCTCCCAAGATAAAAAGAGCACCAACCAAAACAGTGGTGTCGCTTTGATGCAGCGAACACCAATAGGGAAAAGGACACATATTATGGTTAAAAAGAGGAGATATGGGAACTTGACTATGGACCTGATTTTAAGGTCCCTTTGTTTCGGTGCAAATGGGTCAGCATGACGGGAGGCGGGGTAAAGGTAGACCCGCAGTACAGAATGACAACAGTGGATCTTAACAATCTTGGGTACACAGACAAACCATTCGTCCTAGCCGGCACAGGTTTTTCTATGTGAAGGACATGTCTACCATACCAAGAAAAAGAAAAGATAAGGAAGTGAATACATCATAAGATGTGCCAAAGCGCCACATAGTTCTTTCCAGGAAAAGAAACATTGTGGGAGTGGAGGACAAGACAGACATGTCAGAAGATTGTGAAAAGTTAGATGAAATTCCTCCCTTCATAGTGAAGACTGACACAAGCATCCTGTTAAATGATGAAGATTATCCATGGTTACGGCGCAATAAGCAAGGGACACACGCGAAGACAAAGTTTTATACGCCAAGATCCCACTCTAGGATGTGACCCACTTCATCGCCATCACTTTCTCTCTTGTGTGAGTTTCCGGACTTATAGCTCGAAAGTGCCACTTCGAACAAAGCGGAGGGAGTCTTTATAAGAGCTACTAGATTTTGGCATTTGAAACATGATTTTTGAATAATTATTTATTAAGTTATGAATTTTCAATTATTCCTATCCTTTTAGTATTTAATTATAAGAGAGAAACGTTGTATGAACTAAAGTTGGAGGTACTGTGTGGTTTGGCTGATCGGAGGACCCCTTATGCCTGCCAAGTCCAGATGAGGTGTTGTGGTTGCTTTCTACTGAAACTGAGGACAACATATCAGATGGTAGGATTGTTCAAGTAACTGTTCGGCATATACAAGATAATCAAATAATTTACACCTTTGATTCTTTGTCGAAATCCATAGTTATGGGAGACAACTATTCTGATGATGGCTTTGATCTAGAATCACTGCAGTTACATGAAGGTGATGCATTAACTGGCAAAATTAAGAATGTGAATAAAAATAGGTTCATAGTTTACCTAACATGCAAGCAGAGTGAAATGAAGAGATGGCCATTCTCGAGAAATAACCATGATCCATTGGCGATGAAACTTTTGAAAATCTTGATGAGGTTAGTTCACATACAAGATGATTTCCATAGCAATTTTTCTGTAGTTAAATTCAGGAAAGTGTTAAAAGGGGAAGTTGATGATATTTCGAGGGTAGAGAAATCAGAGAATCCTATGAGAATAGTTTATTGTTTTGGCATGTATCATGAACATCTAGGCACCTTTATATTATGAGTATGTTGGGTTATACCCAAAGGGCTTTAGATTCCGAAAGAAAGATTTTGACAGCATTGATCACCCTGTGTCATATTTTCCAAAACATATTGACAAACCATCACCTAATGCTGGCTCTTCAATTCAAAATGTTGCAGCAATGGTACCTATGAAAAATAACTTGATAGAGCTATTTGTCGCTATCTACTGAAAATCTATATAATCAAATATTGCATTCATATAAGTATTCTAGCAATCAAAATACAATCAATGAATAAAGCAATAAAGAAAACAATAAGAAAAGGAAAATAGAAAGCAAAACAAAACTTCAAGGAAATCGAAATAGAAACTCTCGTAATGATCAAAATAATATTAACTTAAAATTATATAAAATTTATCCAACAAAGTTTTTCATAAAGTACTTTTTGTTAAAAAATTTAATAGCAAAAGAATTAAATCAAAACTAGGCATGTATGCTACTATTTTTGAATTTGTTTAAAATATTAGAAAAAAATGTAAAACACCTATTTAAAATATCCTAAAATATCCTCATGTTGACTAACCGAAACATAATATAATTTGGCAAAAGAATAACAAGACCACATAAACTAAAATAATTTAAACAAAGGAGAAAGGTATAAAACTAAAAGAGCTAAACATAATCTGTTTTAATTAAAACACCAATTAAAAGCTTGAAATATCCAAGTTTGTCCCGGTTGGTGGCAGTCCCGGTCAGAGCCACCAACCGGAACTAAAGGCCCAACCTTTCGCGCCCTTTTGGCTGCCAAAAATGAGTGGTGGCTACGACCGGGACTAAAGGGTAGGCCTTTAGTCCCGGTTGGAGCCACCAACCGGGACTAAAGACCCTTTGGTCCCAGTTGATGGCCCAAACCAGGACTAAAGGCCTCGCTCTATTTAACCCCCTTCTCTCTCGCCCAATCTTCCTCCTCCATTTTCCCTCTCCGACGCCGCCAGGCTGCCTCGACACATCCGCTCCTCGAAGTCGTGCCCTTGCCGGTGCCGCTCTCCTCCACGCGCCCGCCTCGACGTCGTGTCCATTCGCGCCCCTACCGACGCCGCTCTCCTCCATGCGTGCCGCCCGAGCCCGTGCCGCTCCACCACACGTCAGCGTCCCAATCTCCTCCACGCCCCGACGAGTCCATCCCCGACACTGGCACTCCTCCATGCCCGGCCCCCTCCCCGACGACCGAGCCCCCTCCCCGCGATGAGCTCCGGCGGTGGCTCTTTTTTCCTTCTGCATGTATACAAAAATGGATGTATACAAAAATGTACAATGTGTATGAATGAAATTGGATGCGTATAAAATGTTTTAGACGCACGTATACAAAAATGTACAATGTGTATGAATAAAAATTGATATAAAAACATATATTATAAAAAATGTGAAATGTGTATTTGATAGGTGTATAAAAAATATAGACATGTGGTGAGAGAGAAAAAAAATAAAAATATAAGAAATATGATGCAAAGAATGAAATAAAGGCAAGCCCCGATGATCGCCAGTGAGGAGGCCGTGACGATTGCCGGAGATGTCCCCAACGATCGCCGTGTTCATGATAATTTTCTATTGTTCATATTGTATTGGTCATGCTATCACACCTAGATAATTTACACCCGTTATATTTCCTTGTTCATGATAATTTTCTATTGTTCATGCTATAATTGTATTGATCGGAAACCGTAATACATGTGTGAATACATATGGTGTCATGCAGGTGACGAAGGTGATCATGCTGCGCCTCGAAGATGATGATCAAAGGCGCAAAATGATATTGGCCATATCATGTCACTTTATGATTTGCATGTGATGTTTGTCATGTTTACATCTTATTTTCTTAGAACGACGGTAGCATAAATAAGATGATCCCTCATAAAATTTCAAGAAAGTGTTCCCCCTAACTATGCACCATTGCGAAAGCTCGTTGTTTCGAAGCACCACGTGATGATCGGGTGTGATAGATTCTAACGTTCGCATACAACGGGTGTAAGCCAGATTTACACATGCAAAACACTTAGGTTGACTTGACGAGCCTAGCATGTACAGACATGGCCTCGGAACACAAGAGAACGAAAGGTCGAACATGAGTCGTATAATAGATACGATCAACATGAAGATGTTCACGGATGATGACTAGTCCGTCTCACGTGATGATCGGACACGACCTAGTTGACTCAGATCATGTATCACTTAGATGACTAGAGGGATGTCTATCTGAGTGGGAGTTCTTTAAATAATTTGATTAGATGAACTTAATTATCATGAACATAGTCTAACATATCTTTGCAATATGTATTGTAGATCAAATGGCCCATGCTAATGTTGCCCTCAACTTCAACGCGTTCCTAGAGAAAACCAAGCTGAAAGACGATGGTAGCAACTATACGGACTAGGTCCGGAACTTGAGGATCATCCTCATAGCTGCGAAGAAAACATATTTCCTAGAAGCATCGCTAGGTGAATCACCCATTTTTTCCAGCAACTCAAGACGTTATGAACGCCTGGCAGTCGCGTAGTGATGACTACTCCCTGGTTCAGTGCGGCATGCATTACAGCTTAGAACCGGGGCTCCAAAAGCGTTTTGAGCAGCTCGGAGCATATGAGATGTTCTAAGAGCTGAAAATGGTTTTCCAAGCTCATGCCCGGGTCGAGAGATATGAAGTCTCCGACAGTTCTACTGTTGTAAGATGGAGGAAAACTGTTCTATCAGTGAGCATATACTCACTATGTTCGGGTTGCACAACCGTTTGTCTCAGCTGGGAGTTAATCTCCCAGATGACTCGGTCATTGACAGGATCCTCCAGTCGCTCCCACCTAGCTACAAGATCTTTGTGATGAACTACAATATGCAGGGGATGGAGAAGTCCATTCCTGAGCTATATTCAATGCTGAAATCAGCAAAGGTGGAAATCAAAAAGGAACATCAAGTGTTGATGGTGAATAAGACCACTAGTTTCAAGAAAGGCAAGGGTAAAAAGAACTTCAAGAAGGATGGCAAGGGAGTTGCCGCGCCCGGTAAATCAGTTGCCGGGAAGAAGCCATACAATGGACCCAAGCCTGAGACTCAGTGCTTTTATTGCAAGGGAAATGGTCAATGGAAGTGGAACTGCCCCCAAGTACTTAGCGGACAAAAAGGTCGGCAACACCAAAGGTATATGTGATATACAGGTTATTGATGTCTACCTTACCAGTACTCGTAGTAGCTCCTGGGTATTTGATACCGGTGCGGTTGCTCATATTTGTAACTCAAAACAGGAGCTGCGGAATAAGCGGAGACTGGCGAAGGACGAGTTGACGATGCGCGTCAGGAATGGTTCCAAGGTCGATGTGATCGCTATCGGCATGCTACCTCTACATTTACGTACGGGATTAGTTTTAAACCTCAATAATTGTTATTTAGTGCCAGCTTTGAGAATGAACATTGTATCTGGATCTTGTTTGATGCGAGATGGCTACTCATTTAAATCCGAGAATAATGGCTGTTCTATTTATTTGAGAGATATGTTTTATGGTCATGCCCTGCTGGTCAATGGTTTATTCTTATTGAATTTTGAACGTGATGTTACACATATTCATAGTGTTAATACCAGAAGATTTAAGGTTGATAATGATAGTCCCACATACTTGTGGCACTGCCACCTTGGTCACATTGGTGTCAAACGCATGAAGAAACTCCATGCAGATGGACTTTTGGAGTCTCTTGATTATGAATCATTTGACACATGCAAACCATGCCTCATGGGCAAGATGACCAAGACTCCGTTCTCTGGAACAATGGAGCGAGCAATTAACTTGTTCGAAATCATACATACTGATGTGTGTGGTCCAATGAGCATTGAGGCTCGCGGTGGCTATCGTTATGTTCTCACCTTCACCGATGACTTAAGTAGATATGCGTATGTCTACTTAATGAATCACAAGTTTGAGACCTTCGAAAAGTTCTAGGAATTTCAGAGTGAGGTGGAGAATCAACGTGACAGGAAAATAAAGTTCTTACGATCAGATCGTGGGGTGAATGTTTGAGTCACGAGTTTGATACGCACTTAAGGAAATGTGGAATTGTTTCACAACTCACGCCACCTTGAACACCTCAGCGTAATGGTGTGTTTGAACATCGTAATCGCACTCGATCTGTTGGATATGGTGTGATCTATGATGTCTCTTACCGATTTATCGCTATCATTTTGGTCTATGCTTTAGAGACAGCCACATTCACTTTAAATAGGGCACCGTCTAAATGCATTGAGACGACACCGTATGAATTATGGTTTGGGAAGAAACCTAAGCTGTCGTTTCTAAAAGTTTGGGGATGATATGCTTATGTCAAGAAACTTCAACCTGAAAAGCTCGAACCTAAGTCGGAAAAATGCGTCTTCATAGGATACCCTAAGGAAACCATTGGGTATACCTTCTACCTCAGATCCGAAGGCAAGATCTTTGTTGCCAAGAACGGATCCTTTCTGGAGAAAGAGTTTCTCTTGAAAGAAGTAAGTGGTAGGAAACTAGAACTTGATGAAGTACTGCCTCTTGAACCGGAAAGTAACGCAGCTCAGGAAGATGTTTCTGTGGTGCCTGCACCAACTAGAGAGGAGATTAATGATGATGATCAAGGTACTTCGGATCAAGTTGCTACTGAACTTCGTAGGTCCATAAGGACACGTTCCACACCAGAATGGTATGGCAACCGTGTCCTGGAAATCATGTTGTTAGACAACGGTGAACCTTCGAACTATGAAGAAGCGATGGCGGGCCCAGAGTCCAACAAATGGCTTGAAGCCATGAAATCCGAGATAGGATCCATGTATGAAAACAAAGTATGGACTTTGAGAGACTTGCCCGATGATCGGCGAGCTATAGAAAATAAATGGATCTTTAAGAAGAAGACTGACGCGGATGGTAATGTGACCATCTATAAAGCTCGGCTTGTCGCGAAGGGTTATCGACAAGTTCAAGGGGTTGACTATGATGAGACCTTCTCACCCATAGCGAAGCTGAAGTCCGTCCGAATCATGTTAGCAATTGCCGCATTCTATGATTATGAAATATGGCAAATGGACGTCAAAATGGCATTCCTTAATGGCTTCCTTAAGGAAGAATTGTATATGATGCAACCAGAAGTTTTTGTCGATCCTAAGAATGCTAACAAGGTATGCAAGCTCCAGCGCTCCATCTATGGGTTGGTGCAAGCATCTCGGAGTTGCAACATTCGCTTTGATGAAATGATCAAAGCGTTTGGGTTTATGCAGACTTATGGAGAAGCCTGCGTTTACAAGAAAGTGAGTAGGAGCTCTGTAGCATTTATCATATTATATGTGGATGACATACTATTGATGGGAAATGATATAGAACTTTTGGAAAGCATAAAGGCCTACTTGAATAAATGTTTTTCAATGAAGGACCTTGGAGAAGCTTCTTACATATTAGGCATCCAGATCTATAGAGATAGATCGAGACGCCTCATAGGTCTTTCCCAAAGGACATACATTGATAAGATATTGAAGAAGTTCAATATGGATCAGTCCAAGAAGGGGTTCTTGCCTGTTTTGCAAGGTGTGAGATTGAGCACGGCTCAAAGCCCGACCATGGCAGAAGATTGAGAAAAGATGAGTGTCATCCCCTATGCCTCAGCCATAGGGTCTATTATGTATTCCATGCTGCGTACCAGACCTGATGTAAACCTTGCCGTAAGTTTGGTAGGGAGGTACCAAAGTAATCCCGGCATGGAACACTGGACAGTGGTCAAGAATATCCTGAAGTACCTGAAAAGGACTAAGGATATGTTTCTCGTTTATGGAGGTGATGAAGAGCTCGTCGTGAAGGGTTACGTTGATGCTAGCTTCGACACAGATCTGGATGACTCCAAGTCACAAACCGGATACGTGTATATTTTGAATGGTGGGGCGGGCAGCTGGTGCAGTTGCAAGCAGAGCGTCATGGCGAGATCTACATGTGAAGCGGAGTACATGGCAGCCTCGAAGGCAGCACATGAAGCAATATGAATGAAGGATTTCATTACCGATCTAGGAGTTGTTCCCAATGCGTCGGGCCCGATCACTCTCTTCTATGACAACACTGGTGCTATTGCCCTTGCCAAGGATCCTAGGTTTCACAAGAAGACCCGGCATATCAAGTGTCGCTTCAACTCCATTCGTGAAAATGTTCAAGATGAAGACATAGATATTTGTAAAGTGCATACGGATCTGAATGTCGCAGATCCATTGACTAAACCTCTTCCACGAGAAAAACATATTCAACACCAGAACTCTATGGGTGTTCGATTCATCACAATGTAACTAGATTATTGACTCTAGTGCAAGTGGGAGACTGTTGGAAATATGCCCTAGAGGCAATAATAAAATGGTTATTATTATATTTCCTTGTTCATGCTATAATTGTATTGACCGGAAACCGTAATACATGTGTGAATACATAGACCACAACATGTCCCTAGTGAGCCTCTAGTTGACTAGCTCGTTGATCAATAGATGGTCATGGTTTCCTGACCATGGACATTGGATATCATTGATAACGGGATCACATCATTAGGAGAATGATGTGATGGACAAGACCCAATCCTAAGCATAGCACAAGATCGTGTAGTTCGTTTGCTAAAAGCTTTTCTAATGTCAAGTATCATTTCCTTAGACCATGAGATTGTGCAATTCCCGGATACCGTAGGAATGCTTTTGGTGTACCAAACGTCATAACGTAACTGGGTGTCTATAAAGGTACACTACAGGTATCTCCGAAAGTATCTGTTGGGTTGGCACGAATCGAGACTCGGATTTGTCACTTCGTATGGCGGAGAGGTATCTCTGGGCCCACTCGGTAATGCATCATCATAATGAGCTCACTGTGACTAAGTAGTCAGTCATGGGATCATACATTACGGAACGAGTAAAGTGACTTGCCGGTAACGAGATTGGACGAGGTATTGGGATACCGACGATCGAATCTCGGGCAAGTAACGTACCGATTGACAAAGGGAATTATATACGGGATTGATTGAATCCCTGACATCATGGTTCATCCGATGAGATCATCGTGGAACATGTGGGAGCCAACATGGGTATCCAGATCCCGCTGTTAGTTATTGACCGGAGAGCTGTCTTGGTCATGTCTGCTTGATTCCCGAACCCGTAGGGGCTACACACTTAAGGTTCGGTGACGCTAGAGTTGTTATGGGAATTAGTATGCGGTTACCGAATGTTGTTCGGAGTCCCGGATGAGATCCCGGATGTGACGAGGAGTTCCGAAATGGTCCGGAGGTAAATATTTATATATGGGAAGTCTAGTTTCAGTCACCAAAATAATTTCGAAGGTTGCCGGTATTGTACCGGGACCACCGAAAGGTGTTCGGGGGTCCATCGGGTGGGTCCACCTACCATGGGGGACTAAATGAGCTGAACAAGGGTGGGAACCAGCCCCCTAATGGGCTGGTGTGCCCCCCGAGGGCCCAAGGCGCCTAGGGTTGAAAACCCTAGGGGGTGGGGGCACCTCCCACCAACTTGGTGGGCAAGCTCCCCCCTTGGCCGCCTCCCCCTTAGATGAGATCTAAGGGGGTCGTCCACCTCTCCCCTTCCCCTTATAAATAGTGGGGGTGGGAGGGCTGCCATACCCTTCCCCTGGCGCAACCCTCCCCCTCTCCAACTCCACCTCCTCCTCCTTAGTGCTTGGCAAAGCCCTGCCGGAGAACTACAAGCTCCTCCCCCACGCCGTCGTGCTGCCGGAGCTCTCCCTTAACTTCTCCTCTCCCCTTGCTGGATCAAGAAGGAGGAGACGTCCTCGGGCTGTACGTGTGTTGAACGTGGAGGCGCCGTCCGTTCGGCGTTAGATCGGATCTTCCGCGATTTGAATCGCCGCGAGTACGACTCCCACATCCGCGTTCTAGTGATGCTTCCGCTTATTGATCTTAAAAGGTATAAAGATGCTCATCCTCTCCCTCTCTTGTTGTTGGAATCTCCATAGATTGATCTTGGTGATGCGTAGAAATTTTTTAATTATTGCTACGTTCCTCAACACGCCGGTGAGGAGGCCCCGACGATCACTGATGAGGAAGCCGCGAAGATCATCGAAGGAGGCCCTGACGATCGCCGGTAAGGAGGCACCGACGATCGTCGGTGAGGAGTCCCGGACGATCATGGGAGGAGTCCCCGACGATCGCCAGTGAGGAGCCCGCGACGATCACCGGTGAGGAGGCTGCGACGATCGCCAATGAGGAGGCCGCAACAATCTCAAGAGGAGGCCCCGACGATCGCCGACAAGGAGGACCCGACGATCGCTGGTGAGGAGGCCCCGACAATCCAGATGTTAAGTGCTGAAACTGATAAAACTTTCCATTTTGTTATTTTTGTGTGATTTAATGCAATCATCATATGAATAAACTTTGTACATGTGTTTGGTGCATTTTCATATCTACTTGCTGCTGGTATTTTTCCCATGCCATGGTAAACATGTTTAGGCACTGTAACAAGCTTGCAAACATGCTATGATACTATTGCTATTTTACACTTGCTGAAAAATGCTAAGTCTGAAATTGCCTGTTATAAAACTTGTCAACTCTGCATGATGTTTGCCACTAATCCATTGATCATATGCATATGATTCCTTCTTGTGAATTGGTCTATGTAATGTGTACTTTGTTGCCATGCCCTTGGTTGCCATGTAAAGTTATTGTAGCATGAATCAATCTTGCTCTCAAGTTGTCATCATAATGTTATTGTTTTGCATTCCCGGATTTCACTAAGTCTGAAAAATAGCTTATATCATGATTGTCTATTGCCTTGATGATTCCCATGAACCTGTTGCTCCTATGTTTATGCCATGTTGTAATATTTTCAGAAACTATGGAACATGGCAGAGACTTAGAACAAGAAGATATGTTGGGGGAAATAATCTCGGACGAAGATGATGATATCACCTCACAGTTTTTGAATGACTCCCGTGGTGGGGGAATGGAGGGAGGAGATGACGGCTCCGGTGAGGGAATGGAGGGAGAATATGACGGCTCTGGTGTTGGAGCCTTAACTATTGCAAAGTCCGACGAGGTATATTAATTAAGTCTCTGCTCACTAGATGCATTGATTGATTTGTATATACATATATTAACGCCTCTTTCTTCTTTTATCAATCCGGATTGAGCCAACCTTCTATAAAGAGACGAGACCCGAAAAAAGGTTGAGTGAGAATGAAAGGTTCAAGTCCAAAGAAGTCGCCGCAGATGGCAAACCGATTCGTCCCTCGCAGAACGCAAACCAATTAATAAGTCAGTGAAAAGTCAAGGCATGGGCTCTTAAGAAGATGGCCCAAAAATTCAGCAACTGGAAGAAAAGATTGCACGGAAAGTATGTCCTGAAAGAGAAGACTCCAACATACGCTGGAGCATATGAGAAGATAAAAGATCACCGGCCCGCATTTGTGGTGTACAAGACATTGGCTGTAGGTATGAAAAGATCACAGATAAATAAGCAAAATGCTGCAAAGAAGGAATATCACCATGTTATGGGGTCAGGTGGCTACAAGGCTGCCAGCCCTAAGTGGGAGAAAGATGAGAACGACCTGATCGATAAAGGGATCGATCTAGAGACATTGGACTGGACCGAACGGGCAACGGCTTGGTTCTACGGGCATGGGAGAGAGTTGAACCCAGAAATAGGGAACTGTGTTTATACAAAAGAGCAACATGCAACCCCCGCCAAAGCCATTCAAGATGCAACGAAGGACGTGCATGACAGGAAATTCCATCCCGACAGAGAGAACGACGAGCTGACACGCGCCCTCAGGAATCATGAACACACACTAGTAGAAAAAGGGTCAAATGTGAGACACATTAGTCCCGGTTTGTAACAGAACCGGCACTAATGTGTCCATTAGTGCCGGTTCCAACAGCTAGGCGGGAGGAGCTCTTTAGTACCGGTTCGTGGCGAACCTTTAGCACCGGTTCGTGCCACGAACCGGTATTAAAGGGGTGGTGGCAGTGGCGCCAGATCGGGTTCAACGAGCCCTTTAGTCCCGGCTTCAGGCACAAACCGGTACTAAAGGGCCAACCTTTAGTACCGGTTCGTGCCACGAACCGGCACTAAAGGGGTCTAACCTATAGTCCCGGTTGGAGACACAAACCGGGAATATATGGCAATTTTTAAACTTGGAAAAATCATAACTAAATCATCCTAATTCAGAAAAATACATATAATATATCAAAATTTGCAAAACAAAAAGATTGATCTGCTGAAACAACATTCCGTTTCGACAATTTTTTAAAATCTCAAAATTCCAAAGGGAAAATAGAGTTTTTGGACGTTTTTTAGACGTTTTGTGCCTTTAGTGCTAGGGTTTAGATTTCAGAGATTAGGGTTAGGTTTTAAGGCTTAAACACTTAGTTTTTACTGTTTAGCATAGAGTTTCCGACGTTTTAAGTCCCGGGTTTAGGGTTTAGGACAATTTTTTAAATGACAAAATTGTAAAAGGAAAAAAAGATATGCTCTAATTAATGTTTTTTTAATTTTGGTTAAATCTGGTCAAACTATGGTCAAACTACTTATTCAAGAAGTATTAATGTTGCTACATAATTATTAAAGAATATTAGTGTTACTAAATAATTATTGCAATTTTTTAAATTTTGGTCAAATCTGGTCAAACTGTGGTCAAACTATGGTCAAACTGTGGTCAAAGTTATTCAAGAAATATTAGTGGTACTAAATGTTTTCTAGAATAATAGTTTCAAACTCAAACGGTGAAACGTGTGACCTAATGCTCAAGCTAAATTGCTGAGGGTTAATAGGATTGACAGCTTACATTTGTCAGGAAAACAACAAGTGCAGACTTGGAAACGGGGGAGAATAGAAGTCGAAAGTTAAGCGTGCTCAGGCTAGAGTAGTGAGAGGATGGGTGACCGTCCAGGAAGTTAGATGATTTCGAATGATGAGGGGTGATTAGACATTATATATTAAATTGAGTAGTGGTGAGGGGTGATTAGAGATTAGAGGTTAAAATAATTCAAAAAATTGAAAATAAAAAATCAAATATTTTTTACAAAATTTTCAAAAATAATAAATAAATAAATAATACCTTTAGTACCGGTTGGTAACACCAACCGGTACTAAAGGTCCCCCATACCATGGCGCGAGCTCACGCCACGTGGTTGCCCTTTAGCACCGGTTCGTGCTGAATCGGTACTAAAGGGGGGGCCTTTAGTGCCCACACTTTAGTGCCGGTTATGGAACCGGCACTAAAGGGCCTTACGAACCGGTGCTATTGCCCGGTTCTGCAGTAGTGACAATGGACAAGCACGAGGCACATCAGGCTCCGTTCCGTGGAAGGTTGGGTTTCCCGCCAGCAGTGACACTTATAGAAGCCGAGGGAGAAAAAAGAAACAAGATGCAGACCAGCTGCAGAAGGTAGAAAAAATAGTAGCATTGCAGCAGAAGCAAATAGAGGCACTTACCAGCCAGCAAGCTATTGGCCCACCATCTTAGCGGCACGAAGATAATTCATTAGATACTGTTGGCCAACCATCTCAGCGGAAAAGCAGTGTGGCTTCCACGGAGCTCGTTCGGCCCATAGATGATATCACGGCTCCTTGCTACCCCTTGGATGATATCACGCAGAGGGAACATTGTGATCTACATGTGAAATTCATGATCATATCGGTGAAGGTGGCGGTCGGCTTTCCCTTACATCCTGTACCTAATGGAACTTTCCATTGCTCTGCGATTCCAGGTGGCTATGCTGTTGTCGGGGTGGATGAAGTTATGAACCGATTTGAGCAGCTGGAGCTTGAAGTCCCTATAGGTGAAGGGGATACTAAACTGGGAGATGCCAGAAGGACTACCATTCTATGGAGAAAGGAACACATCGTGCTTCCACATTGGACGCCGCATCAGTAGACTCCGCTGGAGGAGGCCCCTCAGCAAACTCCTCATAGTACCAATCTAGTTGTATCTCCGCTGCCTCAACCGTCTCCGCCACATCAGTAGACTCTGCTGCCTCAGCCGTCTCCGCTGCGTCAGGAGACTCCGCCGCCTCAGTTGTCTCCGCCGCATCAGCAGACCCGGCCCGCTGGAGGAGGTCCCTCAGCAGACTCCGCCTCCTTCGCTGCCTCAGCCCCGGCGGAAGAGAACCACTGCTCCGGCGACTAGTAATACAATTGCGAAGAAATCCAGAGCAGGTATAATAAGCATCAAGGAGGCTCCTGCCAAGTTACCATACCAACTGAGTGATGAGAAACTCAAGAAGGTCGTGGATGACGATGTGAAACGCCAGCTTGCGCCGACATGACCCAAGCAACAGGAGAAAATAGATCCGACAAGAGCAAAGCGTTGTCTGGAAAACCTTACGCGACCACTGCCGCCCCCGATGCGATTAGACTATGACCGCTCGATTACTACGTCACATAGAGAACATGTGCGGCGGTCGGGAAGTAGTAGTGCAAGTGGGAAAATAATTCCCCGGCTCGGCGAACAGAAAAACCAATCATGCCCCTCGCCCAAGGCGTTTACCAATATCAATTATGATGCAGAGGTAGCGGGCCATGGTTTTGGTTTCACTCTTGGTCAATACTTAGGCGAGCAAGTAGAGTTCTCCATGGCTGATTTAGCCTACAAATACCAGCACAAGAAGCCTCTCGCCAGACCTGGGGAGCTCTGACATCTACCAACACAAATGCGAAGATTGCATGTGTGGTACATGAAAGCCTCAAAGGAACGGAGCTAAATGATCATGGTGGGAATTAGATATGAGCGCATTACTTGAGTGGAGAAGAGGAGATGTACATTGAATTCGATGAATTATTTCAGTTATACAATCAAGACGCCCTCGACAAAACTATTGTCAGTTGCTATTGTCTGTAAGTATTATTTCTGTAATTAAGTCTCTTGCTCAGGTCGTACATTGCATGTATAATTATCCTTACTATATTATGCAGACTGAAGATTCTCAAATGCAAAAGAGGACAAATCTATGACATTGGGTTCATTAACCCAAATAATATACATGAATATACGGTAGAAAACAACATCAATGACACAGAGGCTAATTTGCTAACGGCGTTAATTGCATAACAAACCAGAAGGGAAACACTATTTCCTTACAACTTCAAGTGAGTGTTACTGTCTTGTACACATTCAGTTTCGCTTACTCGATGTTAAGTGTAATTGATGATTTGTGCTTGCGCAGGTTCCACTTTATTCTACTAGTCATTCAAGTTAACAATGGATTAGTACTTGTCATGGACTCGAAATGTAAAGACCTTCAGATGTGGGCGGACCTGAGTGAAATCCTCTAGAGGTGTTCAATCATTATCGCACTATATCGGCAACTTTCATTCATTTCCTGATATCAAGTAATTAATAACTCCTTTGTTCATTTTCTTTGCCGGGCAGGGTTTGGAAAAGTTCACCAAGAAGGCTAGGGGAGAATGGAAAGAGGAGCTGCGATTTCGAGAACTCAATGTAAGTAGTACTAGCTAGTTTCGTGCATCTCTCTTTGATTCTAGTTTCAATAGCATTATCATGCTTGATTATTATTTTGATTGAACTCTATTCTCATAAAGTACTTGAGGTAGGAAGACGGGAATAGTTTATGTGGATACTACGTTTGCGAGTTCATTCGCCAGACGACATGTGAGGCGAGCAGAATTTTAGAACAACTTGAAGTACGTAAACAATATTCACAATTTTATTTTGTTACCATCAATTGTGTGTGTGTGTGTGTGTGTGTGTGTGTGTGTGTGTGTGTGTGTGTGTGTGTGTGTGTGTGTATTAATCCCTTCTTTAAATTAGATCCAACGGATGCGGGACGAACTCCTACCAAAGGATCGCACACGATCAATTCAAGAGGAATTGGCGGGATTCTTACTTCAAGAGGTCATAGCTAAAGACAGAGAATACCACCGGGAATTGGAATGCGATTTTGTCAATTAGATATTAAGGATTGTAAGAGATATTATTGTATATATGCATGAACGTGTACTATATGTAGTAGCGTCGAATAGATATATGAAAACTTGTTGTTCGACCAAGCACGGACAAAGAGAGGTCACTTCTCTATATTCATGACGATATTGTGTAATGATTCCTTCATTACTATATGTAATGGCTAGCGTCGAGTTGAATGAAAAAATAAAATAAAAATAAAAACCCTAAATGAAAGAGAATTGAATGGTAAACAAAAAAAGTGAAACACAATATGAAACCCCTAAACCCCTCTTTTTTTTAAAAAAACTAAACCCTAGTGCTTCGAAAGGTCTGACGCGTGGCTGCCTTTTATACCAACCGAGATTAAAGGTCCTCCTGCCTGAGCGCCCCACATCGGCCACATGAAGGCCTTTTAATCTCGGTTTATAACACAAGCGGGATTAAAAATAGGGGCCTTTACTCCTGATTCCTTAGTCCCGGTTGCATAACCGGAACTAAAGGCCCTTACAAACCGGGACTACTGTTCCGTTTTCTATTAGTGCGAATGCAATCGGGAGCAAGGTGCACTTCTAATCGGCACACCGGACTATACGGCTTCAGTAGGGAGAGGGAAGGTGTCGGGGGTCGGTGAGCATGACAAATGGGACTCAGGTTCGTCGTCAAGGTAGGGCACGAAGCCAAATGCCTCCGACGCAAGGCGCCAACTAGGGCCAGATCCGAGAGCCCTACAGGACCAGGCGCCAACTCCCACTCAACGCACCGCACGCAAACGGGCAGACACGGTACCGATCGATGGATCGGAATCAAATGGAGCTGGAGTGAGCACTGCTAGCTCAGGTGCAGAGAGCCACGCTGTTCCATGTACCGTATAAGCCTAGAAAAAAACTGCACCGTATCGAGTGTGTCATCGGTTGTGTGCATGCCCATATGAGAAGACTCGAGTTCCAGAGGAGTGGGTCGAGTGACAGTACGTGATACATGCATGGCACGCGACGTATACGTGCATAGACTAGTCTAGTCTGCTACATGTACGTACAGTACGGACTACAGAGATCGACCTGACTAGTAACAGTGATCCGTAGTGTATATTATATCAGACGCGGCGGAGTGAGATTTTCGTACTATAAGACAAGCTTTGTTGTTGCCCTGATCATTGTAATTAAGAGAATCACAGCAAGTAGCTGCGTTATATTAAGTTCTACTAATGTGTGAGGCAAAATATTTCCCTCGTTTCATTCATCAAAAAGGAGAGCTGCAAAGTAAAAATAAGACGGAGTGAAATCCAGAAACAAAAGCTTACTCTTCCGACGATGATGATTTCCTAAGTGCTTTGCACGGGCTTTAATCCAAAACCTTGTTTGGGCCGTGATCGTTTAAAAACCAAATGTTGGCATAAAGAAAGTGTGTGTGAACACGCGGTGCTAAGCTTGGCAAAAGAAATCTCCTATGGCACAAAGAATTCCTTTTTCTTCCTCTATATGCAGAGGAGATCGCAATACATCAATCTTTGATAGCCGTCAGTGGTGAAGGTCAATAATTGTGGCTAGGGACACATCCTCTTCAAGCTTGCCCGGCGTGTTCGTGGATCCACCTCTCCTCTGACAGCCGTTCAGATGGCCGATGGAGGGAAGGGGATCTCAATGCCTCGGCTCCGGCTAGTAGTTGAGATTATATATTTTTTTTCTTCTTCCAGGGGACGACGACACTACATCGAGCTGGTCTTTCGAACTCCGTCATTCCTCGAGTTTGTCCATTGGGACAGAGTCGAAGAAGCTCCAGCGTAGATTGCTGCTGCCTTGAAACGATGAGGTTAACATTTCTAACCATGTGTACAAATGTCCTCTCTGCCGCAGCCCACTACGATGGAAGATGGGGTGCCCCAACATATCTTTGAGGACACTGGATGATTCCAAAGATAAGACAAGGCAGAGCGTGATCGAATTTCAAAATATGCCAGCAAACTTGCATCGTTGGAGAAGATGGGATGGGATCTGGATATCAAACTTAGACCCAATTTTTCACAAAATGTTACATAAACGGCCTTTGGGTTGACCTTATAAAGGTCAAGTATCTCGAAGGCAAGTCATTGGCCATGTGTCGTAGGGAAGGCGGTTCCCGTACTCCCGGTCAATCGAGATCATCAAGCCATGGATCCTTACTAGCTCAACTCTTACAGTTGGCAATGGAAATTCCATCTTTTTATTCTTGGCTTGCCCAATGTCTACACTGACAACCTTGGGGAAGGTGTGTGTGTGTGTGGGGGGGGGGGGTCACCCTGTACTCCATCTGTGTTACTACTTCATTCCTGCTTGCCTTGGTTCTCCACAGTGGTCTAGGGAACCTTTCATTCTGTAGATCGCTTGGCCCGATCGAGGTGGCCGAACAGATTGTCTCACGGAGGAACTCGATCTTGTCGTGTAAGTGTCATTGTGTCAAATCAGACTCCATTTCTTGGCATTTGGAACCCTTGGGTTGTGTCTTGGTTAACCACTCTATCACACCATTTTTGTGGTCCGTGTTCCATTTAGCTCACATAGATGTTGTAGTTTTGCCTACCTTTTAGGATCAAGATCTTGACTTGGTAGCTTATTACGGGTCAGTTATTGTTGGGTGACCAAATCCAAAAGGGCAACGGCCTTGGGGACAGACGTTGCCCCCTATGCGATGTCGAAGTGAACGCTAAACACATTTTGTTCTTGTGTGTCACTGCACAATTCCTTTGAATCTCTATCCGGGTTGTCATGGGTTGCACCTGGTGCCCCTCGAGCTTCCTCAATTTTACGATATCATTGCAGGCTCATCCAGACGAAACCATCGTCGTCTACTGTGTGTGCCTTTATTTCTCCGTTTCCAAAAGAAAAAATATTGTGGGTGTGCGCTCGGTGCCATAAGCTGGTGCCATCAGTTTTTTTTTTATTTCGGGCTTGCTAAAAATCAGTCGACTGAGATTTAACCTAGTCTCAGTCGACCATGCAACATTTTATCCGAATGTTTACTACCGGTGGCAACATCCGTCTTGTTTGTGGTAGCATGTTGTCCCTCATCGATTGTAGCACAATGTCTCACCGGTTGTAACATCCGTCATTGACGGTTGTAGCATTTTAGTCACAACGGTTGTAACATTAGTTGTCATTGCTTGCAAAACTATTGTCAACATTTTTCATCATCGGTTGTAGCATCTAGCCGTGCCGCTTGCAGAAAAAAACTATGATGACATCACTCGACTGAGACTTCGTTAAGTCTTAGTCGACTGAGTTCTAGACGGACCTTTTTATTTTTATTTTGGCTTGGACTTGTTGCAGTTTGAACTGTTGTAAGACCCGATCGATGTGTTGGTTTATCGGTAAAGCGGGGGCGTAAAGCCTGCATGGTGATGCAACAGAAACTTCTTCAAGCAACAAAATGAAGAAGTTGTGACTGCGTGCACCGGAAAACATTGTCTCGACCCAACTGTTTTCTCTTCTGTGCGCATGTGTAACTGGACAGGACGTTACACTGGGAACTAGTGGCAGCTAGCTAGACCGCGAGGGGGGCAAACCAAACCAAATGGTGTTGGGCTTGGCGACGTACGTACGTACGTACGTAACGCAGACATCAGCCCTGCGTTCGCTGGACAAAAAAACGCCTGCGCCCTTCCAGCCGTATGCGCATGCATGGACAAAAACACTAGTGGCAGACTTTTTCCTATTCAAAATTTTGTCACAGTCCAGCCCTGCTTCAGGCCATGGCCACTGCACATACACACTCACACACACCTCCTCTTACTCTCCCTCTCTCCCATATACATACAGTATGAGTCTGCCACTGCAGTGAACAGCGCCATCAGCCGCGCGGCCGGTGGCACCAGTCTCCCTCCAGGCCAGCTACATGCATAGCTCACAGGGGTGGTGTTGTGGGTCGATGGATCACACTGGGGAGATCGTGGCCGCAGCTCCAGCTCCAGCTGCCACCATCTCCTCCTGCCAACTCCCGGAGATGTCGGCGGCGGCACGCAGCGCGTCCGCGCCCGCGCCGAGCAGGCCCCGGCCGGAGAACCCGACGCAGTACAGCCCGTTGGGGCCTCTCCAGTTGCTGGGGCACCGGGCCTTGGGCTTGCCGTCCTCCGTGAAGAACCCGTCGTCCTGCACGCACGCACGTCGTGGAACGGAACGGCATCAGTAATGCGTTCTGTTGCGTCTGTGGAAAGCGTTTGCTTGCCATGCATGTCGAGAGTTCTATTACCTGGAGCCATGACGGGACGTTGCTCCTGTAGCCGGTGGCGTAGATGACGGCATCGAAGGCCATCTCGTTGCCGTCCACGAACCTCGCCCCGTTGCAGCCCAATGACTCCACTTCTGCCACCACCTGTGTGCACAAGCCATCCATCAGAACGTCAGACGTGCACATGCGAGAAATATATAAATGAACATAAAAAAATACTTACACGAGAGAGAGAGAGAGAGAGAGAGAGAGAGGTGTTTGAAGTCAAATAGAATGTGCACACACTGTACGGGGATTGTTGCTACTTGCAAGAGCTCATCACAAGGTTATGCTACGCATGAGTGAGAGATCATTGGAGATCGCGCTCGACAGGAGGCCCTGTGGGGAATGCCATGGAGGCAGTGCTATTTTTGTTCCCACACGTCTAATTTCTCTGCCTAGCTACGTCGTGGACAAGGCGACAGTTACCAAAAGTAAGGACGCCTGCATCAGGCAGATCAAGTGGTAAACTAGAGGCCAACAAAGGCCAGGCAGACAGAGCCACAGAGGTAAAACCGTAAAATCTCACTCCACTCAGCAACAAGATCAACCGAGGTAGAACGTTGTAGAAACCTCAAAAGCGATCGGCAGTTGGAATGGCATGCACAAGAAACAACTCGCTCTGTTGACTCTTTCTTCCTTCGCCAACCACTAGCTAGCCAAGCATCCTAGCTACGTACGTACAAAGAGAAGAGAGAAGCTGTAACAATAACCACCATACCTTGATGTCTCCGGATTTGATGAAGGACCATGCTCCCACGTCCAGAACAGGGCTCTTCCCGGTCACCTCCTTGATCTCCAACGGCCCCAGCTTGGGCCTCTTCAGCCCGTACTTCTCCGTGTCCCCAAGAATCATCTTTGCAACCAGGAGGAGGAACCTGTCCACCAGCTTTACCGGCAGCCATCGCAGTAGTTTCATGGCTATACCGAATGTTGAGGACCCAAGCATCTCCCTTGGTAAAACGTGCACCTGTTTCATCATTGCATACAAAATATATATGAGCTCACACGCAAGTTGTTCAATAGGTTGTAGGATGAATATGTTCACATGTAGAAAAAGACCGTAAGCTCATGCATACACTGAGAGAGAAGCAGAGTTCTAATATACTACTCGTAGATACCAGTACTCCCTCCGATCCAAAAAAAAAAAGTGTGGCAGCTTTGAGCTAAGGTTAGTTCAGCCTTAACTCGAAGCCGCGACATTTATCATGGATCAGAGGGAGTAGCATATATCGATCATAGGACTATACTATCAAAAAGCACACTAGCATACTAGTACGGAAGAGGGCGACCACATTCACATATGCATATGTTCTTCTGTTTATAGAAAGGCAAAGAGGGAAACTATTGAAACTCCAGGGCATAAAGTGGTCTCCAAACGGGCAAGCATCACACAGCATGTGTAGCATCAAGAAACCCGACGAAACAAGAAAGCAATGTCTCATGGGAGGAAGCGGGAAGAGAGGACTTGGATCACTTACCCCACTCCGTACTGACATGAAAGGGATGGCACCATGCTCGCACAGGTCCAAGCACATCTCCATGCCGGAGTTGCCACATCCCACCACCAGCACCCTCTTGCCCTTGAACCTCTCCCCGCTCTTGTACTCGCTGGAGTGCAGCACCTCCCCGGCGAACCGCTCCCTCCCCTTCACCTTGGGCACCATCACCTCCGCGTTCTCCCCGCTGGCCACCACCAGCCACTTGGACACGTACTCCGTCACCTCGCCTCCGTCCGCCGCCGCGGTCACATGCCACAGCGACGTCGCCTCCTCGAACCGCGCCCGAGTCACCGTGCGGCCGAACAGCGGGGAGATGGAGAAGTGCGCAGTGTAGGAGTGGAGGTAGCTGAGGAACTCGCGCTTGCTCGGGTAGGTGGGGAACTCCGGCGGGAAGCGGACGTGGGGGAGCTCACAGAAGACCTTGGGGAGGTGCAGGCGGAGGCGGCCGTAGGTGCGGTTCGTCCAGAGGTCGGCGATGCCGTCGGAGCGCTCGAGGATGGTGAAGGGCACCGAGTGCCGGCGAAGGGTGGCCGCCACGGCGAGGCCCGACGGGCCGGCGCCGACGATGATGGGGCCGTTCACAATGCACGAGCTCTGCCTAGGGCTCGTGCCACCATTACCTTGCTCGGCTTGCATGGTATCCATCGATCAATGGCCCAAGAACCAATAAGGCTGTGGCTAGCTTGGCACACAAACACACAACTCACTCTTTATCTCTCTCCTTGGACGGTCACACTTCCAAGCTCATGGAATGGAATGTGGAGAAGAAGATACCACCTAGCTAGTCCTACGAGTTGTCGAATGCGTATCTCTCCTTTGCCTCTAGTCCCTGAAAGAAGCTAGATGTAGGCACAAACCTAAAGCTGCTAGTGACATCGTCTTCTTCTTGCTACAGTAGTACCAGTGTAAGCATGGAGTAGGATAAAGGCGTGATCTGAACCTATTTGGCTACCTCAGTGACCTCAGAACCTATGTACTCAGAGGCCCCTCTCCCCTATATATAAGGAGAAGTGAATGTAAAGGGACAGCTTACATTGTACATAACTATTTTTATGAGTACTGTCACCACTGTTGGCATGACTGAAACCAATCTTTCCAGTACAAAAAGGAAAAGGAAACTAATACCCCTCAATATAAGATGTTTTGGATATTTTAATATGGACTATATACGAATTGAAATGAATGAACAAACATAGTAAAATAGGTCAATTTACGTCTGAAGCATGAAAAGGTTTTTTTTTTGCGAAAAAGCAGAAAAAAAAGTTAGAACATCCTAGTAATGAACGGATAGAGTACTTTATTACTCCCTCTGTCCCAAAGTTCTCGTCTTAGATTTGTCTAGATACGGATGTATCTAATACTAAAATGTGATACATCCGTATTTAGACAAATCTAAGACAAGAATTTTGGTACGGAGGGAGTATATCATACTACATCCGTCTCATATTAAACTCTTGATAATATGACGCTCAAACGGATCTAGCCGTAGTATATACCAATTATATTCCGTTGTTTTCTTATTCATAGGCATGCCTAGAACGCAGATATATCAGATCGTATGAGATCTAGCCATGCAATGTACTTCGAAAAACTAACCACGTAAGGTGTATGTGCCCTCCCTTGTCAGGAATGCATGAACATTGTTTCCAGTGTTGGATCTGCATATCTAGAGGTGAATCCTTCCTTCATTTCTTCATGGTGGTCCTTTTTTCTCTCCTAGATTCAGCCAATCATTTCTTTGTCTGCTGAGAGAGTGTTGCATTTGTTAATATGGGTAATGCTCGCATATCCATGCTGCAAATAATATATATTTTCCCTTTTGGATAGCATGGAAGCACGCATCGATGAAGAAACATTGCTACTTCATAACGAAAGGAAGGGAGGCCCATACGGAGCTCTATACCGTGCATCTTGCTACCAAGTAGGCGACGCTGATCCGGACATTCTGCTACCTGACAGAGAAACCTTGCAGGTCAACCCTTCGCTTGAACTTAAGACCTACGTAGAAATTTTCTGGAGCTTTTGCTTGATTGTAGTCCACTCCGTAGTTGCTACTTTATTTCGCACGGTTGCTACTTTATTTCGCACTTAGACTACAAATTAGTGATCTGCAATAATGCAAGAAAGAAGGTGGGAAAGAAAAGCATTGCTGCATACTAAACTGAACAGAGGTGATGGTATCCAACTGCTATCCCATCACAAAAGATGCACACCGAAATCTGGATGCAAGTGAGCACAGGTTAATCCTGCCTGTCTTACCCACATTGTCTCCCCGGCTAACAAAAGTATGTAGTCCTGAAGGTTTATACGGTACCAGAGGCTAACACGCGCTTCACCGCGCCGTTGTTCACTCGTATAGTCGTATGGGCGGATCTAGGGGTGTCATGGGTGCCATGGCACCCCCTACAAAAATGCAAAGTAGTGTATATGGTATACTTAACCTTAATTTTGTACTAACCTAATGCTATTTTTAGACAATTTGTTGAATTTAAAATAATGTGTAGCAAAATTATATTACTTTGGTGTGATTTACTCAAATTTGTATGAATGTATTGATAATAGGCACCCCATACTTGGGTACAGCGAGCTGCTATACAGACTGTTTTTAACCCCTTTTCATGACGGCATTTTAAACCGTCGCCCAGTGAGTGTCGCGATAGGGGCTCCTTCCCACACGATCCAAAAACCGTAGGGGATAGCGGAGATGCAGACGCCTTGCCAAATGTAATCGTATGCGATGCGGCACACACCAAATTTTGTCACATGTGTGGGATTGGTGATTAAATGTTTCTAATGATGCCATGAAACCAAATGATGTTTCATACTGAACCGTTTGGGAAACAATATCAAAGGCACACGACCAATATATGAACTGTGTGTGATATGTGCCCTATCGTACATGAGTTTTCTGCAGAACTCGTCTGCCATGCATGACTCCATCTCACACGTTTCTGAACAATTACCCTGTGCGATAATGTTCTATCACAAACGGTTCAAGAGCCCTTCGCACACATACAAGTGCTGCAGATCGTTTGTGATTTGTTGTGTATCACCGACGGTTGCGGTATGAGTGACACGTGCTTTTCGTTTGGGATCCCACACGTTTTCTCAAAATTTACGAGTGGGGTTGTATTTTACATTGGGCACGGTTTACTCTGAGCTCTTGCGTGCAATAATGTGGTATCACAAACGGTTCCGGAGCCCCTACGCACACGTAGTGGTGCTGTAAATCGTCTGCGATCTGTTGTGTATCACTGACGGTTCGGCTATGATTGACGTAAGCTTTCCGACGTGGATCGCACACACTCAGTTAGTTGAACCGTGTGCGCAACAATTGCCAGGTTCAAGCTAAAATATCACATTTGAATCGGCATATCGGTCAAGTCTGTGTGTAGCTATACCATCCCAAGATCATGCTAGCACACACAGTACATTGATGAAAAGATTCAAAGTTCAATCACACCTGAATTTATTACACGATTCTCGTATCAAGTCTTTATTACATCATAATAAATTCGGCCGAAGGCCAACTCATGAGAAATAAACTAAAATAAAGCTACGGAAGTGTAAACGAATAGCGAGTCCATCCGACTCCATAGGGCAATCGCCAAGCGTGGATCGTAGCCTCACTCCTGGTCGGAAAACTCCTTTGCAACATAAGACGTTGCAGCCGTGTAGGTCAGCATTTTGAATGCCGGCAAGTCATGAAGAGAGAACAACAATAAAATTACTAACACTATTTGCAATTTGGCTTTGGGGCTCTAAGTTTTATGTTTTTGCGAAAAAGCTAATTTTCCCTACAAAAAGGACTTGCTTGCAATTACTACAAAATGTTGGTTGTTATTGAGATGGTTCCGCCAACCAATGTCTCATTCTCGAATCATTAAACCCATCAATTAATTTATTAAGTTCGTTGTTGAGATTTCTGAAATACTCCAATTTCCAGAGGCTCAAATGTCCGTAACCGGGGACACTGATAATCGATTAGGTTTTAACTCTGCAGAGTCTTGTGCACTTTACCCGCTAGAATTGTTCCGTCCTTAAAGTCCTCGCACTGTCTGGTGTTTGAAGACGGGACGAATGAAACGGGGTCTTCCGAAGAGTTCCTCTAGGCAACTGCCAGTGCCCATCCAATCCTACCGTTCTTCTACATCTAGTAGCACCGTCCGGCCAGAGTCACGCCTAGGGTCGACCAAGCCAGAGCCCATAATGGCTTGCGGCTGCGCAAGTAAGCTTCTGGTCAAGGGGTATCCATCCGTCTCTTCGTGGCTAGGTGAAGCTTTCCATAAGATATCATGGCGCTTCTCCATGCATCCCGGCCATCCGCTGGTTGCTCCAGGGTGCCCGTCAACCGTCCTCCACCCAGTAGTGAATTTGAAGTCCATCTTGAGCTTGAAGTCATGGGGTTGTCATCATCTTGACTCTCACATCTCCCTTATGAATCACTCAACCAACCCCCGACTATGAAAGCATAACAATCAACTACATTGTCTCGGGCATCGGTAACAAGGGGAAATGGGTTCATCCTACCACATGATACTACTCAAGAACAAGACTTAAAATTTTCCTACTGCATGCATGGTGGGGAGGAATAATTCTAATGCAACAAAATCATAGGTATTGTAAAACATGATCAAATGACTTGCCTGGCTGACGGTCTTCGAAAGCTAGTGACTCGTGATAGCAAGCTTCGCACTCTGGGAACTCTATTCGAAGTAAACAATAAACACATAAGTATAAAACGGTATAACATAACAGCGAGCTACCGTAAATCACATAAGCAATCATAACAAAACCAAAGGAAACTCGAAGAACTCCAATCAAGGTGTAACATCCCAAATTTCCAATTTGGCATGTTATACATATATAGGTCATACATGCATATCATATTTTATTGCTTTTTCGTTTGCAATCCTCGAAGTCCTAAGCAACTCAAGGACCTTCGGAGAGAGTTGGGGATTTTCTAATTTTCATATTTGAAATTTTTATCAAATAGTGAAGACGAGGATTTGATTTTAATTATTTTCTCTCCGGAAAATATTTCATTCAAAAATATTAAGTGAGGGGGGATAATATGACTTCTCCAAAATAATTGAAATATCGGAGGAAAAATGTTAAAATCATTTTTGGGATTTTATTTGAATTTATTCGGGATTTTATTGCTCCTAGAAAAATGTTGCATGTTTTAAAAATTGCATTTTAGGGGCCAAGAAAAGTTCATCTTGCTCTAAATATTTTTTTAGACGGAGAAAACTTGTTTTGGAATTTTTAGATTTTTATTTATTTTTCTAGGAATTTTTCTTTAGACGGAATGATTAAAAAAAGAACAACCTCGCATACCGACTGGGTCAAGGCCACTGAAAGCAGCAGGCCGGCTGCCCAGCGCCCGCGCCGTGCTTGGCACGGACGCCGAGGGCGAGTCCGAGCGGACTCCACCCCGGCGCCCCTTCCCAAGCCGCCCGCCCCGCCTCCTATTTAAGCCGCCGCCCGCCCACACACCACCACCCGCCACCACCCGCCCACCAGGGCCGCCGAGCCCGCCCGAGCCCCGATCCCGATCCGCTTGCCGCGCCGCCGCCGCCGTCGCCCGCCACCACCACTGCAGCTGCCGCCGAGCCCCGCGCCGCCGCCCCACCAGACGAGCCTCGCCAGAGGTACCCGACCCCGCCGGCGGTTTTTTTTAAAAAAATAATAAACCCTTCGATTTTTTTGAAAACCCTAGATCGTTTTTTTCTAGATCGGTTTATTTTTTTCCCGGTTTATTTACTTAGCGAACGTCCGTTCGTCCGTTCGTTTTAACGAACGTGTTCACTGTTTAGTTTCTGCTAACGAACGTTCGTTCGATTAGCTGTTCATCATTTTTCTTTTTATCCGACTTATTCCGCGATTATTCTGATCGCAATTTCTGATCCGATTTTCAAACCTGTTTATCTTTTCGCTCGTTTATCGGAATCAGGCGATTCAAGCGCCTGGAGTTTCATCTCGAAACCCTCTTTCCGAATAATCAAATCAAGCAAGATTTTTCTTCTGTAAAATTTGACTTAGATCCAGAATAGTAAAACGAAGTTGTTCTTTTGCCGTTTGAGTTTCGTTGCTTCGTTTGATTTGATTCTTTTTGCTAACCGGAGTTCTTAAGTTGAACTCTCCGGTCAATCTCTTTTATTTAGAGTTCTACTTGTGCATCTTTTATTGTTGCTTATGTATGTTATTGTTTGCTTGCGATAGAATTCCCGCAGTGCGAAGTGTGTTACTACGAGTCACTAGGATTCCCGGATCGTCAGCAAGGCAAGTAACACGTTGATCATACTCTTTTCATACCCAGTTTTTATGTATTAATTTCAATCCTCAAACATTGCATGATTAGGGTGCCTTTAACATGTGGGTATTGGGAAGTAGTTGCTGAGGTAGAACCTATTGCCCTGTCTATTATCAAACCCTTGGGAGTTACTTCTACGTTATGCTTACATTGCCATGCTATGCTCGTAGATGTGGATTGGGTTTGAGTGATATCCATGACAGATGTGAGATTGATAATTAATGGTTTACTTAAGGTGGCAACTTTAATACACATCTGGATGGATTGAGGCACACAGGGTTACAAGTGATTACTGTTTTTTTGGAAATCCGGGGTTACTGTGTGATTCTCCTAGGGACCGCCACCAGTGCTCAAAGGAATCGAGTCTGTTCATGCTAGAAACTTCCGTGTGCAGCCGCAAGCTATTATGGGCTCTAGCATAGTTGAGTAAGTTGCGTGAAGCTCTTGAAGAGGTGGATCAGCAGGTAGTGGGTTTGTAGGTTTGGTATGGTCTGCCGGAGTAGAGAGTTAATGCTTCAAAAGGCGTGCCTCGGTCATCCGTCTCTCAAACACCATGCGGTCACGAGAATCAATGGAGGCGATCGAGTCTTATGGGAAAAGTGCGCAAACCTCTGCAGAGTGTACAATCTAATCATGGTTAGCCGTGTCCCGGTTATGGACAATTTCGAGTATCTAGTACTTGAGTATTCGCATGTATCTCAACACTCTTAAATTAATATTGCTGGGTTGTTAACTATTTTAATTGGGATCATTGAGTTGGGGTTTACCTTCTCAAATGATGTTTCAACTACCATGATAGTTAAATTAAAATTGATTCCTTTGAAGTAGGGAAAATTGGCTTTTCGCTAACTCAGTAACCATAGAGCTTTCCACCAGCCAAATATGCATGTAGTGGTAGCATTATTCTGTTATTGCTCTTTTGTGTTACATTGCAAAGATATTCCATGTCTTGACCCATTCTCGGGCTGCAACGTATTATGTTGCAGACTTTCGCACAAGGAGTAAGGTTCGTAGGTCGTTGCCGTGCAGCTCAGTTATGCCGTTGGAGTTGATGGACTCACTTTATCTTCCAAGCCTTCCGTTGTTATCGCATTAGATGGCCTTAAGCCATATTATTGTAATAAGTTCTCTTTTGAGACATTCGATGTAATAAGTGTGTGATTGCTACTCTGTTATAAATCATTCGAAGTACTATGTGGTGTCAGCATTACTGATCCAGGAATGACACCTGAGCACAGAGACTTGACCATCTGAGGTCGGGTCACTACAAGATGGTATCAGAGCACACGCTGAGTGTAGGACACGACCACTAAGATAAACCATAGGTCACACTTCTCTTCTCATTTCTGACTCCTCTTCTCTTTCCACTCTTTAGGATGAAGGAGATGAAGACCAAGTTTGCACAATCGGATGAAGACACACCTTTTGGACGTCACCTGAAGGAAGTCACTAGGTACTTGAATATTGGAATACCAAGCTTCACTGGGACGAACAACGCCACCCTACCGGAAGAAGAGGGCTGGATGATTCAAGTACGCATTCCAGGAAGGACGTTCTCGCCAAATTCTAAACCCATAGAATTTTCTTCCGAAGCACCCACTTGGAGCCTTGGCAAGAGTATGGCAGCTCATATTACCATGGGACGCATTGGAGAAATCTACAACAAGGAACTAGAAGATACCACCTATCAAATATGTGGGCGCCGAGATGAACAATGGGAGATGATCAGCACTAGGAAGGATAGATCTGTCGCGGCCTTTATCCAGGAGCAAAACCAGCACATTCGACGTCAGGAGAACCAGATGTGCGCAGACATGATCGAGTTGAAGAAGGCGAAGACCAGGATCATCGATCTGGAGGAAGAACTTAAGTTCACACGCGATGGATATGAGGAGGGAATCAAGACGCTATTGGAGAAGAATGACGACCTAGTTGAGAAGATCGGAATTTTTATGGGAGGACCAGTTCCGAAAGAAGACCCCATTCGTTCGGACAACTACATCATCATCGACGACACTGATTCGGATTCAAGTGATGATGACTACGAAGATGAAGCTGGAGCAGACATCATGGAGTCTTCCACTGATCAAAATTTCTAGATGACCACCATATGATAATAGTATTTTTCCCCCATGTAACTAGTAGTAGTGTGCACTTTTGCGATAGTCTTAGACCGTTTTGTATGCCCTTGCTTGATTGATTGAATGAATGCTTGTGATTGCCTCATATACATATGGGTAGTGTTTCTCCCCTAGATCTTTTTCTATTCTAAATCTCTTCCATCTAAACCCCTCAGATGCCTCCGAGGAGAGACCCCGAGTTTGTTTTCCCACCGGAGATCACCTAGTTGATCCAGCAGCAGAATGCCTTGATGCAATTGCTAGTTTAGAACCAGGGGAATGCCAATAACAACAATGCCAACAACAACAACCCGCCGCCAGTGGATAACCTCGCCCGTTTCTTAAGGTTACAGCCGCCGGTGTTCTCCAGTAGCATCGAGCCAATAGTTGCAGATGATTGGCTACGTCGTATTGGAAGGGAGTTAACCACCGCTGGATGCACAGATGCTGAGAAGGTGCGTTTTGCCGCACACCAACTGGATGGACCTGCAGCAGCATGGTGGGAGAATTTCACAGCCACCTATCCTATCGACAATGTCACATGGGCTCGGGCCAGCGAGGCTTTTCGCTGCCCATGTCTCGACTGGAGCTATGCAGATGAAGAAGTGTGAGTTTCGCAACCTACGCCAGGGGAATCGTACTGTTGGCCAGTACGTGGATGAGTTTAGCAAGTTATCGCGTTATGCCCCTGATGATGTGGCCACAGATGCCGTGAAGCAGGAGAAGTTTATGGAAGGGCTGAATGATGAGATGAGTATGCAGTTGATGGTAGCAACCTTCAACAACTACCAGGAGTTGGTAGATAAGGCCCTAATGATTGAAGGGAAGCAGCAGTAGATTGTTAATCATAAGAGGAAGTATGGACAAGGAAAATACAACTCCGGAGCTCACCAGAAGCCCCGCTTGACCCCGAACTCAGGAGGACTTGTTCATAACCATGGAGGACATAACCATGCTGGAGGAGGATCGCATAACCATAATGGTGCGAAAAACGGGAATGGGAATGGAGCCAACAATAATTAGAACCGCTCTAACCCGTCTACACCCGCAAAGAGAGACTTAAACCAAGTTGTTTGCTACAAGTGCGGGAAGACAGGGCACTATGCCAATGACTGCTCTGAAGGAAAGAATGGGAATGGAAACGGGAGCGTAGGGAAGAAGCCCAATCCATTCAACAAAGGACAAGTGAACCACGTTAACGTGGTGGAGGTTGAAGAGCAGCCGGACGCGGTAATAGGTAAGTTTTTGGTTCAGTCATTTACCGCTATTGTTCTTTTCGATACTGGTGCATCGGATTCATACATATCAAGAGGATTTGTGGAAAAGTTTAAGTTACCAACCCAAACCCTTAGGACACCCCTCTTAGTGAGCTCGCCAGGATCAGAGTACATGGCTAGCAGATGGTGCACCCAGATACCCTTAATCATTGGTACGCATGTATTTCCGTCTGACCTAATTATCTTGGAGTCGCAAGGATTGGATGTGATATTAGGTATGGACTGGATGTCAAAGTATGAAGGAAGTATTGACTGTGCTAGTAAGTCAATTTATCTTACCACCCCGGAGGGAAAAAGGATTAAGTATGTATCTAGGCATGTGCCTAGGAGGAGCCAAGTAAACACCCTCACGGGAGTTGTACAGGAGGAAGTACCTGTAGTAAAGGAGTTTCCGGATGTTTTCCCCAAAGAGTTACCGGGTATGCCACCGGACAGAGACATTAAGTTTTTGATAGAGCTATTGCCAGGAACAGGACCGATATCCAAGAGACCCTATCGGATGCCAGCAAATGACCTGGAGGAAATTAAGAAGCAGATTAATGAGTTGCTGGAGAAAGGTTACATTCGTAGAAGCTCATCACCTTGGGGAGCCCCAGTACTTTTGGTGGAGAACAAGGATAAATTGCTGAGGATGGTTGTTGCTTACCGAGCTCTGAATGAAGTAACGATAAATAACAAGTATCCCTTACCGATGATCAATGATCTGTTTGATCAGTTACAAGGAGATAAGGTGTTTTCAAAGGTTGCTCTACGATCAGGATACCATCAGTTGAAGATCCGAGAGAAGGATATACCCAAGACAGCATTTACCACTCGGTATGGATTATATGAGTATACGGTCATGTCATTTGGACTGACTAACGCGCCTGCCTATTTCATGAGTATGATGAACAAGGTGTTCATGGAGTATTTGGACAAGTTTGTTGTGGTATTTATTGATGATATTATGATATACTCGAAGAACAAAGAGGAGCACGCGGAACACTTGCGTTTGGTTCTCGAGAAACTCAGGGAACACCAGTTATACGCCAAATTCAGCAAGTGCGAGTTTTGGTTGAAGGAAGTTGGATTTCTTGGGCATGTTATATCCGGAGAGGGTATAGCAGTGGATCCCAGTAAGGTTCAGTCGGTCACTGAATGGTTGGCACCCACTTCAGTTGGCGAGATCCGCAGTTTTCTTGGAGTGGCAGGATATTATCGGAGATTCATTGAAATTTTTTCCAAGATTGCTAAACCAATGACAGAATTGTTAAAGAAGGATACTAAGTTCAAATGGACGGAGGAGTGCGAGACAAGTTTTCAAGAGCTGAAGGAGCGATTGACTACAGCCCCAGTGCTGACCTTGCCAGATATACATAAGGAGTTTCAAGTGTATTGTGACGCCGCTCGCTTGGGACTTGGTTGTGTGCTTATGCGGGAAGGAAAGGTTGTTTCGTATGCCTCACGACAACTGAAGCCACACGAGTTGAACTATGCCACGCATGATTTGGAGTTAGCAGCCGTGGTGCATGCACTAAAGACCTAGAGACATTATCTTATTGGAAACCATTGTGATGTGTACACGGATCATAAGAGCTTGAAGTACATTTTCACACAGAAGGAGTTGAACCTCAGGCAGAGAAGATTGTTGGAACTTATAAAGGATTACGACATGAAGCTACACTACCATCCAGGAAAAGCCAATGTCGTAGCAGACGCTTTGAGCCGGAAGAGTTATGCTAATGTTCTTGTGAGCAATGGAATGCCAAAGGAGTTAGCTGCAGAGATCATGGAACTACGATTGGAGATTGTTCCAAGAGGTTTTCTTGCAACAATGGAAGTTCAGTCGACGCTGTTGGACAAGATTCGAGAAGCTCAGAAGGAAGACAAAGAGATTGCTGAGATAAGAGAGAGGATGGGCGAAGGTAAAGCCAAAGGTTTTCGCGAGGATGAGCACGATACCTTGTGGTTTGAGGACCGAATTTATGTGCCCAACAATTCGGAGATCAGGAAGTTGATACTACAGGAGGCCCATGACTCACCATACTTGATTCACCCCGGAAACACCAAGATGTATTTGGACTTGAAGGAACGTTTCTGGTGGACTGGAATGAAGAAGGATATTGCCGAGTATGTAGCTGTATGTGATGTATGTCAGAGAGTAAAGGCAGAACATCAGAAGCCAGCCGGACTGTTACAGCCTATGCCAATACCCGAATGGAAGTGGGACAAACTTGGTATGGACTTTATTACCAGATTACCCAGAACCAAGGCAGGATATGATTCTATATGGGTAGTTGTGGATCGATTGACTAAGGTAGCTCATTTCATCCCGGTGAAAACAACGTATACAAGTGCAAAGCTCGCCAAGATATATATGACCAGGATCGTATGTTTACATGGAGTTCCGAGGAGCATCGTATCAGATAGAGGAACCCAGTTTACTTCAAAGTTTTGGCATTAGCTACACCAGACTTTGGGGACCCGATTGGAGTTCAGTACAACTTTTCACCCGCAGACAGATGGGCAGACAGAGAGAGTCAATCAAATTTTGGAGGACATGTTGAGAGCCTGTGCGCTAGATTATGGATCTAGTTGGGATCATAATTTGCCGTACGCAGAGTTTTCATATAACAACAGTTACGAGGCCAGTTTGAAGATGGCACCATTCGAAGCTCTGTATGGACGCAGATGTAGAACACCGTTGATGTGGGACAAGGTAGGAGACCGTCAGTTGTTTGGACCAGATTTGATCAAGGAATCAGAGGAAAAGGTTAAGCTAATCAGAGACAGACTAAAGATTGCTCGATCTGCACGTAAGAGTTACGCAGATTCAAAACGCAAGGAAGTAACTTATGAAATTAGAGACAGAGCTTATCTACGAGTATCACCCTTGAGGGGAGTAAAACGTTTTGGAGTCAAGGGAAAGTTAGCCCCGAGATTTGTAGGACCGTATCGTATTTTGGAACGGATGGGAGAAGTTGCCTACAAGCTGGAGTTACCTTAAGGATTGTCAGGAGTTCATGATGTATTCCACGTATCACAGCTGAAGAAGTGCCATGCTGAGTTGGCCGATATACCATTGAATGATACAGTACCTTTGGAGGCGATTCAGCTGGATAATAATCTGACTTATGAGGAGAAGCCAGTAAAGATTCTTGTGTTTGATAGCCGAGTCACTCGCAACAAGGTGATCAAGTTTTGCAAAGTTCAGTGGAGTCATCATACTGAGGAGGAAGCCACTTGTGAGCGAGAGGAGGATATTCGCAAGGACCATCCGCACCTATTTTCTAGCCAACCCGAATCTCGAGGGCGAGATTCATCTTATGGGGGGTAGCTTTGTAACATCCCAAATTTCCAATTTGGCATGTTATACATAGGTCATACATGCATATCATATTTTATTGCTTTTTCTTTTGCAATCCTCGAAATCCTAAGCAACTCAAGCACCTTCGGAGAGAGTTGGGGATTTTCTAATGTTCATATTTGAAATTTTTATCAAATAGTGAAGACGAGCATTTGATTTTAATTATTTTCTCTCCAGAAAATATTTCATTCAAAAATATTAACTGAGGGGGGATAATATGACTTCTCCAAAATAATTGAAATATCGGAGGAAAAATGTTAAAATCATTTTTGGGATTTTATTTGAATTTATTCGGGATTTTATTGCTCCTAGAAAAATGTTGCATGTTTTAAAAATTGCATTTTAGGGGCCAAGAAAAGTTCATCTTGCTCTAAATATTTTATTTAGACGGAGAAAACTTGTTTTGGAATTTTTAGAGTTTTATTTATTTTTCTAGGAATTTTTCTTTCGGTGGAATGATTTAAAAAAAACAACCTCGACCGGGTCAAGGCCCACTGAAAGCAGCCGGCCCAGCCGGCGCCGCCGCCTTCCCCGCGCGCGCCGCCGTGCTTGGCACGGACGCCGAGGGAGTCCGAGCCGGACTCCACCCGGGCGCCCCCTTCCCCAAGCCGCCCGCCCCGCCCTCCTATTTAAGCCGCCGCCCCCGCCGCCACACCACCACCCGCCGCCAGCGCCGCGCGTGAGCCCGCCCGAGCCCCGATCCGCCGCCGCCGAGCCGCCGCCGTCGCCCCAGCGCCGCCGCCACCCACCCAGCTGCCGCCGAGCCCCGCCAGAGCCGCCGCCCACGGACGAGCCTCGCCGGAGGTACCCGATCCCGCCGCCAGTTTTTTTTAAAAAATAAACCCTTCGGTTTTTTTGAAAACCCTAGATCGTTTTTTTCCAGATCGGTTTATTTTTTTCCCAGTTTATTTACTTAGCGAACGTCCGTTCGTCCGTTCGTCTTAACGAACGTGCTCACTGTTTAGTTTCTGCTAACGAACGTTCGTCCGTTTAGCCGTTCATCGTTTTTCCTTATGCGGATTTATTCTGTGATTATTCTGATCGCGATTTCTGATCCGATTTTCAAACCTGTTTATCTTTTCGCTCGTTTATCGGAATCAGGCGATTCAAGCGCCTGGAGTTTCATATCGAAACCCTCTTTCCGAATAATCAACTCAAACAAGATTTTTCTTCTGTAAAATTTGACTTAGATCCAGAATAGTAAAACGAAGTTGTTCTTTTGCCGTTTGAGTTTCGTTGCTTCGTTTGATTTGATTCTTTTTGCAAACCGGAGTTCTTAAGTTGAACTCTCCGGTCAAACTCTTTTATTTGGAGTTCTACTTATGCACCTTTGATTGTTGCTTATGTATGTTATTGTTTGCTTGCGATAGAATTCCCGGAGTGCGAAGCGTGTTACTACGAGTCACTAGGATTCCCGAATCGTCAGCAAGGCAAGTAACACGTTGATCATACTCTTTTCATACCCAATTTTTATGCATTAGTTTCAATCCTCAAACATGGCATGATTAGGATGCCTTTAACATGTGGGTATTGGGAAGTAGTTGCTGAGGTAGAACCTATTGCCCTGTTTATTATCAAACCCTTGGGAGTTACTTCTACGTTATGCTTACATTGCCATGCTATGCTCGTAGACGTGGATTGGGTTTGAGTGATATCCATGACAGATGTGAGATTGATAATTAATGGTTTACTTAAGGTGGCAACTTTAATACACATCTGGGTGGATTGAGGCACCTGGGGTTACAAGTGATTGCCTGTTTTATTTTTGGAAATCCCGGGGTTACCGTGTGATTCTACTATGGACCGCCACCCAGACTCAAAGGGAACTGAGTCTATTCATGCTAGAAACTTCCGTGTGCAGCCGCAAGCTATTATGGGCTCTAGGATAGTTGAGTAAGTTGCGTGAAGCTCTTGAAGAGGTGGATCAGCAGGTAGTGGGTTTGTAGGTTTGGTATGGTCTGCACGGTGTAGAGAGTTAATGCTTCTGAAAGACTGTGTCTCGGTCATCCGTCTCTCAAACACCATGCAGTGCGAGAATCAACGAAGGCGATCGAGTCTTGCGGGGAAAAGTGCGCAAACCTCTGCAGAGTGTACAATCTAACCATGGCTGGCCGTGTCCCCTGTTATGGACAATTCTGAGTATCTAGTACTTGAGTATTCACATGTATCTCAACACTCTTAAATTAATATTGCTGGGTTGTTAACTATTTTAATTGGGATCATTGAATTGGGGTTTACCTTCTCAAATGATGTTTCAACTACCATGATAGTTAAATTTAAATTGATTCCTTTGAAGTAGGGAAAAATTGTCTTTTCGCAAAACTGTAACCATAGAGCTTTCCACCAGCCAAATATGCATGTAGTGGTAGCATTATTCATTATTGCTCTTTTGTGTTACATTGCGGCATATTCCATGTCTTGACCCGTTCTTGGGCTGCAACGTATTATGTTGCAGACTTTTCGAACAAGGAGTAAGGTTAAGAGGTCGTTGCCGTGCAGCTCGATTATGCCGTTGGAGTTGATGGACTCACTTTATCTTCCAAGCCTTCCGCTGTTATCGCATTAGATGGCCTTAAGCCATATTATTGTAATGAGTTCTCTTTTGAGACATTCGATGTAATAAGTGTGTGATTGCTACTCTCTTATAAATCCTTCGAAGTACTGTGTGGTGTCAGCATTCCTGATCCAGGGATGACACCTGAGCACAGAGACTTGACCATTTGAGGTCAGGTCGCTACACTCCAATCAAGGTTTTCATTACTTCAAGCAAACAACTAGGAGATAGTTTTATCCTACTAAAACTTTTCTTAACAGAACCAAAACAAGAGTTCTATTAACTATCAGAAAGAAAAAACATTATAAAAACTTGGTGCAAAAAGAATCACATTAAAAGCTATTATAAAACTCCTTTTATGCCTAAAGCAACACTAGAAAGAAAATAAAATAAAACATTTTATTTTACTGTAAATAAAAGTTCACCCTCTGTAACGACATAACTAATCTAACATAAAAATATAGCATAGGTAAAAATAAAATATTAAAATAACTAAAACAACAGAAAATAGCAGCAAGCTAAAAAAACTAGAAAAGCTTGTTTTCGTGTAAAACTAATTTTAATAAAAACTAAAAATACGCAAATAAATTCCTGCTGCTAGGCAAGGTTAAAACAAAGCAGTGGCAAAAACAAACACACACAAAATAAAACCTATCTCATTTTATAGCAGAAATACTAATCTGACGAAAACTAATATAAAACAATTTTTAAAAACTTGAACATGGCCGAAACTATTTTCTACAGAAACTATAGGAAATTTGAAAACTAACAAAAAAGAATCAACTAAAAATTATAAATAACCTAAAAGTTATTGATTTTACAAAAATAGAACTATTCTATTTTAAAAACAGAAACTAAAATAACAAAAAAATGCGCTAACTGGGCCGAAGGGTGTGGGCATTCTGAAACTATATTACGCTCATGCGTTTACTAGGCTCATAGAATAAACTGCATCAGCAGGTCTAACCAACTAATAAAAATAAAACCGACTGAACTAAACTGGAAAATAAACCGAACAAAAACCAATCTAACTGAAATAAGACCTAGCTGTTTGCTAGTCTAATCTAAGCCGTTGAATCACAATCGAACGGTGGAGGGAGATCCGGCGGCTTACAGCGGGTTCGACGGCGACGACGGCTTGGGCGGCGACGGTGCGGCGGCTCCGGTCGTCGAGGAAGGTGGCGGAGGCATCCAGGCAATGCGGCAAAGCGAGAGGAGCTCAGGGTAGTGTTGGTGGAGCTCGGGGGCGACGGAGGCGATCGAGGCGACGACGACGTGAATCGGGCGAGCTGCAACTCCGGTGGCAGTGACGAGCTCAGGGTCGTCGGCTTCGGGGTTTCCTGGACGAGGAGATGGTGTCAAAGAGATGCGGAAGGAAGAGGCGGTTTGGGTGATGGAGCTAGGTAGCAAGGGGGAGTGCTCACCGATGGCAGAAGCGGCGGCAAATCGAGTCGGCGTAGGCGAGATCGGTTTGGCATGTGCGTGCGGCGTGGGTGGAGTTGGACTTAGGGTTTAAGGGGGATCGAGAGAGGAGGGGGTAGGGTATTTATAGGACACGGACTTGGGGAAGGGGGCGAAGCCGGAGAGCACGATCCCGAGAGGATCGGGGTATCGGGCTCGCTCTACGCGTGCTCCGGTGCGGCGTGGCGTCTACGAGGGGAAAGAGAAAGGGTGGGGTCCGCGGGTTAGTGAGGGAGAGAGAGAGAGGGAAAGCGGCCGATCGAGGCGAGAGGGGAGTCGGCATGCTGTGTGGGGCAGGCTGGCTCATTGGTGGGCTCTGAGGCGAGCCGCCTGGCTCGAGTCTTTGGGCTGTTGGATTTGGCCTTGCTGCTCTGTTGGTTTTTTTTTTTTTTGAATTAGGCAGAGAGGGAAAAAATAAATATAGAGAAATATATAATGTTTTATATAGAACATATATATCCCAAAATGATTAGAGAAATAAATCCTACAAATTGAACATTTTTCCAGAGGCAAAGCAGAAACTTTATAAAAAACATTTTTCTGAAAATTCCAAATAAAATTCAAATTTGAATTCAAACTTTTTGGCATTATTTTCTTCCGACATTTTTTGGAATGTCATGTTAGCTCCTCTCATACTTTTTTGAAAAAGCCAATTTTTCCCTACAACAAAGGACTTGCTTGCAATTACTACAAAATGTTGGTTGTTATTGAGATGGTTCTGCCAACCAATGTCTCATTCCTGGATCATTAAACCCATCAATTAATTTATTAAGTTCGGTGTTGAGATTTTCGAAATACTCCAACTTCCAGAGGCTCAAATGTTTGTAACCGAGGACACGACTAATTGATTAGGATTTCACTCTGCAGAGTCTTGTGCACTTTACCCGCAAGAATCGTTCACTCCTTTAAGTCCTCGCACTGTCTGGTGTCTGAAGACCGGACGAACGAAACAGCATCTTCCGAAGAGTTCCTCTGGGCCACTGTCGGTGCACATCCAATCCTACCCTTCTTCTACATCTCGTAGCACCGTCCGGCCAGAGTCACGCCTAGGGTCGACCAAGCCAGAGACCATAATGGCTTGCGGCTGCACATGTAAGCTTTCGGTCAAGCGGTATCCATCCGTCTCTTCGTGGCTGGGTGAAGCTTTCCGCACGATGTCAGGGCGCTTCTCCCTGCATCCCGGCCATCCGCTGGTCGCTCCAGGGTGCCCGTCAACCGTCCTCCACCCAGTACTGAATTTGAAGTCCATCTTGAGCTTGAAGTCATGGGGTTGTCATCATCTTGACTCTCACATCTCCCTTATGAATCACTCAACCAACCCTCGTCTACGAATAGCAATCAACTACATCATCTCGGGCATTGGTATAATTCTAATGCAACAAAATCATAGGTATTGTAAAACATGATCAAATGACTTGCCTGGCTCACGGTCTTCGAAAGCTAGTGACTCGTGATAGCAAGCTTCCCACTCCGGGAATTCTATTGTAAGTAAACAATAAACATATAAGCATGCAACGGTATAACATAACAGCGAGCTAACGTAAATCACACAAGCAATCATACCAAAACAAAAGAAAACTTGAGGAACTCCAATCAATGTTTTCATTACTTCAAGCAAACAACTAGGAGATAGTTTTATCCTACTAAAACTTTTCTTAACAGTACCAAAAGAAGAGTTTTATTAACTATGAGAAAGAAAAACATTATAAAAACTTGGTGCAAAAAAGAATCACATTAAAAGCTATTATAAAACTCCTTTTATGCATAAAACAACACTAGAAAGAAAATAAAATAAAACATTTTATTTTACCGCAAATAAAAGTTCACCCTCTGAAACTACAGAAGTAATCTAAAATGAAAATATAACAGAGGTAAAAATAAAATTTTAAAATAACTAAAACAACAGAAAACAACAGCAAGCTAAAAAAACTAGAAAAAGCTTGTTTCGTGTAAAACTAATTTAATAAAAACTAAAAAGACCCAAATAAATTCCTACTTGTAGGCAAGTTCAAAACAAAGAAGTGGCAAAAAGAAACACAAAAAAACCGAGCTCATTTTATAGGCTAAATACTAATCCGACTAAAACTAATATAAAACAATTTTAAAAGCTTAAACATGGTCGAAACTATTTTCTACAGAAATTATAGGAAATATGAAAACTAAAAAAAATAAAACAACTAAAAATAATAAATAACCTAAAAATTATTGATTTTACAAAAACAGAACTATTCTGTTTGAAAAACAGAAACAAAAATAACAAAAAAGGAAACGACACGAACTGGGCCGAAGGGTGTGGGCGTTCTGAAACTATATTACGCTCATGCGTTTAATAGGCTAATAGAATAAACCGCATCATCCGGTCTAACTAACTATAAAAATAAAACCGACCGAACTAAACCGAAGAAAAACCAATCTAACTGAAATAAAACCTAACTGTTCGATGGTCTAATTAATCTAAGTCGTTGAATCACGATCGAATGGTCGAGGGAGGTCTGGCGGCTTACATCGGGTTTGACGGCGACGGCGGCTCAGGCGGTGACGGTGCGGCGGTGACGGTCGTTGGGAAAGGTGGCGGAGGTGTGCCGGCGATGCGGCAAAGCGAGAGGAGCTCGAGGTGGTGTTGGTGGAGCTCGGGGGCGACAGAGGTGATCGGGGCGATGGCGACGTGACTCGGGTGAGCTGCAGCTCCGACGGCGGCGTCGAGCTTGGGGTCAATGGCTTCCTGGTTTCGTGGACGAGGAGAGGGTGTCAAAGAGATGCAGAAGGAGGAGGCAGTTCAGGTGATGGAGCTTGGAAGCAAGGGAGAGTGCTCACCGGTGGCAGAAGTGGCGGCGAACCGAGGCAGCGGAGGCGAGATCGGTCAGGCGTGTGCGTGCGGCGTGCGTGGAGTTGGGCTTAGGGTTTAAGGGGGATCGAGAGAGGAGGGGGTAGGGTATTTATAGGACACGGACTTGGGGAAGGGCGCGAAGCCAGAGCGCGATCCCGAGAGTATCGGGGTGTTGGGCGCGCTCTGCGCGTGCTCCGGTGCAGCTTGGCGTGTGCGAGGGGAAAGAGAATGGGTGGGGGCCGCGGGTCAGTGAGGAAGAGAGAGAGGGGAAAGCGAGCGGGCGACCAGGCAGAGGGGGACTCGGGCGTGCGGCGCGCTGGGGCAGGCCAGCTCACTGGTGGGCTGCGGGGCAGGCCTCCTAGCTCGGGTGCGGGGCCTGTTGGCCTCGCGCCTGGCTGCGGTGGTTTTTCTCTTTTTTTGAATTAGACAGAGAGGGAAAAATAAATATAGAGAAATATATAATGTTTTTACATAGAACATATATATACCAAAATGTTCAAAGAAATAAACCCTACAAAGAACATTTTTCCAGAGGCAAAGCATAAACTTTATAAAAAACATTTTTCTGAAAAGTCCAAATAAAATTCAAATTTGAATTCAAACTTTTTGGCATTTTTTTCTTCTGACATTTTTTTGGAGTGTCATGTTATCTCCTCTCATAATTTTGCACAAGTATTTGTGAGGGATTTTTCTAAATAAATTTCAAATGCCATTTTGAATCCAAGTTCAAATAAAACTCAAAATGTCTCTGAAATTTCAAATGCCACTCAAATTCGAACAACATGCACAGATGCTTAGCTAATAATTGTAAAACATTCCAAATTGAAAATTTGGGATGTTACAATATGCCAAAAGCAAATTCGCCACAATATACAGTTGAACAAATAGTGTCCACATGAATAACATTAATCATATTTCGCAACAATTGCAATTGAACAAATGGTAGCTAAATTCCAATGATTTGTCGACATACATATGCATTACATAATTAATCATAGTGTATGAAATACGAACACCTCATCACATGGAAAACAATGGATCCATGCGTATATGTTTAGCGGCTAACTCTTACTCAATGTTTCAGGAGAAGGCATGTTGAAATCTTTATTTTCACAAGTGGGATTGATGTAGTGATCCAGGAAGAAGTTGCTGATAAATTTCTGAACCATCAGCAATTCACCAGCGAGGAGCTGTTCAAGGGTCCTTGGTTCTAAGATGAGCTGGAGTATTATTAAGATCAGAATGTGCTATATAGAGTGGAGTAGAAGATATTAATTAAGATAGACTTACTGGTTATGATTCACGAGCATCTTCACAACTATCAGCAGATTTGTAGATGGAGATCATGTGTCTGCAAATATAGTATCCGCAAAGGTTGAACCCTGCTTGTTGCTCAGGACACCGAATTTTTTTGTATAGAATTAGTCATGTGCTTGCCCTGTTAGGAACAACCTAACCGGTGTTAGATGTATTTTTTTTCTTTGGACAGAAATAGAAAAAGGTTTATTTAGAAGATTGAACATTTGACTAGCATAAGAAAAGATATTTGTAGACTATTTGATACATTTTCCAAAAATAACGGATTTCAGTGTGTTACCGGAGAAACGATCTCGTGTTGCAGAAGTAGTTCCCTCTTGAACAGGTTCCCTGGTTTAGTTTTCCACAATGCAAACACACTGCAAATGAAGATGAATTTTTACAACATCAATTCTTGAACTAGATATGATGTAAATTAATTTCAACATCATAAAATTCAATACCTATCCATGATTTGATGAAGATGCGTCAGATCCTAAACCTTTATTGACTCTTTGAGAGAATCCATGTAGTAAACTATGTTCTTGTTTGGAACAATGAATACCAAGATCCAGTGATTGCTACATATTAAGAAAACCATGAACTTATGAATTATGTCGAAATCTAAAAGACAATCAGTGTATGTGTGGTTGTTTATTTGACTTACCGTTCATGATATGGCCAGTGAAATGATTTTGCGTGGGACGTGTTTTCGAAGATACGGGCGACGATGTTAATGTCCCACTCTCGTTTATCCTTACCATGCAATGTTGTACCACTAATGCAGGATCTATGACATACACACTCTCCCTTTTTCTTCTCTGCGTGGTCAATCCTCTGAGAGGAATAAAATGCAGTTAGTTGTTTATCATTTACAGCCTTGTATGGAGAAGTTGATCGGAGTTTGTTAAGTACATACAAAAATCAGGCATCTAACAAGAGTAGCATCGAGCACGTTGAAGTTAAAGAAGATATGTAAGTCCTCAAAATTCATACTGATGGAACCAGGATCGTGTCGGAAATGATCGCTGTTGTAGCAGACTAGCAGAACATGATGACCTGCTGACATTTGATCCATGCAATATTTATGTAACTCGTGGCAACTGGAACTGCACTCATGAAAGTATTCACCAGCAAGAATGGTTGGCCATGGACATAATTGCGTGCTTGATGTACGTCTGCTTTATTTTTAGCAATGCCAATTCTATTTGTGTATCATTCATGCGTCAGAAATAATATTACTCTCCGATTCGATCAACTTGTTGTTAGTTTGGTTCTGGGCGATGAGTGCCTTAAGTAAGAGGAAATCGTTCTCATTCCTCTTCGCTCTCAGGGGACGCCTCCTCACGGGTGCAACATTTTTGCCCGCTTCCTTCTTGGTACTTGAAGCACTTTTGGTCCAAGGTCTGGATGTCTGAAAGACAGAGTCCCAAGCTGACGGTAAAGCTGCGACGGTCATTTAGCGATCGATTTAGCTATCTTGGAATCTGAGTCGGGCAATCTTGTGATGCATTGTTGGGCTGTAGGAGCAGAGGACCGCATAGCGACAGCGTTGAAATAATGTCGGGTTTCTTTGTAGGTGGTGCCAACTTTCTGGTGTGCTGAGGAGGCTGTGCCAACGCGTTGGTTTGCTGAGCAGGCAGTGCTGACGCATTGGTACGCTAATCACACGGTTGCGGACCGACGGACTGATGAGCAGGCGGTTCTGGACCTATAGACCGCTGAGCAGGCGGTTCCAAAGCACTAGACTGCTTAGCAGTCCACTGCACCAGGTTGGTCTACTGAGCATGTAGTGCAGTTGAGTATGTCACTGCTTCAGTAGCCGACATCTGAACCGGTGGTGCGTCTTCATCAGTTGTAGGACTTGCCGCTGGCTGCTTTGGGGTGGACGATGACATGGCATGTATGGCACAAAGTCGGGCGGGTTGATCACGGGTTGAAGCATCAGCTGTCAGATTACGAGTATTAGGTTCCTTGGGGGAAGCATGCGAGAGCTGCTGTGGCAAGGAGAGTGTATTGAGGGGCGACATCGCTTGCTCTTGGCGGGGCTTCAGGGATCTCATTCATGAAGTCTATTTCCTTTTGTGGCCACCGGATGTGATGTAACAGTGTTTCTCCCAAGGTCCTCTGCTCATCAAAGTCCCCTAGGAAATTCTTCAGGGCAAATTCATTGAATCCAGGCTTTACTTCAGTCACGTAGCTCTTCACACAACCCAACTTCGATGGCACATTGTCCAACAAGAGGCCCTATTCATAGAAAGGTGGGCAAACCCAGGCTGTTGCACGTTTTAATGTACCTTCATAATGTGTAAGAACGCCCTTCAGTCTGTCTTTCATTCCAGATAGATAAGATATATCATCATCATGAGCAGCTGCATTCTCATTGTCGTTGGGGTCAGCTGATGCACAACTACTCTTGTGCGGTATTATCACGCAATAACCAGCATCCTCCATGCCCGCCTCCCCTCCCATCTGCTAGCTATCTATCAGTGTTAGAGTCTTCTACATCATCATTGACTCTTCCTTTTGAACAGTCGGATACACGTCCTTCCTCAGCCTTTCATACAATTCATTCTGCTTCATTTCACTCCTCACTTTTTTCATGTTGAGCCTCTCTTCTTTGTTGAGTGTGAAAGCCCTCTTGTGCGGGACATTGACATCTATACCCCTTGCACGGCCAGCGGGCTCTCTTGTTTCCAGAGCATCAGAGAGAATGTCACATGGCCCTGAGTTTCTGTAGAACCTTCAAGGGATTTTGGAAGCCTTTAACATCACGCAATACAGTTCTTCGTCATGTGAGTTTTCAAAGTAATAAGTTATGTCGTCACGCCTCCTTGCACGTGCCCGCAAGTTGTCTCTAGCTTGTTCGCCCCTGATTTCAATAAACACCGTTCGTGTACAAGCATACCACTTATGATTAACCCCTCTTGCAAGCATCTGCAACTACAAAAGAAGTATTAAGGTAAACCTAACCATAGCATGAAACATGTGGATCCAAATCAGCCCCTTACGAAGCAACACATAAACTAGGGTTTAAGCTTCTGTCACTCTAGCAACCCATCATCTACTTATTACTTCCCAATGCCTTCCTCTAGGCCCAAATAATGGTGAAGTGTCATGTAGTCGACGTTCACATAACACCACTAGAGGATAGACAACATACATCTCATCAAAATATCAAACGAATACCAAATTCACATGACTACTAATAGCAAGACTTCTCCCATGTCCTCAGGAAAAAATGTAACTACTCACAAGGCATACTCATGTTCATAATCAGAGGGGTATTAATATGCATTAAGGATCTGAACATATGATCTTCCACCAAATAAACCAACTAGCATCAACTACAAGGAGTAATCAACACTACTAGCAAACCACAGGTACCAATCTGAGGTTTTGGTACAAAGACTGGATACAAGAGATGAACTATGGCTTGAGAGGAGAAGGTGCTGGTGCAGATGTTGATGGAGATTGACCACCTCCCAATGAGAGGATCGTTGGTGATGACGATGGTGATGATTTCCCCCTCCCAGAGGGAAGTTTTCCCGGTAGAACAGCTCCGCCGGAGCCCTAGATTGGTTCCGCCAAGGTTCCGCCTCATGGCGGCGGAGTTTCGTCCCGAAAGCTTGCTTATGACTTTTTCCAGGGTAAAAGACTTATATAGCAGAAGATGGGCATCGGAGGGCTGCCAGGTGGCCCACGAGGCAGGGAGGCGCGCCCAGGGGGTAGGGCGCGCCCCACCCTCATGGCCAGGGTGTGGGCCCCCTCTGGTACTTCTTTTGCTCAATATTTATTATTGATTCCAAAAATGAATTGCGTGGAGTTTCAGGACTTTTGGAGATGTGCAGAATAGGTCTCTAATATTTGCTCCTTTTCCAGCCCAGAATCCCAGCTGCCTGCATTCTCCCTTTTCATGTAAACCTTGTAAAATAAGAGAGAATAGCCATAAGTATTGTGACATAACATGTAATAACAGCCCATAATGCAATAAATATCGATATAAAAGCATGATGCAAAATGGACGTATCAACTCCCCCAAGCTTAGACCTCGCTTGTCCTCAAGCGAAAGCCGATATCAAAAAATATGTCTACATGTTTAGAGATAGAGGTGTTGATAAAATAAAATACGGACATGAGGGCATCATGATCATTCTTAAACAATAATATATGTGTATTTCGTCATATGATTTATTATGCTCAAGTAACAATCTATTCACAATATCAAGTATGAATCAGAAACTTCATTGAAAACCAACAAACTATAATCTCAGTCATTGAATCAATTGCAATTTATCATAACATCGGAAAGAGTCAATATAAGAGCTTTTCAGCAAGTCCACATACTCAACTATCATTTAGTCTTTCACAATTGCTAACACTCACGCAATACTTGTGGTTATGGAGTTTTAATCGGACGCAGAGAAAGACATGGGCTTATAGTGTTGCCTCCCAACCTTTTACCTCAAGGGTAATGTCAACAATAATAGTTCATGCTAACTTACATCCAATTGGATATATATATCAGGATCTTTCCAACACGAGGTGCTTGCCAAAGGATAAAATATAAAAAGGAAAGGTGAAGATCACCATGACTCTTAATGTAAGACAAGAAGTGAAAGATAGGCCCTTCGCAGAGGGAAACAGAGGTTGTCATGTGCTATTATGGTTGGATGCACGAAATCTTAATGCAAAAGAACGTCAATTTATATTGCCACTTGTGATACGGACCTTTATTATGCAGTCCGTCGCTTTTATTACTTCTATATCACAAGATCGTATAAAGCTTATTTTCTCCGCACTAATAATTCATACATATTTAGAAAGCAATTTTTATTGCATGCAACATGACAACTTACTTGAAGGATCTTACTCAATCCGTAGGTTGGCATGATGGAATCTCATGGCAAAACTGGGTTTAAGGATATTTGGAAGCACAAGTAGTATCTCTACTTGGTGCAAGGAATTTGGCTAGCATGAGGCGGAAAGGCAAGCTCAACATGTTGGATGATCCATGACAATCTTATATTTACTAATTGGAAGCACCATACGAGACACCACGTTAATCCTTAAAGTAAGAAATTTTAGCCGTTCAATTAATATATAAGTTGTTCATAGCCATCAGATAAAAGAGGAGAGGTGCTCCCCTATTGCCACGCACGAGAGTCTTCCTTACCTTGGACTCTCCTTTATTCACATGATGAAAAAAAACAGCAGCCATATCTTTCTGTTTCCTTTGAAAAAAAAGAAAGGAAAACTAATCGTGGCCTCCTCCTAGATTAGAGATTAGTGCTAGAAAGTTATCTTCATATATTGTCCGTGTTTATCCTCCAAAAAAAAGACAGCAGTCCGTGTGTTTCCAAGGGAGATTGCATCAATCCAAGAGTCCATACATTTTACACTAGGAAACGTGCAATGTAAGATCTCCTACATTTTTTTCTATAAACATACTAATGAATATTCCCATGCATGCATGACACAGCTAGCTAAATATGTTGTGCGTACATGTATCTAGGTATGTGAACTATTTTTTTCTCATGCAAAAATCACCATGCACACAATCACAACACATATATTCCCCCATGCGTGTACTATATCAATCATGCATGTACTTAAATCACACCTATCCGTACACTCCAGAATCTGTATGTGACATGCGCAACATGATTTTAGAATATATTGAGAAACTCAGTGTAAAAATATTCGAAATCTATGTGGCAAATACATGTAATAAAAATCCTACAATATACTTTAAAAACAAAATTGCGAAATTGTGCAAGTGCATGCAAGATCCATTGATTCAGAAGTGAGGACATGTAGATCATATTTCATACTTAAGATATTTAAGGATAAATGCACCACAATGGGGAGCGTTTAATTAAGTAAAAGTGTAATTTAGTAGTAGCCTAGGAAAAGCATCGTTATTACTTTTGCCGATGACTCTATTGGGATGCTAGAAGGATCAATTTCCAAAAATGTACAAACAAATTTTCAAAATCCTGTAGGTGTGCATCTAAAAATTTAGTGGAACTTTTAGAATAGAGAAGGGCGAGCTTCTAGACATTTACAGCTTATACTAAAAATGAAAGCAAACTTCTAAATTTTACTTTTGTTCATTATTTGAAATATAAGGATGGCTTCTAGAACATTGCCGTCCAAGTGAATAAAAAATATTTGACCGGAATACCCAAAATATGTAGAATTGTTGGAAAGAAAAATAAGGCTTCCAAAAGTTCAAAAATTATCTTCAAGAAGTTTACGCATTTTTCAAATATTTTGAGAGTACAAGGATAATCTTGAACTGAGGAATGGCTCATGACGAGGCATGAAGCTCAGCCGGTTAGTGATGAGCGCTTGATTGGTGGAGGCGCTGATGAGTTACATAGGTTTATATGTGTGCACGTGTGACACATAGAGAGAAAGGGGAGCCTGTGCAGAGAGAGAGAGTTATAGAGGGAGTCAGTGTATAGATAGTAATCGACATAAATTTACTCCTATGAGATTGGTGGTACATCACCTATGTTTTTGTGGAATATTTTAATCATATGTACCATGCAGATGACAACAATAATTGTGACAGTAGTAACCGGTAGAGAGCAAAACCAAAAAGGAATGATGTATTTAGAAATTAAAAAACAGATCAATGTATTTAGTAATTACAAAAGTTAGGAGCCATTAAATATATATAATGGTGTCACCACTTTTTGTTGTGACACAATGCTTAATACAAAATTTTCAAAAATATAAGATGATCCAAACTATTCCAAGTATATTCATAATAGGAAGTAGGCAAATATAATATGGTGTATGCTATGACAATAAGTATTGAATGATATTGGTAAATATGTTCTACTTCTGTTTCTAAAATATTCAAACAAAACAATGTTTATATAAATTTTCTATTTACAATATCAATTCCTTTAAAGTTTGCTAGCCCGTGCAGGAGCACGGGTTCATGACTAGTATACTTTAATTAAGATGTGAGAAAACATAACCCATTACGTTGTCTTCCTTGTCCGGCATCAACTCTTTAGCATGTCATACTTTAATGAGTGCTCACAATCATAAAAGATGTTCAAGATAGTATATTTATATGTGAGAACTCTCTTTCTTTATTACTTCCTATTAATTGCAACGATGACCAAAACTATGTTTGCCAACTCTCAACAACTTTTAGTCATCATACTCTTTAGATGTGAAGTCATTACTATCCATAAGATCAATATGGTCTCTTTTATTTCTTTTTACTCTTTTTATTCCCTTAAGATCATAGAAAGATAGCAAAGCCCTTGACTCAACACTAATCTTTATTATATATAGCTCATGGACTCGATTACATAGAGGGATCACAAAGCAAAACTCAAAACTAATTCATTCCAAAACTTTATTCTACTAGATCAAGATATTACCAAAAGGATCGAACTAAGGAAAACTATAAAGATAGGAGTGTGATGGTGATACGATACCGGGGCACCTCCCCCAAGCTTGGAAGTTGCCAAGGGGAGTGCCCATACCCATGTGATTATGTCTCCTTTGCTGGCGAAGAAGGTGGTGATGATGATGGATAGTCGCACATCGAGCGTAGGAGCTCTTCCAATTTGCGGATAATGCCCTTGAGTGCGACGATATGATCCTTCAACAAAATATTTTCCTGTGTGAGCTACTTGTTTTGTATGCGAGCTAACTTAACCATCTTGAAAGCTTCAATCTCAGTTGGGGTAAAAAGGTTGGGAAGAGGTTGAAGGTGAAGGAAATATGCCCTAGAGGCAATAATAAATTTATTATTTATTTCCTCATATCATGATAAAAGTTTATTATTCATGCTAGATTTGTATTAACCGGAAACATGATACATGTGTGAATACATAGACAAAACTATAATCACTAGTATGCCTCTACTTGACTAGCTCATTAATCAAAGATGGTTATGTTTCCTAACCATAGACATGTGTTGTCATTTGATTAGTGGGATCACATCATTAGGAGAATGATGTGATTGACATGACACATTCCGTTAGCCTAGCACTTGATCGTTTAGTATCTTTGCTATTGCTTTCTTCATGACTTATACAAAGTTCCTGCAACTATGAGATTGTGCAACTCCGTATACGGAAGAACACTTTGTGTGCTACCAAATGTCACAAGCGAATCGGGTGATTATAAAGGTGCTCTACAAGTGTTTCCAAAGGTACATGTTGGGTTGGCATAATTGAGATTAGGTTTTGTCACTCCGATTGTCGGAGAGGTATCTCTGGCCCTCTCGGTAATACTCATCACCTAAGACTTGCAAGCATGTAACTAATGAGTTAGTTATGAGATGATGTATTGGAACGAGTAAAGAGACTTGCGAAGAACGAGATTGAACTAGGTATTGGATACCAAGCGATCAAATCTCGGGCAAGTAACATACCGATGACAAAGGAACAAAGTATGTTATTATGCGGTTTGACCGATAAAGATCTTAAGTAGAATATGTAGGAACCAATATGGGCATCCAGGTCCCGCTATTGGTTATTGACCGAGAATGGTTCTAGGTCATGTCTACATAGTTCTTGAACCCGTAGGGTCCATACGCTTAACGTTTCGATGACAGTTTTATTATGAGTTTATAAGTTTTGATGTACCGAAGTTTGTTCGGAGTCCCGGATGTGATCACGGACATGACGAGGAGTCTCGGAATGGTCGAGACATAAAGATTGATATATTGTAAGCCTGTATTTGGATATCGGAATGGTTCCGGGTGAAATCGGCATTTTACCGGAGTACCGGGAGGTTACCGGAACCCCCCGGGGGATTAATGGGCCTACATGGGCCAAGAGGGAGAAGAGGGAAGGAGCCAGGAGGGGGCCGCGCGCCCCTCCCCCTCCTAGTCCGAATAGGACAAGGGAAGGGGGGTGGCGCCCCCCCTTTCCTTTCCCTCTTCCTCCTCTTTCCCCCCCTTCTCCTACTCCTACTTGGGAAAGAGGAGTCCTACTCCCGGTGGGAGTAGGACTCCCCCCTTGGCGCACCCTCTAGGCCGGCCGCCTCCTCCCCCCTGGCTCCTTTATATACGGGGGCGGGGGGCACCCCAAAGACACACAAGTTGATCTACGGATCGTTCCTTAGCCGTGTGCGGTGCCCCCTTCCACCATATTCCACCTCGGTCATATCGTCGCGGAGTTTAGGCGAAGCCCTGCGCCGGTAGAACATCATCATCGTCACCACGCCGTCGTGCTGACGGAACTCATCTCCGGAGCTCGGCTGGATCGGAGGCCGGAGATCGTCAGTGCTTGGATCGGTCGGATTGTGAAGACGTACGACTACATCAACCGCGTTGTGCTAACGCTTCCGCTTACGGTCTACGATGGTACGTGGACGAACACTCTCCCCTCTCATTGCTATGCCATCACCATGATCTTGAGTGTGCGTAGGAATTTTTTTGAAATTACTACGTTCCCCAACAGTGGCATCCGAGCCTAGGTTTTATGCGTTGATGTTATATGCACGAGTAGAACACAAGTGAGTTGTGGGCGATACAAGTCATCTTGCTTACCAAAGATGTCATACTTTGTTTGGCGGTATTGTGAGATGAAGCGGCCGGACCGACATTACGCCAGACGCTTACGCGAGACTGGTTTCACCGTTACGAGCACTCGTGCTTAAAGGTGGCTGGCGGGTGTCTGTCTCTCTCACTTTAGCTGAATCAAGTGTGGCTACGCCCGGTCCTTGCGAAGGTTAAAACAGCACCAACTTGACGAACTATCGTTGTGGTTTTTGATGCGTAGGTAAGAACGGTTCTTGCTAAGCCCGTAGCAGCCACGTAAAATTTGCAACAACAAAGTAGAGGACGTCTAACTTGTTTTTGCAGGGCATGATGTGATGTGATATGGTCAAGACGTGATGCTATATTTTATTGTATGAGATGATCATGTTTTGTAACCGGTTATCGGCAATGGCAGGAGCCATATGGTTGTCGCTTTATTGTATGAAATGCAAATGCCCTGTAATTGCTTTACTTTATCACTAAGCGGTAGCGATAGTCGAGAAGCAATAGATGGCGAAACGACAATGATGCTACGATGGAGATCAAGGTGTCGCGCCGGCGACGATGGTGATCACGACGGTGCTTCGGAGATGGAGATCACAAGCACAAGATGATGATGGCCATATCATATCACTTATATTGATTGCATGTGATGTTTATCCTTTATGCATCTTATCTTGCTTTGATTGACGGTAGCATTTTAAGATGATCTCTTACTAAAATTATCAAGTAGTGTTCTCCCTGAGTATGCACCGTTGCCAAAGTTCGACGTGCCGAGACACCACGTGATGATCGGGTGTGAGAAGCTCTACGTCCATCTACAACGGGTGCAAGCTAGTTTTGCACACGCGGAATACTCAGGTTAAACTTGACGAGCCTAGCATATGCAGATATGGCCTCGGAACACGAAGACCAAAAGGTCGAGCGTGAATCATATAGTAGATATGATCAACATAGTGATGTTCACCATTGAAAACTACTCCATCTCACGTGATGATCGGTTATGGTTTAGTTGATTTGGATCACATGATCACTTAAATGACTAGAGAGATGTCTGTCTAAGTGGGAGTTCTTAAGTAATATGATTAATTGAACTTAAATTTATCATGAACTTAGTACCTGATAGTATCTTGCTTGTCTATGTTTGTTTGTAGATAGATGGCTCGTCTTTGTTGTTCCGTTGAATTTTAATGCGTTCCTTGAGAAAGAAAAGTTGAAAGATGATGGTAGCAATTACACGGATTTGGGTCCGTAAACCGAGGATTATCGTCATTGCTGCACCTTGGGTGCGAACTGCCGCTTGATGCAACCGACGACGTTAAGAACGTCTGGCGAGCAAAGTGATGACTACTCTATAGTTCGATGTGCCATGCTTTACGGCTTAGAACCGGGTCTTCAACGACGTTTTGAGCGTCATGGAGCATATGAGATGTTCCAAGAGTTGAAGTTAATATTTCAAGCAAATGCCCGGATTGAGAGATATGAAGTCTCCAAGAAGTTCTATAGCTGCAAGATGGAGGAGAATAGTTACGTCGGTGAACACATACTCGAATGTGCGGGTATAATAATCACTTGATTTAGCGGGAGTTAATCTTCCCGATGATAGTGTCATTGATGAATTCTCCAATCATCGCCACCAAGCTACAAGAGCTTTGTGATGAACTATAATATGCAAGGGATGAACAAGACTATTCGAGCTCTTCGCAATGCTAAAAGTCATGGAGGTAGAAATCAAAAGGAGCATCAAGTGTTGATGGTCAACAAGACCACTAGTTTCAAGAAAAGGGCAAAGGGAAGAAGAAGGGAACTTCAAAAGAACGGCAAGCAAGTTGCTGCTCAAGAGAAGAAACCCAAGTCCGGACCTAAGCACAAATCGAGTGCTTCTCGCAAGCGGTGGTCCTTCGAAGCGGAACTGCCCCAAGTATTTGGCGGATAAGAAGGATGGCAAAGTGAACAAAGGTATATGTGATATACATGTTATTGATGTGTACCTAACTAGAGCTCGTAGTAGCACACGGTATTTGATCTTTGGTTACATTGCTAATATTTGCAACTCAAAGCAGGACTACCACTACTAGGGAAAACCCTAGCGATGGCGCGTGTTTTGTGCCTACTAGTAGCGGGAAGCAGCGCTACTAATAAGCGCTACAGCTATTGCTTAGCGATGAACGCGTGCCATCACGCGCTCATTGCTAGTACAAATAACTGCGGCGCTTGTTCAAGATCGCCCTCTTGCTAAGTTATCTACTTGCAGCGTGTTTCCTAACCATCGCTACTAGTATTTTTTTATAATTATTTTATTTTTACTGTATTTACGGCGCCATCATACAAATATTGGTACAATACCAGCTGTTATGAGGTTTACATCATTATGTCCATAACATGTATTAAATGAAGGTGGATTAGGTTCAAGTGGAGGCAATATGTGGTGCATGTCAAAGTATACTACTAATCCAAACTTGATCTACTTTGGATTAGTAGTACTTTCGATGTGCACCACATATTGCCTCCACTTGAATCTAATCCGCCAAAGACAAGATATTTAATCGTCATCATGGTCATTACCACCAACATTATTTATTTAATCACCACTAACACTAGCTAATAATAATCATCATAGTCATTACCACCAACACTAGCTATTTTATCATCATAGTAATAGTGTAGCACATCATCATCCCGAAACTCATTTCTAGCCACTACTCCTCCTCGCTACTCACTCCTGCTGCTCTCTCTTAGGTAAAAGAACATAAAACATGTATAGCTCTCCTCCTTGATCAAGTTGGAGCATGCAGATGAACCTGTCTCCTAATCGTGGAAGGCGTCTCTGGTTGCTGCTCCCTAGTACTTCTCTGCGCTCCCCTAACACATATTTGGTCCAGTCTTGCACTATTAAGCATCCGTCGCTAATCTTGAATGCACTAAAGTAAGCTGTAGGATATCTTGGCCGTAAGTTGATAATACTCATGACACCTTTAGTCTCGATCCCATAAGGTACAACATTCATCGGAGTCCTGTTGAAGAACATCGTATGGTAACATACTTAGCAATGAAGTTTAGCTTCAAAAATAATGTATGGAAAAGATGCAATGAGGATAAAAAGTAAAAATCTTACCATCCTTCCTAAATGGATGTGACCTTAGTTCATTACGAACACTATTGGTCGCACATTTTCAGTACTAAGATTTCTAAATGCAGGAAGAAAATTTGTCTTGACAAAGTATCAAGATCCTCAAGCCATGAAACATAATGGTGAGCTCCTCGCAGTTGAGTTCAGCCCCGAGACGATATCTGGTCCTGTCTACCAAAGTATTTGGACATGTTTGCTTGCGGAAATAAGTGACAATACAAATTAGTTGTCAATTATTTTGAATAAACAATATCATAGACATAAATATGGTTGAGAAACTTACATAATGGTATAATCGAGGCATTTGCACATTGACCCAGATGTCAGTATTACCTTCAATATCATCTTCCGGACGAATATCAAAGGTGATAACCATATCAGGCTCAAATGCATAAGTCTTGCATAGTGCTCGCCATGTTTTGCATCCAAAATAGGTGTAGTCGTCTGAATTGTATAACTTCGCATGGAAAATATAACCATGCTCGGTCTTCAAGTAAACTTTCTTTTCCTCCATACTATGACTGAAACCTATCTTATCCAATACAAAAACTCTTGCATGGTAGGGGATACGCTAGTAGAATAGTAAAAAAATATAAGTTCAAGCAAATGAAGCAGATGTCATGCTTAATTACGAAAAAAGACTTGTCGTTGTGACTTCATATCCACTTGAAGTTCTCGTCCGACTTGATCTTCAAGCGCCTATCATCATCTAGGAAGATTACATGTCACGAGACAGCGCTTCGTCTTCGCGGTATTTGCAAGTACCGAAATCCTTCTCGTCGTCAGACATTTCCTATGTTCATAGTTAAAACATTAATTGAAAATCGATCGAAGACAACTACCAAGATACTCAACACACAAATCCGGGGCACTCCATATTTCCTACATATTCTAGCACAAGTCATGCCAAAATTCATGGAAAAATCTGGCATGACCTTTGCTAAAATAGGACATATCGAGCGCCTGAAATTTGCCGGAACGGAAATGAATCAACACTCCGGCAAAACATAGGCCACTCGAAGGTATAACTTGCAAACATGACCGGCCACTTGGATATTGAGCAACACAAGATATACATTTCAAAATATCTTATAGGACACAAATTAGCCTGCATTCAATAAGCAAAAGTAGATCATCTCATGCGTCAGTACATCGTCGAATATTATCACTAATACATCACGAATAGTGTCATACATATAAAATCACTAATACAACTAAAACTCTAGCACACGACGGGTATCGGCGCGGGCGGTGGACACCACAGAGAAGGCACCATCACGGGATCATAGCTCGGTGAGATCCCGGAGAACCCGCCAGTATTGGAGAAGCGGCACGTGCTCCAACGCAAACATGTAGCGACGGACGTGCGCGTCCTCCTCATCGACACGGTGGCGCACCACCTCCGCGGAGTCCTCGAGCCTCTGGATCGCCATCGCCCACGCGACCGCCACCAAACAAGGTTCGAGTCAACAGCAGTGGCTCCTCACCAACCTGCGCCCCGGTGAGTAGCGCCTCCAGTACCACCCGGCGGAGCCAGGTCCGGACATGGCCGATCTGGTCAAGCAGGTGTCGTCCTCCGCCGAGTCGGCAGCGAGGATGCGGATAGGCATCGCCCACGTCAAGGCGGGAAAAATTGCTTTAACTAAAAAATAGAAACAAGTTCTTACTAACTAGTTCTATTAATTCAACTAGTTCTTACTAAAAATAATACTATAAATAAAAATATTCTAGTACCTAATTAGTACCTAATTCTTACCATCTAAGTAATTAACTAACTAGCACTAAAAATAGCACTAAAAATAGCCTAGGGTTCATACTAACTAGCACTAAATACCTAGGGTTCATACTAAGCAGAAGAGGATCGGAAGGGAGAGAGGATCGGAAGGGAGAGTGCTTACAGAGGGGAGAGAGATGGGGTCGGGGAGACGGCGGCACCGAGGCGCGGCGAGGCGGCCGGGTCGGGGGAGACGGCGGCGAGGCGGGTCGGGGAGACGGCAGAGGCGGGTCGGGGAGACGGCGGCGAGGCGGGTCTGGGAGACGACGGCACCGAGGCGCGGTGAGGCGGGTCGGGGAGACGGCAGGCAGGCGGGTCGGGGAGACGGCAAGCGAGGCGGGTCAGGCGAGACAATGGTGGCGAGGCGGTCGGGAATTGGGGAGGAAGCAGAGGAGAGGGAATCAGATCGCGCGGGGGGTTAGGTGAAAATAGCTTTAACTGTAGCGTGGGAAGGAAAAACACGCTGCTGCTAAAATCCATAGTAGTAGCACATGCGTAGCAGTGGCGCCACTACTATACCTAGCACGCCGAGCGGTGTGGCAATTATAGTAGTAGCGCTTTACGCAAGGACAGCGCTCATCGCTATTTCGCTAATCGTAGCACGGTTACGCGAGCGCGCTATTGCAAAAGTAGCGATGGCGCCTCATTTTAGCAAGCGCTACTGGTAACATTCTGTGTATAAGGTTTTCCCTAGTAGTGTACGGAATAAGCGAGCACTGGCCAAGGACGAGGTGACGATGCGCGTGGGAAACGGTTCCAAAGTCGATGTGATCGCGGTCGGCACGCTACCTCTACATCTACCTTCGGGATTAGTTTTAGACCTGAATAATTGTTATTTGGTGCCAGCGTTGAGCATGAACATTATATCTGGATCTTGTTTAATGCGATACGGTTATTCATTTAAATCAGAGAATAATGGTTGTTCTATTTATATGAGTAATATCTTTTATGGTCATGCACCTTTAAAGAGTGGTCTATTTTTATTGAATCTCGATAGTAGTGATACACATATTCATAATGTTGAAGCCAAAAGATGCAGAGTTGATAATGATAGTGCAACTTATTTGTGGCACTGCCGTTTAGGTCATATCGGTGTAAAACGCATGAAGAAACTCCATCTTGATGGACTTCGGAATCACTTGATTATGAATCACTTGGTACTTGCGAACCGTGCCTCATGGGCAAGATGATGAAACACCGTTCTCGGAACTATGGAGAGAGCAACAGATTTATTGGAAATCATACATACAGATGTATGTGGTCCGATGAATATTGAGGCTCGTGGCGGATATCGTTATTTTCTCACCTTCACAGATGATTTGAGCAGATATGGGTATATCTACTTAATGAAGCACAAGTCTGAAACATTTGAAAAGTTCAAAGAATTTCAGAGTGAAGTGGAGAATCATCGTAACAAGAAAATAAAGTTTCTACGATCTGATTGTGGAGGAGAATATTTGAGTTCTGAGTTTGGTTTACATTTGAAACAATGCGGAATAGTTTAGAACTCACGCCACCGGAACACCACAGCGAAATGGTGTGTCGAGCGTCGAATCGTACTTTACTTGATATGGTGCGATCTATGATGTCTCTTACCGATTTACCGCTATCGTTTTGGGGTTATGCTTTAGAGACGGCCGCATTCACGTTAAATAGGGCACCATCAAAATCCGTTGAGACGACGCCTTATGAAGCTGTGGTTTGGCAAGAAACCAAAGTTGTCGTTTCTTAAAGTTTGGGGCTGCGATGCTTATGTGAAGAAACTTCAACCGATAAGCTCGAACCCAAATCGGAGAAATGTGTCTTCATAGGATATCCAAAAGAGATGTTGGATACACCTTCTATCACAGATCCGAAGGCAAGACATTCGTTGCTAAGAATGGATCCTTTCTAGAGAAGGAGTTTCTCTCGAAAGAAGTGAGTGGGAGGAAAGTAGAACTTGATGAGATAACTGTATCTACTCCCTTATTGGAAAGTAGTTCATCACGAGAACCGGTTCCTGTGACGACTACACCAATTAGTGAGGAAGCTAATGATATTTATCATGAAACTTCATATCAAGTTTCTGCTGAACTTCGTGAGGTCTACAGAGTAAGATCCGCACTGAGTGGTACGGTAATCCTATTCGGAAGTCATGTTACTTGACCATGATGAACCTACGAACTATGAGGAAGCGATGATGAGCCTAGATTCCGCAAAATGGCTAGAGGCCATGAAATCGAGATGGGATCCATGTATGAAAACAAAGTATGGACTTTGGTTGACTTGCCCGATGATCGGCAAGCCATTGAGAATAAATGGATCTTTTAGAAGAAGACCGACATCGATGGTAATGTAAGCATCGTAAAGCTCGACTTGTTGCAAAAGGTTTTCGACAAGTTCAAGGGGTTGACTACGATGAGACTTTCTCACCCGAAGCGATGCTTAAGTCTGTCCGAATCATGTTAGCTATTGCTGCATTTCTGATTATGAAATTTGGCAAATGGATGTCAAGACTGCATTCTTGAATGGATTTCTAGAAGAAGAGTTGTATATGATGCAGCGGAAGGTTTTGTTGATCCAAAAGGTGCTAACAAAGTATGCAAGCTCCAGCGTTCCATTTATGGACTGGTGCAAGCATCTCATGATTGGAATAAACGCTTTGATAGTGTGATCAAAGCATATGGTTTTATCTGAGACTTTTGGAGAAGCTTTGATTTACAAGAAAGTGAGTGGGAGTTACTGTAGCATTTCTAGTTTTATATGTAGATGACATATTATTAATTGGAAATGATATAGAATTTCTGGATAGCATAAAGGGATACTTGAATAAAAGTTTTTCAGTGAAATACCTCAGTGAAGCTGCTTACATATTGGGCATCAAGATCTATAGATATAGATCAAGACGCTTAATAGGACTTTCACAAAGCACATACCTTGACAAAATTTTGAAAAAGTTAAAAATGGATCAGCCAAAGAAAGGATTCTTGCCTGTGCTACAAGGTGAGAAGTTGAGTCAAACTCAATGCCCGACCACAGCAGAAGATAGAGAGAAAATGAAAAATGTTCCCTATGCTTCAGCCATAGGCTCTATCATGTATGCAATGCTGTGTACGGAGACGACGTATGCTTAGCAATAAGCTTGGCAGAAGGTACCAAAGTAATCCAGAGTGGATCATCGGACAACGGTCAAGAATATCTGAAATACGAAAAGGACTAAGGATATGTTTCTCGTATATGGAGGTGACAAAGAGCTAGTCGTAAATGGTTACGTCGATGCAAGCTTTGACACCGATCCGACGATCTAAATCGCAAACCGGATCGTGTTTTTATTAAGCGGTGGAGCTGTAAGTTGGTGCGAGTTCTAAACAAAGCGTCGTGGCGGGATCTACATGTGATGCGGAGTACATAGCTGCTTCAAGCAGCGAATGAAGGAGTCGGATGAAGGAGTTCATTTCCGATCTAGGTGTCATACCTAGTGCATCGGGACCAATGAAGATCTTCTATGACAATCTTGGTGCAATTGCTTTGGCAAAGGAATCCAGATTTCACAAGAGGACCAAGCACATCAAGAGGCGCTTCAATTCCATTCAGGACCAAGTCCAAGTGGGAGACATAGAGATTTGCAAGATACATACGGATCTGAATGTTGCGAGACCCATTGACTAAGCCTCTCTCACGAGCAAAACATGATCAGCACCAAGACTCCATGGGTGTTAGAATCATTACTATGTAATCTAGATTATTGACTCTAGTGCAAGTGGGAGCTGAAGGAAATATGCCCTAGAGGCAATAATAAAGTTATTATTTATTTCCTCATATCATGATAAAAGTTTATTATTCATGCTAGAATTGTATTAACCGAAAACATGATACATGTGTGAATACATAGACAAAACTATAGTCACTAGTATGCCTCTACTTGACTAGCTCATTAATCAAAGATGGTTATGTTTCCTAACCATAGACATGTGTTGTCATTTGATTAGTGGGATCACATCATTAGGAGAATGATGTGATTGACATGACCCATTTCGTTAGGCTAGCACTTGATCGTTTAGTATACTGCTATTGCTTTCTTCATGACTTATACAAAGTTCACGCAACTATGAGATTGTGCAACTCCCGTATACGGAAGAACACTTTGTGTGCTACCAAACGTCAACGAATCTGGGTGATTATAAAGGTGCTCTACAAGTGTTTCCGAAGGTACATGTTGGGTTGGCATAATTCGAGATTAGGTTTTGTCACTCCGATTGTCAGAGAGGTATCTCTGGGCCCTCTTGGTAATACTCATCACCTAAGCCTTGCAAGCATGTAACTAATGAGTTAGTTATGAGATGATGTATTACAGAACGAGTAAAGAGACTTGCCGGTTACGAGATTGAACTAGGTATTCGATACCGACGATCAAATCTCGGGCAAGTAACATACCGATGACAAAGGGAACAAAGTATGTTGTTATGCAGTTTGACCGATAAAGATCTTCGTAGAATATGTAGGAACCAATATGGGCATCCAAGTCCCGCTATTGGTTATTGACCAAGAATGGTTCTAGGTCATGTCTACATAGTTCTCGAACCCGTAGGGTCCGCACGCTTAACGTTTCGATGACAGTTTTATTATGAGTTTATAAGTTTTGATGTACCGAAGTTTGTTCAGAGTCCTGGATGTGATTACGGACATGACGAGGAGTCTCGGAATGGTCGAGACATAAAGATTGATATATTGGAAGCCTATATTTGGATATCGGAATGGTTCGGGTGAAATCGGCATTTTATCGAGTACCGGAGGTTACGGAACCCCGGGGATTAATGGGCCTACATGGGCCAAGAGGGAGAAGAGGAAGGAGCAGGGAGGGGCCGCACGCCCTCCCCTCCTAGTCCGAATAGGACAAGGGAAGAGGCGGCGCCCCCTTTCCTTCCCTCTTCCTCCTCTTTCCCCTTCTCCTACTCCTACTTGGAAAGAGGAGTCCTACTCCCGGTGGGAGTAGGACTCCCCCTGGCGCGCCTCTCTAGGCGGCCGCCTCCTCCCCCGGCTCCTTTATATACGGGCGGGGCACCCCAAACGCACAAGTTAATCTACGGATCGTTCCTTAGCCGTGTGCGGTGCCCCCTTCCACCATATTCCACCTCGGTCATATCGTCGCGGAGTTTAGGCGAAGCCCTGCGCCGGTAGAACATCATCATCGTCACCACACCGTCGTGCTGAGGAACTCATCTCCGGAGCTCGGCTGGATCGGAGGCCGTAGATCGTCATCGAGCTGAACTTGTGCTGAACTCGGAGGCTCCGTACGTTCGGTGCTTGGATCGGTCGGATCGTGAAGACGTACGACTACATCAACCGCGTTGTGCTAACGCTTCCGCCACGGTCTCACAGTGCGTGGACGAACACTCTCCCCTCTCGTTGCTATGCCATCACCATGATCTTGCGTGTGCGTAGGAAATTTTTTGAAATTACTACGTTCCCCAACAGAAGGATGTCTTCTTCTTCTGCCGTAGGAGCTTGTTCCTCCACGATCTTCTTGATCCCATCATCCTTGTTGATCGCCCCGGGTTCTTGTCTCTTTAGCTCTATCTTCAATAGCCAAGCATCCTTGTCTTCATTGTTGGAGGAGGGTGACGTCATGATGCCTGGCCTTGACAAATCTGACAGAAAACAACTCGAAACAAAGACAGAGGATATTTGCGTGATACGGTGGTCAAAACCTTCGGGAGATTATATAATGAATTTTTACCGACCAAAAGAAGTATCATGCAAGAAAACAGAGTCCGGAGAGCACACGAGGTTCCCACGAGGCAGGGGAGCGCGCCCAGGGGGATAGGGCGCGCCCTCCACCCTCATGGACGCATCGTGTCCTTCTCGGACTACTTCTTATTTTCCTATTTTCTTAAATATTCCAAAATGGAGAAAATTGCTATTAGAACTATTTTGGAGTCGGTTTACTTACCGCACAACATACCTATTCCTTTTCGGAGTCTGAAACATTTTGGAAAGTGTCTTCGAAGTTACGGTTTCAATAATATTAGTTTCAACATTTATTGGGTTACCTGAGATATAATGTTTGATTCTTTGACCGTTCACCACCTTCGGATTCATGCCTTCGAAGTTGTTGATGTTTATGGCACCGGAACGACAGACCTCCTCGATAACATAAGGGCCTTCCCATTTAGAGAGAAGTTTAAAAAAAATCTTAAACGAGAGTTGATTAGCAACACATAATCACCTACGTTAAACTCACGCTTTTGTATCCTTTTGTCATGCCATCTTTTAACTTTTTCTTTAAACAGTTTGGCATTCTCGTAGGCCTGGGTTCTCCATTCATCAAGTGAGCTAATGTCAAATAACCTCTTCTCACCGGCAAGTTTGAAATCATAATTGAGCTCTTTAATGGCCCAATATGCCTTATGTCCAAGTTTGAGAGCTAAGAGACATGCCTTTCCATGGACCATTTTATATGGAGACATACCCATAGGATTCTTATATGCAGTTCTATAAGCCCATAATGCATCATCAAGTTTCTTGGACCAATTCTTTCTAGATCTATTAACGGTCTTTTGCAAAATTAATTTGAGCTCTCTGTTACTCAATTCTACTTGACCACTAGACTGTGGGTGATATGGAGATGCAATTCTATGATTAACATCATACTTAGCAAGCATTTTACGAAAAGCACCATGAATAAAATGTGAACCACCATCAGTCATTAAGCATCTAGGGACTCCAAACCTCCGAAAAATAACTTCTTTAAGCATCTTAATAGAGGTGTTATGGTCAGCACTACTAGTTGGAATAGCTTCTACCCACTTAATAACGTAATCAACAACAACTGGAATATGTGTATACCCATTAGAGGCAGGAAACGGTCCCATATAATCAAAGCCCCAAACATCAAATGGTTCAATAACAAGAAAATAATTCATAGTCATTTCTTGATGTCTATTAATATTACCAATTCTTTGATATTCATCACAAGACAAGACAAACTTACGGGCATCTTTGAAGAGAGTAGGACAATAAAAACCGGATTGCAATACCTTATGTGCAGTTCTATCTCCAGCATGGTGTCCTCCATATGCTTCGGAGTAACACTTGCGTAGGATCTGAACCTGTTCATGCTCAGGTACACAGCATCTAATAACACCATCTACTCCTTTATAAAGGTGTGGGTCATCCCAGAAGTAATGTCTTAAATCATAGAAAAACCTTTTCTTTTGTTGGTATGTGAAACTGGGTGGTATGAATTTAGCAACAATGTAATTAGCATAATCAACATACCATGGAGTAGTATGAGAAGCATTTATGACAGCTAATTGTTCATCAGGAAAGCTATCATCAATAGGTAGTGGGTCATCAAGAACATTCTCTAACCTAGACAAGTTATGCCAGAACGGGTTCTCGGCTCCTTTCTATCAATAATATGCAAATCAAATTCTTGTAGCAAGAGAACCCATCTAATAAGTCTAGGTTTAGCATCTTTCTTTTCCATAAGATATTTAATAGCAGCATGATCAATGTGAATAGTTACTTTAGAATCAACAATATAAGGTCTGAACTTATCACAAGAAAATACAACTGCTAAGAATTCTTTTTCAGTAGTAGCATAATTTCTCTGAGCACTGTCTAGAGTTTTACTAGCATATCGAATAACATTTAGTTTCTTATCAACTCTTTGTCCTAGAACAACACCTACAACATAATCACTAGCATCACACATAATTTCAAAGGGTAAATTCCAATCAGGTGGCTGGACAATAGGTGCAGAAATCAAAGCTTTCTTAAGTATTTCAAATGCTTCTACACAATCATCATCAAAGACAAAAGGAATATATTTTTGTAATAGATTAGTCAGAGGCCTAGAAATTTTAGAAAAGTCCTTAATGAATCTCCTATAAAAACCGGCATGACCAAGGAAACTTCTTATACCATTGATGTCCTTGGGACACGGCATCTTTTCAAGCGCGTCCACTTTAGCTTTATCAACTTCAGTACCACTTTCAGAAACTTTATGCCCCAAGACAATGCCTTCATTAACCATAAAGTGGCACTTCTCCCAATTCAAAACAAGACTAGTATCTTCGCATCTCTGCAAAATTCGTTCAAGGTTCCTCAAACAATCATCAAAAGAAGATCCATAAACGGAGAAATCATCCATGAATACCTCACAAATCTTTTCATGCATCTTTGAAAGGTATTAGGTGCATTACATAAAATAAAAGGCATACGTCTATAAGCAAAAGTACCGAAAGGGCAAGTAAAAGTGGTCTTTTCTTGATCCTCTGCTGACACAGGTATTTCAGAGAAACCAGAGTAACCATGTAGAAAGCAAAAATGTGTATGTTTGGATAATATTTCTAGCATTTGATCAGTAAAAGGTAAAGGGTAATGATCTTTTTTAGTAGCTTTATTTAACTTACGGAAATCAATTACCATCCTATAACATGTAATAATTCTTTGCGGGATCAATTCATCTTTATCATTAGGAACTACAGTAATACCTCCCTTCTTAGGGGCACAATGGACAGGGCTTACCCACTGACTATCAGCAATGGGATAAATTATACCTGCCTGAAGGAGCTTTAGTATTTCCTTTCTTACCACTTCTTTAATCTTAGGATTTAACCATCATTGGTGATCAATAACCGGTTTGGCGTCTTCCTCCAATTTTATTTGTGTTGGCATAGAGTGTGTCTAATGCCCTTAAGATGATCAAGAGTATATCCAATAGCAGCATGGTGCTTCTTCAGAGTTTTCAATAATCTTTCCTCTTCCTGCTCTGAAAGGTTAGCACAATAATAACATGATATATCTTCTTTTCATCAAGATAAGCATATTTGAGAGTATCAGGTAATGGCTTAAGCTCAGACATGGGATCAACCTTGGGTGGTGGAGGATCCCCTAAGACTTCAAAAGGCAAGTTGTGTTTCAAAATAGGTCCCTGTTTAAAGAATACTTCATCTATTTCCCTTCTTTCATTCATAAACATATCATTTTCATGGTCTAGCAAATATTGTTCCAAAGGATCATTAGGAGGCACGACAATAGAAGCAAGACCAACAATTTCATCCTTACTAGGCAATTCTTTATCATGGGGTTGTCTATGAAATTTAGCAAAATTAAACCCATGAGACATATCCCCCAAACCAATAGTAACAACATCCTTTTCGCAATCTATCTTAGCATTAACAGTGTTCAATAAGGGTCTACCAAATATAATGGGACAAAAGTCATCTTGTGGGGAACCAAGAACAAGAAAATCAGCATGATATTTAACTTTCCCACACAAGACTTCAACATCTCTAACAATCCAATTGGTGAAATAGTATCTCTATTGGCAAGCTTAATTGTAACATCAATTCCTTCTATCTCAACAGGTGCAATGTCATGCGTAATTTCTTCATATAAGGAATGAGGTATTGCACTAGCACTAGCACCCATAGCCATGATAACAATGATCTCCTATTTTAACAGAAATAATAGACATGCCTACAACAGGTCTATGTTTCTTAGCATCGGGTCTAGCAATTCTAGCAGCTTCATCACAGAAATAAATAACATGTCCATCAATATTATCAGCCAAGAGATCTTTAACCATAGCAATACTACGTTCAACTTTAATTTGCTCAGGTGGTGTATATGTTCTAGTACTACTCTTACAAACCAAAGTTGAAGCTTTAGCTTGATCCTTTATCCTAACAGGGAAAGGTGGTTTCTCAATATAAATGGAAGGAACAATATGATCATTATAAGTGATAGTCTTTTCTTCAACTGTAATAGGTGCAACTACTTTTACTTCAGTGGGAGGATTGTATTTAAACCACTTCTCCTTAGGGAGGTCAACATGAGTAGCAAATGATTCATAGAAAGAAGCTACTATCTCAGAGTCAAGTCCATATTTAGTGTTAAATCCACGAAAAGCATCGGTCTCCATAAAAGATTTAACGCAATCAAACTTCGGTGTTATACCTGACTCCTTACCTTCGTCGGATTCCCAATCTTCAGAGTTGCGTTTAATTCTTTCCAATAAATCCCATTTGAATTCAATAGTCTTCCTAATAAAGGACCCAACATAAGAAGTATCAATCATGGAGCGATTGTTGAGAGAAAGCCGTGCATAAAATTTTTGAATAATCATTTCTCTTGACAGCTCATGATTGGGGCATGAATATAACATTGACTTAAGCCTCCCCCAAGCTTGAGCGATACTTTCTCCTTTGCGAGGCCAAAAATTATATATATAATTACTATCCCGATGAACAATATGCATAGGATAAAACTTAGGATAAAAATTATATATATAACTTAGGATAAATCGTTTGTAGTCCCATGATCCCATATCATCACATAGCCTATACCATGTCAATGCATCTCCCTTCAAAGTTAAAGGGAAGACCTTCTTCTTGATAACATCATCGGGCATACCTGCAAGTTTAAATAATCCACAAACTTCATCCACATAGATTAGGTGTAAATCGGGATGCAATGTTCTATCTCCTGCAAAGGATTCGCTAGCAGCTTCTCTACCCACTACGAAAAAAGACACATCCGTGACATTTTGGGCCGAACAAATTTTTTTTCTGTCATACATATGACACTTCTATGACGATAATTGTGACAAAACCCAGTATCATCATAGATGTGGTGGGCTCCTACTTCTATGACAAAAAAATCATGACAGAAAATGGGCTTTTCGTCCTGGGCAGGCCGGAGACGCAGCTGCATGACATTCTTTGGGCCGTCCATGACGGAAAAAACCGTGGTAGAAGCGAGGGGGAAGAAAATTTCAGGGAGTTGCCGGTTACGGTGGGAGGTCGGGGGCGGAGCGATGCGCATTTCTCTCGTACGTAGCGCGTGTGTGCGAGGCATTGGCTCTAACTGAGCCCGAGCGAGGCGTTGGGCTCTAACTGAACCCGAGCGATTGCACTATAGGCTACGCGTTACTGAACCCGAGGGATCGATCAATGGCTATTAACTGAACCCGATGGAGCGATTCTTCGCCATGCCGCTAATCAAGCCGATCGATTGGATGAACAATGAGCGTTATGCTGGGGGATGAATAATGGCGGTGGCGTTGCCTCTGGATGAACAGAACCCGTGGTGTGGAAGGCTGGTTGAGCGATGAGACGGTGGAGGGTGGCCGTGGAGGGTGGTTGAACAGACCCCGTGGTGTGGAGGGCTGGATGAGCAGAGAGCGGTGGAGGGGTGCCCATGGAGGGGTGGTTGAGCAAGAGCAGTGGAGTAGCGCGCGGTGGAGGCTGGATGAACAGGAGCCCGTGGAGGTGGAGGAGGTCGTGATGAGCCCGTGGAGGCGGGAGGAGGTCGACGGTGGAGATGAACAAGTATCCGTGGAGTCCTGTTTTATGCACGCCAAACCCCTCCCCCCCATTTCGACCGTAGCACTCCAACACAAGTCCGTTTCGTCCGTTTTGCGGTACGCCACACCCCTCCCGATGAACAGGACCCCTGTTTAGGCCGTAGCGCTCCAACACAAGTCCGTTTTGTCCGTTTTGCGGTACGCCACACCCCTCCCAATCAACAGGACCCCCATTTCGACCATAGAAGGTCCGTTTCCTCCGTTCTGCGGTACGCCAGGCCCCTCCCGATCAACAGGAACCCGTTTCGAACGTGGCCGGTCGAACACAAGGCTGTTTCCTCGTTTTTGCGGTACACCAGGCCTCGTTTCCATCGCCTGTTCCGTCCAAGCTCTCCCGATGAACACAACCATGCATTCCGTTCCGACCCATCCGGTTGGCTCCCACGTGTTCCGTTGCCTCCCGATGAAAACGACGCATTCCGTTGCCTCCCCATGAACACGACGACGATGTTGTTTCTCCGTTCCGACCCAGCCATGTACATATGCGCGAGTAGGCGTTCGAGAGCCTACCCGTATGTATGTACGTGGCCATATTTTCTTTCTTGCACCCTCGCCGCTGTACGTACGTGTACATGCTACGTGCACGCCTCTACTACGACACGTGCGCGCCTCTACTACGACACATGCGCGCCTCTACTACGACACGTGCGCGCCTCTACATCGACCAGTATGTACGTACACGGTCGCGACCAGAATGACAACGGCACGCACGCTTCGACCGGTGGGTCCCAAGCGCCGTGCACTTCCTTGCTCGCGAAGATGTAGTGGTGGGTCCCTGCGCAATGGGGTGAATCATTTTGGTTTTTGCCCGGACGCACTTCCTTGCGTGCGAAGATGTAGCTGGTGGGTCCCAGCAGTCAGGGGGGCGAATCGTTTTTTTCGGATGCACTTCCTTGCGTGCGAAGATGTAGCTGGTGGGTCCCAGCAGACAGGGGGAAATGTTTTTTTCGCGAAATATGGTGGCCCATCCGGTGGGTCCCCGCTGTCAGGTGGAGGAATAATTATTTTGCCCGTAATAAGGAGGCACTTCCTTGCTGCGGTGTGGACCCGGTATCGACCTCTCCACGTCTGATCCACGTCCGATGGAAGCCATTCCCTGACCACGTTGACCACGCGCCGAGAGCACCAGGGCGGTGGACGACGGCGAGGCCTAGGAAGGGGATGACGTGGAGCTGGGGAAGACACGGCAGTGGATGCCCACACGTAGAGGAGTATGAGGGTTCACTCGTTCGGCTGTGGTGTGAGGCTGCCGTCGCCGCAGAATAACAGGGGGTGTGGGTGCGTAGAGGGATGGCCTGGCAGCGGTGGGAGTAGTAGGTGGCGGTGAGGCCTCCGCGGCATCACAGCCAGCCATGGGCGGCAGGAGCAGGCGGCACGACCGGCACTGCTTTGTGCGGCTGGAGCAAGAAGACCAGAGGTTGAAGAAGCACTACGACCGTTGGATGGACGTCGTACATTCACTTCAGCTAGAATCGTTCATATATTGACTAAAGTTGACAAAGGCCTCCGTCCCAGTCAACTTAGTAGACCCACAAGTCAGCCTCCCACCATGGTTGGTCCGAGCTAGCAGGGGGTATTCATCTTTTTGTGCGTAATAAGGAGGCACTTCCGGTAGGTCCGAGCTGACAGCGGGGGAACGTTTTTTTCGCTAAATACGGTGGCCCGACCTGTGGGTCCGTGCAGTCAGGGGGAAACATTTTTTTCTCGAATACTGGTGGCCTGTCCAGTGGGTCCCAGATGTCAGGTGGAGGAATAATTATTTTCCGCGTAATAAGGAGGCACTTCCTTGCGGCTGCCATGGACCCAGCTGTCAGCCTCTCCACGTATAGTACTCTTCCGATGGAAGTCGGTCGTTGACAACATTGACCACGCCGCGCCGAGAGCACCACGGCGGTGGACGACGGCGAGGCCTAGGAAGGGGACGACGCAGAGCCGGGGAAGACGCGGCAGTGGAAGCCCGCGCAAAGAGGAGTACGAGGGTTCACCGGTTCGGCTGCGGTGTGAGGCTGCCGTCGCCGCAGAATAACAGGGGGTGTGGGTGAGTAGAGGATGCCACGCCAGCGATGGGAGTAGTAGAGGCGATGAGGCTGTGGCGGCAAGACAACCGCCACGGAGGCGGGAGCGGCGATCTGCCAAGGCCGCTTTAGCGGGTGGAGCAAGAAGATCGAGATTGAAGAAACACGACGGCCGTCGGATTGAGATCCAACGGTTACGTCTGCTAGAATCATTTGTTGACGTAGTATAAAATAACTAAAAAAATCTAGCATGCACGTCAACTAAATAGGCCCACAAGTCAGACCACTCCCTCTTTTTTTAATAATTTATATATAGCTCATTGCAACTTCTTATGCAATTTATTGCGATCGTTTTTAGTTGGCGAGGCCAATTTAGCATATTTCTGTGGGTTCCAAACTATTTTTAATACCGAAATGTCGAGCCGGATTTAAAGTACTTTGAAGATATATTTGAATTAGGTTAATGCCCAGTGAAATAGGAATCTGAAAATGTGAAAAAAATTAGAAATTATAAAGTAATTGCCAATTTGTCATCTGTTTTTATATTTACAACCCTTTTCATATTACTTTCAAGGCGTAGAAAAATAAATAGGCCTGGATTGGGTATTCTTCAGAAAAAATAAACTGGGCTCATTTGCACAAAGAAAAAATAGCTGGGCTGGTCACATGGTGAACCTAAAATATAAGCCTGGGCTAGACGGGCCACAACCCAGTTCAAACCCTGCTCCGTCTCAACAATACCAAACAAAAAAAATACTACTCGAGTAGCTACGTCCCAGGTGTCAGCCGATCTTGTGCTGTTCTCTTGTCTATTGACTATATACGCTCACAATGTCGTGGGTCCTAGATGTCAGGAAAACACTAGGAGGAAGCATTTTATTTTTCCATACGCTGACGTGGTGGGCCCCTACTGTCATCCTCTCCACGTACTTCTGTCGATTCCTATTGTTTGTTGACCATGTTGACAACACGAGAGGGCGGCACCACGGCGAGCGTACCAAAGTGCGCGGAGGACGTCGGCGTTAACGATTTAGGAGATGGTGGGGCGGCGATGCGTGCCCTGAGGCGCAGCCAGCCGTGGGAGGCGGAAGCAGGCGGCCCCGTCGGCGCTGGTTTGGTTTTGGCGGCTGGAGGAAGACAGGACTAAAGAAACACGACAGACTGTAAAAGCAGCAGGAGTACTTAACAACCTTAATCAATCCAAATAGGGCACTTAACAACCAAAGCTGAAAGCAGTATGAGTACTTATACAGGTTCAACCGTACAAAGCATGCCTCGAACAGTGCTACTTTTCCTACAGTTAACCAAGGGTGAGGCCGCCAAGCCCCAGGATAAGGCCTAGGCGCCACCCCGCGCATCCACAACCTTCTGAAAGCGGCTTCCTCTCGCAACGTGGTCAATAAACAGGATATTCACTTTAGAGCCATGGAAAAGCATGAACATAATCTTCTGTCCTATTCTCCAAGATGGACGGGCCTTCATTATCTGAGACCACCCACGAATAAGTATCTTTTCGCCTCCAAGGGGAATTTAGTAGGTCGACAGAAACATCATGTTGTAACCAAGCGCAAGTCTGACCCGACCATGGTCAGGCATCTGTATAGGAACAATAGAACTTCGGCGGTTCGTTTAAGAAGATCACAGTTGTAAAAGCGTGTATAAGCAATAGTTTATGAACAACATATATAACAGAAAACAGTTTGTACCATAAGTTTCTCGACACAGTTGGACCTGTTCAACAGGTGCAGCAGTGGTACACATATCCCACATGGCCTACCACCATTGAAACGCCCCACAAGGACCTCAAGACGATCAATAAAGTGTAGGAACATGTGGATGTCGATCCAGTCAACTTCGGTGCCAGTAGTAACAGCCGAGTTATTACAGAGTAACAAATGAGCAGACTTCTTAACTCTGAAAAAACCTACACGTGCCACCAATTATAAGACAATATTAGTTAGAAGTAGCATCTTCGTGAGAGATTCGTTGGTACTTCCAAAGTTAAATTGAGATTAGTTAGACAGAATAGGTGGATTAAGAAGTAATCGAGGCAACAAGCAAGAACCAGATACAAAACTAACATGGATGAACAACTGGAACGACGTTGGGGTGGAAGATCGCAGTAAAGATGAGAACAGGTTCTGCTTTTTCCATCAACATCCGTGTGCCAACTTTCAGTCCGTAACACTTGAGAAAGTTTATCCAAGTTCGGCCATAAAAAAAGTAGCGATCTTCTTGGTTCATGAACCCAACTCGGAAGCAATATCCATGGATTGTCATCACTGTGACCATTAAACTAGTCTATTCAGTTATGGAAAGGCCGAGAATCTTGAGTACATGTGTTCTGGCAGAGCAAATAATACACTGCAGGAAAAATAATATGAGAACACAGCATGTTCAAAAAAACCCCACCCTCCCGGATAGAGAAGAGGATTCTAGGAACATACTGTGCGCGTTTCAAAATGCTGTGGTAGGATGAGAAGGAACAAGTGTGGCGTCTCGCCATGGGCGCAGAAATCTGTAGGGTACTCGCACTTTGGGCACTACAACTGAAACACACTAGATTCTGTACGAAGAAAAATGCATCAACGACAGCGGCTGTCATCCTAGGATTACGTGCGACCAAGGGACTTGGATTTATCGGGGATGGATGAAGAATTCGTACCTGGTTCTCCATGAAAAAACCCTATGCAATCGCCGAGCGGGGGTTTTCTATGAAGAAGCAAACGAGGGAGAAGGGGATTCAGGCCTAGTGAAATATTGCCGCTTCATCCGTCCAGCTTACTGCTAAAGCTGGAAAGGGGGGGTTGTGATTTGACGGCTCATTGGGCATTACTGTGGTGCTATGACCGGGGTGTGTCTACCATGAAGTTGTGCACTCTAATTTGTGCATATGGCACGTGGACCCCGTTGCCGGTTGCCCCACATATCAGCGAAAGGAAGTAGAAAGACGGGAGTAAATAGTTACACATAAATATATATTTTGACAGAGAGATACTCCCTCTGTAAAGAAATATACAAATCTTTTATATCACAGGCTCACCTTGCCGAGAAATATACTCCCTCTGCAATGCACGGGCATTATGGGGGTTCAGCTTTTTTTTATGGGGGTTCAGCTGAGAATATAATACTCAGATAGGCTCAACGGTTCGGACTTTGGGCCAGCCGACCCTGCATGTTTGGGGGCCCATGTGTTCTACCTCAGCGCTTTTCATATTGCAAGCGATTGGTACTGCGCTGGTTTTAGATGTTGTCGCAAGGCGAATACACAAAATTGAATAAAGCACGACAACTGTTGGAATGAAATCGAACGACAGTACCTAACCAGCAATCAGAGTTGCAATTCTATCAACAATATACCATGTGATAAATAATACTGTCGTACTACTTATACACACAGGACACTTGTTTCACCATGCTAGATTATTATATGAAAATCTCTCGGAGGATAGATCAGTTCGGCAGTTGTGTGCTGCTACTGAAGAATTTCAAAGTTGCTTTGGACCAGCTCTCCTTGCCGAGAAAGTTCGATTTTGACATCATCCCCTACCACAAGATATGATTTAGATTTGAACCTTGACCATCCTTTAGCATCAATCATCATGCGACCATCCTTTGTAGTTACGGTATATTGAGCAGGTTCATTCACACCAAGGCTGCGCATGGTAAGAGAAACTTGGCCGCAGTCGCCCGGATTGTTGAATGACTCCCTTGTTGCTCTAGGAATTCTCTGTTTTAAAACAAGAAGACATACCCAAATAGTTAGATCAACACAGTGAATCATGTGAAACAACATGGAAAGAAAAAAGAACGAAGCACTTGGGCGGCCAATGCTTACCAAGAAGGTGGACATGTCGGTTTTTGTAAGGACTTTGGTATATGAAGTGTGAACTGCAGCCCAGTCTGTTGCCAGTGCAACTGCACGGGCCGGACCAAATGCAAGTGCAAGTGTTGGTGCAGGTGCCAAAGCCGCTGCTGCTGCCGGAGATGGTGCTCCTTGTAGAGATGGTGCCGGTGTCGATGCCCGATCCTCCGGTAGATCAGACTGATCCGCTGACGGGGTCGGTGCCCAATCCTCAACTGGATCAGATTGAGCTGCTGCCGCTGTCAGTGCTAGAGCAACTGCCGGTGCTCGATCCAGGCGAGACCCTTGGCGATCGTGGTGCGGTGCGCTTTGATCAGCTTTCTAACTTGACTAGGATCCGTGACCGTGATCCAATTTTTTCTTCATTTCTTTTAAACGCGAGAAGGACTAATTGTGGCGTTTTTGTTAAACCAAGCTGCAGTTCATCATAGGGATTCAGCTTGTACTCAGACAACAGACTGATCCAATTTTTTCCAGTAATATAAGTGATGGACAGTGCCTTCGTTACTGACACGACATAAGAAGTGAAACCTGCAAAAATAGCCATCATAGAGCAAACCAAACGGTTTATTCTGTGATGAATGTCACATGGCAAAACCTGCATCATAAAATTGCAGGAAAAGAAAGAAAACATGACATTAAATCAATAAGATTTAGACAGTAAATAAATAAGATTTACTTGATGTGACACGAGTGAATCCTTACCAGGAAATCACTATGTTGAAGTACTAAACAGAAGATTGATCGTCCAACTACGCGTGGCATGCAGGGGCCCTGCCTACTCCCACAAGCAGGACAGTCCAAAGGTCGTGACAAATCGTATGGACCGAACATCCATGGGACTGGAAATCCTGGTGGGTGCGATAAACCCTGCAATGCATACAGATATTGGAGTGTAACCATAATTGATAAACCGTCTCACAAAAATATGATCTGGATACTTCAAAATGTACACACTGAATTGAGTGGACAGACATTAACATAGACCGTTCTCAGGACTGACCACACACCAAAAGCGGCAGTACTAATAAAAAATACAGGGTTCGCAAACACAAATCAAGTACTGAACAATAGTACTTACTACAGACAAGCAAAGTTGCACTCACTAAACACTGCAGACTATTTCTTGCCACCGACCTATGGGATGAACCCCGCATAACTGACTACGCCATGGACTTCGTGTGAGATGTCTACATGCACCATCACCATCTTGTCAATCTTGGAGAACCTAACAGAGTGGTCTTTCCACTCATAAACATGATGATGAAGACAGGCCGCATTAGATTTGTTGGGAAGCTTTACAAGAACCACACCCTTCGTAATCGAAGGCACAGCCAGGAAATTGTTGTGGTCAAGTACAGCCTCAAGAACACGCCTGGCAACAATGCTACAGGAAAACAGTAGTTCAGGACACGTGGCGACAAGGACACAGCAGCTGGATAGTTTAGCAGTAGAACTCATCATCAGGTCTTCCAGTTCACACGGGATGACTTTGAGAACTTCATCTCCACCACGGACCTGGTTCTAATTCAAACAGAAACCATATTTCATTACTACCTCCATTCAGAAATATAAGATGATTTTTGATATTATACTCCATATATGACTACATATACGCACAGAAATGAGTGAACAAAGACACTAGGACATGTCTTCAAAGGCATGAGAGCAGAGGGATTACATGCAATATCCATAACACAAGTTACTGAGGCAAATATACCCTCTTAAAAGGTAGCATTGATGTTCATAAAGTACTCCTCCATCCCAAAATTCTTGTCTTAGATTGGTCTAGATACGGATGTACCAAGTCACATTTTAGTATTAGATACATCCGTATCTAGACAAATCTAAGACAAGAAATTTGGGAGAGAGGGAGTAGTTGAAAGTAATCTGTAAGAAATCAGTGTCAACCTCTCGCATGTTTTGGTCAAAAGAGGAATTTAGAACCGTCATTTGGCACACTAAGATCACATGCAAGATCACCCGAAAGTTGTACTACCAAGACTAGTCTGCGTGTTAGATGAAAAACACGATCAAGATCGAGAAAAAGATCGTCAACAAGAGACATTACCTGGACTTGCTTAATGAGGGATCCCGAAGAGGGGGGCTTGGACAGGGCAATGGCTTTGAGCTTGTCTGCGATAGTCTCGGCGGGGTGCTTGCACTTCTTCGTACCATGAGCCTCGACAGTTTTGGCCAGAGCCATAGACATCACGTCGGCCGGTGCTCTGGCGTCCATCCAAGAGAGGAAGCTGAGAGAGAAGAGTGAAAGGAGGAACGAGATGAGGGAGAAGCGAAGCGAGTGGGGGTTTTCTTCAAGAGAGGAAGCTGAGAGAGAAGAGTGAAATGATGGTTGCTTCGTCCGTCCAACTTACTGCTGGAAAGGAGGGGGCTTTGTGATTTGACAGTTCATTGGGCATTACTGCGGTGGTTCGATCGGGGTAGTCTACCGTCACTCTACTACGGAGTAATTTTGTGCATGGCTGGTGGACCCAGGTGCTGGCTGTCCCACACGTCGGCGAAAGTGAGTAATTTAGTGCATGGCTGGAGGAGGATCCGCACGGTAGAGCGTGTCCACTGTTTTTCATTCTGAAGAAAAAAATGATTACAGCAAGCGTTTCCACTCTTACGACGGAGGAGTGCGAAACACGGCATCCACTTGAACATACACAGTGCTCCTACTACTAGGCATGTGTATTGGTTCATACGTCAGTACTACACAATCTTGTTGCTGTGTTGTGCACATGTCAACTACTCATATATGTAACATAGTACCGCTTTTTCGACTGTCCGGTCGAGAATGAACGGTGAGATCAATGTTAACAGAACTAGGTCCACAGCGCACGGAGAGTACAGTGCTACAGTACTCCACGAAACATGAACCATATGAGGCACATCCTATAGTGTTAGACAGGGTGTATGAAGGGTGCACGGGATGGGAGCAAAAGTTCCCTTCTCAACCCACTTTTGGGTGTTTGGCAGAGTGCATGAAGGGTGCATGAGTCCACACTAGTAGGTTGATAAAAATGCACGAAGAGGAAACAACTATATTGAGATGAGAATGCAACCAAACACACCCACACGCTTTGTGCTACAGTGACGGATCTGCACCGTCTGAGTTTGATCCAATGGTCATGTTGCACCGAGACATGGACCTGCCCATGCAGAGGGCGCCTAAACACCATCGAAGTCCCTCTACTTCTCGAGGTGCACGACGTTGGTGATGGAGGGTGCAACCGCCCACAGAGCCCGCTCCCGGTCGACGGGAGCTAGCTCGTCAAAGACGGCGTCCAATGGCACGAATGGATTCTGGTGACGGAGCCCTGAAAGGATTCGCCCAGCAACGGCGATGGCAGCGTGCAACCCCTCCTTGTCCAGCTCAGCCCCCACCATCGCGCGGAGACGGCTCATCTCCTTGGAGATATAGGTGAAGAAGGAGACCAGGTCAGGAAGCCGCAGCTCGTCGAAGTCGACCGGGTGGTGCAACGGGTTTAGCCCGCCGGCCGGCATCGTCGCGCTGGCACGACGGTAGGCATCGTGCAGCCGCAACATGTGCGTGGCAACTTGGTTCACCAACTGGCTGAGGCTATTCTGGACCTCGTCACGATCAGCCGGCTCGCGCTCCAGCCGGCTCCCCTGACGGCCTATCGTATCTCCCGCTTTCTGCAGCAACGCCGCCGATGCCTCGAGCATCTTTGTGGTGGATGCCTGCTGCTTTTGAAGCTCCGTGAACTCCCGCACATAACGGAGGAGCATGGCACTCCTCTCCTCCTTGAGCTCACGGAGCTCCACGTCCTTGGCCCTAAGCTCCGCATCCTTGGCATAGAGCTCCTGTGTCAGGCGCCTCACCTCGGACTCCGTGATCTGCTGCGCCGCCATGGCACTAGGTAGAGGCAATGGGGAGAGGAAGCAAAGGGGGTGAAACGGCTGAAAGGCAATGCAATCTACGAGAAGGCGGAGGGAGCCAGCCGAGGAGCGGGGAATCTTTTGGTTTTCACCACGGTAAAACACCAGTCGACGACTTCTCACATCAGGGAGCAGTGGGTTTTTACAGGCGGAGTCATCATGACTAATTGCTACCGCGCCTGCTCCCGTCAATCAAAAAATTTAAAATCCTGCCGCGCCTGCTCCCGTCAATCAAAAAATTTAAAATCTTGCCGCACCCAAACACCAGAGCAACGCCGCGGTGGATATTTAAATTTACCTGCCGGCAAGTAGATAAAAAAAGGGGTGAAAAAACAAATGTGGTGGCGGCCTAGCTAATCGGGCGAACTAGCCCAACTAGCTAGCCACCATGCTTCACTGATGTACTCGGCGGGAAAGGTGGTCTTCCGTGATTTGACGACTCATTTACTTGCTTCGGCGCTACGACCGAGGAGGACCCAGAAAACGCGCGGTAGGGCATCCCACGTCAGGAAGAATATATGCGTGCACCACCCGGGAGGACCCCGAAACCGAGCGGTAGGTGTGCCACGTCTCGGCACGGAGGAAAAATGTGCGTGTAAAAATATACTGTATCAGACGTAGTACCTATGGTTCGACCTCGGGACCCAGCCAGTCGGTCGAAAACACCCAACTAGCCACACAGCTTCATCATGCAAACGTGGCACGGTTAGCTCCGTCTCGACCAGCCGCAATGTCTCTTGTTCTAGGCAATTCTTCTATTTTCCAAGCTTTTTTTAGTTGTAATAACACCACGGCAAGCTAGCGCCGCTCTTCGTCTGTGCCCGTGCAAAGGTTATATTATGGAGAGAAGAGAGATTGAGATCGCAGACCTGGGACCACCCGTAAGTGAGACAACGGTCATGCACGTGTTAACGAGGCACTCCCTCTACTCTACTCAACGCAAGTACTGTATAAAATCAAGTCATGGGACAAAGTCAACAACCGTTCGTTTTTCCAGGCTATCGACTTACGCTTTGTAGTCCAGGTTGCCAGTTCGAATCTCGTCTTTCAGATTTGTTAATTTTAGGTCCAAATTTTATTAATGACAAGTGGGACCCCCGTGTGTTGTTCCGACTTCAGTGTAGGATGGTTTTTTTGAACAAACACTTTGCGCGGTTAGACAAGTAACAGCACGAGTCACACGTATTTTGCAAGTTTACGAACAAAAATTACAGCGGCATAGAATATCACATCCATCCCGCAGCTTAGATACTGTGGTGATACGAGTTTTTACACCGTTGGAAGTGAGATCCAATGGCTTGGGAGTAGTCTTTGTAATTATGCGTAATTTCCAAACTCTCCAAAGTTTTTTTTGGCAAATAAAACATTCAGGCCTCGTGTGTGCCGCTGCATCTTCGATCCAACGGCTCCCCGGTGCTAATATTAGGTGCTCCCCGTAGCTTAATTACCCGCTACGGTGATATGAGCATCTAGGTCATATGATCAGTGATGAGATGGCACATGCATAGTACTTGTACTTTCTGCGCATTTCCCAAACTCTATCATCCGTATATTGCAAAAACATTCAAACCTCCTTCTGTGGGCCGTTAGATCTCAGTGAACTTCTATCACCATAGAATCTACGGTGCGGGAGCACTTCATACTCTCCCGTGCGAGAAAACATAAGGTGCTATCGCAGCTTGGATGCTACGGTGATACGAGCTTGGAGGTCGTTTGATCTGAGATCCAATGGCATCTGAGCAGTCTTTGTGCTTGTAAGCAGTGGCCGAACTCTTTTGGGGCTTTTCTGCAAAAAACCATTCAAACCACCGAGGAGGTGTTGGATCACAAATCCAACGCCTTTGAAGAGCTTGTATCACCAAAGCATCTAAGGTGTGGTGGCACATGATATTCTTACATACAGGAGAATATGATGTCCTCCTTCATCTTAGATGCTACGATGATACGAGCTTCGAGGTCGTTGGATATGGGATCAAAGGGCATCTAAGTAGTTTTTGTACAAATTGTGTGCAATTCTCAAACTCATCAAGGTTTCCACATCATGTGAGCTGCTATATCTCAGATCTACAAGCTCCAAGCAACTCGTATCGGCATATAGCATGTAAGGTATGGGGGCACATGATATTCTCCCGGGGAGGAGGGGTGGGGGGTGCACAACCAATCGGTGGTTGGGAGGGTGGGAACAAATATAATCTAAATGACCCTAAACAGAGCTCCATAGTTTTATCTAAGGTCGAGGGGTTGACCCTCGACAATCATAGCTCTGCCTAAACACAACATTTGCATGTACGGTAGTACTAGACTTAATATTCATGTTTCAGTTTCATGTTCATTTTAAATATTGAACTGAGGACCATGGATGTTTTACATTTTACTCCCTTCGTTCCTAAATATTAGTCTTTTTAGAGGCTTCAAATGGACTGGCACATACAGATGTATATAGACAAATTTTAGAGTCTAGATTCACTCATTTTGCTCCGTATGTAGTCACTTGTTAAACTCTCTAAAAGACTAATATTTAGGAATAGAAGGAGTATTTTTGAACTCGTGTCATACATGCATGGGTTGGAAAAATAGATGCACTATACTTATTGGATTGTTGTTGTGTTCGTGCGCGCAAGCGCGCGCGCGCGCGCGTGTGTGTGTGTGTGTGTTCTTATGCTTGATACATACAAAGTTTTCTCACCTCCATATTGTTCATCTTTTAAATTTGAATTTGCATTGGAAAACTTACTAGGGATACCATGAAATGTGAAATCCACGTTGAGATCACTATATCACAAATTCACTCTAATTCAACGACTCGTCATAAACCAATTACCACGTTGAGATTAGTATTTGCAAGGAAAATACGGGTATTGTAATACACAAAGATTAGTTCGGCAATTTAAAAGGTTCCTTTCCTATTGTCAAATGGTAGGACCCAACGGCGTACCAGCCAGACCTTGGCTCGTGTTGATCCTAAAAAAACGGGCTCGTGTCCTTCGGTGGCGTGCGTGGTACGCACATTAGGCAACCCCAACCAGTCGAGCCTCAGCGTTTCAAGTCGAAATATCTGGCGGCCAGAATTCCAGCCCTAGGAAATTCCCCTCATGTCCCCGGTCCATAATAACTAGCGATGAACAATGGAGGGATGCTTTAGTAACTAGACAACGTTATCTACCGTGCCGAGCATGGTTCAATTCCCTCGGTCGCCGCTCGTCAATGTCACCCGTCAACTGCATTGCCTAGTACTACTACTACTACTACACCAGGATGAGCACAGAATTGAGCCCGTTTGTTCGTGCCTAGTACTTTTTGTTCGTGCCTAGTACTTGAGTTAATATATTAGGCAATGCGCTGGTACGGAGGGATCCTCCTTTCCGGTTTATATGGCTTATCTCAAAATTTTAGTTTTCCCGTTTTATAAGTCTCGATTTGGTTGTTCCCCATCACATGTTCAGATTTAAAGGTGCAATAAATCATTACATGCAAGTATTAAGAGAAAATTGCCCAATGCATGTACTTTATGCATGCATGCATTGCAATTAATGCATTCGTAAACACAATTTTTGAGGAAAACAAGCGCATTAATTGAGTGGTTTTGCAAACTACAACAATTGTTCCACCACTAACTGTCTACCTTGGTTGGTGAGATTTTTGAATTGAGCCCTATAAACTGGAAAGGAGGTTTAACTAAGTAAAATGTTTGACCAAATCCTTTCTTAAGAAATACAACAGGACAGATGTACGGCTTGAAAATTTATTGCATGATGCAGGTTATGATATTGTTTCGAATCCTGGGTCTTAAATTTCAGAAAATCCAAAAGGGAGCATAAATTCTTGAAACTGAGCATGGTCACGTGATATGGCACAAATATTACTTCGTAAGTTTTTTCTTCAATTCGAGACAAGCTGCTTATGACAAGTTGCACAAATGAAGAGCCAAGGTATTTTGGAACAAAGACCTGTCACATTTTTTTTGAGGGAAAAGACCTGTCACGTTAAGGCGAACGCTTTCACTATTGAAACCGTGGGTGTTTACGTGTCGCCACGAGTCCCCGCTTCTCATCGGCAGGTGCCGTCCCAGCAAGCGTGTGAGTCGACGGGAGGCGTGCGAGCAGACCGCTGCACCGACTGTCAGGGAGGCATGCGAGCAGACCACTATGCAGACTCACCGGGAGGCGAGCCCTTTGACCAGGCTCCGCCGCCCACCGTCGTCCCAACTGCTCCCACTTTTAATGTCATCGGCGCCGTAGTTTAAAATCAACCCCGCATTACCCCGTATCGCTACAATCCTCTCTCTTCCTCTCCGATTCTCCTGTTGTCTACCTCCAACTAGCCTGACCTAAACGTACACCATGCGCATCACGATGGTCTGCCCTTAGTGTTCCAGTTTCATGAGGAAGACACCCAGCCGGAGTCTCAAGAACATAAGGCGCTTTGGGACGAGCTTGAACTGGCCTTGCGGGAAGACGCCGCGCATGTCCCCGCTCCCGTTCCGGCTCCCGTCGCCCCAACTGCGCCAGCGCCCATCCCCGTGGCATTAATGGGCTGGGAGCCGCACATTGTCGCCGAGCTTGATGCCACAGGGTTCCACGAGGTCCCCGTCGACTTTCACGCGCCCGTGCACCTGCCAGCGCATGCGCCTGCGCGTGCACTAACACGCACGCCCTCGCCGGTGCCCATGCACCTGCCAGCATGTGCCTGCGTGTGCACTGACGTGCACGCCCGTGCCGGTGCCCATGCACACGAACGTCTCCGCCGCGCCGTTGACAGTCCTGTCCCCATGCGGGTGCCAGTGCCCCCATAAGTGGCGTGGATGGCCGTCGTCGACCACTTCCTTGCACCAACGCCAGTCGCCTCTCCCGCCAGTTGAATCGCTCCGTAGTCCAGAACATTTTGGCCTTCCTTGAAGCTAGGCCAACGTCCAGGAGTACGCCAACAACGACGCAAGACGCCGCCGTCACCATCGGTCAGTGGCCCGACGACACATAGAGCACGACAGACGAGCCACTTCCCACCGCGAGACGCCCCCGCCGCCGCCGCGTAATCTAAATTTGCCATGAAAAATGTTCGGATCGCCATGCTTAAAATCCGAACGTTTATCATTTCCGTTTATTTTATATCGATCATCGTATAATTTAAAGTCGGAGTCAGACTGAACGAAATGTATGGTTTGATCGAGTGAATGTTCTGCTAGAGCCATATCAAATTAAATATAAAACTTCATCAAGCCACATGTATTCCTTGTCATCCAATGACCTAGACTGCTTCAATGTTGAGCGCTCAACACGTTTAGCGTGCAGTTAATTTCATACCAAAAATAGTGCTAATCACATGACAACACGCAAATAATATCCTAGTAGTTAATATCTGCATGCACTTAATATACTTCCAAATTAACATGCATTGCACGTACACACTGACTAGTGCTGCTAGTACGTGAAACTGGTGCCGTGACTTGTGAGTTGTGAACACGTCCAGATATGGTCAACGGCAACATCGCCATGAAGTTCTTCCCTGTTTGCCCGTGCGCCTAAATGCGAAGGGGAGGAGAGAGAGCACACATGGAACCCACCAGTAAGTGAAGGTGAATAGTACTAAAAATAATATTACATGTTATCCATTAATTAGGCTGTGTTAATATAAAAACATTATGTGAACAAAGGGGGTACAACAAACATTGCTATTCTACGTATGTTGCCTATTGACGTGCGGCTTGAAGGCCCGATCGCATGTTCGATCCTCGTCCTTTATTTTTTAATTTGTATATGGGTCCAAATTTGTTTAATGACATGTGGGCCCCTTGGTGTGTAGTTTGTAGTACTTTAATTTGTGGGTCGAAATTGTTGGGGAATGTTGCATAAAATAAAAAATTTCCTACGTTCACCAAGATCAATCTACGAGTTCATCCAGCAACGAGAGAGAGGAGTGCATCTACATACCCTTGTAGATCGCGAGCGGAAGCGTTCAAGAGAACGGGGTTGAGGGATTCGTACTCGTCGTGATCCAAATCACCGGAGATCCTAGCGTCGAACGGACGGCACCTCCACGTTCAACACACGTACGGTCAGCGTGACATCTCCTCCTTCTTGATACAGCAAGGGGAAAGGAGAGGTTGATGAAGATCCAGCAGCATGACGGCGTGGTGGTGGATGCAGCAAGGATCCGCAGGCTTCGCCAAGCGTCGGGAGGGAGAGGTGTAGCAAGGGGAAGGGGGCGCCAGGGCAAGGTGCGGCTGCCTCCTCCCCTCTTTATATAGGGTCCCCGGGGCACGCCGCCCCTAGGAGATGGGATCTCCTAGGGGCGGCGGCCAAGGGGGAGCCTTGCCCCCCAAGGCAAGTGGAGGCGCCCCCTCCCCTAGGGTTCCCAACCCTAGGCGCGGGGGGGCCCAAGGAGGGGGGGGCGCACCAGCCCACCAGGGGCTGGTCCCCACCCCACTTCAGCCCACGGGGCCCTCCGGGATAGGTGGCCCCACCCGGTGGACCCCCGGGACCCTTCCGGTGGTCCCGGTACAATACCGGTGACCCCCGAAACTCTCCCGATGGCCGAAACTACACTTCCTATATATAATTCTTCACCTCTGGACCATTCCGGAACTCCTCATGACGTCCGGGATCTCATCCAGGACCTCGAACAACTTTCGGTTTGCTGCATACTAATATCACTACAACCCTGGCGTCACCGAACCTTAAGTGTGTAGACCCTACGGGTTCGGGAGACAGGTAGACATGACCGAGATGCCTCTCCTGTCAATAACCCACATACTCCTCGATGATCTCATCGGATGAACCACAATGTCGAGGATTCAATCAACCCCGTATTCAATTCCCTTTGTCAATCGGTACGTTACTTGCCCGAGACTCGATCGTCGGTATCCCAATACCTCGTTTAGTCTCGTTACTGGCAAGTCACTTTACTCATACCGCAATGCATGATCCCATGACCTGACACTTGGTCACATTGAGCTCATTATGATGATGCATTACCGAGTGGGCCCAGAGATACCTCTCCGTCATACGGAGTGACAAATCCCAGTATCGATTCGTGCCAACCCAACAGACACTTTCGGAGATACCCGTAGTGCACCTTTATAGTCACCCAGTTATGTTGTGACGTTTGGCACAACCAAAGCACTCCTACGGTATCCGGGAGTTGCACAATCCCATGGTCTAAGGAAATGATACTCGACAATTGAAAAGCTCTAGCTAAACGAACTACACGATCTTTGAGCTATGCTTAGAATTGGGTCTTGTCCATCACATCATTCTCCTAATGATGTGATTTATCAATGACATCCAATGCCCATAGTCAGGAAACCATGACTATCTGTTGATCAACGAGCTAGTCAACTAGAGGCTCACTAGGGACTTGTTGTGGTCTATGTATTCACACATGTATTACGATTTCCGGATAACACAGTTATAGCATGAATAATAGACAATTATCATGAACAAAGAAATATAATAATAACCATTTTATTATTGCCTCTAGGGCATATTCCCAACAGAAATTTGTTCCATTCCAAGTGGACTATCGGTGTGTAGTTTTGTAGCTTATTTATAATAATTAAAGAGAACAACATATTTTTTCAATAATACCATGGTGCGACGTTGAAGGTGAGAAAGGACGTGCAAGAGAGCGATGACCGAGCCAGAGGGAAATCAACTAGGGGAGTTGCGTGGGTTGCAACGGCGTTTGGAGTAGTTGTGGGCCGAATGCTACAAAAATATAATCTAAACCGACCGGAATAAATGCCTACACAAATTAATCCAAGGTTGGAGTGCCCCTGGCAATGTAAATAGCTCTGGCTTTGTGAGGGATGGAGAGGTAGTAGCTTCAACGCGTGGAAGATACGGTATGAGAAAGCAAGGTCAATCGAGAGACATATAGATAGAGAGACAAAGTGAGTGTGGTCCGACATTCATTGAACAAATATATATATGCTCCGGAGAGATATTGTCCGATTGAGCTTTTGGTAAGGGTGAGGGCTGTAAGATAGAGCTTGAGAGATGATCCAGTCATAGACGTGTAGATATATTTTGTGCGTGGGAGGAAGCAAGGTCAACCGATCACATAGGGTCGACGTGCGATCGAAAGAGTGAGACGGGTTGGAGAGAGTGACCTAGATAGACGATGTGCGTGAGAGAGTATACAATGTGAATAGGTCGAATTGGGCTCAAACATGGTGATATATCGTTTTTGTCCGAGAAAGAGCGAGGTAAATCGAGACACACACACACACACACACACAGAGAGAGAGAGAGAGAGAGAGAGAGAGAGAGAGAGAGAGAGAGAGAGAGAGATTGAGTGAGCGTGGCCCACCATGAGGTCGAAAGAGTGGCGGCGGCTTGGATGGACTGACCTAGATAGACAATCTGCGTGAGAGAGTATAGAGTGTGTCGATCGAGGCCCGAACAGGGCGATATATCATTTGTGTGTGAAAGAAAACGAGGTTAAACGAGACTCAGATAAAGAGAGCGAGATTGAGAGAGTGTCGCCCGCCGTGCGGAAGAAAGAGTGAGACAGTCTCGAGGGAGTGACCTAGATATACAACATGCGTTCGTGCGCACAAGAGGTTGGGGGGCTAGATAGGCAATGCATGTATTTAGCGCGAGAGGGTGAGAGGGAGAGGAGGGAGAGAGAGAGAGAGCTCGGCATGGGGTGCAATGGCGGGTGTGTGAGGTAAATACATTTGGTAACATGAGTGGAAAAAGGGGTTGTGTAGTTGAGAGACTTAGAGATCAAAACATGGAGAGAAAGAATGAACGTGTGTTGGAAACCGATAGCTTGCTAAGGTGGTTAGGAGAGGTAGATTGACCGATACAGGAAGTATATAGCATTTGTGCGGGGGGGGGGGGACTAAAACAATATTTCAATGTCCATAGTGCAAGACTTAATATCGATGTTACAATTCGGGGTACATTGTAAGATTTGAACCGAGGACCAGGCATACGGGTAATTATTTCGAATTTGTGCCATACTAAGTTTCGAAAAGTTGACATTGGCTCAATTTGTTGTGCTATTTTGTAGGTCATATGTTTTAATCCATCCAAAAGTTTCCTCACTACAATGGTGTTCATCATATACATATGAATTTGTATTAAAAAAGTAGCGCGGATACAGTGAAATGCAAAATCCACGTTAGAATTGGAGATCGCTACGTGACACACACACTAATTCAAATAACTAACTACGTGACACACACTCTAATTCAAATAACTAATTATGTGACACACTCTAATCCACATTAGCATGGGTACCGTTTCGATTTTTTTTCAAATAACTCCTCATTAATTAATTTATAGTACTCCCTATGTTCACTTTTATAAGACCTTGAAGACATTTCAGACAATGTGCAAAACAGTTCATTTTAAGTTGTGTGAAACGACTTACAAAAGTGAACGGATGGAGTATCTCGTTTCGAATGACTAATTGTTGCAAGGAAAACACGGGCTTGGTAATACATACAGATTCGTTTGCAAATGAAAGAAGATTCGTTTGCATTCTCAAATGTAGGTGCACCAGGCAGACCATGGTCGTGTCGGGGTGGACGCTACTTCGGTGCCTTAAAGGCAACAGCCCTTGGGTGACTGACATGTGGGCCAGCCACCTGTTGGGACCACATGTCATGGACAGAAAGATAGGTGCCTTAAGGCACCGAAGCGTAGTCCTATCGGGGTGGTCGCGTGTGTCGGATGGACGTGTAGCACCCAGCCACCCACCCCCTCCCCCCCAAAAAAGGACGACGACAATATAAGTTCGCGCTTCCACGTTTTGGATTGAAATATCTGGCGGCCCCAATTCCAGCCCTACAAAATCTCTCTTCTCCATCATCCCCTTCCGCGCCCAGATTGCTCAAATCCCTAATTCGCCGCCATCCGTCGAATCGCCCCTCGCCTTGTCTCTTTCCCCACCGTTCCCTACCTCTGTGCCGGACGACGACGACGAAGACGACGGTCGCGCTTCACCACCGCACCGGAGCTACCTCACCTACGCCCTCGTTCGCCGCACCGGGTGGTCCACCGACAACATCGGCCGCCGCAACCGACGTGCCTCACAAACACCGAGTTCAACCACATCAGGTGCGCTTCACCGACGCCGTCTCCTAGCTCCCCGGGGCAACTTCACCGAGCACATCGTCGCACCTCCGCCCCCCGAGGTCGTTGGGGCTTCACCAACGGTCTCGTCCAACGCATCGTAGCGCTCCGCTGCCACTCGAAATCTGCATCCGCGCGCCAGCCAACGCCAACAAGATCACCCTCAACGGCTCAAGTGACCAGACTCTAGCTAGGCGAGCATGCCCAAACGCCGGCCCGAACTAGGTATCCACACATCACTCCCATGTGCACTATTCCGACGATGTTTGGATATCCTTTCACCGCTCTCTTAGCTTACACGCCTATGCAACTCGACTTTAACTCTTATTTCTTCCGAGATATCATCCAAACAAGCAAATCCATTTTTAGCGAAGCATGACGGGCTACGGGATCCGTACACATCCCGCACACCAGATAACCTTGTAAGTATCTGTCCTCTGGTACAACATCAAGGTCGATTCCTCTTATTTGATCAACCATTCGCCATGTCAAAAATGTAGAGGGGATGCAAGGAGCACAAGGCTGCACATCCAAGCAAGTGGTAACATGGACTTGTACATGGAACATCCCAAACGCAAGTAGAGCTACAGCGAGCCTGTACAACGAGCTACCGTAAGTCCCTGCATTTCATTTAATTCGTACTGGCATTCGTGTATGATTTGTGTGCAGTGGCTGATCCACGAATTCAAGTTACCAGGGGCGAACATTTAACTTAAAAAATACAAAGGCACTTGCACTCCGAAAATCAACATAACTTGAGAAATGTGAAGCTACATGCACTTTGAAAACCAGCTAATGATCCAAAATAGTTCAGATTATAAACACTAAATGATGCAAGCACCAAAAAACACAAAATGCAACATGGTGTACAAGGACTACAAACATGGTGCATGACTGCCTGAATTATTCGTTCTCCGCTGAAAATATCAAGTGTAATTGCACGATAACCAAGTCGCATAAACTGCATATCAATATATCTATCCCGCACAAGTATGCCAATAGTTTCAAACAACAGATTAGAAAAGTATTTATACTATGTTGTCATGATACGGGACTTTCTCGGTAGATGGCCTCGACGTTTCCTCAAGCTATGAAAATGCACTATAATTTGCTTGTCATCAATGCTCGCAAATCTCTGTCTCTCTCAACATAGTAGATCATCATTAGACACTAAATCCTTCAATGAGCTTGCAAAATGCTTGCATTAGATCCCTCATTAGACACTATATGTTCATCACCAGAGTATGTAAAATGTTTGCATCAAATCCTTCATTAGCGATCATGTCCATTAGACACTTGAGCTCAAGAACAACATGAGCTTGTATGTTTGCACCGGAAACTTGATTAGATACATCGATTCAATCGATTCAAGATTGATTGGGGAGTTATAAAATAAGTAGAAATTGGTTTCATTTTATCATAGATTCCCTACATACAAGCAGTTTTACAACACCGCCAGTTTAACTATTGGCCGAAATTGAAGAGTTGAATTAGATATAATCAGGGATGTGATGTACCGCTCGTTCGCATGCTACTCTTGCAAGTCGCGATCGTCCGTTGCGCAAGCTCGATGCCATGTCCGTCGCCGCCGCTGCTTCCCACGCAGCTACACCTGTGGTTGGATCTTTATCTTCTTGTCCTTCGTTCGCTTGAAGCTCGACCGCGCCTCCAACGAGGGCGCGAGGAAGTGCTGTGTCGGTCTGTCTAGCGGCGGCTAGGTTAGGAGCGAACCAGACTAGAGGCTGGAGCGAATGAATTGGGATTTTTCCTGCAGTCGATCGATATGGGAGGCGCTCGTTTGGGCCGCGAGCCTGCTATAGGGCCTGCCTTGCACTTATGTTATTGGCCCATCCAAATTGAAACATTTTTCTTCATTTTTTACATTGCCTGCTCGTGCGTTGGGACGAACAAAACTGGCGTGGGCCAACCTGGATGACTCAAACTAGGTGCACACTTTCCAGCCACCTGAGGCGGCCGCCCATACCAGCCCCTTTGGTGGCGTCGCCCCTTTTTGCGTGTATGATTGGATAGTGAAAAATATTCTAGTGGCACTTTTGATTTACCCACAGAATGGTTGAATTGCTTGTTTCTATGAACTGAGTTTGCCAATAATGTGAAGGATGCCAATCTTTTCATCCTATTGTGGATTGCTTAGATCTCGATATGCCAAAAGTAATCGCATGAAATATACAGTAAAAGTCAGTGTGATGTGTTTGGCTACAACTAATCTGACTACACGTCCTCATATAACATATCAAGGACGCACCATCTTACCAGATTAACCATTCGACTTACCCATGCAGTGTGGGAAGAAAGAGGTATTGGGACTGCGTATCCAAGCAATCGATGCCATGGACTCCTTTGTACAACCTTGTAAGCGAAAAAGAAGTTGCAATGTGCCTGTACAAAGAACTAGCATAAGTTCAGTTACCTGCTTCTCGGAATTTTAGTTAGCCACTTATTGCAAAATTTTTCAATTACGTTGCTTGGCTTAATTTAGTTTGCTACAGATTACATAATGGCACAGCCTGTTAATCATATTGTAGACTACGCCTATATATGTGTTTGATACTTACTGTTAAGAATTACCTGTTTGCCTTAACTTAAATATCTACTTGTTTGTTTAACTGCTTTGCTGCTGCAAGAGCGGGTTACAATGATGTTAATAACTACTCCCTCCATCCCATAATATAGGACATTTTTTGACACTAGCATAGTGTTAAAAACGTCTTACATTACGGGACGGAGGGAGTACTTTTCAGCATCCAATTGAAACTCTTTAATTCCTTGTTTGTTTATCTGGTTTGCTGTTATAACTCCCAGTTGAGATGTTTTGCTAACTTCAACTTTTCTGAATCCAATCGGAACTTTAATGGCAAAACAGGTTAGCCCAAGATCAAAGAGCGAAGTTCCCATGGACGTTGCATCATCCCACAGTAGTGGCACCGGCCCAATCGTGCATTATGAATTGCCAACTGCTGATGCTCTAGAGGCTAAACTAGTGGTAGAACGAGATTCTGCTTCTGCACTTAGAGATGAAGTTGACATGTTGAGGAAGCAAACAGCACAATCACAAGAAGTACTCAAGACAACCATTAAATATTTGGTGGATTTCAAAACGAAGCAAGCTGAGACTGGCCAGATTGTTAAGGTCCTGAAGGAAAAAAGGAAATTAAATTCCTACTTGGTAAATCATAGGTGAAATGTTCTTTCCATAGTTGAATAACCTTTGTGTTGTCTATTCATGTAATCAATCAAACCATTTGTTTTAGAGATCATGTAATATATTTTTTTGTTTTTTGGTTTGTAATTTTATTTGAGCAGAAGTCTGTATTAATTGATAAGACTCGGAGACATTTAATTTGGATTGCTGTGCCAGACCTACAAATATGCCAACCGGGCTGAATGTGCATTCAACAATAGTAGTAGTATAGATGGACCATGGCACGCATCGGAAAGGGCCAAGATGCTAGCTAAAAAAGATGCTGTTGTAGCCAAAAAAAAGTACAGCGGCCTGGCTTATGTATATTAGTTGATATTATTGATCCATGTACTCTATAAGTGTTTATATGTCTGTTAGTTCTATACATTCTTGGTTGATTGACTTGGTATTTGAATCTTGATACATCGCTTGTGTACATATCTAAATGGGAGTACACATTATGCTGCGTGTGACATTTGAGTTGGACATGAAGTGTTCCAAATATTCGAATTCACCTTAAACTGGATACTAGTTTCTGAATTTGAGTATCGGCATTTGTAAACCATATTCATATATGACAGTGGAATACATCTTTGTCGTCCTTTTGAAGATATATAAAAACACATAGAACGATTTATAAAGATTCATATAGGAATACAAATTGGATTTGAATTTAGTTGCCAGGGTAAACGTGGATGCTTATTGTCCCAAAATTCGAAAGAAGCAGCAAAATGTCCACTCCCACGTCGGCTGCCCGAAGCCAAGTGTTTGGGAGATGGAAATTATTGTCTACCCATTACACGGACAATCCATCGGCCCGATTTCCACTGCTCTAAATAGGGGTAGGTTAGTAACTTCAATTAGACGTGACACGACCGCCTCTAAGCCCATTCCGACATGGTGGGCGTCAAACATGGGCGCAAAACACATTTGATTCATGCTCGTCCGAAAGAACTCTGTTTCTCCCTCCATTCCCCATTCATACACGGTGGGCGGCAAAACAAACTCGACTCGGCCAAAATCGATGTAGGCAAATATTTTCAATAGGGGCAGGTTTGTAACTTCACTCAGACATGACACAACCGCCCTACCTGTCACCCCCGTTCATACACCGTGGGCGCCAACCATGGGCGCCAACCACCTTCTCCTCGCCCGAAATCGCTCAGGGCAAATATTGGCGAGATGCGAGATTACCGTCCTATCCCCAACCGATGAGACGTCCAAATTTTAAATGGGGGCTAAGTTCGTAACTTTCCCATATTTCGATAAAGGCCCCAAAAACATGGTTCCTGTACCTCTCCTCCATTTTCCCATTCATACACCGTCGCGCTAGATCACCCCATCCCCACACCAGCCTCCGTCCGCCCACCATCCATCGCCGCCGCCCTCCACCACATCCAACGCCACCGTCCTCCACAATGTCGGAGCGCCTACTAAGACCGCGCTGCCCATCGCTAGAGATGGACATTTTCATCCACGGCGATGGACCAATAGCCTTGCATCGCGTCCTCTCGCATCATCGGCGCCGTTATCCTCTTTGCGGGGCCGCCACACGACCTTCTCTTCCACCGCAACGGACTTATCCCCGATGCACCCGCTCTACCGTCAGCAGATCTGCTTCAACGCCACCGACAATTATCGCACTTCGATGCCTACACGGCACCGCAAGAGAGGTGGTACTTCATATCTCCTCAACCTTTTGATCTCAACCAGAAAATAGATCTTAATCTGGTTACTCTACTTTCTTTTCAGCTCTTAGAATTTAGTTCTTAGTTCGAAGCAAACAATGGATGCTAAATATCATTTCTCCGGTTTGCAGCTTCAAATCTGCCATGGCACAGCCATAATACGGTTTTGATCATGCTTAGGGTTTAATTGATCATGTTGGTTCCGTGGTGGTTTCTTTAATAGAAATCGGAGGGAAAACCCTCTTTTGCTAAAAAAATATGCTTAGAGTTTCCCCCTTTTATGATCACTATACGATCAGAATAGTGCTTCGTGTCATAATAACACTACTCCACGCATCAAGCTAAACAAGCTTAGATGTTCAAATACGAATCTGATATTATTAAAACAGAGTTGCTTAATTGGTCAGCTAAATGTTCCTAAATTAGTTTCAAAAATGCATGTTCACCGCCGGTGTGTATCTCTCTGAGGTGCCCACGATGGGCCGCCCACCCGGGTTTTAGGTCGCCCCAGCCCCGATTCCTCTCGTTTCACAAGGCTTCCGATCTCTACTGCTTCTAGTGCTGCCTCTCGCGGCAACTTGCCGCCCCGGATGGCATGACTCTAGGAGGAGACGCCGGACTAACAGAGGCCAGGAGCCTCGCCTAACAGCGTCACGCTGCTCAAGCGCCGCCGGCCTACCTTCCCATTCCGTTCGTGGCTCAGCGCAAAGCACCCACCAAGCCAACCCGATTTATCCTGAGATACATCATCAACACTCAGCAGCCACTCCTCATCACCCATTTTCTAATTGATTCATTACTCATTAGGCAGGACTGTCATTAGGGTTTGTTGTGTGCTCAGTGCTACCTACACTTAATGGTTCAGATGTATTTAGGTAATCTTTAGTACCTCTAAAGTTCACAGGGTTTTCAAAATTCGCCCTCGAATGTAAACTAGTCATTTTGGATTGTTGGTCGAGTGACATTGACCTAGATTACTACTGCAAGCCAGGTTTGTTGACAATTTTACTTGTCTTTCTTACTCATTCGATATAATATCAATTATTCAAGTCGAATAGTTGCAAACAATAAGTGCTAGACAAACTTCTTCATTCAGATTTTGACGGTCTCATCGCAGCTATAATTCTCGCATACTTGTCCTAATAAGCTCACAAGTAAATGATTGATTCACTACATCTATGCTTGCCTTGTCATATTTGTTGTCAATATTCTTTTAGGGTGGACCACCCTGTTTCTAAATACTGGAACATAGACCTGAGTGAATAGTATTTCTCTACGTGATCTCTTCCATCATGTGTGGGTAACGAACACTGCATTGTATAGAAAGAAAGTGTCATTTCCAGCTTTTACATAGGTTTTGATCTTTTACATGGAATACAATCTGCCTACTTGCTTTGTGTCGCACTGCCAACACTCCACCCTTGAAGCTGAACATTACGCCACTCATAATTGCTTTGTTTATTTGTTCAAATACGAATTTCATATGATTCTAATGTTCCTACTTCAGTTTTGAAATGTGTGCCTGCCTGTTATAGAGACATAAGGGGTTTGTATTTCTGTGTGTGGTCTGGTCAGCACGGTTGGGGAGGTGAACTTTGCATATGCAGGGTTTTATAGGGAGACACTCTTCGAGTTGAATCCGCAATGCATTCCATAGATAATCTGACTATTTTTTTATGTTTTCATGAATCTCAGATTCAACAAGATCATAATGATTATGAGCTTGCGCGCATGAAAAGAATAAAGCGTAACAATGCCATGGTGTCAAACTTGGCATTAAGGGACTGAAATCAAGTCCGGATGCAATGCAATGCAAACGCTCTCCACCTACAAATTCATGCTTAGAATATGATCCTAATAAAGGATTACGAGCTAAAGGAGACCTAAGTCAATGTAGCTCCCTAGTGGAGGAGTCGAGGAAGATGCCCTATCTTATTCACCCATCAAGGTACTTGCTCTAACTTTCCAAGGTTACATTGCTCGCACATATCTTGCAACTGATGCTTTGCATTGCTTCTACTTTGTTGAACTGCCATTAGCTTAGTTTACAAATCGTATGTGAATACGCCCGCCTATCCATTTTCAATACATATTCCACTGTCATCATACCATATTTATCCATTCAAATGTTGTTCTTGTGTATCGACGCTCAAAAGGAAGAGGGCGATTGTCGATCGTGGAGGAGCACAAGCAAAGTATTTGGAAAAGGTAGTGGCACCTGATAAATCAAATAGCCCAATAGGTGTAGTTGCAATATCACCTGACCCACAAAATACCCCAACTCTAGCAGACACTAGACCTACTACACTAGTCATTTCTGATGCCCCAACTCAGCAGACCCCAACCGCAAAGAAACAAGATGATTATGCCATTGACATAGCACCAAATTGCACGATGAAAACCCCCATTCCAAAGAAAGAGTACACCAAATCCAGATGCCAAATCCTTTTCGAACCGAGAGAGCCCCAATTGCTGCAAATAGAACCCTGCTCCATTTCTTCCCGATTTAGAAGACGAAGCTTATGTTGTTGTCGAACTTTGTGCGATCTTTCCTTCGTGGAAAGATTATACCACGCATACGTAACAATTTCCAGTCTTCCTCCGCAACTTACGCGTAAGTAATGTACTAATGTTATTCGTGGTCATTACTGCATATGTTTCTGCTGACAGAAGACACAAGATTTCATTCTTTTAAATAGGCGAGGAGCAAACTAGATTGTGATGACGAGCAAGAGTTGGTTGCGCTTTTCAAGCACTCGTTGATGAAGTATCGTTCCTACCTGAGGCAAGCGCACTTTGATGGCAAGCCTCTGAACGAAATTCTCAGAAAGTCTCCGTGCTACATTTATCCGACGGTGACTGGAATAATCTTGTTACACATTGGTCTCGGCTGCAGCGTAAGGTACTGTCTATGATATCACATCACAATTTGAACTACATTTCTGCATTTGCCTTAATGTCTCACTTGTATGAAAACTGTTAGCAGAAGAACATTCGTTCTCAAGGGACCACAGAATCCTGCAACTATACTGCACACTACATTGCTCTCGTGAGTACCTCTTGCCCTGTATGACCATACTTACTTTCATAGTTGTTTGATTATGTAGCATCACTGCACATGTTAGCCTCGTAATCGCCCATTTGGTGGACATTATAAGATCCGTATGGACTCTTACACAAATTTAGAATCAACCCAATGCTTTTGAAGAGGTTTAGCTCTGCGATCCTCTTGTAAGCATCTTGAACGTGGTCTATCACTGTATTTACATTAACAGCTACTTCTCCTCCGTCCCATAATATAAGAACGTTTTGTACAAGACACCGTTGTTCAAAACACTCTTGTATTATGGGAAGAGAGATTGGTTCATTTTGTAGCATTCGCATCTTATCTCCTCGCCCACCATTTACTAAAAAGATCGATCTACATTTAATCTTACCAACAAGTAGAATACATGAGACAATGCCGGTATGGGTAGCCCATTGCTCTTGTCAAGACATTTTGTCCTGTAACGCTTGTACTTCCGAGGATTGGTAGTTGATTATGTAGCATCAATCTGCATCTTATCTTCATTATCCTCTATCCTTCCAAAGATTATCATACCTATAATTACTCTCTACAAAATGTAGAGTACAGTGCAATGCTTATGAAGAAGATTCGTGCTGAAATTCTTGAGTTATCTTTCCCTTGACATGGAGAAGGGCATTATAAAGCCGGTGTTAACTGTTAATGTAAGTTAGTCCTTCTAAAGCCTTTATCCTCAACTGCTGTTTAATTTGCTCATACTCCCTATCGTTTACTGATGTTTAGTTTGCTGTTTCTACCAAAATGCATGTTCGTAAGAACAGTAAGTTCTAAGTTTTACTTGTAAAACCAAATTTCTTATTCATGCCATGCACATTACTTAATACTCCCTATATGTATGCTTGGTTTTGTGGATCTATAATCCGAGTGTGTGGTGAAGCAGCCCACGCTTGCACCTTGTCATCTCCTGTTTTATCTTATCGATGTGGTGATGATATGAACAACATGCCCCGCACATTATCCAAAATAGATACAATGATTTTCTTTGCCCTTCATCTATGCTTGTTATGTTGACATGGTAATCCAAGAGTGTGGTGAAGCTCCCGATTATGAACAATGCCAAATTATGCTATTGATATTTTGAACTTACTCTTTATTTTCTAATTTGAAATTGGATAGAATTGATGTAGCAGTTATCATCTTTGTTTATACACGCAAAACCTGTCATCTCTCGCTTTGTTTCAGGTGATATGCATGATGGCATGCACAACTCTCGTCAAGGCTGTGAGACAAACCCAACATATATTGCAGCAAAGAAGGCAAAACATCTTGAAGATAGAGAGACAACCCCAAAGTCTTGTCTTGATGCAGTGTTCAAGTTACTTGAGACTAACAATGACAAGCTCACGTAATTCGTTGTCTCGAATCGGTTCGACTTCTTCAGCCCTAAGTTCTAGCGTAAAGGCATTCTCGCAACTCAACTTCGACTTGAAGTCCTATCTCTATGAAAGATTACGGAGAACACCAATGAGAACCTCATCGCTAAACAGCTACACCTGGAAGCTATGACCGACATGCTAGGCCGGTCTCACAGCCTTGCTCAAGACTTCTTGCAGTAGTTCCCCAAGGCTAACCTTTCTTGAACTATCTTGGAAGTGGTCTCGTTCAAGATTATTTTGTTACTGTTGCAATGGTGCCCGCTTTTGTAATCAGCTTCTTCGTATGCGCTTTATGATCTTTGGTGTATAACTTCGATGCCCAAATGGATGTAATATACCTTAAATCCTTTATTGTATAGTGTAGTTTTATTCTTAGTTACTATGCCGTAATTTCTTTATTTTGTAGAGTAGGTTTGTTCTTAATTCCTACTAGTTACTGCCATTATTCGCTATCTGATAAAAATCAGATGTAGTCGACCGGGCCGAAACATTCGATAACGGGCCAGGTTTTTAGCGGGCCACAATTGGGTCGGCCTGCGTCTTTCTTGGCCCCGAATGATTGGGGCCTTCACACATTGCGCAAGGCCCAAACTTACACCGGCCTATATTTTAGTTGCGCCTTTTGTCGACCCAGCGCTTAGTTTGGCCCAGGTAGCGTTGGGCCACTAACAGGCTGAATATTGTACTGGCCTGTTACGGCCGAGATGAAACCACGGGCCTTTAGCAAGCCAAAATGCATGTTGGGCCTTAGTTTTCACTAGTCGTCGATGGGCCTTCAGCAGGCCGAAATGTAAACCGGGCCGTTATGGGCCCAGTTAGCTCACGGGCCATTACCAAAGTCGAACATATGTCGCCCTTAGTCGCCCATCGATATCATGGGCCTTTAAGAGGCCGAAAGCTTAGTACAGGCATCAACGGGCCGAATTACACGACAGGCCTTTAACAGGCCCAAAGTCACGTTGGGCTTAACTATTGCCACCATTAGCATGGGCCATTAGTGGGCCCAATGTCCAGTCGGACCATATATGGCCCATGGGCAGCACGGGCCATTTCCAGGCCGAAAGTCACACCGGGCTGAAATGGGCCCATGTCTACATCAGGCCTCTAACAGGCCGAAAGTCACTGGTTGTAGTTGGGCCCAATATTCGCTAACAATTAACGGGCCAGATCTGGCTTCGGGCCACAAATGGGCCCAAATATTGGGCGAATAATTAACGGGCCAGATCTGGCTTCGGGCCGTAAATTGGCCCAAATATTGGGCGAACAATTAATGGGCTAGATCTGGTTTCGGGCTGTAAATGGGCCTTTATTAAGCAGGTCGTTTTTGGGCTGGCCCACTAGTACCTGATTAAGTTCTACAGGCCTTTGACTGGGCCGACCTTTTTAACCTATATGGGCCTCTGTTGGGCCCAGCCACGTGTCAACATACCATAGGCATGTCTCCTCCAATGGACGGGCGACATCTGGCCCACTAACGAGCTGACAGTGTTCCTTCGCCAATCGTAATTTTACACGTGGAAATTTCCCATTGGTCGGGCTGTTAACGGGTTATCGGATCCAAAATCGACCGATAGCTTAAAGCGTTCCGTTACGGTGGATGCCACGGTCGGTCACCCTTGACGAAAGCACTTCGGACGCATGATTTATCGTCATGGAAGTGGACACTTCCGTGATGATAATTTTGGTAATGTCATGGAACACTTCTACGACAGCACAGGTATGACTATCTTGATTCCGTCTTAAATTTGTCATGGATGTACATGCATGACAAAAACGCGACCTACTGTGACAAACACGTATCATCACGGAATAGTATTTTTTTGTAGTGACCATACCCGAAGGAATTTCAAAGTAAACATTTTCAGTAGGTTTAGTAGGTTGAGGAGCAACTCTTTGCTCTACTAGTCGGGGTGAAGATACCCCGAACAAGCCCATCAAAGGATTATGTTCCATAGTAACAAGTGTCTCTAAATTTCAGCACACTATATAAATTTTTCCTTACCAAGTTCCACTCACCAAAGGCGCTTCACTCCCCGGCAACGGCACCAGAAAAGAGTCTTGATGACCCACAAGTGCGGGGATCTATCGTAGTCCTTTTGATAAGTAAGACCGTCGAACCCAACGAGGAGCGTATGAAATGACAAGCGGTTTTCAAGAAGGTATTCTCTCGCAAGCAATCGAAATTATCGGTAATGATAGTTTTGTGATAAGGTAATTTGTAACGGGTAACAAGCAACAAAAGTAAATAAGGTGCAGAAAGGTGGCCCAATCCTTTTTGTAGCAAAGGACAAGCCTGGACAAGTTCTTATATAGAGAAAAGCGCTCCCGAGGACACGTGGGAATTATCATCGAGCTAGTTTTCATTACGTTCATATGATTCGCGTTCGTTCCTTTGATAATTTGATATGTGGGTGGACCGGTGCTTGGGTACTGCCATTTCTTGGACAAGCATCCCACTTATGATTAACCCCTATTGCAAGCATCCACAACTACAAAAGAAGTATTAAGGTAAACCTAACCATAGCATGAAACATGTGGATCCAAATCAGCCCCTTACGAAGCAACGCGTAATCTAGGGTTTAAGCTTCTGTCACTCTAGCAACCCATCATCTACTTATTACTTCCCAATGCCTTCCTCTAGGCCCAAATAATGGTGAAGTGTCATGTAGTCAACGTTCACATAACACCACTAGAGGATAGACAACATACATCTCATCAAAATATCAAACGAATACCAAATTCACATGACTACTAATAGCAAGACTTCTCCCATGTCCTCAGGAAAAAACGTAACTACTCACAAAGCATATTCATGTTCATAATCAGAGGGGTATTAATATGCATTAAGTATCTGAATATATGATCTTCCACCAAATAAACCAACTAGGATCAACTACAAGGAGTAATCAACACTACTAGCAACCCACAGGTACCAATCTGAGGTTTTGGTACAAAGATTGGATACAGGAGATGAACTAGGGTTTGAGAGGAGATGGTGCTGGTAAAGATGTTGATGGAGATTGACACCCTCCCGATGAGAGGATGGTTGGTGATGATGATGGTGATGATTTCCCCCTCCCGGAGGGGAGTTTCCTTGGCAGAACAACTCCGCCGGAGCCCTAGATTGGTTCTGCCTCTTGGCAGTGGAGTTTCGTCCCGAAAGCTTGCTTATGATTTTTTCCAGGGTAAAAGACTTCATATAGCAGAAGATGGGCACGGAGGGCTTCTGTGGCCCACGAGGCAAGGGCGCGCCAGGGGGTAGGGCGCGCCCGCCTCGTGGCTGTGGTGTGGGCCCCTCCGTACTTTTTTCTGCTCAATATTTATTATTAATTCCAAAAATGACTTTTGTGGAGTTTCAAGACTTTTGGAGCTGTGCAGAATAGGTCTCTATTATTTGCTCCTTTTCCAATTTAGAATCTCAAATGTAAGCATTCTCCCTCTTCTTGTAAACCTTGTAAAATAAGAGAGAATAGCCATAAGTATTTTGACATAATGTGTAATAACAGCCCATAATGCAATAAATATCGATATAAAAGCATGATGCAAAATGGACATATCACTTGGCGCTCTTCTCAGTAAACTCTGTAGTTGCCCCGACCCTTCTGAATTCTGCCCAGTTTGCCTTTGTAATTTGGGGATATGTGGGGATTGGGTCCTTGCCTTCAGTCAAGTACTTCTCGTACAACACGTGCTTCCGGTTTCTCCAAGCATCCCTGGCCTTCTCCAGTGCAGCGTGTTCCACCTGCATTCTCCACTACTCTAGAACGTTGAAGTGATCCATGATCTCTTGGACTATAATTCGGCGGCCAAGCTCCCGGACACTGTAAAATGAGTCTTAACTACTCTGCAGCAGGACAGTCTAGCTCGTGAAGAGCTTGACTAGCAATTCGGTCTCCATCCCAGTACCGACTAAACGGCAGCATTCGTACTGCACGTACATAACTACGCACTCAAAATACCATGGGCATAGACAGAGGCATAGATAGATCGTGGTCAATAATACGGCTAAACCTCCCCTGGGCCTGCATACTTTCACTTTTTCTTTTTCTTTTCAGGTTCCTTTTTTCCCAGGCCTTTCCTGGTGACCTGATTATTAGACCTATCAAAGGACGGATAGACCAAGACGGCAAGAATCATTGACGTACAAGGGAATTCCTAGGTGGTCTCCTTAAACAATCGTTATGCCTAATTTAAGGACCCGTGCGCAGCTCTTCCTTGGTCGAAGCATGTTAAATAGCCCTGTTGATTATCGCACTACTTGTACAAATATGTTTTGACGTATTAATCAAACTATAATGAAAAATAGTTAGCGACCCAATTTCTGCGGTATTAGCCTATTACTTCTTTTTATTTTTGATATTATTACCAGTTGCACCCGTACAATCTGGTACGCCTTAATTCGCCAGGGGCTTCATTACGCCCCATAATATGGCAACAAAGTCCGAACACTTTTTTACAGTATAGTTCGGCATCCGGAACTTATAGCATTATATGCATCAGCTCCGAATCATGTCTTTGGTCAATAGTTGGATTGCCCGGCTCCTGTGCTTACTACCTTACGTTCCGCTATATCGGCTAGGGTAGTAAAGGGAGAACTACTGCGATTGTGTCCTGGTTCACCCCGATGAGCACCTCAGTAGAGAAAGCTGAAAACTGACTGTCATGATGCGCCGTGATACGGTCAGCTGTTCGAGAGGTTACAAATCTTTAGCGATTTTTCCGCATTATGCGATGAATCTGTTTTTATCCGATCAGGTGTTTACATCACCCCAAGTTCGGACTTACGGACACTAGGGGCCACACCTAAATTTTTATTGTCAAACTGCGATGGCTAAGTGAGGGTGATAAAGCCACATAGTCCGATTGCCTGGTTCGTTGCGCTTAACACCTCCTTTAAGGACCAAAACTTTGGGATAAAGAGTGTTTAGATTCATCTCGAACCCCCCCCCCCCCCGTACTGCCTACGTGGGGGCTGAAGCTGATGACTGACCAACTCTCATATTTAATAAAACAGCCGCACAGGAGGTAAAATTTTAAATAACATGCATTATATTACATAACGACACTGTTTCATAGTATAGGCTGGGATAACATGAATGCATTCATGGAAATATAATACCTTAGCACATTGCTCCGCCACAATGCGGGATCCCTCCAAGACATTGTCAAAAAATACAGCTCGGGCGTGCGGTGCTCCTTGCCCGCGGGCATTGCCTCGGTCACAAGCTTCATGGCGTCCATCTCCACCCAATGCATCTTGACTCGGGAGAAGGCCATTCGCGCGCCTTCGATGCAGACCGGCCGCTTGATGGCATCAAGCTGAGGGTAGGCATTGACCATCCGTTTCACGAGCCCGAAGTAGCTACTGGGTATGGCTTCGACAGGCCATAGCCGGATTATTAAATCCTTCATAGCTAGTTCGGCCACCCTATGTAGTTCGACCAGCTGTTTTAGCTAACCGCTAAAGGGCACCGGATGTTCTGGCGCAAGGTATTGCGACCAAAACAGCTTCTCCGTAGAGCTCCCCTCTTCGGCTCAGAAGAACTCCACAGCATCTGAAATGCTGCGTGGCAGATCCGTAAACGCCCCTGGAGAACTCCAAATCCGGGTCAGTAAGAGGAACCTTTTCTTCACATATTTGCTCTGCATAATAAAGGCCTTACCCGCCGCGATTTTTCTGGCCTCATGGATTTCCTGGAGGGCGCCCTGGGCTTCAACCCGGGCGTCGTGTTCGCTTTGGCGGGCCTGGGCAAGTTCGGACTCTTGATCCGCAATGTTGCGCTCCAAGGACTCGCATTTCTTCATGGTGTCCTGGAGCTCCTGCTGGACCTCACTGACCCTAGCCTCATGCTTTTCACGGGAGGCTTGTTCATTGGCCGCTCTGTCCTCGGCCTCGGCCAGTGCCTTCTTGAGGGCCTCCACCTTGGTCGCTGCTCCTGCAAATATCATGGCACTTTAGTCAACACAAATCATTCATCCTTACAGAACATACAGAAGGTCATTGCATACCTTGTTTATCCTCTAGCCGCTTTTTCACGAGGCCGAGCTCTTCCTCGGCCTGCTCCATACTATGCTTCAGTCCGGAAACCTCAGCAATATGAGAAGTCGCACCCAGTAACGACGCCTGCTTGTTCACATTGACTCATCTGGTTAGTCTCCTGCGAAACTATTTGATCCTTTGTCCGGCTTTTCTTTTCGAACACCGGACAGTGTCTCAGGGGCTACTGTCTATACTGTGACATTATTTTTACATAATTGCATTGCTTACCTCAAAGCCTGTTCGAAGGCTGGTGCAGGCTTCGGTGAATCCCCTCTTCACGGACTGAATCTTCTCAACCACCGTAACCATAAGGGTACGGTGTTCCTCAACAATGGAAGCACTTCGCAGCGCTTCCATTAGAGTGTCCGGTTCCTCTGGATGGACAAAGGTCACCGGTGGAATAGGCACACCTCCTTCTTTCGAAAGAGGTTGCTTGCCTGATTCCGGAGCCATAGGTGTCTCCGGAATTGTATTCAGTTGGGGGCTGAACTAAATATGGCCCCATCGCCAGTATCCATGGGGATTCGCTTCCCCATGTGTCTGGCGTTTTCAAAGCATTGCAATACCGTTTTTGCTCACTTTTGTTACTTGTTACCTTGCTGTTTTTATAAATTCATATTACAATAACCTATATCTACCATCCATATTGCACATGTATCTGTTGGGGAACGTAGTAATTTCAAAAAAAAATTCCTACGCACACGCAAGATCATGGTGATGTATAGCAATGAGGGGAGAGTGTTGTCTACATACCCTTGTAGACAAGCGAAGCGATCACAACGTAGAGGAAGTAGTCGACGTTCTCCTCGCGATCCGACCGATCCGGCGCCGTTACTCGGCGCCCCAGTTCTTGACACACGTACAGCTCGATGACGTCCCTCGATCCGATCCAGCCGAGTGTCGAGGAGAGTTCCACAAGACGACGCAAGGCAGGACGATCTTGATGTTTCACCGCGCAGGGTTTCGCTTAAGCTTCATGACAGTATAACCGAGGTGGAATATGGTGGAGGGGGCACCGACACGGCTAAGGAACGATCCGTAGATCAATACTTGTGTGTCCTAGGGTGCCCCCTGCCCCTCAGATATAAAGAAGCAAGGGGAGGGGCCGGCCGGCCAAGGAGGCGCTGGCCAGGAGTCCTACTCCCTCGGGAGTAGGATTCCCTCCAATCCTAGTTGGAATAGGATTCCTGAGGGGAAAGAGAGAAAGGGGGCCGGCCCCTTTCCTAGTCCTAGTAGGACTAGGGAAAAGGGGGGAGGCGCGCGGCCACCTAGGGCTGGCCCTTTATCCTTTCCACCAAGGCCCACTATGGCCCATTTACCTCCCGGGGTTCAGAACCTCCGGTACTCGGTAGAATTCCGTTTTCACCGGAACCATTCAACTCCAAACATAGGCTTCCAATATATCAATCTTTATGTCTCGACCATTTCGAGACTCCTCGTCATGTCCGTGATCACATCCGGACTCAACTTCTTTGGTACATCAAAATACATAAACTCATAATAAGCGTCATCGAAACCTTAAGCGTGCGGACCCTACGGTTCGAGAACAATGTAGACATGACCGAGACACGCCTCCGGTCAATAACCAACAGCGGGACCTGGATGCCCATATTGGTTCCTACATATTCTACGAAGATCTTTATCGGTCAGACCGCATAACAACATCGTTGTTCCTTTGTCATCGGTATGTTACTTGCCCGAGATTCGATCGTCGGTATCCAATACCTAGTTCAATCTCGTTACGGCAAGTCTCTTTACTCATTCCGTAATACATCATCTCACAACTAACTCATTAGTTGTAGTGCTTGCAAGGCTTCAATGATGTGTATTACCGAGAGGGCCCAGAGATACCTCTCCGACAATCGGAGTGACAAAACCTAATCTCAAATACGCCAACCCAACATCGCCTTTGGAGACACCTATAGTACTCCTTTATAATCACCCGATTCGCTGTGACGTTTGGTAGTACCAAAGTGTTCCTCCGTAAACGGAGTTGCATAATCTCATAGTTACAGAACATGTATATGTCATGGATGAAAGCAGTAGCAACATACTAAACGATCGTGTGCTAAGCTAATGGAATGGGTCATGTCAATCGATCATTCTACTAATGATGTGACCTCGTTAATCAAATAACAACTCTTTGTTCATGGTCGAAACGTAACCATCTTTGATTAACAAGCTAGTCTAGTAGAGGCATACTAGTGACATGTTGTTTGTTTATGCATTCACACATGTATCATGTTTCCGGTTAATACAATTCTAGCATGAATGATAAACATTTATCATGAAATAAGGAAATAAATAATAACTTTATTATTGCCTCTAGGGCATATTTCCTTGCCTCCCACTTGCACTAGAGTCAATAATCTAGATTACATAGTAATGATTCTCACACCCATGGAGTCTTGGTGCTGATCATGTTTTGCTCGTGGAAGAGGCTTAGTCAACGGATCTGCAACATTCAGATCCGTATGTATCTTGCAAATCTCTATGTCTCCCACCTGGACTAAGTCCCGGATGGAATTGAAGCATCTCTTGATGTGCTTGGTCCTCTTGTGAAATCTGGATTCCTTTGCTAAGGCAATTGCTCCAGTATTGTCACAGAAGATTTTCATTGGACCCGATGCACTAGGTATGACACCTAGATCGGATATGAACTCCTTCATCCGCTCCTTCATTAGCTGCTTCCGGTTGCTATGTACTCCGCTTCACATGTAGATCCCGCCACGACGCTTTGTTTAGAACTGCACCAACCGACAGCTCCTCCGCTTAGTGTAAATACGATCCGGTCTGCGATTTAGAATCGTCCGGATCGGTGTCAAAGCTTGCATCAACGTAACTGCCATTTATGAGTTCTTTGTCACCTCCATATACGAGAAACATATCCTTAGTCCTTTTCGTATTTCAGATGTTCTTGACCGCTGTCCGATGATCCACTCTCGATTACTTTGGTACCTCCTGCTAGGCTTATAGCAAGGCACACATCAGGTCCGGTACACAAGATTGCATACATGATAGAGCCTATGGCTGAAGCATAGGGAACATCTTTCATTTCTCTCTATCTTCCGCAGTGGTCGGGCATTGAGTCTTACTCAACTTCACACCTTGTAACACAGCAAGAACCCTTTCTTTGCTTGATCCATTTTGAACTTCTTCAAAATTTTGTCAAGGTATGTGCTTTGTGAAAGTCCAATCAAGCGCCTTGATCTATCTCTATAGATCTTAATGCCCAATATGTAAGCAGCTTCACCGAGGTCTTTCATTGAAAACTCTTATTCAAGTATCCCTTTATGCTATCCAGAAATTCTATATCATTTCCGATCAGCAATATGTCATCTACATATAATATCGTAAATGCTACAGAGCTCCCACTCACTTTCTTGTAAATACAAAGCTTCTCCAAAAGTCCGTACAAACCCAAATGCTTTGATCACACTATCAAGCGCTTATTCCAACTCCGAGATGCTTGCACCAGTCCATAGATGGATCATTGGAGCTTGCACACTTTGTTAGCTCCCTTTGGATCGATAAAACCTTCTCGTTGCATCATATACAACTCTTCTTCCGTAAATCCATTCAGAATGCAGTCTTTACATCCATTTGCCAAATTTCATAATCATAAAATGCGCAATTGCTAACATGATTCGGACGGACTTAAGCATCACTACGGGTGAGAAGGTCTCATCGTAGTCAATCCCTTGAACTTGCCGAAACCTTTTTGCATAAGTCGAGCTTTATAGACGAGAATATTACCGTCGTCGGTCTTCTTCTTGAAGATCCACTTGTTTTCTATTGCTTGCCTACCCTCGGCAAGTCAACCAAAGTCCATACTTTATTTTCATACATGGATCCCATCTCAGATTTCATGGCTTCAAGCCATTTTATGGAATCTGGGCTCACCATCGCTTCAGAGGTTCATCATGATCTAGTAGCATGATTTCCGAACAGGATTACCGTACCACTCAGTGCGGATCTTACTCGTTGATCTACGAGGTTCTCAGAGTAACTTGATCTGAAGTTTCATGATCAACATCATCAACTTCCTCACTACTTGGTGTAGATGTCTCGTAAACCGTATTCTGCGATTTAACTACTTTCAAGTAAGGGAGAAGGTACTATTACCTCATCAAGTTCCACTTTCCTCCCACTCACTTCTTTCGAGAGAAACTCCTTCTCTAGAAAGGATCCATTCTTAGCAACGAATGTCTTGCCTTCGGATCTGTGATAGAAGGTGTACCCAACTGTCTCCTTTGGGTATCCTATGAAGACACATTTCTCGATTTGGGTTCGAGCTTATCAGGTTGAAGCTTTTTCACATAAGCATCGATCCCCAAACTTTAAGAAACGACAACTTTGGTTTCTTGCCAAACCACAGTTCATAAGGTGTCGTCTCAACGGATTTCGACGGTGTTCTATTCAGGTGAATGCGGCCGCCTCTAGAGCATAACCCCAAAACGATAGCGGTAAATCAGAAGAGACATCATAGATCGCACCATATCTAGTAAAGTACGATTCGACGCTCGACACACCATTACGCTGTGGTGTTCGGGTGGCGGAGTTGCTAAACTATTCCGCATTGTTTCAAATGTAGACCAAACTCAGAACTCAAATATTCACCTCCACGATCGATCGTAGAAATTTAATTTTCTTATTACGATGATTTTCAACTTCACTCTGAAATTCTTTGAACTTTTCAAATGTTTCAGACTTATGTTTCATTAAGTAGATATACCCATATCTGCTTAAGTCATCTGTGAAGGTGAGAAAATAACGATATCCGCCACGAGCCTCAATATTCATCGGACCACATACATCTGTATGTATGATTTCCAACAAATCTGTTGCTCTCTCCATAGTACCGGAGAACGGGGTTCTGGTCATCTTGCCCATAAGGCACGGTTCGCAAGTGCCAAGTGATTCATAATCAAGTGACTCCAAAAGTCCATCAGTATGGAGTTTCTTCATGCGCTTTACACCGATATGACCTAAACGGCAGTGCCACAAATAAGTTGCACTATCATTATCAACTCTGCATCTTTTGGTTTCAACATTATGAATATGTGTATCACTACTATCGAGATTCATCAAAAATAGACCACTCCTCAAGGGTGCATGACCATAAAAGATATTACTCATATAAATAGAACAACCATTATTCTCTCGATTTAAATGAATAACCGCCTCGCATCAAACAAGATCCAGATATAATGTTCATGCTCAACGCAGCACCAAATAACAATTATTTAGGTCTAAAACTAATCCCAAGGTAGATGTAGAGGTAGCGTGTCGATCGCGATCACATCGACTTTGGAACCATTTCCCACGCCGATCGTCACCTCGCCCTTTGCCGTGTTCGCTAATCCGTAGTCCCTGCTTCGAGTTGCAAATATTAGCAATGTAACCAGATCAAATACCAGTGCTCTGCGAGCTCTAGTAAGGTACACATCAATAACATGTATATCACATATACCTTTGTTCACCTTGCCATCCTTCTTATCCGCCAAATACTTGGGGCAGTTCCGCTTCAAAGGACTACCGCGCTTAAAGAGAAGCACTCAGTTTCAGTGCTTAGGTCCAAACTTGGGTTTTTCTCCCGAGCAAAGAACTTGCTTGCTGTTCTTCTTGAAGTTCCTTCTTCTTCCCTTTGCCTTTCTTCTTGAAACTAGTGGTCTTATTGACCATCAACACTTGATGCTCCTTCTGATTTCTACCTCCGCAGCCTTTAGCATTGCGAAGAGCTCTGTATAGTCTTTACTAACCCTTGCATATTATAGTTCATCACGAAGCCTTTGTAGCTTGGTGGCGTGATTGAAGAATTCATCAATGACACAATCATCCGGAAGATTAACTCCCAATTGTGTCAAGTGATTGTAGTACCTGGACATTACGAGTATGTGCTCACTAATGTAACTAATCTCCTCCATCTTGCAGCTATAGAACTTATTGGAGACTTCATATCTCTCAATCCGGGCATTCTGTTGGAATATTAACTTCAACTCCCGAACATCTCATATGCTCCATGACGCTCAAAACGCCGTTGAAGTCCCGGTTCTAAGCCGTAAAGCATGGCACATCGAACTATAGAGTAGTCATCGCTTTGCTCGCCAGACGCTCTTAACGCCGTCGGTTGCATCAGAAGCAGTTCGCACCCAGCGGTGCATCCAGACGAACTCTTCCGAGCAGCAATGAGGATAATCTCGAGTTACGGACCCAATCCGTAATTGCTACCATCATCTTTCAACTTTGCTTTCTCAAGGAACGCATTAAAATTCAACGGAACAACAAAGACGAGCCATCTATCTACAATCAAACATAAACAAGCAAGATACTATCAGTACTAAGTTCATGATAAATTTAAGTTCAATTAATCATATTACTTAAGAACTCCCACTTAGAAAAACATCTCTAGTCATCTAAGTGATCACGTGATCCAAATCAACTAAACCATAACCGATCATCACGTGAAATGGAGTAGTTTTCAATGGTGAACATCTTATGTTGATCATATCTACTATATGATTCACGCCGACCTTTCGGTCTCCGTGTTCCGAGGCCATATCTGCATATGCTAGGCTCGCCAAGTATAACCCGAGTATTCTGCGTGTGCAAAACTGGCTTGCACCCGTTGTAGATGGACGAGAGCTTATCACACCCGATCATCACGTGGTGTCCGGGCACGATTTAACTTTGGCAACGTGTATACTCGGGAGAACACTTCTTGATAATTTAGTGAGAGATCATCTTATAATGCTACCGTCAATTAAAGCAAGATAAGATGCATAAAAGGATAAACATCACATGCAAATCAATATAAGTGATATGATATGGTCATCATCATCTTGTGCTTCATGATCTCCATCTTGCAGCACCACCATGATCACCATCGCCACGGCGCGACACCTTGATCTCCATCGTAGCATCGTTGTCGCCTCGCCAATCTTATGCTTCTACGACTATCTCTACCGCTTAGTGATAAAGTAAAGCATTACAGTATGCATTGCATTGCATACAATAAAGCGACAACCATATGGCTCCTGCCATTGCCGATAACTTCGGTTACAAAACATGATCATCTCATACAATAAAATATAGCATCACGCCTTGACCATATCACATCACAACATGCCCTGCAAAAACAAGTTAGACGTCCTCTACTTTGTTGTTGCAAATTTTACGTGGCTGCTACGGGCTTAAGCAAGAACCAGTCTCACCCACGCATCAAAACCACAACGATATTTCACAAATAGACTCCGTTTAACCTTCTCAAGGACCGGGCGAGCCACACTCAGTTCAACTAAAGTGAGAGAGACAGCACCCACCACCACCTTTAAGCAACGAGTGCTCATAGCGGTGAAACCAGTCTCGCGAAGCGCACGCGTAATGTCGGTCCGGGCCGCTTCATCTCACAATACCGCTGAACCAAAGTATGACATGCTGGTAGGTAGTATGACTTGTATCGCCCACAACTCACTTGTGTTCTACTCGTGCAAAACATCAAACCATAAAAACCTAGGCTCGGATACCACTGTTGGGGAACGTAGTAATTTCAAAAAAATTCCTACGCACACGCAAGATCATGGTGATGTATAGCAACGAGAGGGGAGAGTGTTGTCTACGTACCCTCGTAGACCGAAGCGGAAGCGATCACAACGTAGAGGAAGTAGTCGTACGTTCTCCTCGCGATCCGACCGATCCCGCGCCAAGCATTCGGCGCCCGAGTTCTTGACACACGACAGCTCGATGACGCCCTCAGACTCGATCCAGCCGAGTGTCGAGGGAGAGTTCCACAAGACGACGGCGTGGGACGATCTTGATGTTTCATCGCGCAGGTTTCGCTTAAGCTTCGCGACAGTATAACCGAGGTGGAATATGGTGGAGGGGGCACCGACACGGCTAAGGAACGATCCGTAGATCAATACTTGTGTGTCCTAGGGTGCCCCCTGCCCGTGATATAAAGAAGCAAGGGGAGGGGCCGGCTGGCCAAGGAGGCGCTGGCCAGGAGTCCTACTCCTCCGGGAGTAGGATTCCTCCAATCCTAGTTGGAATAGGATTCCTGAGGGGAAAGAGAGAAAGGGGGCGGCCCCTTTCCTAGTCCTAGTAGGACTAGGGAAGGGGGAGGCATGCCACCTAGGGCTGGCCCTTTCTCCTTTCCACCAAGGCCCACTATGGCCCATTTACCTCCCGGGGTTCCAGAACCTCCCAAGACTCGCAGAATTCGCTTTCACCCGAACCATTCCAACTCCAAACATAGGCTTCCAATATATCAATCTTTATGTCTCGACCATTTCGAGACTCCTCGTCATGTCCGTGATCACATCCGGACTCAACTTCTTCGTACATCAAAATACATAAACTCATAATAACCGCCATCGAAACCTTAAGCGTGCGGACCCTACGGTTCGAGAACACGTAGACATGACCGAGACACGCCTCCGGTCAATAACCAACAGCGGGACCTGGATGCCCATATTGGTTCCTACATATTCTACGAAGATCTTTATCGGTCAGACCGCATAACAACATACGTTGTTCCTTTGTCATCGGTATGTTACTTGCCCGAGATTCGATCGTCGGTATCCAATACCTAGTTCAATCTCGTTACGGCAAGTCTCTTTACTCGCTCCGAACACATCATCTCACAACTAACTCATTAGTTGTAGTGCTTGCAAGGCTTCAGTGATGTGTATTACCGAGAGGGCCCAGAGATACCTCTCCGACAATCGGAGTGACAAAACCTAATCTCAAATACGCCAACCCAACATCCGCCTTTGGAGACACTGTAGTACTCCTTTATAATCACCCGATTACGTTGTGACGCTTGGTAGTACCCAAAGTGTTCCTCCGTAAACGGAGTTGCATAATCTCATAGTTACAGAACATGTATATGTCATGGATGAAAGCAGTAGCAACATACTAAACGATCGTGTGCTAAGCTAATGGAATGGGTCATGTCAATCGATCATTCTACTAATGATGTGACCTCGTTAATCAAATAACAACTCTTTGTTCATGGTCGGAAACGTAACCATCTTTGATTAACAAGCTAGTCTAGTAGAGGCATACTAGTGACATGTTGTTTGTTTATGCATTCACACATGTATCATGTTTCCGGTTAATACAATTCTAGCATGAATGATAAACATTTATCATGAAATAAGGAAATAAATAATAACTTTATTATTGCCTCTAGGGCATATTTCCTTCAGTATCACCATCTCTTCGCCGAACTAGTGCACCTATACAATTCACCATTGTATTCACTACTAGGAAAAAGCCTAGTAGTAGCGCGGGTTAAAAGCTAGTAGTAGCGCGGGTGCCTGCGCTACTACTACGGCGCTACAGCTAACTAGTACTAGTAGCGTGGTGCATCCCGCGCTACTAGTACGTGCGTTGGTAGTAGCGCGGGTTCGACACGCGCTACTACTAACTATCTGTAGCGCATGTCTGTGACCCGCGCTACTACTATTAATTTGAAAAACAAAAAAAATCTCGCCCCCGTGCGCACTGGCAATGGTGTCAATGGTTCGGTCGACGGCGCCGACGGCCACGGCGACGGGGTGGTGGCGACGCGCACGTTGGTCAGGAGCAAGGAGATCTCGGCCATGACGCGCGCCTCGTGGAAACCGTTGAGGGCGGCCAAGGAGACCAACCCGGCGCGGGCCGGGAGCTGGAGGACCTAGATCTTGGCGTCGTGCGTGGGAGCAGCACCTCGCTGCGGCCATCGCCGTTGAGGTTGGAGAAGAGCGGCGGTGGGAGGCGGTCCACGTCGTGCTTGATCGAGAACCCGTCGTCCAACAGGTGGTACCACGCCTCCCCGAACGAGAAGTCCCCTCGTGATGCCGGAGGAGGAGGGGGATAGGTTAGCTAGGGTTCTGGATTGAATCAAAGAGGGGGGGAGGAGGAGGAGGGCTGGCCTGCAGCGAGAAGAAGACAGTGAAGGCGGCGAGGAGGAGGATGCCGAGGTCGCGCTTCCGCATCTTGGCAGTGGCGAGGAGCTCCGGTGACCTCCCACCAGAGGGATCTCGGAGAGGGAGGGGGGAAGAAAGCATAGTGTACCAGCGGCGGCCACCGCTGGAGTACGAGGGTGAGAGGAGGAAAGTGAGAGAGGGGGATGTGAGGGAGAGAGGAGGGATTCGGCTGAGGATATGGGGATTTCACCTACCTCGTATTTAGTAGTAGCGAGGGTTATAAAACCATGCTACTACTATCAACTTAGTAGTAGCGCGGGTTTGTACCCCTATCTACTACTATGGCATGTCCCGGGAGGGCACGGTAGAGACCGCTTAGTAGTAGCGCGGGTTAAAAACCCGTGCTACTAGTATCAACTTAGTAGTAGCGAGGGTTAAAAACCCGCGCTACTAGTAAGTAGCAGCAGCGAGGGTTATAAACCCGCGCTACTAGTAAGCGTCTGCCTATAAGCTTTTCCCTAGTAGTGATTGGGTGTGTTGGGGACACAAGAGATTCTTTGTTATTTGGTTGCATGGTTGTTTGAGAGAGACCATCTTCATCCTACGCCTCCCACGGATTGATAAACCTTAGGTCATCCACTTGAAGGAAATTTGCTAATGTCCTACAAACCTCTGCACTTGGATGCCCAACAACGTCTACAAGAAGAAGGTTGCGTAGTAGACATCCCTTATTGAAACGATGAAGGAACTGTTTGACCGGCTTAAACTTTGGATCTACATCAAGTTTGTGCTCAGTGAATTCTCTCGGTACACTCGGCTTGTCAGAAGGTTTCCATGCAAAGATGTCCCGATTCTCATGGATGAACTCGATGAGCGTGCTTTCCTATTTGGGATCCATATTGGACCCCACTGTGAATTGCTGAGATGAGTCACCAGAGACAAAAGCCACCTGCTTGGTATCATCAGCCGACTTAAACTTCAACAGAGGGTCTTTCTCAGTGGTGGGATTCTTCAGAGGGGTCATATCAGCTGGATCAACATTTTACTTATAAAACTTAAGCTCTTCAGCAGCACAAGCTGACTCTGTGTAAGAAGCATCACCTTCCTCGCATTCTAAAGCGGTTTTCTGATCACCATGGACCGTAATTGTCCCCTTTCGCCCTGGCATCTTGAGCTGCAGATAAACATCACAAGGGCGAGCCATGAATTTAGCATAAGCCGGCCGTCCGAATAAAGCATGATATGGACTCTTGATTTTGACCACCTCAAACCACAACTTCTCTGCTCTAAATCATAGTCATCACCAAAGGCTACTTATAGGGCAATTTTCCCACGGGATATGCCAACTTACTAGGCACTACACCATGGAAAACTGGTGTCACTGTGTCTCTACGGCACGATCACTCACGTATCACAAAAATGCAACCCAGACGGGCCTCAAATGCCCGGGCTAACGACACCCCACATAGCCAGCCAAATATGGGACAGATATGGGGGCGCCCAGGCTCGTCCGCCATGTCGTACCCGACAGCCCTGCCATGCCATAATTTGCACAAAATCCACCAAATCCTTCCTCCTCCTCCCACCTCCCTCCAATGTTTCCCGCGCCCGAGCCCTCCCTGTCCGCCACCCTTGCTCCCATCCTCACCACTAGTCCCGATCCGCCAGCCTAGATGTCGTCGAGCCCTTCCCCAACCACCCTAACGAAGACTGCGTCTGCCTCATCCGTCGGCGTCCCTTCCTCGGCTTCGTCATGCAAGGCCGGAGAACATTGCCCGGAGGACGCGGCGATGCCGGCAGCAAGAGAGGGAAGCGGCAGCGGCGTTGCAGGGAGATGCAGACATGGATGAGCAGCTGTCCCTCCCCCCTCGAGTGCCAATGTGGACACAACTTGTGGATGATCTCAAGGCTTGCGAGAATAGGAATGATGGCTCAAGCTCCCACCACTAAATTGTGTTAGACGATGAAGAGGACAACATTTTCGTCGAGAATGGAAGAGCCACCGTGCCAAAGGATAACCAACAAGTCGTGGGAAACAAGTAGGAGAAGGCAAGGGCCTCCGTGACGCCATGGCTACAAAAATCTCCTCCACATGGACGGGCAATTTTTGGCGATGGAGAACAAGAAAGAGGAGAGTGCTACTTGTGAGCTGCGTGGGGTTTCCCCGAAGAGGAGGGGATGATGCAGTACAATAGAGATAAGTATTTCCCTCAGTTATGAAACCAAGGTTAGCAATCCAGTAGGAGAATCACGTAACAACTCGTTAGCAGCACATGCACACAAAATAAATAAAAAATCCTTGCACTCAACATGAACAAGGGGTTGTCAATCCCTTGGAGGTTAATTACAATATTAAATTGTATGGTGGTAGATAGATATATCAAAAAAATATAAAATAAAATAAATAAAGTAAAAGTGCAGCAGGATATTTTTAGGATTTTTAATATATGATAAAGGTAGACCCGGGGCCATAGTTTTCACTAGAGACTTCTCTCTTGAAAATAGCATATGGTGGGTAAACAAATTACTGTTGGACAATTGATAGAAAAGCACATAATCATGGCGATATCCAAGGCAATGATCATGTATATATGCATCACGTCCGAGACAAGTAGACTGAATCCTGCCTGCATCTACTACTATTACTCCACACATCGAGCGCTATCCAGCATGCATCTAGAGTATTAAGTTCATAAAGAACGGAGTAACACCTTAAGCAAGATGACATGATGTAGACAAAGTAAACTCAACGCATGAATAAACCCCATCTTTTTGCCCTTAATAGCAACGATACATACGTGTCGTTTCCCCTTCTGTCACTGGGATTGAGCACCACAAGATCTAACCCATTACAAAGAACCTCTCCCATTGCATGATAAATCAATCTAGTCGGCTAAACCAAATCAATAGATCAGAGAGAAATACGAAGTTATAACAATCATGCATAAAAGAGTAGAGAAAAGTCAAATAATATTCATGGATAATCTCATCATAAACTCACAATTCATCGGATCCCAACCAACACACCACAAAAAATTATAACATATGATAGAACTCCAAGAACATCAAGGTGAACATTGTATTGAAGAACAAATAGAGAGAAGAAGCCAACTAGCTACTAATTGTGGACCCGTAGGTCTATGGTAAGCTACTCACACATCATCGGAAGGGCAGCAAGGTTGATGTAGATCCCCTTCGTGATTGATTCCCCCTTCGGCGAAGTGTCGGAAAAGGCCTCCAGATGGGATTTTGTGGTTCTAGAACTTGCGGTGGCGGAAATAGTATTTCATGGACTCTTCTGTTGCTTTCACGATTTTAGAGAATTTATAGAGGCGGAGTTAGGTCATATGGGGCCACATGGGCCCCACAAGCCACCAGGGTGTGCCTTACCCCCTGGGCACGCCCTAGTTCCTCGTGGGCCACTGCTCCATCTTCTCGTCCCCTCCCAAAGCTTCCAGGGTCTCTTATGTCCATAAAAAACCACCAAAAAGTTTCGTGGCATTTGGACTTCGTTTGGTACTGTTATTCTAAAATGCCAAAAACAGGAAAAAAACATCAACTAGCACTGGGCACTAAGTTAATAGGTTAGTCCTAAAAAATGATATATATAGCTGCTTGTAAATATATATAAAATATCCAAGATTGATAATATATTAGCATGGAACAATAAAAAACTATAGATACATTTGGAGACGTATCAAGCATCCGCAAGCTTAATTCATGCTTGTCCTCGAGTACGTAAATGACAAAAACATAATTTTTTATGTGGAATGCTACCTATCACATTCATCATATATTCTTTTCTTTTGTGACATGGACATTTGAACCTGAATGATTCAAAGGAATAGTCTATAGTTTGAGATTAAGACATCAGTACTCAAGCATATTGACAAGCAACCATGTATTTCAAAATATCAATGCTAAAGAAATTTATCACTAACCCATTATGCTCAATCATTGATCCATTCATGAAATAGGCTCAAATATTAGCTACATCTAATGCACAAGTATCACAATGGTGTTCCCTAGTTGGTGCTTTGTAAGACAAGATGGAGACTCGGAATATTTTTTTTTGCATAAAAGTAAATAGAAAGGCCCTTCATAGAGAAAGCAGAGATTTGCTAAGGTGCCAAAGCTCAGGACTTAAATTGAGAGATTAAATTAAATTATTTTGAGAGGCATGTTTTTCCTGTCAACAAAAACGACCAAGAATTCCCAATAGCTTCCATTATAGGCGGTTCCCAAACATAAAATAAAGTTTATTTCCTTTCCAGCATTCTTTCACAATCCATGGCTAGCCATATCCATGGGTGCCTTCCACACCAACACTTTCCAAGGAATTCATTATCATCATATTGAATTTTTTTTCATTTCAGGACTGTGCATCCCTATTACCTTCCACACTATCATGCAATGACAAGTGAATAAACACTCATCTTGAGAATAACCCACCTAGCATGGAAAATATTGGCCACCCCCTGCCGCTTCATGAGCGGTACAAACACACAAAATGGAAAATTATTTTGAAATATTAGAGTTGGCCCATGCAGATTTACTTAGAACGGCATGGAAATACCGCATGTAGGTAGGTATGGTGGACACATTTGGCACAACTTTGGTTTTAAGGAATTGGATGCACAAGCAGCATTCCCGCTTAGTACAAATGAAGGCTAGCAAATAGATTGAGAAACGACCAACCAAAAAATGAAAACAGTCATAAACATGCATTGAACATAACTAGCACTAAATAATGCACCACAAGTAGGATAACTTCGTTGCATAACTATTGACTTTACATGCTTGCATAAGGAATCACAAACCTTAACACCAATATTCTTAGTAAACCACAATTACTCACTAACATGACTCACATATTATCATCTCCATATCGTAAAACTATTGCAAGGAATCAAACTTATCATATCCAATGATCTTTCATGAAAGTTTTTATTATATCCCTCTTGAATATTCATCACTTTGGGACCAAATTCATATCTTGTGCAAATTACCATTACTAGTATCAACTCTCAAAAAGATATAAGTGAAGCATGAGAGTGCAAATATTTCTTTAAAATTTATCAACTCTCAGAAAGATATAAGTGAAGCATGAGAGTGCAATTTTTTTTAAAAAAATTAATCACCGCACTGCTCAAAAACATTTTAAGTGAAGCACTAGAGCAACTGCCTAGCTAAAAAAATTTAAGTGAAGCACATGGAGCATTCTAACAAATTATGATAAATGTTTGATTCTCTCAAATAGGTGTGTCCAGCAAGGATGATTGTGACAAACTAAAATGCAAATAAAGCAAGGTCTCATATAATACTCGACGCTCCAAGCATAACTTCATATCATGTGACGAATAAAAATATAGCTCCAAGTAAAATTAACGATGCTCGTTAGAAGAAAGAGGGATGCCTTCTGGGGCATCCCCAAGCTTAGTTGCTTGGGAGTCCTTAAATACTACCTTGGGGTGCCTCGGGGATCCCCAAACTTAGGCTCTTGGCACTCCTTATTCCTTCATACATCATGACCTCACCTAGGGGTGGGCATATAAACAGAAGACCGAAATACCGAACCGAAAGAACCGGCACCGACACCGAACTGACCGAAACCGATTACTTCAGTTGTTACTTCGGTCATAACGTCTGTAGAACCGAAATTAGTTCGGGATTCTCGGTTATAGGCCTCGGTTACCTGATAAACCGATATACTTCAAAATCTGAGAAATAGCCCAGCCCATTATCATTACCTGGCAACTCCCGAGGCCCAGCAGGCTGGCACCCCACGTGAACTGTTGAAAAGTCATCCCCGTTTCCCCCATCTCACGCAACGCCCTGACCTAGCCGCCACGAGCGTTTCCTCCCTGGTCTGCTCCCCCGCCGGCAGTAGCGCTCTGCTCTCCTACCTCGTCTGCTGCCCCGCCGGTGGTGGCGCTATGCTCTCCTCCGCAGCCGGCGACGGCCACCTGGTGGACTAGCAGCCCGCAGCGGGACTTATCTCCTCTCTTCTTTGTGATTTCTTTTACCATCCTATCATATTATTCCTTGATGATTTCACGTTTTCTTGAGAAACTGATTAGTTAGATGAGAAGTTCTTGCCTTTAGATTTGATAGCATTCGATTGATGGTGTTTTCTTTCTCCGTTCGATCGTGTGTGCTGTCAAACAACTTCGGTCTTGTTCGGTTATACGGGAAACCGAACCGAAGTCAGGGCGCCCCGAACTCTCGGTTAGCAAGATTATGAAAGACCGATCGGTCATCGTTTCCAGGAAACCGAATTAGCTATAACCCGAATAAACCGAACCGAAATTCTCGGTTAAACCGAATGCCCAGCCCTAACCTCACCCAAAACTTGAAAACTTCAATCACACAACACTTAACGAAACCTTCGTGAGATCCATTAGTATAATAAAGGAAATCACCACTTTAAGTACTATTGAAAATCCACTCATATTTTATTAGTTCATTAAACCTACTGTATTATAACTTTACTACGTCTTATACCCCCCCTCCCGATACAATCCATATATGCATCAAAACAAGCAAACAATGTAACGAAAATAGAATATCAAAAACAGAATAGTCTGTAGTAATCTGAACATTGACCATACTTTTGTAACTCCAAAAATCCTGAAAAATGTAGACAACATGGGAAATTTTTGTTTCAATTATGTGTAAAAAAATTCGGAGCAAAATCAAGTTTCCATGAATTTACAAAATTTCAGAACTGGGCGCAAAAGTTTCTGCTTTTTCACAGAATCCAGTCAATTATCATCCAAACCATCCTAAAGGCTTTACTTGGCACAAACACTAACAAAAACATAAAAAATACAATAATAATAGTATCATAATTGTTCACACACAAGAAAAGTAAAAAATAAATAAGAAAATTAAGATAACTACTGTTTTACAGGCAAAAATAATCTGATCATAAACCCACAAGTCATCGGGTCCCAACGAACACACCATAAAAAGTGATTACATCGGATAGAACTCCAAGAACATCAAGGAGAACATTGTATTGAAGATCAAATACAGAGAAGAAGCCATCTAGCTACTAACTATATACCCGTAGGTCTATGGTAAACTACTCACGCATCATCGCAAGGGCAACAAGATTGATGTAGAGCCCCTCTGTAATTGATTCCCCCTCCGGAGGAGTGCCGAAAGGCCTCCAGATGGGATCTCGTGGTTCTGAAACTTGCGGTGCCGGAAAAAGTATTTCGTGGACTCCTCTGTTGGTTTCACGATTTTAGAGAATTTATACATGCAGAGTTAGGTCAAACGGGGCCACATGGGCCCCACAAGCCACCAGGGTGCGCCCTACCCCCTAGGCGCGCCCTAGTGCCTCGTGGGCCACTACTCCATCTTCTAGTCCCCTCCCGAAGCTTCCACGGTCTCTTATGTCCAGAAAACAATCACAAAAAAGTTTCGTGGCTTTTGGATTTCGTTTGGTACTGATATTCTGAAAATCAAAAAACATGCAAAAAATAGCAATTGACACTGGGCACTATGTTAATAGGTTAGTCCCAAAAAATGATATTTAGTTACTTGTAAATGTATATAAAACATCCAAGATTGATACTATAATAGCATGCTACAATAAAAAATGATAGATACGTTGGAGACGTATTAGAGAGGTACAAGCTCATGTTGGATGCGCAAAAGGAAAGGATGGACTGGGACCGGAAGAGGGCGGAGTAGAAACTGGAAATTGAGAGGGAGAAGGTTGAGTTAGAGAAGCAAGAGGCGGCGACGGTGATCAGATGGGAGCTCGAGAAGGCCAAGACATTTGGAGAGATTGAGCTTGAGAAGGAGATGTTGCATCTCAAACGGGACATGGAGGATGCGAAGATCATGTTGGCGGACGAAACCTCTTGGATGAGCATGCAAAGAAGTGTCTTTCGGAGAAGAAGAAGGAGATCAACGAGCATAGGGAGTACGAGGCGGCGAGGCCGGCTGCGGTAGCAGCGGAGCATGCAGCAAGGATGCAGGCGGAGCATGCAACCCGGATGCAGGCGGAGCAGGACGCAAGGAGGGCCTCGGAGCAGGTGGCATGGATGGCGTGCGACAAGTGATTTGGCCAACAGGCAAGGCATCCGTCACACTCGGGCATTGATTTCATTTTGGCATTTCTAGATTGTTGAACTATGATTTGCTTTGCTTTGTCGCAAACTATTGAATTCGAACATTTTGTATCGTATGATCGACGTGCATGGATTGCATAGTTTTGAGACTCCGCATTTGAGGTACATGGATGTGCGTCAGCCCATATGAGGGGCTGTCGGGCGCTGTCCGCGGAATCACCCATGAGCTTATACGGGGACAAATTTGCCAAGTCCGGCTGTAAATGCTCTTACTCCTTACACATTCCGACTCAATGTCAGTCAGTGGTGGTTGTGTAAGCCCCTCGAGAGCTCTTATTCCACACTAAAACCATGAAATTATTGTTATGACGCTCACATGGGACGACCAATGAAGCCCTTGCTCACTGAGCTCGGCTCCCCGCTGCTCTCACTTGCTTACATTTGTTACGCTCGTTCCACTCCTAACTTAGAAAAAATTGGCTATCATATTTTTATTTGAAAATCATTAGATAAAATGATGTTCACAGAATTTTAAAAACTTGGATTTTAAAATATGTTGTGAATTAGAAACAATTAATTTTAAAATATAGATTTGAAACAACGTTTGCAAGCTTCAAAAATCGCATATTTTTAAATGCTCGTGAACTTTAAAATTATTCACAAGTTTAGAAAATATTCATGAATCTGAAAAATGTTGGTAGACGTAAAAATATCGCAAATTTTAATAAACATTCACGAATTAAAATATGAAAAAAAATTGAACAATAAAATAAGAAGAAAAACCAATAACCAATACGAAAATAAAAAAACATAAGAAACTATTAAAATCTATAGGAAACACATAAAAAGAAGAAAAAAAAGAAATTTGGACTATACATTCTTAAAACCGAAAACTGGCCGAGCCATTACGGCTAGGCGTGCGTTACCCTCAATTAGAGACAAAATCTTACAAGCAGGGCCCATTGCAACCCACAACCCCGATGCACCAAAGTCTTCAAATCTTGGGAGCTTAGTATCTTAGAAGATAGTACTTATTAATTATTATCCTGCAAAAAATAAATATAGTACTTATTTTTATCTTGGTATTAATATATTCTCTTTAGGGAAATAGAAAACATGCTACAGTACTCTACCGTGGTGATGATAAGTTGTGGATATACCAGCTACTACGCAAAGATCTTCTTGTCATTTGGACGTTAACAGTTCTTTCAGAATACGACAATGATGATGTTCACTCTAGACACATTCCATTTATAAGGTGCTGGACAGGCTGCTGTTTCATTCAGCTGAACACTGAACCATTAGCTGTTCATTAGCAGGATGTTCACTGTCATATAAGATAGTGCCTGCATAACTGTCAAGACATTGTTAAAAAGGTGCACGCTGAAATTTGGATATGCAAGTCAGTACAGGTTATTTTTCCTGTCTGTGTTGCCCACATTTTACCCCCGGCAGCTGCATCAATCGATGCATGTAGCCATATTATTAAATAAAAAGGTAACAAGGTCTTAGGGTCCACGGAAGCTCATAATCTGAGCAAAAGTCGAAAAAATAAATCTGAAAAGTGTCACATCCGGCGATAAAGAACAGGCTACGATGCCTACACACCTAGCCTATTATTAGCTCGCCATACAAATCGGCTGAAGATAGCAATGCTACTGTCTTTCAGTGGTTGCACCCAATAACCAAAAGCTCCCTGAAGTCCTCATGAGTGAGTAACGAGCACATACTGACCCAAACTTTAGCTTTGTAGATAACCTGCAAAAAAATAGCGAATTTTGTCCATTAAAAAGCATATCATTCCTAGTGTTTCATATAGCCCAGAATAGTGGATATACCCCTATTTTTTTTGAATATGTTTAGCTATGTGTATATCCCTCCATTAAGTCACGTCCCAAATAACGTGTTTATGCTCATTAGAGGATGAATGTTAAAAGCTATATGAATATCATTCCTGCCTGTGTTGCCCACATAATATCCACTGTTAACAAATATCTGTAGTCTTGAAGGTTGATATGGTAAAGTACTCTACCGTGTTGACGATAATAAGTTGAAGACATAGCAGCTGCTATGCAAAGATCGACCATGGACGTCGACACTAGAGTAGACACACTCTATTTACTATGTGCAAGGGTGCTGCTGTTCCATTTCAGCTAAACACTGAAACATTAACTATTCATTTGCAGACTGCTCGCAGTCCAATGATCCAGGTTTAAAAAAATTGCATGTGCAAAACGCTTGCTTGTCTATGAAATTTGCATCCAGATCACTACACTCCGGCAGACGAAGAAACAGGTTTTCTCCCCCTTTTATAGATAGATTAAGCACCGCCAGCTTGCCTTGGAAGAACTGGCTGCGTCATCATTCACCCCTGCTTTACACGTCCACCCAACACCCTCCTAACTAGCGTCACAAATCCTCAAATAGCTAGCTCTCACGACTTACGCAACAGTGAGTCCCACATTCATTTGGCTAGACCGTTGTGCTAGCCCCTCCCCCTTGAGCCAAAATGATGATCAAGGTTTGTGTGCCCATGAGTTGGCCAGCTTTGGCTAAAACTTGAACTAGACGGAACCCCGCCTATTTTTAGTTGTTCTATCTTGATAGCGCCAGCGCAAACGTCTACTGCTCTGCATAACGAAGGTACATTAGTACATTTTGAAATTCTGAATTACTTGGGCAATGTAAACATCAACTGATTGCATGCGACAAAACCAAGCCGATCAGCTGGAGCGAAACTAACAAATCAATGACAAAAGTCAGGAGCGCACAAGGCTCCAGACCTTCAGTTCACTCACTGTATCCATCGGAGCAATCACCAGCACCATGTATAGCAAAGTTGATGATAAGCCATTAAGCCGACTTGGCAGTGTAGGACCCAGACGCAGAGGCAAAGCCATGAGACGCTGTCCGGCCGGCGACTCCACCCGGGGTCCGGAGCTGCACCTGCACCCACTCGGCCACTCAGTGCAAGCTCAAACATGCCGACAAAGTCGTCGACCACCGCCTGCGCAGGTTGGCAATCCAAGTCTGGCCCGCCAAAGCCTCATGGAGGGCGCGCTGTTTTCTAGGAGAAATGGCGTATAGGGCCCGGAACAGATCCATGGGCCGCCGCCTGTCGAGCCGAGCGTCCTTCTACAGGATTGTCTTGCCGTCTCCTTTTTTTTCTATTTTTGCGGGACTCTTTTTTTTTTGCAAATTATTTTTCCAGGACTCTCTCAGTTTCTGATCTAACTGAGTCGTGGTTGTCCATCGCTGATCGGTAGGCCTAGCGAGTCCCAGCTATCCTGAAGGTTGATATGGTAAAGTACTCAATCGTGTTGATGGTAAGTTGAAGACATACCAGCTGCTATGCAAAGATCCCCTTATCACCGTGAGCGCTCCTCCTCCTGCTAGGTAGCCACCCGCCCGCTCTTGCGCCGCTGGCCGCTCCGGCCGCGGCAGCCACCTCCCCCGTGCCCAGCATGGGCGCGCCACCCCGACGCGCTGCCGCTGGCTCTGATCCGCAGGGCTACGCGCCCGCTGGCTCAGATCCGCGGGGCAGTCCAGCTCCCCCCGTTCCCGTCCCGTCCGAGATCCCGGGCCTTGCTGCGCATTCAATCCCGGATCCGGCGGCCCTGCCGCGCCTGCTGCTGCGTGGTGAATGCTCCAAGGCGGCGGCCTCTGAAGACCCGGTGGATCTCTCCCCTCCCCCAGCCCGACGACTACAATCCATCGTCGTCGTCCCATCCCCCGCGGTCGACCATTCCTCTTGGAGAATGGACGGTGGCTGGACCGAGGTCACCTCGCGCAAAAAACACAAGGCCGCCCTGGATCTGCCGGTTTCTCCAAGGTCGAGTGCAGCTCCTCGCTCGGACCGCCGGCCGGACTTCAATGTGGTGGGTGGCCGGGAGGCCTTCTTAAGCCGTTTCCGCGGCCGCTGCTTCTGTTGCCTCAGCAAGCACCACCGTAGAAAGGACTGCCGCGACCCTTTCCGCTGCGTGATCTACGAGCTCTTCGGCCATTTTGCTAGGGAGTGCCCCCATAACCCTCGCAACGGCCATGGCGGCCCTGCGTCCAGTAGGATAGGCCCGCTCCCTCCACGCACGCCGGCGCACGGTCGCCTTCGCTTCCCCACACCGCCACCACTGCCAACGCCACCCCAAGCCACGCCTGCGGCTGACATGGTTGAGCTTAGCCTGGTCGATCCGACTAGGCGCCCGCGCTCGAGCCACAAAATCGGCGAATCCACCCCGGCCATCGAGCAGACATCTTCTTCCTCCGGCGGCATGCTGTCACGCTGCGCACGCGTGACGGGGTCAGCGCCACCTCGCCCATGGCGGTGGGCCGCGCATTCAAGGCGCAGCTCTGCGTCCCACCGGACCATCTGCGGGTGACGGCGCACAACCCGGAGGACTTCTTCGTGATCTTCACCCAGCCTGCCCACCACGACAATGCGGTGCGCCGCGGCACCCTGTGCGTCCACGGCGTCAACTTCGTCATCGCACCCTGGAGAGAAAACGACCACGCCGGGCACGGTACCTTCAACCTCCACGTCCGTTGCGTCATCGAGCACCTGCCGCAGCAGTACTGGTCCCTGGAAGGCGTCCAGAAGGTGTTCGGCGACAAGGTGCGCGTCGACCGCCTCGACAGCCGCACGCTAGAGCGCGACCACACCAAGCATTTCGCCTGCTGGGTGTGGGTCTGGGACATGGCTTTCATCCCCACCAGGCACACCTATTAGAAGCTTCCCCAGGGCGCAGGCCGCATTGAAGAGATGGAGGGCTACTCGCCGACCGGCCGTGGTCGCCTCGCCGCCGGCCGCCAACGCCACGATCCGCTTATCCACGCCGACAGGTGGAGGATCGTCCTCGCTTCGCGCCTCCTCGACTCCGCCAGAGCAACCGCCTCCTCCGGCTCGAGCATGACGACGACCGCCGCAAGACCTTCCCCGCACTGGTCATGCACGTGGAGGACAGCCAACCCGAGGAGCGTCACCGCCGTCAACAACGCATGCCGGTGGTTGACACTGGCTGCCGGGGCCTCCCTCGCGGTGATCCACGCCGCGACGATGATGGGCGGGGTGGCGGCGGCGGCGGTCATGGCTCATGGAAGGACACGTTGTTGGGACGCGGGCGCGGCTCCAACGCCTCGTCAGGCGTGGACGGGGCCACAAGCAGAGTGCGCCAGCGCAGCCGCTCTCCTCCGCCCCGGCGCGTGAGCAGTGGCCGGCATGGAGGCCTGAAGGAAATATGCCCTAGAGGCAATAATAAAGTTATTATTTATTTCCTTATTTCATGATAAATGTTTATTATTCATGCTAGAATTGTATTAACCGGAAACATAATACATGTGTGAATACATAGACAAGCGAGTGTCACTAGTATGCCTCTACTTGACTAGCTTGTTAATCAAAGATGGTTATGTTTCCTAACCATGGACAAAGAGTTGTCATTTGATTAACAAGGTCACATCATTAGTTGAATGATCGATTGACATGATCCATTCCATTAGCTTAGCACCGATCATTTAGTATGTTGTTATGCGGGATCGACCGATAAAGATCTTCGTAGAATATGTAGGAACAAATATGGGCATCCGTGTCCCGCTATTGGTTATTGACCGAGAATAGTTCTAGGCCATGTCTACATTGTTCTCGAACCGTAGGGTCCATGCACGCTTAAGGTTTCGATGTGCTTATATTATGAGTTTATGAGTTTTGATGTACCAAAGGAGTTCGAGTCCCGGATGAGATCGGGGACATGACGAGGAGTCTCGAAATGGTCGAGACGTAAAGATCGATATATTGACGACTATATTCGGAGTTCGGAAAGGTTCCGAGTCATTCGGTATTTTTCGAGTACTGGGAGAGTTACGGAATTCGCCGGGAGTATATGGGCCTTATTGGGCCATACGGGAATAGAGGAAAGAGGCCAAAGGAAGAAGGGGCAGCCCCTCTAGTCCGAATTGGACAGGGGTGCAGCCCTTTTCCTTCCTCCTCTCCCCTCTTTCCTTCTCTCCTACTCCAACAAGGAAGGGGAGTCCTACTCCGGTGGGAGGAGGACTCCTCCGGCGCGCCTCCGGCCGGGCGAACCCTCCCCCTGCTCCTTTATATACAGGGGGGGGCACCTCTAGGCACAAGACACAAGTTGATCCTTGAGATCGTTCCTTAGCCGTGTGCGGTGCCCCCTCCACCATATTCCACCTCGGTCATATCGTGGCGGTGCTTAGGCGAAGCCTGCGTCGATAGAACATCAAGATCGTCACCACGCCGTCAGGCCGACGGAACTCTCCCTCCCAAGCTCTGCTGGATCGGAGCCCGAGGAGCGCCATCGAGCTGACGCGTGTCAAGAACTTCGAGGCGCCGGAGTAACGGCTGGGATCGGTTGGATCGCGAGGAGAACGACGACTACTTCCTCTACGCTAGAACGCTTCGCTTCGGTCTCACGAGGGTACGAGACAACACTCTCCCTCTCGTTGCTATGCATCACCATGATCTTGCGTGTGCGTAGGAAAGTTTTGAAATTACTACGTTCCCCAACAAAGGGTATCGAGCCTAGGTTTTATGGTTTGATGTTTTGCACGAGTAGAACACAAGTGAGTTGTGGGCGATACAAGTCATACTACCTACCAAAGATGTCATACTTTGGTTCAGCGGTATTGTGAGATGAAGCGGCCCGGACCGACATTACGCAGACGCTTACGCGAGACCGGTTTCACCGCTACAAGCACTCGTTGCTTAAAGGTGGTGGCGGGTGTCTGTCTCTCTCACTTTAGTTGAACCGAGTATGGCTACGCCCGGTCCTTGAGAAGGTTAAACGAGTCTATTTGACGAAGTATCGCTGTGGTTTTGATGCGAGGTGAGATTGGTTCTTGCTTAAGCCCGTAGCAGCCACGTAAAATTTGCAACAACAAAGTAGAGGACGCCTAACTTGTTTTTGCAGGCATGTTGTGATGTGATATGGCCAATACATGATGCTATATTTTATTGTATGAGATGATCATGTTTTGTAACCGGTTATCGGCAGCTGGCGAGAGCCATATGGTTGTCGCTTTATTGTATGAAATGCAACGCATACTGTAATTGCTTTACTTTATCACTAAGCGGTAGCGATAGTCGAGAAGCAATAGATGGCGAAATGACAACGATGCTACGATGGAGATCAAGGTGTCGCTACCGGTGACGATGGTGATCATGATGGTGCTTCGAGATGGAGATCACAAGCACAAGATGATGATGGCCATATCATATCACTTATATTGATTGCATGTGATGTTTATCCTTTATGCATCTTATCTTGCTTTGATCGACGGTAGCATTTTAAGATGATCTCTCACTAAAATTATCAATAGTGTTCTCCCGAGTATGCACCGCTGCCAAAGTTCGTCGTGCCTGCACACCACGTGATGATCGGTGTGATAAGCTCTCACGTCCATCTACAACGGGTGCAAGCCAGTTTTGCACACGCAGAATACTCGAGTTATACTTGACGAGCCTAGCATATGCAGATATGGCCTCAGAACACGGAGACCGAAAGGTCGAGCGTGAATCATATAGTAGATATGATCAACATAAGATGTTCACCATTGAAAACTACTCCATCTCACGTGATGATCGGTTATGCTTTAGTTGATTTGGATCACGTGATCACTTAGATGACTAGAGAGATGTCTGTCTAAGTGGGAGTTCTTAAGTAATATGATTAATTGAACTTAAATTTATCATGAACTTAGTCCCGTAGTATTTTGCAAATTATGTTGTAGATCAATAGCTCGCGTTGTTGCTTTCATATGTTTATTTTCATATGTTCCTAGAGAAAATTGTGTTGAAAAATGTTAGTAGCAATGATGCGGATTGGATCCGCGATCCGAGGTTTATCCTCAATGCCGCATGTAAGAATTATGTCCTTAATGCACCGCTAGGTGAGACCTATTGCAGAGCGTATGCGCACGTTATGAACGTTTGGCTAGCTCAATATGATGACTACTTGATAGTTTTGTGCACCATGCTTTATGGCTTAGAATCGACTTCAAAGATGTTTTGAACATCATGGACCATATGAGATGTTCCAAGAGTTGAAGTTAATATTTCAAGCAAATACCCGAGTTGAGAGATATGAAGTCTCCAAAAAGTTCTATAGCTAAAAGATGGAGGAGAATCGCTCAACTAGTGAGCATGTGCTCAGATTGTGCGGGTACTACAATCGCTGAACCAAGTGGGAGTTAATCTTCCAGATAAGATAGTGATTGATGAATTCTCTAGTCACCACCACCAAGTTAGTAGAACTTCGTGATGAACTATAGTATGCAAGGATGATGAGAACGATTCGAGCTCTTCGTGATGTTGAAATCGACGAAGGTAGAAATCAAGAAAACATCAAGTGTTGATGGTAGACAAGACCACTAGTTTCAAGAAAAGGGCAAAGGGAAGAGGGAACTTCAAGAAGAACGGCAAGCAAGTTGTCTTTGCTCATGAAGAAGCCCAAGTCTGGTCCTAAGCCCGAGACTAAGTGCTTTTACCGCAAAGGGATTGGTCATCGAAGCGGAACTACCCCAAGTATTTGGCGGATAAGAAGGATGGCAAAGTGAACAAAGGTATATTTGATATACATGTTATTGATGTGTAGTTTACTAGTGTTTATAGCAACCCTCGGTATTTGGTAATGGATCGGTTGCTAAGAGTAGTAACTCAAACGGAGTTGCGAATAAATGTAAACTAGTTAAGGGTGAAGTGACGATGTGTGTTGAAAGTAGTTTCAAGATTGATATGATCATCATCGCACACTCCTATACTTTCGGGATTAGTGTTGAACCTAAATAAATGTTATTTGGCGCTTATGCTGAGCATGAATATGATTTGATCATGTTTATTGCGATACGGTTATTCATTTAAAGTTATAGAATAAATTGTTATTCTGTTTACATGAATAAAACCTTATATGGTTACACACCCAATGAAAATGGTTCATTGGATCTTGATCGTAGTGATACACATATTCATAATATTGAAACCAAAAAGATGCAAAGTTAATAATGATAGTGCAACTTATTTGTGGCACTGCCGTTTAGGTCATATTGGTGTAAAGCGCATGAAGAAACTCCATTTTGATGGGATTTTGGAATCACTTGATTATGAATCACTTGATGCTTGCGAACCATGCCTCATGGGCAAGATGACTAAGACTCCGTTCTCGGAATAAAGGAGCGAGCAACCGACTTATTGGAAATAATACATCGATGTATGCGATCCAATGAGTGTTAAGGCTCGCGGCGGGTATCGTTATTTTTTGACCTTCACAGATGATTTGAGCAGATATGGGTATATCTACTTGATGAAACATAAGTCTGAAATTGTTGAAAGGTTCAAAGAATTTCAGAGTGAAGTGGAAAAATCATCGTGACAAGAAAATAAGGTTTCTACGATCTGATCGCGGAGACAAATATTTGAGTTACGAGTTTGGTCTTCAATTAAAACAATGTGAAATAGTTTCACAAATTCATGCCACCTGGAACACCACTTCATAATGGTGTGTCCGAACGTCATAACCGTACTTTATTGGATATAGTGCAATCTATGATGTTTCTTACTGATTTACCAATATTGTGTTGGGATCATGCATTAGAGACAGCTGCATTCACGTTAAATTGGGCACCATCTAAATCCGTTGAGACGACACTATATGAACTGTGGTTTAGCAAGAAACCCAAGTTGTCGTTTCTTAAAGTTTGGAGTTGCGATGCTTATGTGAAAAAGTTTCATCCTGATAAGCTCAAACCCAAATCGGAGAAATGTGTCTTCATAGGATACCCAAAGGAGACAGTTGGGTACACCTTCTATCACAGATCCGAAGGCAAGACATTCGTTGCTAAGAATGGATCCTTTCTAGAGAAGGAATTTCTCTCGAAAGAAGTGAGTAGGAGGAAAGTAGAACTTGATGAGGTAACAAGACTAGCTCCCTTATTGGAAAGTAGTTCATCACGTAAATTGGTTCTGTGACACCTACACCAATTAGTGAGGAAGCTAATGATGATGATCATGTAACTTCGATCAAGTCACTACCGAATCTCGTAGGTAAACCAGAGTGAGATCCGCACTGAGTGGTACGGCAATCCTGTTCGAAGTCATGCTACTAGATCATGACGAACCCACGAACTATGAAGAAGCGATGGTGAGCCCAGATTCCGCAAAATGGTTTGAGGCCATGAAATCGAGATATGATCCATGTATGAGAACAAAGTATGGACTTTGATGGATTTGCCCGATGATCGGCAAACCATAGAAAATAAATGGATCTTCAAGAGGAAGACGGACGTTGATAGTAGTGTTACTATCTACAAAGCTTGACTTGTTGCAAAAGGTTTTCGACAAAGTTCAAGATGTTGACTACAATGAGATTTTCTCAACTCAGAAGCGATGCTTAAGTCTGTCCGAATCATGTTAGCAATTGCCACAATTTATGAAATTTGGCAAATGGATGTAAAGACTGCATTCTGAATGGATTTACGGAAGAAGAGTTGTATATGATGCAACCGAAGGTTTTATCAATCCAAAGGAGCTAACAAAGTGTGCAAGCTCCAGCTGCTCCATTTATGGATTTGGTGCAAGCATCTCGAGTTGGAATAAACGCTTTGATAGTGTGATCAAAGCATTTGGGTTTATCTGAGACTTTTGGAGAAGCTCAGATTTACAAGAAAGTGAGTGGGAGCTCAGTAGCATTTTCGATATTATATGTAGATGACATATTACTAATCGGAAATGATATAGAATTTCTGGATAGCATAAAGGGATACTTGAATAAGAGTTTTTCGATAAAGGACCTCGGTGAAGCTGCTTACATATTGAGCATTAAGATCTATAGAGATAGCTCAAGACGCTTGATAAGTTTTTTCAATGAGTACATACCTTGACAAGATTTTGAAGTAGTTCAAAATGGAACAGTCAAAGAAAGAGTTCTTACCTGTGTTACAAGGTGTGAAATTGAGTAATACTCAAAACCCGACCACGGCAGAAGATAGAAAGAGAATGAAAGTCATTCCCTATGCCTTGGCCATAGGTTCTATAAAGTATGCCATGCTGTGTACCAGATCTATTGTATACCCCTGACCGAGTTTGGCAAGGAGTACAATAGAGATCTAGGAGTAGATCATCGACAGCGGTCAAAATTATCCTTAGTGGAATAAGGATATGTTTCTCGATTATGGAAGTGACAAAAGGTTCGTCAGTAAAGGGTTACGCCGATGCAAGTTTTGACACCGATCCGATGACTCTAAGTCTCGATCTAGATACATATTGAAAGTGGGAGCAATTAGCTAGAGTAGCTCCATGCAGAGCATTGTAGACATAGAAAATTGCAAAATACATAACGGATCTGAATGTGAAAGACCCGTTGACTAAGATTCTCTCACAAGCAAAACATGATCACACCTTAGTACTCTTTGGGTGTTAATCACATAGTGATGTGAACTAGATTACTAAATCTAGTAAACCCTTTGGATGTTGGTCACATGGCGATGTGAACTATGGGTGTTAATCACATGATGATGTGAACTATCGATGTAAATCACATGGTGATGTGATCTAGATTATTGACTCTAGTGCAAGTGGGAGACTGAAGGAAATATGCCCTAGAGGCAATAATAAAGTTATTATTTATTTCCTTATTTCATGATAAATGTTTATTATTCATGCTAGAATTGTATTAACCGGAAACATAATACATGTGTGAATACATAGACAAGCAGAGTGTCACTAGTATGCCTCTACTTGACTAGCTTGTTAATCAAAGATGGTTATGTTTCCTAACCATGGACAAAGAGTTGTCATTTGATTAACAAGGTCACATCATTAGTTGAATGATCTGATTGACATGACCCATTCCATTAGCTTAGCACCCGATCATTTAGTATGTTGTTATGCGGTCTGACCGATAAAGATCTTCGTAGAATATGTAGGAACCAAAATGGGCATCCAGGTCCCGCTATTGGTTATTGACCGAGAATAGTTCTAGGTCATGTCTACATTGTTCTCGAACCGTAGGGTCCGCACGCTTAAGGTTTCGATGACAGTTATATTATGAGTTTATGAGTTTTGATGTACCGAAGGAGTTCGGAGTCCCGGATGAGATCGGGGACATGACGAGGAGTCTCGAAATGGTCGAGACGTAAAGATCGATATATTGGACGACTATATTCGGAGTTCGGAAAGGTTCCGAGTCATTCGGGTATTTTTCGGAGTACCGGAGAGTTACGGGAATTCGCCGGGGAGTATATGGGCCTTATTGGGCCATACGGGAATAGAGGAAAGAGGCCAAAAGGAAGAAGGGGCGCAGCCCCCCTCTAGTCCGAATTGGACAGGGGGTGCAGCCCCCTTTTCCTTCCTCCTCTCCCCCTCTTTCCTTCTCTCCTACTCCAACAAGGAAGGGGAGTCCTACTCCCGGTGGGAGGAGGACTCCTCCGGCGCGCGCCTCCCGGCCGGCGAACCCTCCCCGGCTCCTTTATATCACGGGGCGGGGGGCACCTCTAGGCACAAGACACAAGTTGATCCTTGAGATCGTTCCTTAGCTGTGTGCGGTGCCCCCTCCACCATATTCCACCTCGGTCATATCGAAGCGGTGCTTAGGCGAAGCCTGCGTCGAGTAGAACATCAAGATCGCCACCACGCCGTCGTCTTGTGGAACTCTCCCCCCGAAGCTCTGCTGGATCGGAGCCCGAGGAGCGTCATCGAGCTGTACGCGTGTCAAGAACTCGGAGGCGCCGGAGTAACGGCGCTGGGATCGGTTGGATCGCGAGGAGAACGACGACTACTTCCTCTACGCCAGAACGCTTCGCTTCGGTCTCACGAGGGTACGAGACAACACTCTCCCTCTCGCTGCAATGCATCACCATGATCTTGCGTGTGCGTAGGAAAGTTTTTGAAATTACTACGTTCCCCAACAAGGCCGTGACCGCTCCTCTGCCCAAGCGTACCCAAGCAATAAGAAGGCTGGCAAGCAGCGCTTGGCCAGCCTGGTGCACGTGCCCACGCCAGCCACGGTCGCGCGCGTGCCCGCTCCCGCCACCATCACCGCTCCATACGGCGTCGACGAGTTCTTCACCACGGCAGACAAGGTGTTGCATGCCCCCATGGCTCCTGGCGACGGCGCCGCGGCCCAGCTCGATGAGGTGATCGCGGCCTCGACGGTCGTGCCGCTTGATTTTGAAGAAGAAGCAAGGAGGTCGAAGGGCAAGGAATCGGTGGACATCCTGGACGTGTTCAGCCCAACGCTCTCCGGATCATTTCCACAGCCCAGCCCTCCTCAGCTGCCAGACCCCGACAGCCGCGGCCACGGTTGCTGTCGAGCTGGGGGCAGTCACGTAGCAAGTTCAGCAACTGGAGATTGCAGAGTCTTCAGCTGCGCCACGACGCCTCTTATGCGACAAGCCGACTCCCCTGCCCTGCCTGCCATCGTCCAAGCGCAGATCTGCTCCCCTCAAGGCGCGCGCCACGTCTGTTCCCCCACCATGGCAGAGCGCGCGCCAGGCAGCCCAAAACTTCAAGGTGCCAGTTGCTCAACGCGGCACGCTCCGCCTGGTTCAGGGCCTTGGCCTCCTTGGACCAAAAGAGAAGATGACGAAGAAGGCGGCGGAGGCACTCATGCGCAGGTTCAATGAGCCCCTCTTTGAAGAAGACATCACCGTCGTCGCCAAGCTTACCAGAATGGGCACGGAGGCCCTACGCATCACTGCCGGCCTCAACGGGCCTGAAGGTGTCGCCGAGGAGGCCATGGTGTAGTCATGTTAGAGAGCATCCTTTGTTGTATTGGTAGCTGTAGTCTCCGGTGGCGGCCAGCGCTCGACCGAGCGTGAACTACGGAAGGGCCTCAAGCTCAGGCTGCTGGGTCTGGCAGCGATCGAGCGCTGCAGAAAGAGGCAGGCCTCTAGGCTCACCTGGCTACGCTCTGGCGATGCCCCAACAAAATTCTTCATGGCCAAGATTTGCTCGCGAAGGAGGAAGAATTTCATTCATGCTATGAACATCAACGAGACGGTAACCACGGCCCATAGCGACAAAGAAGCGGCCATCCACAGCCATTTCGAAGCCATCCTTGGGACTGCAAGCCAACGGGCATCTACAATCAACTGGAGCCAGATCAACATGCCAACGATTCAAGGAGGTGGGCTGGACAACCCTTTACTGAGCAAGAGGTGTGGACGGCGATCCAGGCCACGCCAGCAGAGAAATCGCCGGGGCCAGACGGCTTCAGTGGGCTGTTTTTTAGATCTTGCTGGGGGATTATCAAAGAAGACGTGATGCGGGCGTTCAACCAATTCTACAGCTTGGCCGGCAACAATTTTGGGTTTCTCAACGCTGCGATCGTAGCCCTAATCCCCAAAAGGGACGGCGCGAGCGGCATAGGCGACTACCGCCCAATTAGCCTAATCCACTCCATTGCCAAGCTAGTCTCCACAGTGTTGTCGATCAGGCTGGCTCCAATAGTTTAGAACATCATATCGCCGGCCCAAACAGCGTTTCTAAAGTCCAGATGCCTCCATGATAGTTTCGTCTACGTGCAGAACTGTGTTAGGGCTCTGCATCACCGGAAAACGCCGGCGGTTCTTCTCAAGCTAGATATCTCTAGAGCCTTCGACAACGTCTCATGGGAATACATGCTCGAGCTCATGGTAACTTTAGGATTTAGCGCTAGATGGCGTGATTGGATCACCCTGCTGCTTGCCACTTCTTCATCTGCCTTCCTCCTCAACGGCATCCCTGGCAAATCTATCCTGCACCGACGCGGCCTTCGTCAGGGCGACCCTCTGTCACCGCTACTCTTCATCCTAGCTATTGATCCCATCCATCGCTTGCTCAAAGCAGCTGAGGAAGAGCTTGTTATATCGCCGGTGCCTGGCAGGGAAATCAAGTTCAGGGTTAGCCTCTACGCAGACGACGCCATCATCTTTGCCAACCCGATCAAGGAGGAGATCGACCACCTCATGGCATCCTCGGAAGCTTTGGTGACACCACTGGCCTGAAGATCAACAATGCCAAATCCAGGGCGACTCCGATTTGCTGCAGCAACGTCGACCTCAACATAGTGTTTCAGTCATTTGGGGGGCCGACTACTCAGTTCCCAATTAGATACTTAGGGATTCCTCTAACGATTGGCTATCTCTGACTCATTCACCTTCAGTTCATCCTTGATCGAATTAGGGCTAGACTAGCAGGCTGGAAAGGGAAAATGCTATCCATCGCCTGGCGCAGAGTTCTCATCAGATGTGTAAGGAACATCCATGCCAACTTTCGCCCTCACGGCGCTGCGTTTCCCCGCTAAAGTTCTCAAAGAAATTGACAAGTGTAGACGTCGTTTCCTCTGGGGCCATGATCAGGAGCTCTCTGGGGGCAGCTGCAGAGTCAGCTGGGGACGGGTCTGCTCCCCGATCGAGCATGGAGGGCTCGGCGTCCTCGACCTGACGAAATTCAGCCGCGCCCTACGGCTTCGCTAGCTCTGGCATGCCTGGAAAAGCCCGGAGCGGCCGTGGGCGGGGACGGAACCACCCTCCGACGCCTCCGACCACGCCCTCTTCAGCGCGGCCACTAAGGTAGATATTGGCAATGGTCAGATGGCCAGTTTCTAGCATTCGGCATGGATTGATGCGACACCGTTGAAGGTTCTCCACCCCAACATCTACAAGCTCTCTAGACGGAAGAACAGGTCAGTTGTGCAAGCGCTTCTCGAAGATCGCTGGATCACCGAGCTGGCACACGGCGATGCCAGCTCAATCGCCCTGGAAGTGCTCACCTGCATAGGCGGATTCACCTACGTCACCTGGCCCTCCAGGAGGCCAGCCAGGACCACATTAGATGGAAGATCGCTGCCTCCGGGCAGTACTCCGTGCAATTGGCGTACGGTGCTCAGTTCCAGGGCTGCGTGCAATCTCTTTTCCGCACGTTGATCTGGGACACTTGGGCACCTACAAAGCTGGTAAATTTTGCCTGGCTACTCCACCAGGACCGCCTCTGGTGCAACGATAGACTCCAGCGTAGAGGTTGGATCAACAGCTATTTCTGTCAGCTTTGCCTCTAAAACCTGGAAAGCTCCGACCATTTGTTCTGGCAATGTCGTTTTGCGACTGCAACCTGGACGACAATCTCCACCTGGCAGTGCTGCCAGGCCATGCGCCAAGAAACTTGGATCGGCAAGCACAACTCTCTGGACAGACTAAAAGCTATGATCGAGGCCACGCCATCAAAATTCAGAAAGGGAGTCAAGGCACTCGCGATGCTTGCCCTTTGGGAGATCTGGCAGGAGAGGAACAATTGCATTTTTAGGGCAAAAGTGGCCAACGTGGAAGATGTGCTTCTTGCGATCAGAAGAGTCTTAAACCTCTGGCAACAAGGTGGCGCCAAGATCATCCAGAGCCCCTTTGGGGATCCGCCAGGAGAGTAGGCTAGTTGTTGGTGTCGTAGGCACCGTTTTTCCTTTTTGGCTTCTTCTTCCTTCTTTTCCTTGATTTCCGGATCCCCGCCTTGTCATTTTGTCATCTACTCCCTGCTCAATATCAATGAAACACCAGCCTAGGCTGGTCCTTCAAAAAAAAGATCCCCTTATCACTAGACACATTGTATTTATTACGTGCAGGATTAGGCTGTTGTTTCAGTTTTAGTGAAACACTGAAACATTAGATATCCATTTGCAGGTTGTTCAGAGCAAATAAGATAGTGCCAACGTACTATCTGATAAGAACGAACCGGTTATGTTTTTGGTTTTTCTACCTTCATGGTGCTAGTGCAACCATCATGTATTCTGCATAAGAAATTCTGAATTAGTGATGCAATGTAAAAATCAACTGCACGCATGCGACAAGACAAACCAAACCATGTGACGTCATCGAAGCTAATGAAACTAGTGATGAAAATGACTGACTGAGCACGCCCTTGACGCAGTAGAGCTCCAGACCTGCATCCGTTGGAGCAGACTTGATGATAACCAGATCCCCGTATGACCATATCCAGGTTATAAAATTTCTTGGGTAGGAAAAATAAGAAAACATATATGTCAACAACAAGAATATCACGAGAAGGACTCCTTTTTGTTTGGCCATTTCCCCAAACAGGTTGCTTGCAAGCAGAGCGACCGCTCCTGTCCGGGATTTCCATTCCTGCGGACGTGCCAGCTACAAATGAAAGAGATAGCTCTTATCGAGAGAACATGTTGTGCGTCACCGGGTTCCTCCTCTCAAAATGTCCCGTTCATCTCGCCGTGATCATATCTTTCTGCACAAGCAACTGACAACTACTTATATCATTCGGGTGGGTGTTTGAATGAAGATGCTTCCCGGCTGAGAAGACGGGTTCATGAGGTGGCCCCACACTAACGCGCGTGAGAAGGCCAACTTTGCAATGGATACACTTTCTTACTAAGGAGATGGATTTGTCAGGTAGCCCCATAGTACTGTACGTGAGGAGGCTAACACACGTACCCACTTCTCATCATATGCGCTTATTCATGCTACATCTATTGAAAGGCGAAGATGCGGTACTTCAAACAATCAAAAGGTCATTAGTGAAAACTTTTCCTTCGAAAACCCCAGTGCCCCTTAGGAGGCGATTAGGGTTTGAGGGTGTAACACCCCAGTGTCATGCTACAGTGACCACATGGTAATGATGCCAAGTCAGCTTCTTTACAAATCGAAGGTGATTAGGGTTTGAGGGTGAACTTGGTGGCAGTGCACGTTGATCTCATCGATGGGACATCCAAGTTTACCGATCGGAGGATGGCAACGACCACCGATGGAGAACAGGGGAAGGCACTTTATTACCCAGTGCGATGAGGGGAAAACTAGCGGAAGCTTTGGGAAAACTTGAGATGTCGGAAGAAGAAGGCACGTCGCTGGTTATGGATGATCGCGAGGAAGGGACGTGGGAGAAATGGATGTTAGCGGGCAAGGTGCTCCATCACCATAATTTCCACATCCAAACAATCTCAAGTGCTCTCCATCCGACATGGGGAAACCCGAAGGGACTGATATTCCAATTTGTGGGAGAGAACTCGTTTGTGGCTGAATTTGCTACACAAAGGGATCGTGATCGTGTGTGGGAAGGAGGCCCATGACACGTTAGTAAGAATGCAGTGATATTGTCATAGTTTGATGAGTGTATGAGGCCATCAAAACTGAAATTTGACAAGTTCCAAATGTGGATTAGAGTTGTGAATCTCCCGTTTAATCTTCGCGGTGAGAAGTGGAGCAAGGCTATTGCTGATCAGATTGACAAAAAGGCTTCATCGGTTTAGTTTGATCATGTTGTTGGATATCTTAGGGCGAGAGTTACCATGGAGGTGGAGAAACCCTTGAGAAGATTGATTTGGGTCGAGTCGCTAACGAGACAATGCATGGACCCATATGATTTTCAGCATGAGAGACGTTCCTCTTTTTGTCCTATCTGGTCGTTTGGCCACATGGATCTATATTGTCCGAAGCCGGGAACTAGGGACAAGAACTGAGATTTACCTTTTGGGAAGGATTGCGAGTGTCGGATGAGATCTGTAGGTCAACCTCGAGTGAGAGCTCGTCATGGGAGCAACACGGCCATCAAGGCAGTAAGGCCAAGACATGCAAATCGAGCACGGTGGCAGATGGTGGAACCGAGGTTACTTCTCCGGCCAAGTAAAAGACTTATCCGAACAAGAGAAAAGGAGTACCCCAGGCTCCGAAACAAGTATACAAAAAAGTAGAAATGCCTCTCCTCATGAACTCAGATCACTCTGATATGGGAGATGACAATGATCCAGACGCATCAAGAGAGGCACGGGCTAATGGGCACGGTAAGGATCAGACAGATGAGGTTGGGCAACTGAAGAAGAAGAAACCTACACCGACTAACTTAGCGAATTTAGCATCGGCTATAGGACAGCCCCGCCCGGAGCAATGAGTTGCCTGAGTTGGAATTGCCGGGGCTTGGGAATCCCAGGGCATTTCGAGAGCTTCGCAACATTGTCAAGCAGGAAGGGCTCGATCTCCAATTTGTGATGGAGACAAAAATCTCAGAAGTAAGAGTAAAAAATCTAAAGAACCTGTATATTGGGATTTGCTGGATGTTTTGCTATGAATAGTGTGTGTCCCAGCGGTGGGATGGGTATGTTTTGGACTGTTGATCATGAAGTTGAGATGAAGAATTACAGTTCCTGGAATATAGATGTTATGGTGCGGCAAAAGAATGGTGGATGAAAACAGTGGTGTGTTACGATGTTCTATGGAGCTTCGAGAGTAGAGGACCGAAATCATAGTTGGAGGTTCTTTGGGACTATGTTTGGAATCGTGCACAAGGCTTGGATGTCCATCAGTGACTTTAACGAGACACCTTCTGGCTCAGAACACTTCTCGCATTCGCCAAGGCCCGAATGAAAAATGTGAGCATTTCCGGAGGTGGCAAATGAATACTCGCTCTTAGACCTGGGCTGGTCTGGTGTGAAGTACACTTAGGGTAATAGACAACCTAGACTATCTAATGTCTAAGAGAGGCTTGATAGAGCCTTTCGGAACGTGACACCGATGAGTATGTCTGAAAATGTTAAGGTGTGACACATTGTTGCTACGGAGTATAACCATTGCTTTGTTCTGATGGATCTTCGGGAGCATCTGTTTGGGGCTACGTCATGGGGGCCTAAACCGTTTCTCTATGAGGATGTTTGGCAAACTCATGTGAATTACAACAAGTTATTTCTTGACAATTGGTAGTGCTGTGCTAGCCGATAGGGATTGCTAGGTGTTTCACAAGCTTTACAGAATTTGCAAAGCAACCTGGCAGTGTGGGGAGCAAAAGAGTTCAGTGATTTGTCGCGGAAGGTATGCAAACTCTAGGAGAACTTGCTACTTTGCGTGCACAATCAATAGGGAGGCTCCCAACAGATGAGAAAAAGTCAATTGTAAAGAAGTTGTAGCTCACTCTCAAAAGGGAAGAAATTTGGATTCTCCAAAGATTGAGAGTCTCATGGTTGCGCGAGGGCGACGGCGATACAGGATAATTTCACGCCCGGGCTGCTCAACATAAATGCATGATAAAAATAGAAAGACTTGAGTGTTTTGATGGTTCAAAATTTGCTAATATCGAGGAGGATCATTTAGAGGTTCAAGTCCTTTATCAATCCTTGTATACTTTGCAAGGTTTTCTGGAGATGAATAATCTGCTTGACATGGTTCTAGTTCGGGTTACAAAAGCCATGCATCATGAGCTTGAGAAACCATATGTAGAGGATGAAGTAAAATTCACTCTATTTCAAATGGCCCCATACAAAGCTCCGGGCATGCATCAGTTTACAACGAAATTTTTTCAGCGCTTTGTAGTTTACTAAAACATGATGTCATTGTTGCGGTGCCAGGTTTCTTGAACGGAGACGACATATCGATGGTTACTGACACGTCCATCTTGCTAATTCCTAAGGTACAATGCCCCAAAGGATTTCCAACACCGTCCTGTTTCCTTATGTCCAGTCTTGTATAAGATAGCTGCCAAGGCAATCGCGAACAAGGATAGGATGTTCTTGGATGATATTATTGGAGAGGAGCAGAGCGTGTTTGTCCCCGGATGATTAATCACCAACAATGTATTGATTGTGCATGAGAGTGTGCATGCAATGAGAAGAAGAAAGAAGGGGCAAAATACAGTGTGTGTCGTTAAGCTGGACATGATGAAGGCTGATAACCTACAAGTATAGGGGATCAGTTGTAGCCTCTTTCGACAAGTAAGAGTGTCGAACCCAACGAGGAGCTAAAGTTAGAACAAATATTCCCTCAAGTTCTATCAACCACTGATATAACTCTATGCACGCTTAACGTCCGCTTTACCTAGAACAAGTATGAAACTAGGAGTACTTTGTAGGTGTTGTAGGATAGGTTTGCAAGATAATAAAGAGCACGTAAATAAAAACTAGGGGATGTTTAGATAAATAAACAATTATACGTTAGTTTAAAGAGTGTGGAAAAGTGGTGGCAGGAGTTGCGAGATTGTCCCTAAGAAATTGACAACGTTACTAGACCGATAGCAAGTTCTGTGTGGGAGAGGCCGCAACTAGCAAGTCATCCCTTACATGGAATTCTACGCACTTATGATTGGAACTATAAGCAAGCATCCGCAATTACTAAAATCCATTAAGGTAAAACCCAACCATAGCATTAAGATATATTGGTCCCCTTCAATCCCGTATGCATCAATTTCTATGATAGTCTAAAGCTGTCGCCCCCCTTTCCTCCAATACATAGTCCTATCAACATACAACTAACCCCATGGTGTGATCCACACGCGCTCATATGATGGGCACCAAAGGATAGCAACATAACCACAAGCAAATTAAACCAACCATAGCAATTCACCAACCACCGATAGGATAACAAAAATCTACTCAGACATCATAGGATGGCAACACATCATTGGATAATAATATGAAGCATAAAGCACCATGTTCAAGTAGAGGGTACATCGGGTGCGGGAGAGTGGACCGCTGAATATAGATGGGGGAAGGTGACGAAGATGTTGGGGAAGATGACAGAGGTGTTGGTGTAGATTGTCATCACACGATGATTGCCTCGGCGGCGTTCCAGCGCCACCGAGAGAGAGGGGGAGAGAGCCCCCCTCCTTCTTCTTCTTCCTTGGCCTCTGATACATCTCCAATATATCTATAATTTTTTATTGTTCCATGCTATTATATTACCCCTTTTTGGATGTTTATGGGCTTTATATTACACATTTATATCATTTTTGGTACTAACCTACTAACCGGAGGCCCAGCCCGTATTGCTGTTTTTTTTGCCTATTTCAGTATTTCGAAGAAAAGGAATATCAAACGGAGTCCAAATGGAATGAAACCTTCGGCAGCGTGATTTTTGGAACGAACGTGATCCGGGAGACTTGGAGTACAAGCCAAGGAAGCTTCAAGGAGGCCAGGATATAGGAGGGCACGCCCACCCCCCTGGGCGCACCCCTGTCTCGTGGGCCCCTCGTGGCTCCCCCGACTGACTTCTTTCGCCTATATATTCTCATATACCCTAAAACCATCAAAGACAAAGATCGATCGGGAGTTCCGCCGCCGCAAGCCTCCGTAGCCACCAAAAACCTCTCGGGAGATCGTTCCGGCACCCTGCCGGAGCGGGGATCCCTCACCGGTGGCCATCTTCATCATCCCGGCGCTCTCCATGACGAGGAGGGAGTAGTTTACCCTCGAGGCTGAGGGTATGTACCAGTAGCTATGTGTTTGATCTCTCTCTCTCTCGTGTTCTCTCTATGGCACGATCTTGATGTATCGCGAGCTTTGCTATTATAGTTGGATCATATGATGTTTCTCCCCCTCTACTCTTGTGATGAATTGAGTTTTCCTCTTGAAGTTATCTTATCGGATTGAGTCTTTAAGGATTTGAGAACACTTGATGTATGTCTTTCCGTGCTTATCTGGGGTGACAATGGGATATCACGTGATCCACTTGATGTATGTTTTGGTATCAACTTGCGGGTTCCGCCCATGAACCTATGCATAAGGGTTGGCACACGTTTTCGTCTTGACTCTCCGGTAGAAACTTTGGGGCACTCTTTGAAGTACTTTGTGTTGGTTGAATAGATGAATCTGAGATTGTGTGATGCATATCGTATAATCATGCCCACGGATACTTGAGGTGACAATGGAGTATCTAGGTGACATTAGGGTTTTGGTTGATTTGTGTCTTAAGGTGATATTCTAGTATGAACTCTATGATAGATTGAACGGAAAGAATAGCTTTATGTTATTTTACTACGGACTCTTGAATAGATAGAACAGAAAGGATAACATTGAGGTGGTTTCGTACCCTACCATAATCTCTTCATTTGTTCTCCGCTATTAGTGGCTTTGGAGTGACTCTTTGTTGCATGTTGAGGGATATTTATATGATCCATTTATGTTATTATTGTTGAGAGAACTTGCACTAGTGAAAGTATGAACCCTATGCCTTGTTTCCTACCATTGCAATACCGTTTACGCTCACTTTTATCATTAGTTACCTTTTTTGTAATTTCAGATTACAAAAAGCTATATCTACTATCCATATTGCACTTGTATCACCATCTCTTCGCCGAACTAGTGCACCTATACAATTTACCATTGTATTGGATGTGTTGGGGACAAAAGAGACTCTTTGTTATTTGGTTGCAGGGTTGCTTCAGAGAGACCATCTTCATCCTACGCCTCCCACGGGTTGATAAACCTTAGGTCACCCACTTGAGGGAAATTTGCTACTGTCCTACAAACCTCTGCACTTGGAGGCACAACAACGTCTACAAGAAGAAGGTTGTGTAGTAGACATCAAGCTCTTTTCTGGCGCCGTTGCCGGGGTGGTGAGTGCTTGAAGGTATATCTTTAGATCTTGAAATTGAATCTTTTTGTTTCTTGTTTTATCACTAGTTTAGTCTATAAAAGAAAACTACAAAAAAATGGATGTGAGTTTGTCTCATACGCTTCATATTTTTAATATCTTTCGTGAGTATGATGAAAAGGAAAATTGTGCTCAAGTGCTAGAAGAAGAATTACATAGAATGCTTGGCATGAAATATGTGAATGATGAGCATTATTGCAATGTTGTTAGTATGAATTCCTTGAATATCCATGATGCTAATGATATGCAAAGCCACAAGCTTGGGGATGCTATGTTTGATGAAGATGATTTTTTTGTCCCCCAAGTTTTGATGAGCAAATTTATCATGATGAAAGCATGCCTCCTATTTATGATGATTATATTGATGAAAGTGGGTTTGAAAGAGTGTCAACTTTAGGAAGTAGTGATTCCAGTATTTTGGAGGATGTTGAATCTTATTGTTATGAAAATGAAAGTGGATTTGGAAGAGTGTCAACGTTATTTAGTGATGATTCCACTATTTCGGAAGAGGTTCCAATTGATTATGAGAACAAAGTTGCTATCTATGATGATTATTGTGATGACTTGTATGCTATTAGGAATAATGATAACCATGAAACTTGTCATCATGATTTTAGTTTTCAATTGGATTATGCCTCACATGATAATTATTTTGTTGAGTTTGCTCCCACTACTATTCATGATAAGAAATTTGCCTATGTGGAGAGTAGTAAATTTTCTATGCTTGTAGATCATGAAAAGAATGCTTTAGGTGCTGGTTATATTGTTGAATTCATTCATGATGCTACTGAAAATTATTATGAGGGAGGAACATATGCTTGTAGGAATTGCAATAATATCAAGTTTCCTCTCTATGTGCTTAAAATTTTGAAGCTATGCTTGTTTTGCCTTCCTATGCTAGTTGATTATTGTTCCCATAAGTTGTTTGCTCACAAAATACCTATGCATAGGAAGTGTGTTAGACTTAAATTTGCTAGTCATATGCTTCATGATGTTCCCGTTATGTTTCAATTCTTATCTTTTATGTGAGCATCATTGTCATCGTCATGCCTAGCTACAAAGGCATTAAAGAAAAGTGCTTGTTGGGAGACAACCCAATATTTACCTCTACTGTTTTTGTGTGTCCACATGATTATGCTACTGTAGTAATCATGTTTTATAGCTTTTGTTTCAATAAAGTTCCAAGTAAGACCTTTAGGATAGTTTACGGTGATAGTTGTGTTGATCCTGCTAAAAATCAGAAACTTTTGCACCCGGTAAATTAGTTTTGTTAATTCACAAAAACGTTCTTTTGATCTGATTCTTTTTGCTATGGATTGGTACACAAAGTTCTTAGGCCTTCCTAATTTGGTAGGATTTTTGGAGTTCCAGAAGTATATGTTTGATACATATTACTACAGACTGTTTTGTTTTTGACATATTCTGTTTTCTATGTGCTGTTTGCTTAGGCCAACTCCATCGCACGACCCCAAACGGACGTCCGGATTGGCTGGATTTTGTCCCTTTGGGGCGTCGATGGGTTCACCTGTGTCCGGCTTTGTTCGTTGGGTCGTGCGTGCACCCACCATGCGGTCGCACCCCAAATCATGTCCGGGGTGGACGTGAATAAAAAAAATATAAAAACTAGAATGAAATGACTAAAAAAGTAAATAAACGCATTTAAAAAACATAAAACATATATAGGGGTCACGGCCACAAAATGGCCCAGTTTCTCAGTCCACTTAAACGGCCCAGTTTCATAATTAACATAAAAACAAAATAAAAAACGCCTCCCGCGCGCTCCTGCCGTGCCCGTCGGTGCCGTGGTCGTCGCCGTCTTCACTGGCCGCCTGTGTCGTCGTCGTGGCTGACGAGGTCGACGTAGGCCGGCGGCGTCCACAGGTGGGTCGGTGGTGCGTGGTAGACGGGGGCGGGCTGGACGGCGGGAGGTGCCTGCACCACCTCCACCCATGGCGACGCCTGCCGCTCCGGTGACCGCGGCAGAGTGGCGCACCAGTTCACGCCCACGCCAGCGGCCATCTCCGGAGCAGTGCAGGACCAGCCCCACCCCTAGCCCAGCAGCTGCTGGAACGCGGCCGGCGGGTCCTCCTCCATTGCCTCCTCCGTGACGGCCGCCATCTGCAGCTCCGGGAAGGCGACGTCGCCGGCGGCAGAGAGTGCCATGGCCTCCTCCAGGCCGTCCAATTGCCGCTCGTCATGCGTGTTCATGGAGTCCTCGTTTGGACCCCATTTGGACCCCGTTTGATATTGATATTCTACGGAAAAAAACATGCAACAAACAGGAACTGGCATAGGGCATTGGATCAATATGTTAGTCCCAAAAATAATAATAATAAAAGTTACCAAAAGTATATAAAAGTTGTAGCATATTCGCATGAAACAATCAAAAATTACAGATACACGGAGACGTATTGATAATCCACAAGTACAAGGGATCACAATAGTTTTCGAGGGTAGAGTATTCAACCCAGATTTATTGATTCGACACAAGGGGAGCCAAAGAATATTTGCAAGTATTAGCAGTTGAGTTGTCAATTCAACCACACCTGGAGATTAATTATCTGTAGCAAAGTGATCAGTAGCAAAGTAGTATGATAGTTTTGATAGTAGTAGCAACAGCAATAGTAACAGTAATAGTGATAGCAATGATTTTGTAGCAAGTGTAACAGTAACGACAGCAGTAGTAACTTAGCAAAAACAATATAGGAGAAACTCATAGGCATTGGATCGGTGAATTCATTGGATGATATTCATCATATAACAGTCATAACCTAGGGCGATACGACACAAGCACCAGTTCATAAATATAATGTAGGCATGTATTCTGTAAATTGTCATACGCCCTTATGGAAAGAACTTGCATGACATCTTTTGTCCTACCCCCCGTCTCCCCCCTGGCAGTGGGGTCCTATTGGAAACTAAGGGATATTAATGCCTCCTTTTAATAGAGAACCGAAACAAAGCATTAACGCATAGTGAATACATGAACTCCTCAAATTACGGTCATCACCAGAAAGTATCCCAACTTCTTTTACTCCGGGGTTTACGGATCATAACACGTAATAGGTGACTATAACTTGCAAGATCGGATCTAGAACATAGATATAATGGTGATAACATAAACGGTTCAGATCTAAAATCATGGCACCCGGGCCCAAAGTGATACGCATTAAGCATGGCAAAGTCATAGCAACATCAATCTCAGAACATAATGGATACTAGGGATCAAGGCCTAACAAAAGTACCTCGATTACATGATGAATCTCATCCAACTCCTCACCGACCTGCGAGCCTACGAAGGAATTAATCACTCCCGGTGGGGAGCATCATGAAATTAGCGATGGAGAAGGGTTGGTGATGACGAAGATCGAAGATCCCCCTCTCCGGAGCCCAAACAGACTCTAGATCTGGCCTCCTGGTGAAGAATAGGAGGTGGCGGCAGCTCCGTCACGTGAAACGTGATAATTCTTTCTCCCTGTTTTTTCTGGAAAAATTGGTATTTATGGAGTTGGATTCAGGGTCTGCAGGGCCACTAGGTGGGGACAACCCACCTGGGCAGGGCAGGAGGGGGGCGCTCCCTGGTGGGTTGTGCCCACCCAGGGACCACCCCCCTCCGGTGGTTCTTGGCTCCAGTAATTCCCTTTTATTATATAAAAATTCCTCACAAAGTTTCGTTCCAATCCGAGAACTTTTATTTCTGCACAAAAACAACACCATGGTAGTTCTGCTAAAAACAGTGTCAGTCCGGGTTAGTTTCATCAAATCATGCAAATGAGCCTGATAACCCACAGGTATAGTGGATCGCAACAGTTTTCGAGGGTAGAGTATTCAACCAAAATTTATTGATTCGACACAAGGGGAGCCAAAGAATATTCTCAAGTATTAGCAGTTGAGTTGTCAATTCAACCACACCTGGATAACTTAGTATCTGCAGTAAAGTATTTAGTAGCAAAGTAGTATGATAGTAATGGTAACAGTAACAGAAGTAACGATAGCAGTTTTGAAGTAATTGTAATAGCAGCAACGGAAAAGTAAATAAGCAAAGCACAATATGTGAAAAGCTCTTAGGCATTGGATCAGTGATGGATAATTATGTCGGATGCGATTCCTCATGTAATAGTTATAACATAGAGTGACACAGAACTACCTCCAGTTCATCAATGTAATGTAGGCAAGTATTCCGAATATAGTCATATGTGCTTATGGAAAAGAACTTGCATGACATCTTTTGTCCTAGCCTCCCATGTCAGCGGGGTCCTAATGGAAACTAAGGGATATTAAGGCCTCCTTTTAATAGAGAACCGGACCAAAGCATTAGCACTTGGTGAATACATGAACTCCTCAAACTACAGTCATCACCGAGAAGTAACCCGATTATTGTCACTTTGGGGTTTTCGGATCATAACACATAATAGGTGACTATAGACTTGCAAGATAGGATCAAGAACTCACATATATTCATGGAAATATAATAGGTTCAGATCTGAAATCATGGCACTCGGGCCCTAGTGACAAGCATTAAGCATAGCAAAGTCATAGCAACATCAATCTCAGAACATTGTGGATACTAGGGATCAAACCCTAACAAAACTAACTTGATTACATGGTAAATCTCATCCAACCCATCACCGTCCAGCAAGCCTATGATGGAATTACTCATGCACGGCGGTGAGCATCATGAAATTAGTGATGGAGGATGGTTGATGATGATGACGGCAACGAATCCCCCTCTCCGGAGCCCCGAACGGACTCCAGATCAGCCCTCCCGAGAGAGATTAGGGCTTGGCGGCGGCTCCGTATCGTAAAACGCGATGAAACTTTTTCTCTAATTTTTTTCTCCGCGAAAGCAAATATATAGAGTTGGAGTTGAGGTCGGTGGACATCGAGGGGGCCTACGAGGCAGGGGGCACGCCCAGGGGGAGGGGGCGCGCCCCCACCATCGTGGACAGGGTGTGGGCCCCTGGCCTTGATTCTTTCGCCAGTATTTTTTATATTTTCCAAAAGTAATCTCTGTGGATTTTTAGGTCATTCCGAGAACTTTTGTTTCTGCACAAAAATAACACCATGGCAGTTCTGCTGAAAATAGCGTTAGTCCGGGTTAGTTTCATTCAAATCATGCAAGTTAGAGTCCAAAACAAGGGCAAAAGTGTTTGGAAAAGTAGATACGTTGGAGACGTATCAATTCCCCCAAGCTTAAACCTTTGCTTGTCCTCAAGCAATTCAGTTGATAAACTGAAAGTGATAAAAAAAAACTTTTACAAACTCTGTTTGCTCTTGTTGTTGTAAATATGTAAAGCCAGCATTCAAGTTTTCAGCAAAGATTATGAACTAACCATATTCACAATAACACTTACGTGTCATGTTTACTCATATCAATGGCATAATCAACTAGCAAGCAATAATAATAAATCTCGGATGACAACACTTTCTCAAAACAATCATAATATGATATAACAAGATGGTATCTCTCTAGCCCTTTCTGAGACCGCAAAACATAAATCCAGAGCACCTTTAAAGATCAAGGACTGACTAAACATTGTAATTCATGGTAAAAGAGATCCAGTCAAGTCATACCCAATATAAACTAATAGTAATGCATGCAAATGACAGTGTGCTCTCCAGCGGGTGCTTTTTAATAAGAGGGTGATGACTCAACATAAAAGTAAATAGATAGGCCCTTCGCAGAGGGACGCAGAGATTTGTAGAGGTGCCAGAGCTCGATTTTGAAATAGAGATGAATAACATTTTGAGCGGTATACTTTCACTGTCAACGCAACAACTATGGGATCTCGATATCTTCCATGCTACACACATTATAGGCGGATCCCAAATAGAATGGTAAAGTTTATACTCCCCCACCACCAACGAGCATCAATCCATGGCTTGCTCAAAACAACGAGTGCCTCCAACTAACAACAGCCCTAGGGGAGTTTTGTGTAATTATTTTGATTTGCTTTGATCTTTTTGATCATGGGACTGGGCATCCCGGTTACTAGCCATTTTCTCGTGAATGAGGAGCGGAGTCCACTCCCCTTGAGAATAACCCACCTAACATGGAAGATACAGACAGCCCTAGTTGAAACATGAGCTGCTCGAGCATACAAAACAGAATTTCATTTGAAGGTTTGGAGTTTGGCACATAGAAATTTACTTGGAACGGCAGGTAAATACCACATATAGGAAGGTATGGTGGACTCATATGGAATAACTTTGGGGTTTACAGAGTTTGGATGCACAAGCAGTATTCCCGCTTAGTACAGGTGAAGGCTAGCAAAAGACCGGGAAGCGACCAACTGAGAGAGCGACAACAGTCATGGACATGCATTAAAATTAATCGACACCGAGTGCAAGTATGAGTAGGATATAATCCACCATGAACATAAATATCGTGAAGGCTATGTTGATTTGTTTCAACTACATGCGTGAACATGTGCCAAGTCAAGTCACTCGAATCATTCAAAGGAGGATACCACCCTATCATACCACATCACAACCATTTTAATAGCATGTTGGCACGCAAGGTAAATCATTATAAACTCCTAGATAATTAAGCATGGCATAAGCAACTATAATCTCTAATTGTCATTGCAAACATGTTTATTCATAATAGGCTGAATAAGGAATGATGAATTCATCATATTTACAAAAACAAAAGAGGTCGAGTTCGTACCAGCTTCTCTCATCTCAATTAGTCCATCATATATCGTCATTATTGCCTTTCACTTGCACGACCGAACAACGTGGATAATAATAATAGTGCACGTGCATTGGACTAAGCTGGAACCTGCAAGCATTCAATTCAAGGGATAAGACAAGGTAATATGGGCTCTTGGTTAAATCAACAATCATGCATATGAGAGCCACTAAGCATTTTCATCATGGTCTTCTCCTCTCGACCCCCAAAGGAAAGAAAAGAAATAAAACTATTTACACGGGAAAGCTCCCAACAAGTAAAAGAAGAACGAGAAATCTTTTTGGGTTTTCTTTTTAATTACTACTACAAGCATGGAAATTAAACTAACTAATTTTTTTGTTTGGTTTTTCTTATGTTTTATCAAACACAAAAAAAGATAACTAGAAAAAGAAATTAAACTAGCATGGATAGTACAATGAAAGAGTATGAGCACCGACAACTAGAATAAGTGTGTGAACATGAATGTAATGTCGGTGAGAAATACATAGTCCCCCAAGCTTAGGCTTTTGGCCTAAGTTGGTGTATTGCCATGGATCGCGGCTACTCTCCCCGGTGTACTGAGGAGTGTCATTGTACTGCCACTGACTGGCGATCTCTTCTGGATCCCACTGATAAGATGATGGACGATAAGGGTCCAGTGGTGGTTCCGGCTCAGGCTCTGGAGCTGATGTCTGGCCTCAGTGCGCGTACACTACCGACGGCAAGGCGAGGTAGTGGCCTGCAGTTAAATCAAACAAAGAAGGTGCAGGCAGGGTAATAATCTCATTGTGTTTCTTACTAAATCTCAGGTTATACAGAAGCATCTTATCATCGTTGTCAACAATAAACTCATGCGCTACCATGCTCCTGTAATCTAAAAAGTCAAGAGGCAGCAGTGTCTCCTCTTTCTCATAATGCCTAATAGGTATCTCGAAATGTCTAGAAAGGCGTGCAGCATAGATACCTCCAAAGATGGGGCCCTTGGTACGGTTCAGGCTTAATCGTTTAGCAATAACGACACCCATACTAAAAGAGTTATCACGGAATAAAGCATGGAACAAAATAATAATATTAGGAACACTAAGGTTTCCACAGTTTCCGCGACCAATTAAGCATCGACTAGCAAATATGGCAAAGTAGCGTAAAACAGGAAAATGTATGCTAGTGATTCTTGCATCAGAAACCTTCCTTGATTCCCCTACAGTAATAGTATCAATAAAACCTTCCACATCTTTACGATGTGGTTCCTCTAAGCCGCCCTGAAAGGATATTCTACAAACCGCGCAAAAATTACATAATGACATCTCCTTAGCCTCATCATATAAATGAAAAGATACTGAAGGAGGTGAATTCTTAGGATAATAGTAGAAGTTTTGCACGAAAGTATTGGTGAGTAAGAGATAATGTTTGATCCGGTCGTGAAGGAAGTCGATGAGGCCCGCATTATCAGCCAATGAATAAAATTCTTCATAAATCCCAGCTGCTCTCAAGAAATTATCACAAGGCCACTCACACGGCCTTACTTCCGCTACGCGAGGAAGATTATACTTGGCCTTTTCTTTCTCCTTAGCTTGTTTATCCTTGGAGCCTTGGCTAAAAGAGCCCCTTAAGAACAATCTCTTCATCTTTTTCTGAAAATTTCTGAAATTTTTAGTAACTCAGAATAAAAGTGAACAGAACTCAACAAGATTGATAGCAACTACTCCCACAAGTGCCTAGAGCCTATATCATGCATTAGAATTACTTGGGACCTCATAAATTTGACATGCAAGCACAAGAACAGGGTCACCTAGGCAGCAAAAATTTGCAATGAATAAAGCACTAGAACAAAAACTAGTTGGACCATTAGAGGAGTCACATACCAAAGAACAATCTCCCAAAGCAGTTTTGTGAATGGAGCTTTGAGCAAGGAGATCGAAAATCGCAGCAAAATGAGCTAGAACTCGAGCTTGAGCTGGATGGGGATTTTTTTGGGAGGAAGATGGAGTGTGTGGGTGCAGGAATAAGTGGAGGGGGGCCACCATGGGCCCATGAGGCAGGGGGCGCGCCGAGTAAGAGTGGGCGCGCCCTGGACCCTCGTGGCCAGGTGCTTGACCCCCCCCCCCTGTTGTGTTCTCAGTGGCAGATATTCTCAAATGTTCCAAACAAGGCATACCAAATTTGCAGGGCATTTGGAGAACTTTTATTTTCGGGTATTTTTCATTGCAAGGATAATTCAGAAAACAGACAGAAAATAATATTTTTGCTTTTAAATAACAGAAAGTAAAAAGAGGGTACAGAAGGTTGTGCCTTCTAATTTCATCCATCTCATGCTCATCAAAAGGAATCCACTAACAAGGTTGATCAAGTCTTGTTAACAAACTCATTCCGAATAACATGGAACCGGGGAAATTTCGAATAACACTAGGTTACCTCAATAGGGACATGAACATCCCCAATAATAAGAATATCATATTTCTTCTTGACAGTAGGAAGAGGAAATTCAAAACCTCCAATAATGATAGTTGTAATTTTTCCAATAGAATTGATACTATGAACTTGAGGTTGTTTCCTCGGAAAGTGTATCGTATGATCATTACCATTAACATGAAAAGTGACATTGCCTTTATTGCAATCAATAACAACCCCTGCAGTATTCAAAAAGGGTCTACCAAGGATAATCGACATACTATCGTCCTCGGGAATATCAAGAATAACAAAGTCTGTTAAGATAGTGACGTTTGCAACCACAACAGGCACATCCTCAGAAATACCGACAGGTATAGCAGTTGATTTATCAGCCATTTGCAAAGATATTTCAGTAGAACTTATTCAATTCAAGTCTACGATATAAAGAGAGAGTCATAACACTAACACCGGCTCCAAGATCACATAAAGCAAATTTAACATAATTTCTTTTAATGGAGCATGGTATAGTTGGTACTCCTGGATCTCCTAGTTTCTTTGGTATTCCACCCTTAAAAGTATAATTAGCAATCATGGTGGAAATTTCAGCTTCTGGTATCTTTCTTTTATTTGTAATAATATCCTTCATATATTTAGCATAAGGATTTACTTTAAGCATATCAGTTAAGCGCATACGTAAGAAGATAGGTCTAATCATTTCGGCAAAGCGCTCAAAATCCTCATCATCCTTTTTCTTGGATGGTTTAGGAGGAAAGGGCATGGGTTTCTAAACCCATGGTTCTCTTTCTTTACCGTGCTTCCTAGCAACGAAGTCTCTCTTATCATAACGTTGATTCTTTGATTGTGGGTTATCAAGATCAATAGCAGGTTCAATCTCTACATCATTATTATTGCTAGGTTGAGCATTAACATGAACATTATCATTAAAATTATCACTAGGTTCATGTTCATCACCAGATTGTGTTTCAGCATCAGAGATAGAAATATCATTGGGATTCTCAGGTGTGTCTACAACAGGTTCACTAGAAGCATGCAAAGTCCTATCATTTTTCTTTTTCTTCTTTTTAGAAGGACTAGGTGCATCTACATTATTTCTCTGAGAAACTTGCTCAACTCTCTTAGGGTGGCCTTCAGGATACAAAGGTTCCTGAGTCATTCTACCAGTTCTAGTAGCCACTCTAACAGCAAAATCATGTTTATTATTTAATTCATCGAGCAAATCAACATGAGCTTTAAGTTGAGTGGTAACCATAGAAGCATATTTGCTAATGAGTTTAAGTTCACCTTTAACTCTAGCCATATAATCACTCAAGCGTCCAATCATGTAAGCATTACTCTTTAATTCTCTACTAAAAATAAGCATTAATACTTTCTTGCCTAGCCATAAAGTCATCAAATTCATCTAAACATTGGCTAGGAAATTTAGTAGATGGGATTTCAACTTTATCATATCTATAGAGAGAATTTACCTTTACTACCTATGTCGGGTTATCAAGACAATGTGTTTCTTTGACAGGCGGTATATTAAGACCATGTATTTCTTCAATAGGAGGTAAATTCTTACCATCTTCAGCTTTAATAACTTTTTCTTTCATTGATTTCTTTGCCTCTTGCATATCTTCAGGACTGAGAAATAAAACACCTCTCTTCTTCGGAGTGGGTTTAGGAATAGGCTCAGGAGTTAGCTTAATTGGTTCAGGAATTGCCTCAGGAATTGGCTCAGGAAGAGTCCAATTATTTTCATTAGTCAATATATTATTCAATAGTAATTCAGCTTCGTCGATTGTTCTTTCCCTGAAAACACAACCATCACAACTATCCAAGTAGTCCTTGGAAACATCGGTTAGTACATATAAAAGATATCAAGTATTTCATTTTTCTTGAGAGGATGATCAGGCAAAGCATTAAGTAACCGGAGAAGCCTCCCCAAAGCTTGTGGGAGACTCTCTTCTTTGATTTGTACAAAATTATATATTTCCCGTAAGGCGGCTTGTTTCTTATGAGCAGGGAAATATTTAGCAGAGAAGTAATAAATCATATCCTGGGGACTACGCACACAACCAGGATCAAGAGAATTAAACCAAGTTTTAGCATCACCCTTAAATGAGAATGGAAATGTCTTAAGGATATAATAGTAGCGAGATTTCTCATCATTATTGAATAGTGTGGCTATATCATTTAACTTAGTAAGATGTGCCAGAACAGTTTCAGATTCATTGCCATAAAAAGGATCAGATTCAACCAAAGTAATTATCTCAGGATCGACAGAGAATTCATAATCCTTACAGTAACAAAGATGGGTGAAGTAGCAAAAGCAGGGTCATATTTCATTCTAGCATTTAGAGTTTTCTGTTTAATTTTAGATAATAACTTCTTAAGATCAGATCTATCATTGCAAGCAAAAAGATCTCTAGCAGTTTCTTCATCCATAACATAACCCTCTGGAACAATAGGCAATTCATACTTAGGGGGAGAACCTTCATCATCACTATCTATAATAATTTCATCTTCAATAACTCCATTCTCTCTTACCCTAGCAAGTTGTTCATCAAGATATTCGCCTAATGGCACAGTAGTATCAAGCATAGAAGTAGTTTCATCATAAGTATCATGCATAGCAGAAGTGGCATCATCAATAACATGCGACATATCAGAATTAATAGCAGTAGCAGGTTTAGGTGTCGCAAACTTACTCAAAACGGAATGAGAATCTAGTGCAGAGCTAGATGGCAGTTCCTTACCTCCCCTCGTATTTGAGGGGAAAATCTTAGTTCTTTCATCTTTCAAGTTCTTCATAGTGATCAGCAGATATAAATCCCAAGTGACTCAAGAATAGAGCTATGCTCCCCGGCAACGGCGCCAGAAAATAGTCTTGATAACCCACAAGTATAAGGGATCGCAACAGTTTTCGAGGGTAGAGTATTCAGCCCAAATTTATTGATTCGACACAAGGGGAGCCAAAGAATATTCTCAAGTATTAGCAGTTGAGTTGTCAATTCAACCACACCTGGATAACTTAGTATCTCCAGCAAAGTATTTAGTAGCAAAGTAGTATGATAGTAATGGTAACAGTAATAGAAATAACGATAACAGTTTTCTAGTAATTGTAATCGCAGCAACGGAAAAGTAAATAAGCAAAGCACAATATGTGAAAAGCTCATAGGCATTGGATCAGTGATGGATAATTATGTCGGATGTGATTCCTCATGTAATAGTTATAACATAGGGTGACACAGAACTAGCTCCAGTTCATCAATGTAATGTAGGCATGTATTCTGAATATAGTCATACGTGCTTATGGAAAAGAACTTGCATGACATATTTTGTCCTACCCTCCTGTGGCAGCGGGGTCCTAATAGAAATTAAGGGATATTAAGGCCTCCTTTTAATAGAGAACCGGACCAAAGCATTATCACTTGGTGAATACTTGAACTCCTCAAACAACGGTCATCACCAAGAAGTATTCCGATTATTGTCACTTTGGGGTTGTCGGATCATTACACATAATAGGTGACTATAGACTTGCAAGATAGGATCAAGAACTCACATATATTCATGGAAACATAATAGGTTCAGATCTGAAATCATGGCACTAGGGCCCTAGTGACAAGCATTAAGCATAGCAAACTCATAGCAACATCAATCTTAGAACATAGTGGATACTAGGGATCAAACCCTAACAAAACTAACTTGGTTACATGGTAAATCTCATCCAACCCATCACCATCCAGCAAGCCTACGATGGAATTACTCACACACGGCGGTGAGCATCATGAAATTGGTGATGGAGGATGGTTGATGATGATGACGGCAACGAATCCCCCTCTCCGGAGCCCCGAACGGACTCCAGATCAGCCCTCCCGAGAGAGATTAGGGCTTGGCGGCGGCTCTGTATTGTAAAACGCGATGAAACTTTTTATCTGATTTTTTTTCTCCGTGCAAGAAAATATATAGAGTTGGAGTTGAGGTCGATGGACATCGAGGGGGCCCACGAGGCAGGGGGCGCGCCCAGGGGGAGGGGGCGTGCCCCCCACCCTCGTGGACAGGGTGTGGGCCCCCTGGCCTTGATTCTTTCGCCAGTATATTTTATATTTTCCAAAAGTAATCTCTATGGATTTTCAGGTCATTACGAGAACTTTTGTTTCTGCACAAAAATAACACCATGGCAGTTCTGCTGAAAACAGCGTCAGTCCGGGTTAGTTTCATTCAAATCATGCAAGTTAGAGTCCAAAACAAGGGCAAAAGTATTTGGAAAAGTAGATACGTTGGAGACGTATCAGAGTCCAAAACAAGACTAAAAGCGTTAGGAAAAGTAGATACGGCGGAGACATATCACGTATCAGCATCCCCAAGCTTAATTCCTGCTCATCCTCAAGTAGGTAAATGATAAAAATGATATTTTTTGATGTGGAATGCTACCTAGCATAATCTTGATCATATAATCTAAACATGGCATGAATATTAAGACACGAGTGATTCAAAGCTATAGTCTATCATTGACATTATGACAATGATACTTCAAGCATACTAATAAAGCAATCATGTCTTCTCAAAGTAGCATCGCCAAAGAAAGTTATCCCTACAAAGTCATATAGTCTGGCTATGCTCCATCTTCATCACACAAAGTATTTCATCATGCACGACGCCGATGACAAGCCAAGCAATTTTTTCATACTTTTAATGTTCTCAAGCCTTTTCAACTTTCACGCAATACATGAGCGTGAGCCATGGATATAGCACTATAGGTGGAATAGAATATGATGGTGGAGGTGTGTGGAGAAGACAAAAAAGGAGAAAGTCTCACATCGATGCGGCTAATGAATGGGTTATGGAGATGCCCATCGACTGAGATCCATTAGTAAAATAAAGTAAATCGCCACTTTAAGTACTATTGTGAACTAATTCCAAATTCGTATTAGCATTATATCTATTGTATTCCAACTTCACCATGGTTCATACCCCCCGATACTACCCATAGATTCATCAAAATAAGAGAACAATGCATAGAAAACAGAATCTGTCAAAAATAGAACAGTCTGTAGTAATCTGAACATCTACCATACGTATGTAACTCCAAAAGTTCTTAAACATTAGGACAAGATAAACAATTTGTATAGTAGTACTCTATAAAAATTTCAGCAACTTTTGACATTCCAGTTAAAAAACATAAATTCACGCGCTATAGCCAAAGTTTCTGTTTTTCCACTGCACATACCAAACAAGTAATCTAATCATCCTCAAGGAAACTCTTGGCACATTATTTTTATAATACAATGGATTTGTACAAGGGGATACTTATTTTTGTTGAAAAGTTTCTGTAATTCAAGATTTGCGAAGTTTCCATGGGCATGAACAAAGTTCAAGGAGCTCCCCCACTTCAACGTTGCTCATCTTTCTTACTTTCACTTTCCCTTTTGAAAAGTTTAGTCTCCCCTCTATATTTTTTGTTTTTAAACTTTATAAAACAATAGAATAAAATAACTCTCTAAAACTTCTGGGATGTCTCCCTGGCAGCGCTTTCTTTAAAGCCATTAAGCTAGGCATAAAGTGCTCAAGTAATTGATCCACCCAGATCCCAAGGTATATCAAAGCCAATTTTCATTAACAATGATTTGTAATTTAGTAGTGAGCACAAAGCAACATACATCATGCGATGATGAAGTCTAATTATCTTCCTATGCATCGGCATGTCGTAAAAGAACAATTCATGCATACAAGGTAAAGGCCAATACATAGCATAAGGTGTTTCTTACAATTTTATCGTATTGGAAACATGGAGAGGCGGAGATGTAGTTCCTCTCTCATAATAATTGCAAGTAGGGGCAGCAAGCACATGCATATTATATTCATCAAAATCATCATGTGCAGTAGTAAAACGCAACCCATCAATATAATCCTTAATAAGCGCAAACTTCTCTAGTATAGTGTAGTTGGGAGAATTCAAAAAGATAATAGGAATATCTTGTGTGGGTACAATAGCAACAATTTCTTTCATAACATAAGGAACTATAGCAAGTTCATCTCCATAAGCATCATTCATATTGGCATCATGGCCACAAGCATAGCAAGCATCAAGTTCATCAAAAAGGGATATTTCAAATGAATCAACGAGATCATAGTAATCAACATAGCATTCATCCTTCGGTAAGCACGAAGGGAAATTAAACAATGTATGAGTTGAAGAGTTACTCTCATTAGGAGATGGGCATGGGTAGCTAATCCACTCTTCCTCCTTTTGTTCTTCGCTCTCCTCGTCATCTTTTTTATCTAATGAGCTCACAGTGTCATCATTTTCTTCTTCCATAGTTTCCTGCAAAATATTAGTCTCTTCTTGGAAAGCGGAAACTTTCTCAATAAACTCATCAATATCGGCATTATATTCATAATTCTCATAGCAATATTTAAGTATAGCATAATTTTCAGGTCTATAAACAGCATCATCATAATTTTCACACTTTTCAAACAATGATCCAATTTCATAACCACCCTTAAAAGCAACGAATTCTTCTATTCGTTCCACGTCAAAGTAATAATATATACCATTAGCATAAGAAGCCAAGGTTTTATTATCATTAAATTTACATGAAAGGGGAATGTGTGGAGCCTTCATCCTAGAGCTACAAGTATAATCATATCTCAAGCATAAATTCCGAGCATACTAGTGCAACATATGAATTTGATCCCATAAGAGTTTCCCTTTTTGAGTCAAGCAATAACCCTAAAGTATTCGCGTTGATCCAATGTATCTCCCATTATTAAGTTGAATGGGATTTTCTCATAATTTGATCCAATAACGTATCTCCCATCGAGGATTTTAGGAGGTTCCCCATCTCCATGAGTAGCAAGTACACCTAATTTTTTGGTATTTCATGTTCCATATCCATAACTAAAGATAGAGAACAACTTAGAACAGCAAATAAAATCTACTTGGTGATAAAGCAAACAAGCACACGCGAGAATATTCACCCCATGCTATTGCTCCCCGGCAACGGCGCCAGAAAAAGGTCTTGATAACCCACAAGTATAGGAGATTAGTTGGAGCCTCTTTCGATAAGTAAGAGTGTTGAAACCAACGAGGAGCTAAAGGTAGAACAAATATTCCCTCAAGTTCTATCGACTACTGATACAACTCTACGCACGCTTAACGTTTGCTTTACCTAGAACAAGTATGAAACTAGAAGTACTTTGTAGGCGTTGTAGGATAGGTTTGCAAGATAGTAAAGAGCACATAAATAAAAACTAGGTGTTGTTTAGATAAAGAAACAATTATGTTAGTTTAACGAGTGTGGAAAAGTGGTGGTAGGAGTTGCGGAATTGTCCCTAAGCAATTGATTACATTACTAGACCGATAGCAAGTTTTATGTGGGAGAGACCACTGCTAGCATGTCATCCCTTACTTGGAAGTCTATGCACTTATGATTGGAACTATTAGCAATCATCCACAACTACGAACATTCATTAAGGTAAAACCCAACCATAGCATCAAGATATATTGGTCCCCCTTCAATCCCTATGCATCAATTTCTATACTAGGCTGAAGTTGTCGTCACCCTTGCCCTCCAATACATAGTCCTATAAACATACAACTAACCATATGGTGTGACCCACACGCACGCTCATATGATGGGCACCAAAGGACAGCAACATAACCACATGCAAATTAAACCATTCATAGCGATTCACCAATCACCAATAGGACAACAAAAATCGACTCAGACATCATAGGATGGCAACACATCATTGGATAATAATATGAAGCATAAAGCACCATGTTCAAGTAGAGGGTACAGTGTGTTGCGGGAGAGTGGACCGCTGAATATAGATGGGGGAAGGTGATGAAAATGTTGGGGAAGATGACAGAGGTGTTGGTGTAGATTGATGTCACATGATGGTTGCCCCGGCGGCGTTCCGGCGCCATCGGGAGAGAGCCCCCCTCCTTCTTCTTCTTCCTTGGCCTCCCCCTAGATGGGAGGAGGGTTTCCGATATTGGATCTCTCTCTCTGTTTCCTTTTGTTTCTGCGTTCCCAGATTTTGGCCTTTCACCGTTTCTTAAATTCTCGGAGATGCGTAACTCCGCTTGGGCTGAAATTCTAACACGATTTTTATCTAGATATTATCTTTCTTATGGCGAAAGAAGGGAACCAACCATGTTACGCAGTGGCCACTGATGACCCTCAAGTGTAGGGGATCAATCGTAGTCCTTTCGATAAGTAAGAGTGTCGAACCCAACGAGGAGCAGAAGGAAATGATAAGCGGTTTTCGGTAAGGTTTTCTCTGCAAGCACTGAAATAGTAGGTAATAGATAGTTTTGTGATAAGATGAATAGTAACGAGTAACAAGTAAATAAAGTGCAGCAAGGTGGCCTAATCCTTTATGTAGCAAAGGATAAGCCTGGACAATTTCTAATAATGAGAAAGGAGCTCCCGAGGACACATTGGGAATTATCGTCAAGCTAGTTTTCATCACGTTCATATGATTCGCGTTTGGTACTTTGATAATTTGATATGGGTGGACCGGTACTTGGGTAATTCCCTAACTTGGACAAGCATCCCACTTATGATTAACCCCTACTGCAAGCGTCCACAACTACAAAAGAAGTATTAAGGTAAACCTAACCACAGCATTAAACATTGGATCCATATCAGCCCCTAACGAAGCAACGCATAAACTAGGGTTTAATCTTCTGTCACTCTAGCAACCCATCATCTACTTATTACTTCCCCATGTCTTCCTCTAGGCCCAAATAATGGTGAAGTGTCATGTAGTCGACATTCACATAACACCACTAGAGGAAAAGACAACATACATCTCATCAAAATATTGAACGAATACCAAATTCACATGACTACTAATAGCAAGACTTCACACATATCCTTAGGAACAAACGTAACTACTCACAAAGCATATTCATGTTCATAATCAGAGGAGTAATAATATGCATAAAGGATCTGAACATATGATCTTCCACCAAGTAAACCAGTTAGCATCAACTACAAGGAGTAATCAACACTACTAGCAACCCACAGGTACCAATTTGTGGTTTTGATACAAGATTGGATACAAGAGATGAACTAGGGTTTTGAGAGGAGATGGTGCTGGTGAAGATGTTGATGGATAGTGACCCCCTCCCAATGAGAGGATCGTTGGTGATGACGTTGGTGATGATTTCCCCCTCCCGGAGGGAAGTGTCCCCGGCAGAACAGCTCCGCCAGAGCCCTAGATTGGTTCCGCCAAGGTTCCGCCTCGTGGCGGCAGAGTTTCGTCCCGTAAGCTTGCCCACAATTTTTTCCAGGGTAAAAGCGATGATATAGCAGAAGGTGGACACCGGAGGCCCACCAGGGGGGCCAGGAGATAGGGGCGCTCCCCCCTGTCTCCTGGACAGGGTGTGGGCCCCCTGGCGTATTTCTTTCGCTCAGAAATTCTTATTAATTCCAAAAAGTTGTTTCATGGAGCTTCAGGACTTTTGGAGTTGTGCAGAATAGGTTCCCAATGTTTGCTCCTTTTCCAGCTAGAATTCCAGCTGCCGGCATTCCCCCTCTTCATGGTAAACCTTGTAAAATAAGAGAGAGTAGCCATAAGTATTGAGATATAATGTGGAACAACAGCCCATAATGCAATAAATATTGATATAAAAGCATGATGCAAAATGGACATATCAACTCCCCCAAGCTTAGACCTCGCTTGTCCTCAAGCGGAAGCCGAAATTGAAAAATATGTCCACATGTTTAGAGATAGAGGTGTTGATAAAAATAAAATACGGACATGAGGGCATCATGATCATTCTTATAACAACAACATATATAGATTTTATCATATGATTTCTTATGGTCAAGTAACAATCAATTCACAATGTCAAGTATGGTTCAAAAACTTCATTGGGAACTAACAAACTATAATCTCAGTCATTGAAGCAATTGCAATTTATCATAACATCGGAAAGAGTCAACAATAGAGCTTTTCAGCAAGCTCACATACTCAACTATCTCGTAGTCTTCTACAATTGCTAACACTCACACAGTACTTGTGGTTATAGAGTTTCAGCCGGACACTGAGAAAGATAGGGGCTTATTGTGTTGCCTTCCAACGTATTCACCTTTAGGTGATGTCAACAATAATAGCCCATGCTAACTTACATCCAATTGGATATATATATCATGATCTTTCAAACACAGGGAGCTTGCCAAAGGATAAAATGAAAAATGGAAATGTGAGGATCACCTTGACTCAAACATAAAGTAAAAACATAAAGTAAAAGATAGGCCCTTCGCAGAGGGAAGCAGAGGTTGTCATGTGTGTTTAGGGTTGATGCACAAAATCTTAATGCAAAAGAACGTCACTTTATATTGCCCATTGTATGTGGACCTTTATTATGCAGTCCGTCGCTTTTATTACTTCCACAACAAGTTCGTACAAAGCTTATTTTCTCTGCACTAATAAGTCATACATATTTAGATAGCAATTTTTTATTGCTTGCAACATGGCAACTTACTTGAAGGATCTTACTCAATCCATAGGTAGGTATGGTGGACTCTCATGGCAAAACTGGGTTTAAGGATATTTGGGAGCACAAGTAGTATCTCTACTTGGTGCAAGGAATTTGGCTAGCATGAGGGGGAAAGGCAAGCTCAACATGTTTGGAAGGTCAATGACAATATACTTTAACTGAGATGTCAGAAAACATAAACCATTATATTGTATTCCTTGTCCAACATCAACTCTTTTAGCATGTCATACTTAATGAGTGCTCCAAATTATAAAAGATGTCCAAGATAATATATTTATATGTGAACCCCTCTTTGCTTATCACTTCCTATTAATTGCAACGATGACCAAGGCTAAGTTTATCAACTCTCAACAATTTTTATGCCTCATACTTTCTATGTGTGAAGTCATCACTATCCATAAGATCAATATGAACTCTTTTATTCTTTCTACTTTCTCAAGATCATAGCAACATAGCAAAGCCCTTGACTCAACACTAATCTTTATTATAGATAGCTCAAGGACTCGATTACAAAAAGAGATCACAATGTAAAACTCGAAACTACTTGATATCAAAACTTTGAACTACTAGATCAAGATACTACTAAAAGGATCAAACTAAATAAAGCGGAAAAGATAGGAGTGTGATGGTGATACGATACCAGGGCACCTCCCCCAAGCTTGGCAGTTGCCAAGGGGAGTGCCCATACCCATGTGATTATGTCCTTGGAGGTGATGGAGGTGGTGATGATGACGGTGGATAATTGCACATTGAGCGTAAAAGCTCCTCCAACTTGCGGATAATGCCCTTGAGCCCAGCAATATGATCCTTCAACAGAATATTCTCCTGTGTGAGATACTTGTTCTGTATGCGAGCTAACTCAATCATCTTGAAAGCTTCAAACTCTGTTGGAGTAAAGAGGTTAGGTAAAGGTTGAGGGATGTCTTCTTCTTTCCCCGCCGGAGCTTGGACCTCCATGGCCTTCTTGATCCCTTCATCCTTGTTGATCTCTTCTGGTTCTTCTCTTTTCAGCTCTATCTTTAATAGGCAAGCATCCTTGTCTTCGTTGTTGGAGGAGGGTGAAGTCATGGTGCTCTAGATCTGCAACAGAAATAGCTCGAAACGAAAACCGAGGATATTTGCATGATACGGTGGTCAAAACCTTTGGGAGTATATATAATGAATTTTTACCGACCAAAATACATAACGTGCAAGAAAACGGAGTCCGGGAGGCACACGAGGTGCCCACGAGACAGGGGGCGCGCCCTATAGGAGGGGGAGCCCTCCACTCTCGTGGGGGCCTCGTGTCCCTTTCGGACTACTTCTTTCTTCCTAAAATTCTTAAATATTCCAAAACAGATAAAACCTGCCATTGGAGTCGTTTTGGAGTCGGTTTACTTACCGTACCACATACCTATACCTTTTCGGAGTCTAGAACGTTCTGGAAAGTGTCCCTTATGTATTCCTCAAGGGTTACGGTTTCAACAATATTAGTTTCAACATTGATAGGATTACCTGAAATATAATGTTTAATTCTTTGACCGTTTACCACCCTCGGATTTGTGCCTTCGAAGTTGTTGATTTTTATGGCACCAGAACGATAGACCTCCTCAATAACGTAGGGACCTTCCCATTTTGAGAGAAGTTTTCCTGCAAAAAATCTTAAACAAGAGTTGAATAATAACACATAATCTCCTACGTTAAACTCACGCTTTTGTATCCTCTTATCATGCTAGTGTTTGACTTTTTCTTTGAATAGCTTGGCATTCTCATATGCTTGGGTTCTCCATTCATCAAGTGAGCTAATATCAAACAACCTCTTCTCACCAGCAAGTTTGAAGTCATAGTTGAGCTCTTTAATAGCCCAATATGCCTTATGTTCAAGTTCAAGAGGTAAATGACATGCTTTTCCATAAACCATCTTATATGGAGATATACCCATAGGATTTTTGTATGCAGTTCTATAGGCTCATAATGCATCATCAAGTTTTTTGGACCAAGTCTTTCTAGATCTATTCACAGTCTTTTGCAAAATTAATTTGAGCTCTCTATTGCTCAACTCTACTTGACCACTAGACTGCGGATGATAAGGAGATGCGATTCTATGATTGACATCATACTTAGCAAGCATCTTACGGAAAGCACCATGAATAAAATGTGAACCACCATCAGTCATAAGATATCTAGGGACTCCAAACCTCGGAAAAATAACTTCTTTAAGCATTTTAATAGAAGTGTTATGATCAGCACTACTAGTTGGAATAGTTTTTACCCACTTAGTAACGTAATCAACAGCAACTAACATATGTGTATAACCATTAGAGGCAGGAAAATGTCCCATATAATCAAAGCCCCAAACATCAAACGGTTCAATAACAAGAGAATAATTCATAGGCATTTCTTGACGTCTACTAATGTTACCTATTCTTTGGCATTCATCACAAGATAAGACAAACTTACGAGCATCTTTGAAGAGAGTTGGCCAATAAAAACCAGATTGTAGTACCTTGTGTGGAGTTCTATCTCCAGTGTGGTGTCCTCCATAAGATTCAGAGTGACACTTGCGTAGAATCTATTCCTGTTCATGCTCAGGCACACAACGTCTAATAACACCATCTACTCCTTCTTTATAAAGGTGTGGATCATCCCAGAAGTAATGTCTTAAATCATAAAAAACTTTTTCTTTTGCTGGTATGTGAAACTAGGAGGTATAAATTTAGCAAAAATGTAGTTAGCATAATCAGCATACCAAGGAGCAAAAAAGGAAGCATTAACGACCGCTAATTGTTCATCAGGGAAGCTATCATTAATAGGCAGTGGGTCATCAAGAACATTCTCTAACCTAGACAAGTTATCTACAACGGGGTTCTCAGCTCCCTTTCTATCAATAATATGCAAGTCAAATTCCTGGAGCAAGGGAACCCATCTAATGAGTCTAGGCTTAGCATCTTTCTTTTCCATAAGATATTTAATAGCATCATGATCAGTGTGAATAGTAACTTTGGAATCAACAATATAAGGTCTAAACTTATCACATGCAAACACAACTACAAAGAACTCTTTTTCAGTAGTAGCATAATTTCTCTGGGAAGTATCAAGAGTCTTACTAGCATACTGGATAACATTCAATTTCTTATCGACTCTTTGCCCTAGAACAACACCTACAGCATAATCACTAGCACCGCACATAATTTCAAAAGGTAAATTCCAATCAGGTGGCTGAACAATAGGTGCAGTGATCAAAGCTTTCTTAAGTGTTTCAAATGCTTCTACACAATCATCATCAAAGACAAAAGGAATATCTTTTTGCAATAAATTAGTCAGAGGCCTAGAGATTTTAGAAAAGTCCTTAATGAACCTCCTATAAAAACCGGCATGACCGAGGAAACTTCTTATACCTTTTATGTCCTTGGGACATGGCATCTTTTCAATAGCATCAACCTTGGCTTTGTCAACTTCAATACCTCTCTCAGAGATCTTGTGCCCCGAGACAATGCCTTCATTAACCATAAAGTGACACTTTTCCCAATTCAGGACGAGACTAGTGTCTTCGCATCTCTGCAAGACTCGATCAAGGTTGCTCAAACAATCATCAAAAGAGGATCCATAAACGGAAAAGTCATCCATGAATACCTCACAAATCTTTTCACAAAAATCAGAGAATATAGCCATCATGCATGTTTGAAAGGTAGCAGGTGCATTACATAAACCAAAAGGCATACGTCTATAAACAAAAGTACCAAAAGGGCAAGTAAAAGTAGTTTTATATTGATCCTTCGCCGACACAGGTATCTGAGAGAAACCAGAATAACCATCTAGAAAGCAGAAATGTGTGTGTTTGGATAGTCATTCTAGCATTTGATGAATAAAAGGTAAGGGGTAATGATCTTTCTTAGTAGCTTTATTTAACTTACAGAAATCAATTACCATCCTATAACCTGTAATAATTCTTTGTGGGATCAATTCATCTTTATCATTAGGAACAAAGGTAATACCTCCCTTTTTAGGAACACAATGGACAGGGCTTACCCATTCACTATCAGCAACGGGATAAATAATACCTGCCTCAAGGAGCTTTAGTATCTCCTTTCTTACCACTTCCTTCATCTTGGGATTTAATCGTCTTTGAGGATCTCTAACTGGTTTGGCATCGTCCTCCAATTTAATTTTGTGTTGACATAACGTGGGACTAACGCCCTTAAGATCATCCAGAGTATATCCAATAGCAGCTCGGTGCTTCTTCAGAGTTTTCAATAATCTTTCTTCTTCTTTCTCTGAAAGGTTAGCACTAATAATAACATGATATATTTCTTTTCATCAAGATAAGCATACTTAAGATTATCGGGTAATGGTTTGAGTTCAAACACGGATCACCCTTGGGTGGAGGGGATCCCAAGAATTTCAATGGGAAGGTTATGTTTCAAACACAGTTCTGTTTAAGGAACACTTCATCTATTTCCTCCCTTTCCTTCATAAACATGTCGTTTTCATGGTCTAGCAAATATTGTTCTAACGGATCAGCTGGGGGAACAGCAATGGAAGCAAGACCAATAATTTCATCCTTGCTAGGTGGTTCCCTATCACGAGGTTGTCTACTAAACTTAGCAAAATTAAACTCATGAGACATACCATCTATGCCAACGGTGACAATATTCTTTTCACAATTAATCTTAGCACTAGCCGTATTCAAGAAGGGTCTACCAAAAATAATGGGACAAAAATCATCTTATGGGGAACCAAGAACAAGAAAATCAGCAGGGTATTTAACCTTCCCACACAAAACTTCAACATCTCTAACAATCCCAAAGGGTTTAATGGTATCCCTATTAGCAAGCTTGATGGTAACATCAATGTCTTCTAATTCAATGGGTACAATGTCATGCATAATTTCTTTATATAGATCATAAGGTATCGCACTAGCACTAGCACCCATATCACATAAGCCATGATAACAATGATCTCCTATTTTAACAGAAATAACAGGCATGCCTACGACAGGTCTACGTGTCTTAGTATCAGGTCTAGCAATATTGGCAGTCTCACCACAGAAAGAAATAACATGCCCATCTAAATCGTCCTCCAAGAGATCTTTAACCATAGCAATACTAGGTTCAACATTAATTTTCTCATGAGGTGTATAAGTCCTAGTATTACTCTTACGAACAACAGTCAAAGCTTTAGCATGATCCTTTATCCTAACAGGAAAAGGAGGTTTTTCAACATAAGCAGTAGGAACAATAGGATCACTATAGGTAATAGTCTTCTCTTTGACTGTAATAGGTGCAACTACTTTCACTTCAACAGGAGGATTATATTTAAACCACTTCTCTTTAGGGAGATCAATGTGAGTAGCAAAATATTCACAGAAAGAAGCTACTATCTCAGAGTCAAGTCCATACTTAGCGCTAAATCCACGAAAAGCATCGGTATCCATAAAAGATTTAACACAATCGAACTTAGGTGTCATACCTGACTCCTTACCATCGTCGGAAACCCAATCTTCAGAGTTGCATTTAATTCTTTCCAATAAGTCCCATTTGAAATCAATAGTCTTGACATATAAGAACCAAAGACAGAAGTATCGAGCAGGTTGCGATTATCAAGACAAAGCCGAGCATAAAAATTCTGAATAATCATTTCCCGAGAGAGCTCATGATTGGGGCATGTATATAACATTGACTTAAGCCTCCCCCAAGCTTGAGCGATGCTTTCTCCTTCGCGACGCCAGAAATTATATATGTAATTACGATCACGATGAACAAGATGCATAGGATAGAACTTCTAATGAAATTCCAGCTTCAATCGCTTATAATTCCAAGATCCCGTATCATCACATAGCCTATACCATGTCAATGCATCTCCCTTCAAAGATAAAGGGAAGACCTTCCTTTTGACAACATCATCGGGAATACCTGCAAGCTTAAATAAGCCACAAACTTCATCCACAAAGATAAGGTGTAAATCGGGATGCAATGTTCCGTCTCCTGCAAATGGATTAGCTAGCAGTTTTTCTATCATACCTGAAGGAATCTCAAAGTAAATATTTTCAAAAAGTTCAGTAGGTTGAGGATCAACTCTTTTCTCTTCTGGTTGGGGTTAAGATACCCCAAACAAGCCCCTCAAAGGATTAGTTTCCATAGTGACAAGTAACAGAAAATTTCAGCACACTATATAAATGTTTCCGTACCAAGTTCCACTCACCAAAAGCGCTACACTCCCCGGCAACGGCGCTAGAAAAGAGTCTTGATGACCCACAAGTGTAGGGGATCAATCGTAGTCCTTTCGATAAGTAAGAGTGTTGAACCCAACAAGGAGCAGAAGGAAATGATAAGCGGTTTTCGGTAAGGTTTTCTCTGCAAGCACTGAAATAGTAGGTAATAGATAGTTTTGTGATAAGATAAATAGTAACGAGTAACAAGTAAATAAAGTAAATAAAGTGCAGCAAGTTTCCCAATCCTTTATGTAGCAAGGGATAAGCCTGGACAATTTCTAATAATGAGAAAGGAGCTCCCGAGGACACATTGGGAATTATCGTCAAGCTAGTTTTCATCATGTTCATATGATTCGCGTTCGGTACTTTGATAATTTGATATGTGGGTGGACCGGTACTTGGGTACTGCCCTAACTTGGACAAGCATCCCACTTATGATTAACCCCTACTGCAAGCGTCCACAACTACAAAAGAAGTATTAAGGTAAACCTAACCACATCATTAAACATATGGATCCATATCAGCCCCTAACGAAGCAACGCATAGACTAGGGTTTAAGCTTCTGTCACTCTAGCAACCCATCATCTACTTATTACTTCCCCATGCCTTCCTCTAGGCCCAAATAATGGTGAAGTGTCATGTAGTCGACGTTCACATAACACCACTAGAGGAAAAGACAACATACATCTCATCAAAATATCGAACGAATACCAAATTCACATGACTACTAATAGCAAGGCTTCACCCATATCCTCAGGAACAAACGTAACTACTCACAAAGCATATTCATGTTCATAATCAGAGGAGTAATAATATGCATAAAGGATCTGAACATATGATCTTCCACCAAGTAAACCAATTAGCGTCAACTACAAGGAGTAATCAACACTACTAGCAACCCACAGGTACCAATTTGTGGTTTTGATACAAGATTGGATACAAGAGATGAACTAGGGTTTTGAGAGGAGATGGTGCTGGTGAAGATGTTGATGGAGATTGACCCCCTCCCGATGAGAGGATCGTTGGTGATGACGTAGGTGATGATTTCCCCTTCCCGGAGGGAAGTGTCCTCGGCAGAACAGCTCCGCCATAGCCCTAGATTGGTTCCGCCAAAGTTCCTCCTCGTGGCGGCAGAGTTTCATCCCGTAAGCTTGCCCACGATTTTTTCCAGGGTAAAAGCGATGATATAGCAGAAGATGGACACCGAAGGCCCACCAGGGGGCCCAGGAGATAGGGGGCGCGCCCTATAGGGGGGGGCGCACCCCCTGTCTCCTGGATAGGGTGTGGGCCCTTGGCGTATTTCTTTCGCTCTGAAATTATTATTAATTCTAAAAAGTTGTTTCGGGGAGTTTCAGGACTTTTGGAGTTGTGCAGAATAGATTTCCAATGTTTGCTCCTTTTCCATCCAGAATTCCAGCTGCCAGCATTCCCCCTCTTCATGGTAAACCTTGTAAAATAAGAGAGAATAGCCATAAGTATTGAGATATAATGTGTAACAACAGCCCATAATGCAATAAATATTGATATAAAAGCATGATGCAAAATGGACGTATCAGCCACAAGCCTCCCAGGCACGCCCAGGGTAGGGGGCGCACCCCTAGGGCTTGTGGGCCCTCGGGCATCGTCTCGCGTTGATTCTTTTCCCAAAAATCACATATACTCCAAAAAATTCTTTGTAAGTTATTATCGCGTTTGGACTCCGTTTGATATGGATATTCTGCGAAACAATAAACATGCAACAAACAGGAGCTGGCAGTGGGCACTGATCAATATGTTAGTCCCAAAAATAATATAAAAAGTTTCCAAAAGTATATAAAAGTTGTAGCATATTGGCACGAAATAATCAAAAATTATAGATACGACGGAGACGTATGAAAGGCATACAATCGGGTTAAGTGGCACTATCTTCAATCGATCATGTTGAAACTGGGTTTTGGAGTGGATTTTTTCCTCTAGTACTAAAGTGTGTTACCCTCGCTGGATTTTCTGGACGTGTTAATGGCGAGTATCTTCCCTATTTTACCCCATCCAGGGGGTTGCGGTAGGGGGACCCAATGTCCATGTATCTCTTTCTGTTGTGTGTAGAAGGGTTCAAATCTTTGTTGAGTTTTTATGATGGAGCACAAGCAGATAGAGGAATGCGTGTGAGCTATCGATCACCATGATAAACCATTTACTGTTCATGGAGGATAGTCTAGTATTTATGCATGCAAGTGTGCAAAGTGCACAAAGGTTAAACCAAATACTTCAGACTTATGGAGAGAGCTCGGCACAATCAGTGAATAAAGAAAAAAGTATTCTCAACTTCAACCTCAATACTCTGGTCCGCTTCGTCAAAATTTGAAACATGTTCTAAATATCTAAGTGGAGGCATTCAGTGAGTGCTACCTTGGCTTGCCCACGACCACGGGAAGGATCAAGAGTGGGATGTTGAATCACATTGGAGAGAGAATCTGAAGTAGGCTTCAAGGTGGATCTGAAAGGTTGATGTCTTGTGCTGGAAGGAAGGTGCGTTTGAAAGCTGTGATACAAGCTATTCCAACATTCAGTATAAGTTTCTTCAAATTAACTAAAAAGGTATGAAAGAGTTTAGCTTCCCTTATGGAAAAGTATTGGTGGAGTAGTTCCTAGACCAAAGATCTTTGCATTGGTTGGCGTGGGGCAAACTTGCATCACCGAAAGTGAAGGGGGTGAGTTTTCAATATTTGGAAAATTCTAATCCAGCCCTGCTTGGCAAACATGGCTGGAAGTTGATGATAAGCCTGACTTCTCTATGTTCCCGTGTTCTAAAGGGCATATTTTTCGTCCTGCGATTTCATGCAAGCTACACAATACCAAAATCTCGTCAGCTACATGGCAGGTAATTACAGGAGGAAATGAAGCTTTGCAAACCGGTTTGATCAAGCAAGTAGGAGATGGTTCTTCTATCTCTATTTGGAATGAGAAGTGAATTTTGGGTACCATATCTTTGACCCTACATCCCAAATATGTAGTGCTTAGTTAAGTCTGGTCTCAGATCTTATAGACTTTGATAATTGGACATGGAAACTTGATGGTGTACGAGATAACTTCGTTCCCCCAGAAAAGGATGCAACTCTAAATATACCAATCAAAATTGGAGGGGAAGGATCGACTTGCATGGGCGATTGAAAAACCCGGGAACTACATTATAAAATTAGCGCACCGCTCTCTTTGACTCGCAATGAGCATCATGCTCTAGAGGAAGGTGCGTGTACGGAAATTTCATCAATAAATAAATAGTTGTGGTCTCGGCTATGGAAACTTAAAGTTGTACCAAAGGTGAGAGTGTTTTGGTGGCGTGTACTACGCGACGTTCGACCTGTGGAAATTGAGTTTAAACATGATCATATGGCAACTGTTAGCAAGTGTAAGATATGTCTTCATGAGGACAAAGACATGATGCATGCGCGTGAAGCTCCTAACTGGCTTGATGTGAAGCGGCCGGAGTTACCTCGCGTAACATGGGCTAGAGACATTATATGTGGTTCGGTTTTCTCTGAATTAGATAGAGCAAATTTCGCTTCGATATGTGGACAATCTTGGCATCACCAAATAACATCTCACATGAAAAAGGAACCTGGACCCTGTTTAGTCTAGGAAGCTAACTAGAGAGGCGCTGGCATTGCTCGATCTTCCCAGAGATCACGCTCGTGTCTTGCCTGGCCATGGTTGGCTTCCACCAAATGAAGGGTACATCAAGATCAATACGAATAGTAGCATCACAGTGGATGCAAGAAGAGGAGCCGGAGGAGTGGTGAGAAATGGCTCCTCTTTGCTCTCTTCTTGCTGTAAGTCGTACCAAGGGATTACTGACCCTCTTATCTCTGAATCATTTGCTCTTCACAATGGTGTTATTTTTGCAAAACTCTGGGGCTATGAGAAGGTCATTATGGAAACGAATTGCTTGGAGATAGCTAATCTCTGGAACTCACGTCATGATCTCAATTTGGTGGCGCCTATCTTAGATGAAATTAGGGAGTATGTCTTGTCTTTTAATTCTTTTTCTATTCAGCATGTACCGAGACCAGCTAATACTGCTGCCCACCTTTTTGCAAAGCAAGCAAGCACATTGGAGGTCATAGATTGATGGCCGAACTCCACGCCTATATTTCATGTAACTTGCCTCCTAGCAGATTTTGTTGGGGATGAATAAATGCCTCCCAATTCCCCTAAAAAGGATGCATTACTTCAAGATTGACAAAGCCACCCCATTCGTCTGATTATCGATGTGACGTTTTCCGCCAAAATAACATTCTAGCTTAATGCATATGACATGTAAGACATGAACCTACAACATGATCTTTAATGAGCTCGAACCTAGGATTATAACTACTCTCTTATTCATCCAAGTCTTTTTATTATACTAGATAATTTATATGTGTGTTGCAACGGAATATAAATATTCTAGTATAGTAGCCCGTGATTTATCTGTCTATATCAACGTGATTGTATAAATAAATGTTTATAAAATTCTACCTGTGATTTACCTACCTAAATATAAATCTCCTTTGTTTGGTAAAAATTTATTGGTTTACCAAAGTAACATAATTTTATTTGACAAGTCAATAAAAGATTGGACAATTAAGATGGTTTTAGGGAAAAGCGATGAAGAAACTAAAGGTAGGAGGAAAAAATCAAAATTAAGAGAGGGTGGAGAACATATGTAAGGTTTGATGAAGTGCTTGGCATAAAAGGAAAAACATTCCTTTTGTAAGTACTAGAAAAATCCCGTGCACTGCTATATGGGGGATACATTGTTAAAACGTTGTCATGGCAGTGAAAATGAAAAAGATAGACAACATCAAAGAATACTGTGTGTTTTACCTCCTCACTGCATCCTCCTCATTCACACCCTTCTTGCCCTAGTTTGTGTACATCGACGTTCGGCATGGGCGCCATTGCCTAATATCAGATCCGTCTCAGCTCTGTGGGAAAGCCCGATGGTCCACCTTCACCATGACGGCCCCACACGGTGGCAAAATGTGGGAGCGTGGGTGAGAGTGTGGCCTACAAGATGTCAAGCATGATTATGAAAGTCATCGAGGCACCGACTAGGTGCTTGGCGTCGCCCCTGGCCTCCCACTCATCCTCCACCCGACGATTTGTCCTTGGGGCACTCAAGTATGTAATGGAGTGAGGCGGGCGTCCCATTCCAGCCTAGGGGCACATTTGACACAGCGGTGTGAGGCGGGCATCCTTAGCAGGGCCCAACAGTGTGAGCATCTAATTTCCACATCGGTTAGGATAGACGGTCAAGAGAGGTTGGCTTCTGCCCAACGGCATGGGCATTGGCGGTCATCCTGGTGCGTCGCCCATCCAAAGATGGAGATATATAGCTAGAGATTCGCTTTGTCCCACACTCTAATAGTAAGAGTACGATGCATAATGGATTGACGTTATATACAAGCACTCCCAACCTGAAACGACATGGACATAAGTCCTAATCGAACGAAACTCATCAGATCTTTACCTTTACCTAATAATAAAGCAAATTGGATTTCTTTCGTCCATAATGGCATTTTTTTCAGAAAAGTCCCTCTATTTCAGATAATTCAACCTGCGGTCCTGTATTAAGTTAAAACGAATCGTTATTTTCATATTTTACATAAAAGTCCCTGTCTTTTCTTGAAATCAACCCGCCATTCGGATTTAAGTCACACCCGAACCGTTACTTTATATTTTTCAAAAAAAAAACTAATGTTTTAGGTAATTCATCCGCGGATCATATTTAAGTCAAACAAATGCTTTTTAAAATCATCCATATCTTTTAAACCGTAATTCCGATTTGAACATGTTATATATGAAATTTGATTAGAAACATATGTAAAATATGAATATGAGATTATTTTTACCTGTTAAGTATTTTTAAATATTATTTTGGAATATATTTGAGTCAAACCAAATGATTTTCTAAATTATCTATATCTTTTAAACCATAACTTCGATTTTAACATATTATATATGAAATTTTATTAGAAAAATGTGTGGAATCTAAATATGATGTTAATTTTACCTGTTAACTATTTTTAAAATATTTTTATGGAAGCAAACTTATAATTTATAGCGCAAGATCCATTTTTTTCATACCGGCGGCGATCCTGATTGCAAATAAACACCCCACTATAACCATATACGGAATAGAAAACATCGATAAATACACGTGCATACCTCTTAAAAATGTCGCAAGGAAAACAACAGATTTCTCATCGCGAGAGTGAGAGAAAGCGAGCGAGAGAGAGAGAGGGGGGGGGAGAGAGAGGGAGAGGGAGGAGAGAGGGAGAGAGAGACGCCTTAGGATTAACCATATTCAACACACGTTTTTTGTTGTTTTATGTGAACACCGAGGCCATTGCCGGCGAGAGTGAGAAGGAGGATAAGCGGCAACACAAATATGATGCCTCGCAAAAATAAAGGAGATGGACCTATTGTAGTCTTGAGTGATGGTTGTTGATTTAAGAGTGTGTTATGTTTTCTCTCCCGTTGCAACGCACGCGCTCTTTTGCTAGTACGACTAAACCTAGGACTCAAATCAAGGTGTCCGACTGCTATATTACAGAATCATGACTCACACGTACTGCTAGCAATACCAGCAAAATAATTTTTTTCGTCACAGACTTTCAGTACAAATTTAAAATTATCTGGAGACATGAGCAATCTCTCGGATCGAATTGATTTTTTTTTAACAGATTGGATTGTTCACCACATGTCTCACAACATCTAGCCAACATTTGCAATCACGGTTACAACAATGACAAACTTCAAATACGTGATCGGCAAATCTAATTGGCTCTCCTATAACCAACAACCTAATTAAAAGAAGGGTTACATTTTTCTTTGGGCTTAATTATATTACCAGCTACTCAATGTAAGAAAAGTACAGAAAATGAGAAACATCTATTTCCTCACCAAGACATGAATTAACATGAGTCTGTTTGGCTTCTGCAGCGAGGTCGTGTCTTCCTGCTTCCAGGTCTTATCCTGCAGTTCCTTATTCACTCGTTGTTCACGGTGATTCCTATATGACGCTCGTTAGCGTCAAATCTTCGTGGCTTCGTTGAAGAAGCGAGACTTATCGCTTCCACTTGGGCCGGCCCACGATTCAGATTCGCACCTGTTTCTTTGTTGCGGTCGTTTCTGTTTCTTCGTTGCGGGATCTTGGAACCTCCGGTTTTGGTAACTTTCTAGAAGGTTCCCGGGACCGGTTTTGGGAACTTTCTAGAAGGTTCCCTGGAGCTTTTTTCTGTTATGTTTTTACTAGGGTTTATTCTATTTTCGAATTTTTTTTCTTCTTTTTCTTTTTCTCTGCTTATTCCTTACTTTTCTTTTCTTTTTTCATTTTTTACTGTTTCTTTTCTCTGTTTAATATTTTTTTAGTATATAAAAGGTCCACCATGTATTAAAAGATGTTCATCGTATATTAAAAAAGTATTCACCTTATATTATTATAAAATTGTTCATCATAGATTAAGAAATTGTTCACCTTGTATTTTAAACTTATTCATCGTATATCAAGAAATTTGTTCAACACATACTACGAAATGTTTATTGTGTATTTGGAAAACTTGTTCAACGTATATCACATAAATGTTCAATATGTTTTTACAAATTGTTCAGTGTATATTACAAAAATGTTCAAAGTATATTTAAAAATTGTTCAGCCTATATAACAAAAATTGTTCATGTTTTCAATTTTTGTTCACTTTTTTTTCAAAATTCGTGTTTTAGAAGTTGTTCGAGTTTTGATTTTTTTTTTCACATGTAAAAAACTATTGGCTTTTTTGAAGGAAATTTGTTCACATTTTCCCAAGTGGAACTTTCTTAAAACGGGTCCGCTCCTGTAGCTATTACTTAAAAGTTTGCGCTGCATTGTGGCCTAGTAGAGATGGCTAGCTCGACTGGTTAGCAACCGTAGTTTGTAGCGCCTACAAATGGGCCGGCCCGTTTTGCGTGCTCTTCAGCGAATGCTCTGTTGTTTACCGCTCGCGAGCGTCCAATAGGACCTCTCATTGTTCACTGTAGTTACTTGTTCGCTGTTCGCTCTGCCCTGTTCTGGGCTTTTCTTTCTTCATTTTTTTCACGACTTTGACTGGGTTTTCTATTATTTCTTTCTAATACTTTGTTTCTTTTTCAGTTTTTCACTCGGCTTTCACTTTTGTTTCTTTCTTTTTAAGTTTTACTTTGTCATGTTTCTTGGTTTTTGTCGGGTTCTTTGCTTCTCTTTCTTTCTATTCATCTTTTTTCTCGGCTTTCATTGTTTCAATTCTTTTGCATTGGGTTTTCTTTGTTTCTTTCTCGATTTTCATTGTTTCAATTCTTTTGCATTGGTTTTTCTTAGTTTTCATTTTCTTATGGTTTTTTTTATGTTCCTTTTTGGTTTTTATTGTGTTCCTTTGTTTTTCTTTGTATTTTCGCCAATTTTCATTGGGTATTTTTACACATATCACCTATTTTGAATAGATATCAAAAAAATTCATATACATCAAAAACATACTATATATACATGTTAATATTTTTGAAGTATATTGTTAATATTTTCTAAATTATATTTTTCTTATTTTCTACATTTTTCAAACACATTATATATTTTTGGTATATATCAAATACATTTTTAATACACATATACCATTTTGCAAATACAATATCAACATGTTTTGAATACATGGTCAACATTTTGCAATACATGGTGAACATTTTGCAGTGACAATAAGCATTTTCACACGCAATGTACATTTTTCATATACATCAGGAACATTTTTATATGTATGCTTAAAAATTTTAAATACATAATTAAGTTTTTAAAATATATATTTTTGATGTCTACTTTTATTTAATTTATGTTGTACTTTTTAGTATACAGCAGGAACATTCTTTCATAAACACTTTTTAAATACATGGTCAACATTTCTTTTCATGCCCATTCTTTATTTTTTATATATGTTTCTCATATACATGACAAACATTTTATATATAGGCATTTAATAAAAAATTAGTAATTTATTAACATTTTTCAAATGCTTGATTAACAATTTTTAAATACATGATTAACTTTTTTCATACACAAGCTATATTTTTGTATATATTTTCCATATACATGAGAAACATTTTTTTCTATACACATTTAACATTTTCAAATGTTTATATATATAAAGGATAAAAAACAGGGAAAAACAAGGCAGTTGCCTCCAATGAGCTGGGTCGGCCATGTCAGACGCTCGGTTCAGGCGAGGCTACCCTACGTCTCGCTATAAGCGAGACATAGGCGCGCCTCACCCGGCTACCGTATGAAGCAACCGGTTGTGTTTGGGTCGATCGAGTTCACATGCCAAATGAGATCGCTAGGCTTGATCGCAAGTATCGATTAGATCGGTAGGCTTGACGAAAAGAGGTGGAACGGGGAACCTTACCCCTTTTTTAGATATATGACAGATAAGTGGTAGGGATAGAGATATAGGAACCAAGGAATCAAATCCTCGACTCAGACAAAAAATCAAATCCCAAAAAACTTAGATCATCTGAATTTTTATATTCTTTATCCATCTGGCCCACTACATGGAAAATTCATGAAATTATATCACACTCGGACGTGAACTAATATAGTTTTGCTATTTCTCAGGTACCTGAAAATTTTTCAACGCGCCAGTCACTTTTTCTTGTTCATCCTGACCTCACGGAAGAAATAAACAGACTATCTATCTTAGGGGAAAGTCGACCTCATTATCTATCTTGGGGGAAGCCCCAACCCCAGTATCTATCTTAGGGGTGGGGGTGCGGGGGCTCTCCAGAGTTGTTTTCTGGTGCGGCAGGGCTTAGAGGGACGGTCGGGGCTGCGGCCAGCATGGCAGTTGGAGAGGTCGAGGGGAGAGCAGGGTGGCGAGGCGGCGATTGCGGTGCATCAAGTGGCCCAATCCTTAATTATGCAAAGGACAAACTGGTGATATTTCTTATTAGTGATTAAAACGCTCTTGAGGGCATACAGGAATATTGTCAAGTTATTTTCACCATGATTCATTGAGTTAACGTTCATTACCATGATAAGTGTTATGTGGGTGGACCGAAGCTAAGATATATTGTCGTAACTTGAACAAATGCCTACTTATGATTATACTCTCATCCGCAACTACAAGAGAAGTAATTAAGATAAATCTAATCATGGCACTAAATAGTTGGATTCAAAATAGTCCCTTACGAAATATTCACAAACTAGGGTTTGTGTTTCTATCATTCCCGCAACCCATCATCTACAAACTAATTCCACAATGCCTTCTCCTAGGCCCAAAGATGATGAAGTATCATTTAGTCGACGTTCGGATAACACCACTAGGGGAAGAACAACACAACGTAATATCAAAACATTGAGCGGAAATAGATAGCACATGATTACTAGTAACAAGACTTCTCTCATGTCCTCAAGAACTAATGGAACTACTCAAAACTCATCATACTGATCATGATTAGTGGGTATAAATATATATTTAACAATCTAAACATAACAATCTTCCACCAGTTAAACCAAGAAGCATCAACTATAGGATATAATCAACACTACTAGCACCCCAAGGTACCAATATGAGGTTTGATACAAAGATTGAACACAAGGGATGAATTAGGGTTTGGAGATGAGATGGCGTTGGTGAAGATGCTGCTGAAGATGATGATCCCCATGATGAGCAGAGTGTTGGTGATGATGAAGGCTTCGATATCCCCCTCTCAGAGGGAAGTTTCCCCGGCGGAATCACTCCGCCGGAGAGCAAAAGTGCTCCGCCCAAGTTCCACCTTGCAGACGTTGACGAAAAGTCCCGAAAGTATTTTGTGATTTTTTTCAGGGTAAATGAGATTTTATGGCCAAAGGGCTTCGGGAGGCGAGGCACCAGGGGCCCACATGGGCAGGGGGCATGGCCAGGGGGTAGGCCGTGCCACCTGCCCGTGTGGCTGACTGGTGGGCCCCTCTTGTATTTCTTTGCTCCAATATTCATCATATATTCCAAAACAATTCTCCAAAAATCCACACTCTGTTTTGAGCTCCGAAGAATTGCCTTCTTTTTGTTGCTATTTTAGGTCTAGAATTCCAGCTGCCGGTATCCCCCTCTTTTGATATAACTTGCATTTTAAGAGGGAAAAAACATTAGAATTGCACCATAATATGAAATATATCATTGAAATATAATAATTTATAGTAAGAAATAATGATGCAAAATGGACGTATCAAGCCTGTGCTACACCCGGCTGTAAATTTCTCGAAACAGGCTTTCGCTCTGCTTTATATATAAAGCAAACACCGAACCAAGTACACGGTTGAACGATACAAGATGGTGAGGTAGTCCTCAAACAATGTCGATCCCAAGATAACCGGATCACGTAGAACTACGCTACCGAATTTACAACCTGGTTCTTTTGTCTCTCCTCTTCTCTGTCTTCCAAGTAAGCACAAACATAATATTTAAATTATTATAGCCCGCTTGCATCATCTTATTATACTTTATTTTCTCGCGACGCCCCCACCCCCTTGCATCAATATTAGTGATATATGTACGCGCCCTTTACGCATGTGGGACTTCTTGAATAATTTATCGTGCCCGCTCTTTAGTCCATCCATGAGGACCAATGGAACGTGGCACATGAAAGTTCAACTCGGCGAACTGAGCATTGTTCAGATGATTAGGCCCCTTGTGGTGGAACCAATCCATCATGATTCAAGTCCTAGCGTGCACTGGTGCTTGCATTTTTCTGAATTTGTTTCGAGCTTTTTGGCGATGTCCGTTCAGTGGAAGGAGACGTTTACGTCGACTACGAGATGTTGTGGTGACTTCGTCAATCTCAACTTGTTGTGCAGGCTTAGTATCTCGGAGATGTTTATAGAGGTAGGGTATGCATGTATGCAGTGGCGATTCTACTCAACAGGCTTGAACAGGCTCAAAGTCTGCCCTCGAAAATTGCCAAAAAATTACTACCAACCGCACTAGTTAGTCTTAGCCCATCTTATTGCATCACGCTGCACTACCTCCAACAAAAATTAGCGTATTTGTAGTTGAGCCTATCCTCCATTTGGGTCCTAGATTCGCCACTGCATCTATGCATCTATAGAGTTGAGTGTATGTGCATGCATGTGAGCAATTTCAGTTGTACTGTGTTCAAAAAGGTTCAATCCGAATGTTGGGGTTATTTATTCATTGGCCACTTTACTTCTGATATGTGATGCGAAAGTCGTCTTTGTTGGTTAATTAGAATATGGACCAACAACAACGGCAATTGATACACCCTACTTCCCAGTGAGACTGAAGGGCCAAATTTCTCTGTCTGTCGCTTTGATGAACTCTAGGGCTTCGGTGCTGTGGTGGTAGGGTCGCTCAGTGGTGGCGAAGCACTAGTGTCATTGTCAGCGTGGAATAATATCTTCCCGCCTCGCGTTCATTTTGGTGATGCTTCTTTGTATCACCAGGAGGCATGTGGATGATGGTGAGTCTCTAGGTCCATGTTTGTTTCTCTCGGGCACGCTGTCCTGTGAAGCAGACAATGTGGCTGGATGTCTTGGTTCTTCGGCTCAAGTTTCGACCGAACATGGTTGGCCAGCCTCGGCCTCATCAGAGTGTGTGAGACTTGTATTCATCGACTCTGCCTGGACATAACTGGTCGTTCTACCTGCTCTCTCTGAAATTTCTTCTCTAGGCAGCATTCCCTACGTAGATCGCGGTCACCGGTGTTTTCTGGTCTATATCAATGACTTCTTGGCTGTCACTTCTACAACCTCCTAAGTTTAAACAAGTTTGCTTGTTGAGGCGGAGGCCCAGGCAGCAATGGGCTTTCCTCACGACGTGCCGTCAGTGGATGCAGGACAAAGAAGACTTCGGTACCCCTAAAAATTCAAATGTATTTTTTAATTTTTGTAAGAGGTGTTTTTCGATGGTTTGTGTTATTTAATATATGGCCTTTGACCCTTTTTTTTAGAAAAAAACTGGTTAGCTAGTGGCAAAATGAGCCGACCAATAATGTAAAACCATATCAAACTGATGACTTCTGCTCAAAAGTATACATGATAGGTGACTTTTACAGTTGACCAAATGCGTGTGTGGAAGAACATTTTTTGCTTCCCAAGCTGATGCCCGAACTGACGGGCAATTCGTGGCCTACCACGTGATGTGCGTCGATCGATTCGGTGGTCGTCATGTTACGGCCGGTCTCCTTCGTGGCTATTCATACAAAAGTCTTGCAGAAGCATGGAACTGGTGCAACTGTCCAAGTTGATCGACGACGTCACGAATACTAATCACGCCTGTGCTCTGAAAAGACCTTACCTTGGATGACAGATCAACGAGTTGACAAGAGAGAGACATAGCCTGAGTTTCAAGTTAGAGGGTGTTTGGATACTCTTTAGTCATGTGACTAGTAGTAGTCAGACTAAAAGTTTTAGTCGGTACATTTGGAAGGTGACTACTACTAACAAGATTAAACGTCTCAAGATTAAATTCTTCTCTCTTCCTACTAATCCGGTTTGCTGCTGCAACAGGATGGGCCCGCCAATTAATTAGAGGAGAGACTTTAGTCACTTTTAGTTGGGGGTGGGGTGACTAGAGACTAAAGTAGTTTTAGTCACCCATTAGTCAGGGGTGTTTGGAGGTTTACTGACTAGAAGTGACTACTACTAGTCTCTAGTCTCTAGTCACTAGTGATCCAAACACCCTCATAGATGTATGTGTCAAACAAGGAACCGACTAGAGGAGATGATCACAAGAATTAGCTTTGTTTCGGTGACCCACTTCTAAAGCTCACAACTTTTGATGCAATCTGATGGTGGGTCTTTTTTATGGTGGAAATTATACCTAGCCATGGGCAACCCGGCCCAGAAAAGCCCGACCGGACCCAGCTCGATCTTGCTCGCGGGCCAGGCTTGGGCCTGGAAATTGAGCCCGAAGGTCAGGTCAGTTCGGGCCGGGCCTGGGCACATCATATTTGCAATTTACTACAGAGGCCCGGCGGGCTTTTACGTTGATGGCCGGGCTTGGGCCTAGATTTTAGGCCCAGGCCTAGGTTTTCTTCATCGGGCTTTGTCAGGCCCGGCCCGGCCCGAGGGATGCCCAGGTATATAGTGGAAATTAAAACTTAGTTTTTTTAATACAACACATACGCAAACGTTTTTTGAACTAAGCATTTCTTTAGTTAATGAAGTGTAGTAGTCATTTCCACATTACATAGGTGGCCCGTGTTTTTTTAGACAAAAGGTGATAGCCCGACTTTATAAATAAAGCCACACGACAATGTACATCAATGAACAAGGCGAGAATAAGTTCACCAGCCCATGCAGAGGAATACCAAACAGGAAGTTAGACGATTACAGGAGACCACCGCGCGCAGGCCAACTACCTAAGTGCACGTGGGGAGATAACGCGGCAACACCAAACTGGGCATAGATAAGAGCATCTCCAGCCGTTCGCCATCCAGGGGCTAGAAAAAATCGTCGCTTGGGGGCGAACCGGCGATATTTTCGGCGTGGGGGCGATCGGGTTCCCAGTCGCCGCTCCCAGGTCACCCCCAGACGCCCTTTTTGTAAATATTTTTAAAAAGACATTCAGGCAAAATTTGGCAAACACGACATAGATTCGGCAATATTTAGGCGTTCTACAGTTTTTTTACATATAGAAAACATAAAATCTACTTAAAAAAACAAAGGCCTGCTGCCGCGCCGCCTACAGGTCGAAGAACTTGATGAAGGCGGCGTAGTCGCCATCGTCGCCGCCATCGTTGTCCTCCTTCTCCTTCACACGGCTGTCCCTGCTGGACCCCTGCCCGGGGTCGTCTTGGCGGACTGGTTTGGCCGACGGTGGCGCCTTGTCGGCGATGTCCTCGAGGACGACAACGCCTCCCTCGTCGCGGCCCCGGCCGTGCGGCGATCTCCTCTAGGGCGCGGTGCTGGCGCTCCATCTCCAGCCGCGCCCAGTCCTCCCGCACCCACTTCAAGGCGGCCTCGTCGTCAAGTGCCGCATCAGCGTGCTCGCTCTTCAAGGCGGCGAGTCTCGGCTCCATCATCGGCTTGACGAGGCGGGACGTAGGAGTCGAGGAGGCGCAGCCGCCCTCGTTGATGACGGGGCGGCGCTGCGGGTGCGCCGGCTGAGCGGCGTTTCCATGGGCTCGGCCCTGACGCTGACGAGTACCGGCGACCTGGAGGAGTGGGAGGAGGATCGGGAGGAGGAGGAGGAGGACCCGGAGGAGTGGCGGTCGTCGCTGTTGTTGCGCCCCCGTACCACCGGCGCGTTGTTGATGGAGGCGACCCGCTCTGCCTGCCGGCGTTCGAAGTACGCCGCCCACTCCTCATGGTTGCCAGCGCCCTACTCCGGGAGGGCCCGCTCCTCCTCCGACAAAGAGGCCCGCACATGCTCGATTTCGGTGTGGAAGTAGCCGGGTGTTCGACATCGGGCAGAGGGGGACTGGGACGCCCCCGGTGCTGAGCCTCCACCGTCCCGACGCGCGCATGTCGGGGGATGCCTGGTAGTTCACCTCGTGGAGGAGGTGGCCTTCCCACTCGTGCAGCAAGTGGCAGCCGAATCCGTTGGCTTCCGCCGCGTCACCCGGGAACCATTCACCCATCGGATGTGCATGCACATAGTGGCAAGACGGGGAGAGAGGGAAGGAGAGGGTGTCGGCTGTGAGAGAGGGGGGCTGCGGGCGGGTGCTTCCACAGACGAGGGAGGGGAAGGCTATTATAGCGGCCGGGGGGCGGCAACGTGTGTACGCGTGGTGGGAGGGGACGCGTCAACGCACTGTGTCGCCCGTGAGGAATCAATGGAAGGCTGACGGGCGGCAGCCTTGGCATTGATTCCCCGCGAGAAACCGAGGCGATGAGGATGACGAGGCGCGGGGGTCGCTGACTTGGAGGTCCCGCCGTTCTTTCGCGCCAAAAACGATTGCCCCGGCGCCCCCCAGCGCGCCGGGTTCGGCCTGGGTCCGCCGGCACCAGCTTTGAGCCTGACTAGCGAAAATTGGGCTCCTGGGGGCGCGAATGGGCCGTTTTTTCAGTGCCGACGCTAAAAAATGGCCTTGTGGGGGGGGGGGGGGGAGGATCGAAAGTATGTCTAGAGGGGGGGTGATTAGACTACTTGACCAAATAAAAGCTTATCCTTTTCCCAATTTTAGTCTTTGGCAGATTTTAGCTATCTTAGCACAAGTCAAGCAATCTTAACACAATTCAAGCAAGCATGCAAAGAGTACATGAGCAGCGGAAAGTAAAGCATGCAACTTGCAACAATGTGAAGGGAAGGGTTTGGAGGATTCAAACGCAATTGGAGACACGGATGTTTTTGTCGTGGTTCCGATAGGTGGTGCTATCGTACATCCACGTTGATGGAGACTTCAACCCACGAAGGGTAACGGTTGCACGAGTCCACGGAGGGCTCCACCCACGAAGGGTCCACGAAGAAGCAACCTTGTCTATCCCACCATGGCCGTCGCCCACGAAGGACTTGCCTCACTAGCGATAGATCTTCACGAAGTAGGCGATCTCCTTGCCCTTACAAACTCCTTGGTTCAACTCCACAATCTTGTCGGAGGCTCTCAAGTGACACCTAGCCAATCTAGGAGACACCACTCTCCAAGAAGTAACAAATGGTGTGTTGATGATGAACTCCTTGCTCTTGTGCTTCAAATGATAGTCTCCCCAACACTCAACTCTCTCTCACAGGATTAGGATTTGGTGGAAAGAAGATTTGACTGGAAAGCAACTTGGGGAAGGCTAGAGATCAAGATTCATATGGTAGGAATGGAATATCTTGGCCTCAACACATGAGTAGGTGGTTCTCTCTCAGAAACAGCAAGTTGGAAGTGTAGGTTTGTTCTGATGGCTCTCTTCACAAATGAAGAGGAGGTGGAGGGGTATATATAGCCTCCACACAAAATCTAACCGTTACACACAACTTGCCAAACTCGATGGGACCGAATTGGTAAACTCAGTCGGATTGATTTAGCAAATCTAGTGACCGTTCGGATTTTCGGTGGGACCGACATGCAACTCGGTAGGACCGATATGGTTAGGGTTAGGGCATAACGTAATCTCGGTGAAAGCGATTACACAAACTCGGTGAGACCGATTTTGGTAATGAGCTAACCAGAGAGTTGGTCAGGTAAACTCGGTGGGACCGATACGCTCATTTCGGTGGGACCGAAATGTTACGAAAAGGAAACAGGGAGTTTACATTGCAATCTCAGTGGGACCGATCGCTCATCTCGGTGGTACCGAAACGTTACGAAGGGAAACAGAGAGATTACAATCCCATCTCGGTGAGACCGAGATCCCTATCGGTGAGACCGATTTTCCTAGGGTTGGCAGTGGCTATGACATCTGAACTCGGTGGCGCCGGGTAGAAAGAATCTGTAGGACCGAGTTTGACTTTTGGTTTAGGTCATATGTGGATGTGAGAAAGAAGTTGAGGGTTTTGGAGCATATCACTAAGCACTGTGGAGCAAGAAACTCATTAAGCAACACCTCATCCCTCCTTGATAGTATTGGCTTTTCCTATAGACTCAATGTGATCTTGGATCACTAAAATATAAAATGTAGAGTCTTGAGCTTTTGGGCTTGAGCCAATCATTTTATCCTTAGCATTTTGAGGGATCCACTTTTCTCATCCATGCCATGCCATTCATTGAGCTTTTCCTAAAATATTCATCTTGGAATGATGTTAGCTCAATGAGCTATATGTTGTTAGGAATTACCAAAACCACCTAGGGATAGTTGCACTTTCAATCTCCCCCTTTTTGGTAATTGATGACAACATATAGATCAAAGCTTCGACAAATGATAATAAGAGTGAAAAACATTGTCGCTTTGAGAAGTATGTGATAAGCAAGAGCTCCCCCTAAATTTGTGCATAGTTTAAGATTTGCTTTGGACTGCAAATGCACAAAGAGTTAGGCCCATGGGTTACTCTTCCATGTCACATACATCTTGGTGGAGCACTCAAAATGATAATAATTGAATACATGCACTCATCACCAAGCAAAGTGAATGATCATATAGTGATAAATGGGATAATGTCATCCAACAAGCATAAATGTAGCATATGATCAAACACATGATCATCCAGGTATCACCCAGACAAAAGGTATCTCAAACAAGCAAATAAAGTTCAACCCCCAAAGCAAGAGAGAATAAAAAGCAACACTCTCTCTTGAAGCCTATGATCTATACATTTTTCTCCCCCTTTGGCAACAAGTTACCAAAAAGTTCATAGAAAATGCATAGCACTAGATCGACTCTCGGGCTTGATCTTCAGGTGGTGGTGTAGAGATGGCTCCTTGGACGAAGACTTCAGTAGATGTGGATGGAGCTGGAGGTGTAGGTGCTGGAGCTGGTTGCACTAGAGCTGTAGGAGTTGTAGCTGGTGCAGATGAAGTGGCTCTGGTGTCTGTCACTGGCACTGCAGCTGATCTCTGAGCTCTAGGCACTTTGGCAAATGCATCAGTGGTTGTCTTGACCTGCCTCTCCTGCATATCATCCTGAAGCTGCTCAACAATGATGGATCTCGCCACCTTCACATCCAAGTTATAGAACTTCTGCTCCATGATCCTCTCCAGGCTCTCCTAGTTTTGAGTCAAGGTGGCCAGCCCCTTCTCAATCCTCAGAGTGGATGCAATCAAGTAGCCTAGATGATCTTGTTTGCTCTTCAGAAAGTACTGAGATGCCTCTTCCATTGTTGGCATCTTGGTAGCCTTCTTTGTCCTTGCCTTCTCCTTCTTTGCTTGAGCATGCACAGAAGATGGTTCATCTTCATCCATAACCACATGGTTGTCCTCAAAGTCTAGATAGATAGGCATGTGATCCTTGTCCAACAAGTATGTGCCTGTGCACATCTTGGAGTTAATCAGCTCCTGGATCTGTGGGGCATACCCACAACTTCTCTTCTGGTCAGCTGCTGTCCTCTTGATAGTCTCAACTATGAGGCTCATGACCTTGAATTTCTGTGGCACATCAAATAAGTGTAGCAATTTTATTGCATGGCCTCTGATCATGTTTTGGTCACCTGACTTGGGCAAGAGTGTATGCCTAAGGATCCAGTTGATGGTTGGCAGTCCTGATAGAAGATAATGTACAGATCCAAACTTATGTGTCTCAACTACAGCATATCTGGGATCTCCTTGTACATATGTTCCATAGATTTGTGATCCATCTTCTTCTTGGCATAGACATCCAAGTCATCTTCTTGCTCCTTAGGTGCATTGATCAGATTTGCCCATTCTTCAATTGTTGATTGGTACCTTGTACCTTCAGACATCCATACTGTCCTGCCATCTGGATAGAAGTGTGCTGTGGAGTAGAATTGCATTATGAGCTCATCATTCCACTTTGTGAGCTTCTGCCCAACAAAGTCTGCAACTCCAAAAGCACTAAAGTTGTCTTGCACACCAGGATAGTGTTCCTCATTCTCCTCCATGTAGGTCCTGTCCACCCACCTCATGTCACAAACTATAGGCTTCTTGTCCAGCAATACTGTTTCATAGAAATCCTGTTGTTCCTTAGTATGGAACCTGTAGTCAACAGCAGTCCTTCTCCTGATAGCATAAGGATCAGACAACCTCCACTGTCTGAGGCAAGAATCATGATGAACACAATGTACCAGGAATCGGACGGGGATAGCACTGTGATCGAGTCCATACCCTAGCTTGGCGATGAACTCGCTACGGCGGCAACGGCGGGGATGAATTCCGTTGACGGCAGCGGAGACCAGCGACTGGAGGCGGCTGGCGACAAGGAGGACGATCCGGAGACCCTGGAGGCAGAGCGAGCTATGCGCGGGCAAACGAGTTCGGAGAAAGTTTCCAAATTTTTGCCCGTGAGTATATATAGCCCGACCCTGTCGGTGTGACCGAGTGGAACAACTCGGTGGCACCGAGATGCATAACTGCTGATTCATAAAGAACTCGGTGTGACCGAAAAGTTCAAGTCGGTTGCACCGAGATTGAAAACCTAGATCGACTTAATGATCTCGGTATGACCGAAATGTAAGAATCGGTCAGACCGAAACGCACATAGAAGTTTTGGAAGTTTAAGTCTATGACGAATCGGGGACTCCGAGTGCTCCTCACACAGAGTGGTTCGAGTCTGACTTGATCAAATTTTGTGATGTAGCATGAATAGAGTTTGAGACAAGAAAAGCATAGATAGCTAGAGAAGGTTCTTAGGCATTCTTGTCCATCCACTTGGCAAAAGAAAAAGAAACCAATCAATCAAAGCAACAAGTGGATGTCCTCGAATGAGTAAAATATGCAACCAACATGCTCACACAATAAGATGGCAAATGAAATATGTGGCAAAGCATGCACAACCAATTCTATCATCTATCAAACAATTGGCGATGACTAGGTCATCTATATATGAGTATATTGACTTAGGAGTCAAATGAGAACATTTGATCATAGGTCATACTCATCGTTTAAGCTCAAGTGGGGTTACCACTTTTACATAATGCATTGATGTGTTCACACCATTAGAGTTTCTTTGACTCAAATCTTAGAGTTAAGCTCCCCCTAGATGTGAGATCCCCCCTTAGAGGGATGAACTAACCTTGGGTTTTGTCGATGATGACTTCATGTAGGTGTTGAAGATGTGGATGCTCAATGTTGATGAAGATCATTTGGAGCAATCCTTTGGAGTGAGTTGCACTTTCAATACCTACACGGGTTAGTCCCACAAGGAACAAACAAGGATATCCATAGACATAGAGTGATGCACACACAAGATGGTGTCTATGAAAGCATTAGGTTACCTTGTCCCTTGTCTTACCAACAAGAGGGTTTGTGACTCCTTGAACTAGTGCAAGATGTGAAAGTTGATTGCACTTGTTGTTGCCAAAATGATATGAATGAAATATGTTGGCGGAGTCACCCTCAAGAACTCTCTAGTTCTTCTTCTTCGGGATCCACATCATCTTGATGGGAATCCTTGGAGTTGTAGTCGTACTTGATGAAGTAGAACTTGATGTAGTCTTGGGAACCCACTTGACCAAAGCCTTAGGAGCTTCTTCAAATGCATAAATCTCCTCTAAAAGCTTATCCTTGCCTTTTTGCTTGTGGTCTTGTGGTGGAAGATCATCTTGAGTTTGTGTCCCTTTGAAGGAAGTAGGATCATACTTCTCTTGTTGAGGAACAAACTTCGTCTTGGGGTATTGATCTTCTTCCCACTCAAATCCATTGGCATTGAACTTTAATTCAAAACCAACACCTTGGTTCTTCCGGTGTCTTCCTTGCTTGCGTACAATTTCCTCAAATTGCTTACTCCCGGCAAGGCTCTTGTAAACACCTTTCTCTATAATTCCCTTCAATAAGCTGTTTTCTTGCTCAAGTGTAACTTGGCTAAGAGAATCATTAGTGGAATCAAGAGAACTACTAGAAGCAACAACATTGGATTTAGCAAGATCATTGTTACTACTAGAGAAAGAAACCTTCTTGTTCTTGTTAATGGACTTGACTTGAGGCATGTAAGTAGATAAGAGTAAACGCTTGGCAATGTAAGAAGAACTTTTCTTGCAGAGATCATCATTGATTGCCTTTAAGAACTCATGCTCTTGCTCAAGGTTGAGCTTTTCAAAGCATGACTTCTCATGAGCCCTTAAAAGTTCTCGATGATCTTCTAAGATAGTTTCATGAGCTAACTTAAGAGTGTTTAGTTCTTTAGTTAGAATCTCAATCTTCTTCGTATCATTGTCATTCGTTTTATCTTGATTAGCATGATTAATTGACGTTTCATCATAGTATTCATCACTAGAGTTGTCAACAAGTAAATCATCATCACCTAGAAAGTCATCTTCATCACTATTGAAATCAACATACTCGGGATGTGTTACCTTTGGGCCTTTAGCCATGAAGCATCTTCCAAGTCCTTCATTTGGTGAATCAAATATGTCGTAGGAGTTGGTTGACACAAGTGCTAGACCGGCAACACCTTCATCTTGAGTATATTCGGAGTCGGAGTGATAGCTTCACTCGGAGTGATTGTCGGAGTCGGATAGCCATTCACCAACATGAGCTTGATGTCTTCGTTTTGTGTAGCTCCTTGATGACTTGTCCTTCCTTTTCGAATCCTTGCTTCTATGGGATGTTCTTCGTTCATAACGATCATCTCTACTCCTCCTCTCTCTTGTTGGCGATTCTTCTCTTCTACTTCTCCTCTTGGGTGATTCTTCTCTTCTTTTGTGGGGTGTCGTACACTCATTGGAATAGTGTCCGGGTCTCCCACAATTGTAGCAATTGCGCTCTCGACTAGAAGATCTTTTGTCATTGTAGGACCTTGATTTGGAGCTTCTCTCTTTGCTTCTACTCTTGTAGAATTTGTTGAAGTTCTTCACCATTAGGCTCAATTCTTCATTGAAGGTTTGTTTCCCACTTGATGATGTGGGGGCTTCACATGAGGCTTTGTAAGCACCACTTGACTTGTTGTGAAGTTCCTCCTTATCCTTGAGTGACATCTCATGAGCAATAATTCTTCCAGTGACTTCCGTTGGCTTGAGATCTTTGTAATTGGGCATCATTTGGATTAATGTGCACACGGTATCATATTTTCCGTCCAAAGCTCTTAGGATCTTCTTGATGATGAATTTGTCGGACATCTCTTCACTTCCTAAGCCCGCAATCTCATTTGTGATAAGAGCAAGCCTAGAGTATATTTCAGCGACACCTTCACCATCCTTCATTTTGAACTTGTCAAGTTGACTTTGGAGCACATCCAACTTGGATTCCTTGACGGAGTCCGTACCTTCATGCATATCGATCAAAGTGTCCCAAATTTCCTTTGCATTCTCAAGACGGCTGATTTTGTTGAATTCTTCGGGGCACAATCCGTTGAAGAGGATATCGCAAGCTTGAGCGTTGTATTGCAGCATCTTCAATTCTTCCGTGGTAGCTTCACGGTTCGGTTCTCTCCCATCAAAGAATTCACCTTGCAAGCCAATACACACAATAGCCCAAACGGCGGGGTTATGTCCAAGAATATGCATTTTCATCTTATGCTTCCAACTAGCAAAATTAGTACCATCAAAGTAAGGACCTCTATGGTGATAATTTTCCTCGCTAGACGCCATACTCTCCTAGGTTGTGAAACCAAGGCTATGACCACCAAAAGCTATGGAAATCAAAGCAAATGGAGACCAAAGCTCTGATACCACTTGTAGGATCGAAAGTATGTCTAGAGGGGGATGATTAGACTACTTGACCAAATAAAAGCTTATCCTTTTCCCAATTTTAGTCTTTGGCACATTTTAGCTATCTTAGCACAGGTCAAGCAATCTTAACACAATTCAAGCAAGCATGCGAAGAGTATATGAGCAGCGGAAAGTAAAGCATGCAACTTGCAAGAATGTAAAAGGAAGGGTTTGGAGGATTCAAACGCAATTGAAGACACGGATGTTTTTGTCATGGTTTCGATAGGTGGTGCTATCGTACATCCACGTTGATGGAGACTTCAACCCACGAAGGGTAACGGTTGCACGAGTCCACGGAGGGCTCCACCCACGAAGGGTCCACGAAGAAGCAACCTTGTCTATCCCACCATGGCCGTCGCCCATGAAGGACTTGCCTCACTAGCGGTAGATCTTCACAAAGTAGGCGATCTCCTTGCCCTTACAAACTCCTTGGTTCAACTCCACAATCTTGTCGGAGGCTCCCAAGTGACACCTAGCCAATCTAGGAGACACCACTCTCCAAGAAGTAACAAATGGTGTGTTGATGATGAACTCCTTGCTCTTGTGCTTCAAATGATAGTCTCCCCAACACTCAACTCTCTCTCACAGGATTAGGATTTGGTGGAAAGAAGATTTGAGTGGAAAGCAACTTGGGGAAGGCTAGAGATCAAGATTCATATGGTAGGAATGGAATATCTTGGCCTCAACACATGAGTAGGTGGTTCTCTCTCAGAAACAGCAAGTTGGAAGTGTAGGTTTGTTCTGATGGCTCTCTTCACAAATGAAGAGGAGGTGGAGGGGTATATATAGCCTCCACACAAAATCTAACCGTTACACACAACTTGCCAAACTCGATGGGACCGAATTGGTAAACTCAGTCGGATCGATTTAGCAAATCTAGTGACCGTTAGGATTTTCGGTGGGACCGACATGCAACTCGGTAGGACCGATATGGTTAGGGTTAGGGCATAACGTAATCTCGGTGAAAGCGATTACACAAACTCGGTGAGACCGATTTTGGTAATGAGCTAACCAGAGAGTTGGTCAGGTAAACTCGGTGGGACCGATTCGCTCATTTCGGTGGGACCGAAACGTTACGAAAAGGAAACAGGGAGTTTACATTGCAATCTCGGTGGGACCGTTCGCTCATCTCGGTGGTACCAAAACGTTATGAAGGGAAACAGAGAGATTACAATCCCATCTCGGTGAGACCGAGATCCCTATCGGTGAGACCGATTTGCCTAGGGTTTGTGGCAGTGGCTATGACATCTGAACTCGGTGGCGCCGGGTAGAAAGAATCAGTAGGACCGAGTTTGAGTTTTGGTTTAGGTCATATGTGGATGTGAGAATGAAGTTGAGGGTTTTGGAGCATATCACTAAGCACTGTGGAGCATGAAACTCATTAAGCAACACCTCATCCCTCCTTGATAGTATTGGCTTCTCCTATAGACTCAATGTGATCTTGGATCACTAAAATATAAAATGTAGAGTCTTGAGCTTTTGAGCTTGAGCCAATCCTTTTATCCTTAGCATTTTGAGGGATCCACTTTTCTCATCCATGCCATGCCATTCATTGAGCTTTTCCTGAAATATTCATCTTGGAATGATGTTAGCTCAATGAGCTATATGTTGTTAGGAATTACCAAAACCACCTAGGGATAGTTGCACTTTCAGGGGGGCTGTTGGGGGCGTGGCTGGAGATGCTCTAAAGGGTGGCATCCTAGTCACGCTGGAAGAGGGAGGCGTCCGTGCATCGAACTTAAGCAATGAGCAGCTCCATCTTCTCGCGGTCGCCCTTCTTAGTTAATAATTTCCATTGGTGAAGAAAAAAAGACAATTTGTATAAGTAATCAATAGATTTGTTAGGAAAAATATGTTCGATAGTAAACTTATTCCTCGTTACCCAAAGGGTCTAGCCCATCCCAGCAAAACCAAACCAGAACAAGCATCTCGTAGCGCTCAATAATTGTGCAACCAAGGTCCTCATCTCAGCGAAGGACGCTCGAGCCCAAGTAACATCTAGCCATGACCGGATGCAGGCCCATAAATTTTTTGCAAGGACACGGGAGAAGAATATATGATTAGTGTATTTTTTTGAAATAAAACCTCCTCTTTATTTATTAGTAATAATGGTTACATCGTCTATAAAAAATTTACAATATCGTTCATAGGTTCCTCAAACCAATCCTTTGTCTCGGAAAATTTAGCTACTCTAGCAATTTCATGGGCTACTTTATTTGCCTCCCTATTACAATGTTAAAATCTAATTAATGGAAAATCACAAGCCATAAAATAACAATCATCAAACACAGCTGCCGCCGTCCCGCTGTATGTCCTCCATTCTTCGTTGTATCAATTACTTCCATATTGTCGGAGTTAACAATAAGTCGGTTGCTTCCCGCCTTTTATGCAAGTAATATGCCAAAACGTAGTGCCATGGCTTCCACTGTTAAAACATCTGCACACCAATCCATCTTCCAATTCCCTCCACAATAAATCTTCCTTTATCATCTCTAAGTACAGCTCCTGCTGTGCCTCTAAGCATGTCTTGATCGAAAGAGGCATCGACATTTAATTTCATAAAACCTAGAGGGGGTCTCGTCCATCCCTCTATTTTATTTGTTACCTTTGAGGATTGGGCAATAACATAGTTTTTGTTATAGCATGGGCTCCCATCGAATTTTGGTATGCATCTTGAGTCTTTCCCTGATGGACTAGCGAACGTCTCTCCCACCATAAATACCAGGCTGTTATAGCGACCAGTTCGCGAACATTTTGTATGCCCACTGTAGATAGCTCGTATTCAGGCATAAGAAGTAGAAATTCAAGTCTGCCTCTCCCGCATGATCGACCGCGCCAGCTTTTTTAATGGCTTCGTGCAATCCCAGTTTCTCCCATACCTCTTTTGCCTTTTGACACAAAAATAATAAATGTTTAGTATCTTCAGGCCCATTCGAACATGTTGGGCAAGTGGACGAAACTTTCATATGTCTATTAGCAAGTGTAACACGACACGAGAGGGTTCCGTGTAAGGTACGCCAAATAAAGATCTTCACTTTTGCTGGACAAGATAATTTTCAAATCTTGCTCCAAATAGTATTTGCATTTATTCCTCCCAATATGATTAGTGTCTTCCCTTTGACAACAGAGCAAACAAAGGACCGAACCGAGGGCATTCCGCTTACGAATCTGGTCACCAGCCGGGAGCTTGCCCCAGACAGCGTGCCAGATGTTTTAGGCCCACTCTTACAAATTCATTTGGATCTAGGGTATACATATTATTGTTTTATTCAAATTCAGATTATGTTAGGTTTCGATCAATATATATTTCCACATTTCCAAATAATGATTGCCGATGAGTTCCAAGGATTTAGCCATTAGGGCATTTCCAACACCGACCTGTAAATTTCTTCGGTATATGTCTATTTTTATATCCGGACGAGGTCCGCGGACATGATACACGAGACAGCAATCTAACTCTAATTGCAAAGTATCCGGCTGGGAGGAGAAAAAGTAGGTGGGGACCATGCATGTGGTGGAATATTTGTGGGTTGGGAGAGGAGAGAGAAGAGGGGGACCATGCATATGCGGATGGGAGAAGAGAGAGAGAAGAGATGGACCATGCATGTGATTGGTCGATTGCATATCCGGACTCCGGGAAAGCCCGGACAAGACATAAATCATTATTGTATTACAAATATAGGTATTGTTTCAACTATCTCAAAAATCAATATTTTAGTAAAAAGGGCACTATTCATCTGTTTCGGGCCGGGCTCAGGCTTGATAATTTGAGGTCGTGCTTTACAAAGCCCGACCTGAACTAAGCTCGGCCCGGAGAATGCCTGAGTTTAGTGTAGATGGATCCGCCTTCTCTATGAAGGAGTGTACGAGATGGAAGGATAGGTTAATTGGGCCTCAGCCTAGAACTGGACTACAACGTTTGGTGGGCCTTATACCTGTTGATAGAGGGTCTAATTATTTTCTACCTTTTTCCCAATGTATATCGATCCAAATGGTGAGGTTGAGCATGAGAATATTGAGCAAGAGTTTGAGGATGAGATAGAGGAAGAAGAGGAAGAGGAAAACTATGCCAAGAAGCATCAATATCGTGATCCTTGCTTGACTAATCCAAATGTTCGTGGTCAAGATCCCGATGTGGACCGGAGGTTTTGGAATCATACTCAAGACGAAAATTATGAACAAGTAATGTTGCCTAAGAAGCACAAGATTGCCCCTCACAATGTCGTTGATGTTTAGTACATTCGCAATAAACCCAACAAGGATCCAGATGTGTACCCTACCCAACGTATGGGGCTCCTTGACTTCTTGACCTTTGATTATGGATATAGTGAGGAGCTTGTCTTCTAATTATTTGCCTCTATCAACTTTGATCGTTATGATGGAAGGACCTTTCATTGGACGATCGACAACCAAAAGTGCCAAGCATCTATGTCCGAGTTTAATGAAATCACCCGCTACCTGCCCCATAATAATTCAAATGATGGATACGCTCGTGTTGTAGATGAAGTCAATAGGACAAAGGTCATTCTCTCTCTATTTGCTATCCCACCAATTAAATCTTTTTCATGGGTACATAGGGAATTTGGCACCTAAGTATGATTGCTTCGGCCGCATCTTTCGTGTGACTACTGCTCCAAAGGTTGGTGACTCTAGTGAGATCTAGAACATTGTAATTGATCTTCCAGTGTTTGCTCATTAGAAGGAGAAGATAGCTTCATATTTATAGAGTAGATAAATTGTGTGCTGGAGAAGTATTGTGTTTATGGACCATTTCTCCAAGCTCTATTTGAGAAGAAGGTGTATCCCGCTCTTCGTCGCCAATACTTGATCATGCAATGTGGATCCTTCAAACCACCGGTCAAGAATAAGAAGAAGAAAGTTTGCAACCAAGAACGGAAGATAGGGTCACTTACACTCTGGTTCTCAACATTGACCCAACAACCACATATTTCCATGGTGCTGGTGCTCCTCCAATAAGTGCTCCAATGAGCTTCCCTCCAATGGACAAGAAAGAGAAGAGTTCGTTGTATGTGCCTTCAAAAACCTCTTCAACATGTGCAAAGCCTCCCATGTGAGGGAAATGAAGAACGCAAGGTACAGAGATGTACTTTAGGATGATCAAGGAGGAACTTCATGCTCGTGGTGAGGTTGGTGATGTCTGCTTCGAAGAGAAAGATAGTGTCAACGGAACTTTGCAAAGTACCCAGCAGTGGTATTGTAACGTACATGGATGTGTATGACAATGGGATGTAACCTTGGGTTACAAGACGAACACGGGGCAGATATTTTACACAGGTCCAGGCCCTTTGTGATGCAAGTAACAACCCTAATATAAAGAAGAGCTCAAAGACCTCAAATTTTGGGAGAACCATTAATGATATCTCCAAATATCATGCATCAATTTACTAACACAGAAAAACAAATGAAATTATTACAATTCATGAGCTCTCATATGAACTCGCTTGACCTCGATGTTGGATTTGGGTAGAAGCAACTCTAAATGTAATACATGTGTGTATATATGCACGTCACACACGCATGTATGGATTTGTGAAGTGTAGGAGTATGTTATAGTATATATATTATTCAGTCCTGTTCTAGCACGGGCAGGGACACTATGATAAGATAGTGATCTCTTACCTGATTGCTTGTTGCTCTAATCAGATCCCACAGTTTCTTGCGGGCACGGTACCCATCACTGCTAATTAAAATGGTGAAACATATAAGATGCCATATATCAAATCGCACCTGAAAATGACCAGATTTGGTCGACATGTAACATCAATATAGACATATTCTTGCACTCTCTAAACAATACACAAGCAATTAACCAAGAATATTGCATCTAGGTCATCGTTCTTATCTGCATATGCATGTCTTCTTCCCCCCTCCTGAAAACCCTACCTTTTCTGCTGAGCTTACCTCGACGGTGGGCTTGTTTCCTCTCGTAGATCTTGCTGGGGAGAAGCTGCAAACCTGCCGATCGGCCTCTAGCGTTTCATCCTCATCGAGCTGGGTGTACTACCATGAGAAAATGAAGCTGCCACATGACCTGATTGCAGCCATGTTCTTCCATCTTGATGGAGATGACCATCAAGATCAACATGCAGCATAGCTTTCAGATCATGCTGGCAGCTTCATCTACTTGTGGTGCACAAACGGAGCCATAATTACCACATGTCAGCTATGTGAGAGAGAGAGAGAGAGAGAGAGAGAGAGAGAGAGGAAGAGGGGGGAGGGGGTCAATTAGGGGGACGGGAGCTTTGTGGCGTTGCTGGTGTGGGGCGGGTGATTAGGGCTTTTTATGGAGCGTTTCCCGTGGCTAATGACTAGCCCGTCCGCTTAGCTAGATATACAAAAGCTGCTGATGCGCGAGAATAATTCAAAGGTAGGGGGTGGAGTGGTCCCAAGGAAGGAGGAAGGAAAGGGGAACACGGCGTGCTCACTCGCTCACTCACCCACCATATCAGATATCACGCCGCTGCAGGCCAAGATTAACATATGCTTGGGGGCTTTCCGAAAGGTCGCACGCCTAAATTTGGAGCTGATTCGGGTGAGCTCTTTTCGAGTGAAATTCGCGTGTACGTGTCGCCCTTTTGGCTGGCCATGTAGTAGCACAAGCAAGCATGTGTAGTACTCTCTTTGTGCCCCCGCAAAAAAAAAAAAGTACTCCAAAAATAGTGCATACTATTAGTTTTACTTTTACCTCAAGTCAAAATTTGTAAACTTTGACTAAGCTTTTGGAAAGAAAAAATATCAACATATACAACACCAAATCAATATCATCGGAGTCTTCATGAAATATATTTTCATAGCATATAAATGTTAATATTTGTTTATTAAAAAAACTTTGTCATACTTTACAAATTTTGACTTAGGATAAATCTAACATGCACTATATTTTCAAATGGATGGAGTATATACGGTAGATATGGTTATGTAGAAAGATAAAAGAGTAGCCTCATCTCGGTTGCTACTTCTTTATGCTCTCATAGGAATATATTCCGGTGCCGTATCAAGAATAAGTTAGTTCTCTTTCACTATCCAGTTTATGGCGCGGTTATTCGCTCCGCGCTTTCTGTGAAGGCAGGACAACTTGTGTAACAGTTTGATTGGCAAGAACAGGCTGACATGTGCGTATATTACTTATGATTGATTGATTGATTTATATTATTAAGAATAAGTTAGTTCCCTTTTGTCATTATCCCGATCATTTAATGGTTATGCACACAGTGTTTCCTGTGTAGGACAACTTGTGTTGCAATTCAATTTAGGAGAATCAGCTGAGAGCCTGAGACTTATTGCGGTTGATTTATTTACTTGCTTGAAGGGGGTTAGACTGTCATTTTCATAAGGATATATCGGGTTTCTCAAGCAACATGTCATGGTCTAATTAAGTATGGTCCTTCAACAAAAGCTAGCGAGAATCGGAATCGTCCTGAGTCCTTTTAGCCGCCGCCTCCTCCTTCTCCTCCACAAAAAGCTAGGGTTTTTGCCTCCCGCCGCCGTCGCCGCAGGTCCACCTCCTCTCCGATGGCCTTAGGGCCATGGGGGCGCAGTGGATCTCGGCAAGGGTCGCAGGAGGGCTCCGTTTTAATTATTTCTTTCGGTTTGCTAGGGTTTGTGTCCCCTTTCGGGAAGACGAGGCGGCGGCTCCTCAAGATGGAATAAAGGTCTCCCGCCTAGCCCCGCTCCGGCGATCGTCTAGCATCGTTGGTGGCGTGTGGAGGTGTGTCTCCGCGGATCTATCTTTGGTGGATTTGCTCGGATCTCGTCGTTGTTCGCTCACGTTCGTGTGTCTTGGATTGGATTTTTCGATCTACGTTATTCTTCATCTGCGGCGGTTGTTGCAGTGCGCTGGTCTCACGGGCCTTAGCACGACGACTTCCGACCGTCTACTACAACAAGTTGTGCCCGACTCCGTGATGGAGGGTGATGATGGCGGCCTTGGCTCGCTTGATCTTTGGTAGTTGTCGCTAGGTGGTCTACGGATCTGGATGTGATTTCTATTATTTCTGGTATTCGTTGTACTGCCATGATTGAAGATGAATAGATCGAAAATTTTCTCGCAAAAAAAAAAAAAAAAAAGTATGGTCCTTCAACTCTAGTACTAAAAAAAATTGGTCTCTCGGGTGTCAATAACATCTACATTTGGTGGTTTGCTCTACTGAAAGCGGTTCTGACGATGACATGGAAATTATTTCTCACATGTGTCCGCCTACTCGGTAGGAAGAGTTGAAACCCAATCAGAAAAATAGGGAAATTTAGGGTAAAACATGAATATTCAGGTAAATATACAAAAAAGATAAACTCTAAAAATGCATAGCAATAACATTTTGAATTCCCATATTTTAATTACTCATAGGAGTATTCCTGGGGTTTTTTATATTCTTCTAATTTTCCTTCAATTTGCATTTTTTTTCCTAAAATTTTGAGCGGCTTCATTTAATAATCCACTTTGAAATAATCATTTTCATAAATAACATGCTTCTTATTTATTTTTCTAATTTTTTAATTTTAAACTGTGTTTCCTCTATTTTGTTCAACTTAGTTGAGTATATAAAAAAAGATAAGTTAACTTTTTCTGATTTTCCCAATTTTATTTGATTGCCAATTATAACCTTTTTAATGTCATAAGAATAATAATGACATTTTGGCTAATCCGTTTCAGGTTCAAACAGCATCATTCTGGAAGGTTCCCTCTCATCCACATATATGCAAGAGGAATTGTGCGTTAGTTCGTCTGGCGTTCGCCAAAATATATCAAGTACAATGTACACCCCGCAGAAAAGCTTCAGCTGCAAATTCCAAAACCAAGAAATAATCATTCATTCGGACAGCCTGAGCATGAACTAAGATCAGTAGAGTTCAAAAAATTGTCGATAAGAATTAAGGGATGTTTTTTCTAATATAGCACATAATGATCCGGAACCGCAATAGAACCATTATATCACTATAAATTAGCACTGCAACATACAATAGAGCTATCAATACAATGGCTATACAGATTAACTGATTACAATGCACGCTACGCACACTAGGCAACAGGCTTCGGTTCCAGCTTCCAAACCCAGAAAAATAATTCAGTCAGCAGGCCCGAGTATGAACTAAGATCATCAGAGTAAGAAACCGTCGATGAGAGTGCCGGGACAGTATTTATACCACTAGATATATACCACATAATCGGTGTGGAACCGCAATACAATCAGTCTATGGCTATAAATTAGCACTACAATATACAATATACTCCCTCCGTTTCAAAATAAATGACTCAACTTTGTACTAACTTTATAGTAGCTATCAATACAATGATATATATATTAAATGGTTATGAATTCTAGTAGATTTTGGATCGCTGTTACTTAGATGACCCAGCTTTTGCGCTACGCGTCGACATATCTAGATCTCCTCCTTTCCAGCTCTAAAATCTCAGCTTCATCCCTCATTCCTTCACTCAGCAGCTCCTCCCAGAAGTCGTCAGTCAGCTCGGCCTCACCGCGGCCCTGATTCCGACCACTTCTGTCATCCTCCATTCCCTTCCTGATCCCCTGAATGTTCATGGCTAAATTCTCCAGCTCTGAAAATTCCCTGTCCTCAAATATGAATGTGGACTCGAGTGGCTCACTCTGACTGGTCCCCTCAGGGCCAAGGAACGGCATTACGTCGATGGACCTCCTCCTCTTCGTCGGGTAACCGTCCTCGAGGTCCTTCAGTTTATCTTGTTGCTGGATCAACTGGAGAAAGAAGTCAGGGTTCTGTATCGCTCTTGCCAGGAAACCCATCATCTGGAGCTGCTTCTGTTCGACGTGGTGCAGCCTCTCTTCCATGGCTCGCATGTCAGCTCTGGTGCTCTGCTGCTCCTGCCTCAGTTTCACCACCTCTGCGAGTAAGGCGTTCTTGTCGCGCCTTAGCACTTCGATTTCTTCGTCGAATCCGAACTGGCCGACCTCGAGGCAGGAGCCAAGGGCCTGATGTTGTGGTGAAGGGAGATAGGACAATGACCTCCTTCTCTTTATCATCTTCAGAAGCTGTCTCTGGCCCCTAATGAAACCCTCGTTTGCGAATTCCCATCTGTCTGGATCGATCTTTCTAAAACCCTGCAGATTGCAGAACAAGTCACATATTTATTTTAGTTTCGAGAAGCACAAAGAGTAGCAGAACAACTGCAGTTAGCTCAAGTTCACAAGCCACAAGCAGCAAAGCTCAACTAACATGGCATACTTCACACAATATAAAATGGTAGGTTCCACACATAGTGTTATGCCCAAATTTATAAGCAGTGGAAGAATAGGTAGTAGTATTATACTATATTGCTTGATGGTGATGAAAGGAGTCTTCTAGAACAAATAAGCAGGTTCTTGTAGCTTCAGCCGGTGTCTTGATCCATCTAGCTACACAGTAAGAAGTTGGAGAAAGAGTATGTCAGAAATTAAATATGTTCGTCAAGGAGATGCAGGCTATTCATTCCCCCAGCATCTCCTTGTTCTGAAGTACATAGAGTAATTCAGGAAATAAGGTTTCATGCACATGCCTCTGCCAAAGGGTTGGCAACAACCTCTATTTTCCTTCGAATCCAATGATTCACCCTGACTTTGCGTAATCAGATAGTGGCCGAGATACTGAAAGAATCCTAGCTATCCGCTACTGTACTAGTACCATAATAGTTATTGTAGTCTGTTGAAGAGTTCAAGCTATGTTCACCCTTGAAACCAGAGCCAAGAACAAATAATTCTAGTTTGCAGCTTCTTTGCTGGTAATTAATTGTACATATTCAAGTTTCACACAAAGCGATAAGAATCACGGTGCCATCGTTCACTGACATATAGAACCGCTTACTGCTGATGCAGAGAACAGCTATAAAAGAGCTCGCTCTTCTTCTTCATTTTTTGCGCGTGCACTTTTCAAGAATGAACGCAACTCTTCTTTCACAATTCGTACCCAGTTGCCAAACTAAACCACCTTATGTTTTTGTTTTTGTACGATTTATGTCATTCCAGAATCAGATGCATAGCAATATTCATGGTGACTACCATAGTCACCACCACAGTTGTAAGACGAGCATCAAATGTTGCTTTGACATTCCATCATTTGTCGTTCATCTCTTGCTCTAGCAACTCGGCCAAAATCTCGGTTCTACAAATGCAAGATTGGGATTGCAGCGACACAAGCAAGCGACTCGCAAGTGCAGGTTAACTGAACAAGCAATGATTGAGTAAGGCAAGCTGCAGGAGAGGAGAGACTCACGTAGGTGTTGAGCTGGCGGACGAAGCTGGAGAAGTTGCTGTGCTTGAAGAAGCGCGGGAGCAGCACGGCGGCGAAGAGGTGCGGGTCCCAGACGACGAAGCTGTTCCCGGCGCGGCCCCAGGAGACGACGCCGTCGGTGGCCGGGTCGGCCACCAGGTCGAACGTCTTGGTCAGGAACGGCGGCGGGCCAGTCTCGTGCAGCCCCTCCATCGGCCGCGGCGCCAGGCCCCCATGCTCCAACTCCTCCTCCTCCTCCGGCAGCGGCGGCGGCCACTCCTCCTTCACCCTCACCGGCAGCAGCACCCGGTCCATCCCTCCTCGTGGCCGAGCAAGCAAACAACCAGCGATCTCCTGTCGCAGACGGAAGAATCCAAAGAAGCAAAGAATTGCTTAGCACAGTGGCACCCAACGCAGGTGGTCTTTGGCTGGCTGCTTTCCTTCCGCGGGAAAGTGGGCGGTGCTCGCTGATAAATACTCCTGCCGAGTACGGGAGCGAGCGCGACGGGACGGGGGCTGGGACGGAAGGTTCTGGGCCGCGCGGCGCGTTCGTGACCGGCCGGCTCGGAAGCTTCTGGACGCCGGGGCCGGGTCGCAGCTAGCGCGGGCGGGTTGGTGCGGGTGTGGCTGAGGTTGCCGCGTCCGGCGCAAGTGGGCGAGGCGACCAATCGGCGGTCGACAGACGCGCGGGTGCACCAGGCGGCCGACGGCGACAAATTTCATATGCCATTTTTCCGGGCTCGTGATTGGCTGCAACTTGCAGCGAGCCGATACTCTGGGTCGGATACTCGGCGTCCTGGGACACATAAGTTGCCCTTTTTCCCGGGCTTTTTCGTGTGTTCTCTGGAAAGGAAAAGGAAAAAAGAACCGCCTCTCAAATAGTAGTGCTCATGTCATATCTCTGTTTGTTGGTACGGTGAGATGCATCTGCACAATTTTGTCGCTTTCTGTGTAGAACGATACCTCAAATGATCGCTTCATTATTCATTTTGTACACTTTATTATCAGGGCATCTTCAACCCCACCAGATTGCCCCTACGTGTCTAGATCGAACGGTCTGGACACTTTTGGTCCTCCAATTCAGACCCTCATTTTGGGCCGGACGTTTGAAAACCCTTAGGCCGGCGACAAATCGGCGGAGTTCTTTAGGGGAGTTCGGACGTCTGCCATTGGCGTCTGGCACCTCGAACCCGCCCAAAACTCAGTAGGCGCATGTGCATTTTCACAATCCGCACCACTCTTTCCATTTCAGACCCCGTCCTCATCTCCCCCAAATGTCGTGGTCGTGGCACAATCGGAGGCGAAGCGTGGGGATGTTGTTGCCATTCTGACAGTGTTGGCGGAACCTAGAGCTCATTGACGTGAAGCGGGCGGTCCCCACGTACGTGCAGAGCGTCCACACCGTTGATCGTGAGTGCCGCAAGCGCCGCATCAACGAAGCACGGCGTGCCTGGCTCTTCGAGGAGCTCGAGGCCGAGGAGGAGGAGCACGACAACAATAGCAAAGAGGCACACGTCGATGGGCTCCGATGGGTTGGATGGTGTCCGCCAGGCCGGATGCCTCTGTGTCTGCCTTATTTTGAGGGATATGGTTGGATGATGTACGCCAGGATGGATGTCTCTGTGTCCGCCTTATTTGAGGGGTATGATTGGTTGATGCCCGTCTTATCAGGTATCCACGGACATGTATTTTGGCAAGCTAGCAATTGGTAAAAGTTGGCGACTTTTCTAGAGATTGGCAAAAAAAATAGGTAGCCAACCAATTGATAGCCAATCTACTATATCAAAATAGGAACCCTCCATTACTAGGATTCTCTAACTTCTCCTTAAGACAGATCACCATATAGACATCTGCTGGAGCTGGTTTCTTTTTTTTCTTTCTTTCATGCCCAAATGAAAGTTTGTTTGGGCACGCACCACAGCTGTTTTTGAAATCTGTTGGGATGCTCTTCCGAGGCTACTTGATTTAATGCCAATATTTGGCATTTTGGCAAGCCAACAATTGGTAAAAGTTGGTGGCTTTTCTAGAGATTGGCGAGAAAATTTGGCAGCCAACGAACTGATAGCTAAATTTTTTAGACTTGGTCAACACATTGGCATGCCAAATATTGGCATCAAACCAAACAGCCTCAAGAGACATGATGATGATAGTTCATGGGAGTATGCTTGGGAGCTGTTGTTGACGGAGGGGACCGGAAACCAGTGCCGGAAGTCGGCTCTAGGAATGGACAGAAACATGTTCAGTCACTCTCATAGTACAACTCGCAGTACAATTTGCTCTAGCAGCTTCCGTTCTCCGTACAGCCCACAGCAATAAGAGTGTTTATAGACGTGAGGACAAACTAACTTATCACAGTACAATTGCAAGATTTAGTAGTCCCTCTGAATACGACGGGACAAGGTCAGCAGGTGAGACACGAAACGTATTAACGCGAGACCAGGTAGGGGATTGATCATGAACACAGGCATAGCTTTCAGCAATTATTACCCAGCATTTCTCAGGGATTTAGACGAACATGAATATGTTTACGTCACACCGTTGGTGACACTGGATCATTATTATTCAATACAGGCATCATCGCCAGGCGAAGAAGTTTCAGCAAAGATTTTCGAGCGGGTATGTTGCAAACTAACCACACAAGTGATACAGGATCGATGCTGGTACGAGTACACGGCGAAAGCCAATCACACACATCTTATTCGGTAATTTTTGGTGTGATATGTAGATACATACAGAAGACTCGCTCGCTGCCAAACACTGTAGAAGCCATCAACGAGCTTCGACGGTTTGGTTCCCACCTCTGTTGATAATCTTGTCGACGTACTCCTTTCTGAAATCACGCCGCGGTCACATCAGGCAAGAGCAAGGGAGAATAGTGGGAGGTTATACGGGAAATGGAGTAATGAACGCAGAGAAGAGAACTGAAGACTCTGGAAAGTACCTGGCTGGGAGATGGTCATGGGGACGATTGTATGGCGTCCAGATAGGCTCTCCCACAAAGAGCCGCATTGCCTGCACAACATAGTAAGTAAAACATAAGTTTCAGAGGTCCATATTAGAATGATGTTCCTTATTGGATGGAGTACGGAAAAGGAAAAGATCTTTATGATATGAATATATGATCAATGAAAGGACTCTCGGCTGGTTGTTAACTTCACAGAGATGGTACAAGACACAGCAGTAAATTACAAAGATAAGTACTGTTTTGAATTACGTGCAGTGAGACTAAAGATAAGTAACACTGTTGTCGAATTCAAATTATTGAAAGTTATCACTGATTCATTCACAAAAGTAAATTACACACAACTTGACAAAAGAATACAGAGTTCAGTCATTTTAATTCATTCAGTATAAAGTATATACAAGTTTTAAGGAGACCAACACTTCATGGTGGGAGCAAAAGCAGAAAGTTAAAGATACCTTGATGTAGTTGTCACTATCCAATGTAAAGCGGTGATACATTCCTGCAGGCAAAACAATCATGCCACCTTTCTTAACTGCTATACGGATCCACTGTTCGTTTTGGTCCCTCACATCAAAGTATCCTGGACAATATAAGAAAACATATAGGTAAAGCAGGTCAAAAAAGGAATGTCACCATGATTATTACTGGAAATAAACAGTTTATAGCCTTCTCATCCAAAATGCCTCAAAAAAGATAAAGAAGGCGCATACCACTGCCCTCAAGACAATAGCGTATCTCTTCATCAGTATGCAAGTGCTCTTCAAAGAAGTTCTTCAGCTTGGCCTCATAGTTTGGCAACTTCTCTGGACATACGTCGCAAATGTCCTGCAAGAGGAAAAACATAATATGTCTGTCACACATGTTTATTTCTACTACTTGCATACATTTTACGCTTGCCAATCAAAATGGAAACACACAACAGTAAGTAGCCAAAAAGGATCGATGACAAACCACATAAGAGTATCCCCTGGCCTCACGGATTTTCTTGAGATTCTCGTCTTTCTCCCAGTTATCAGCATTCAGGTTCCAGCTTACAACACCTAATTCTGGGCATTTAAAATATGCACAATTTTTAGCATCCAGCGGGTTTACCAGCACTATTTTACTACAGTTCAAAACAAACTATACTACAAGACAAGAGTAAATGAATTGAGCAGCGAATGCACAGACCTGAAAGTTTGGCAAGAGGAATGAACTCTTTGGGCTCACGGTGATGAGGAAGCCTCTGGTCCTCCTCACTGTCATCCATGTACCATGCTTGGATGACCTCCTCCTTGCCATCCTAAGTAAGAAATGGCCATGCAAAAGATATTGTATTATAATTATGCAGCAAATTAATTATAACATGTATTAGCTGTAAACATCTACTCCTACAATGGTTTACATGGACCTTCCTTCAGTACACCTAGCTGCAGAAGTCTACAGATCATAAATTTTTAGTCCTGTAAAACAGCCTTGCGATTTGGGTGGGGGAGGGGTAACACATAGATACATACAGAGGATTTGGCGTGTGGTACAGGTCTACGTTCTTACAGACCATGTGATTTACTACTTCTCTTTTGACTATGCAGTGGTGGCCGCAGCCTCAGCAAGTCAGCAATACATGGAATTTCTCGTAACAGCAGCCGACTTAGTTGGAAAATCGACACAATTTACAATGCACTAGACAGATCGAGAAGCTCCATCCTGCCCCTGGAACAACAACTCTACAACAGGTGGATGTACCGGGAAATGGCTAAACCAGTATTCATACAGTTGTTGTATGAGAATACATCAAGCACGGAAGTGCCAACAAGTTTGAAGAGGACTTCCTTCCTACTTACGATTATCAACAGAAAGAAGGGTGGAAAGATTTGTGTGTGACAGTGCTAGTGCAGAACTCTGTGTTAATCAAGGACTATTATCATCAATGCTCATTTCATGCCATGAGAAGTACTCCCTTCGTTTGTAAATATAAGTCTTTTTAGAGATTTCAATACAAACTACATACGGATGTATATAGACATATTTTAGAGTGTAGATTCACTCATTTTGCTCCGTATGTAGTCCCATAATGGAATCTCTAAAAAGAATTATATTTAGGAACGGAGGGAGTATGACTATTTAAAGCAAAGCTTTACGTCGTTCACATCACTGAAGGGTTTTCCATCTCAATATGTTCATGTGTGGGTACTGGTATACTCCAACAGGGGAAGGAAGACTGATGAGCAACTCATGCTACACATCTGACTCTCCCAGTTTCAAATCTGAGCCGGAAAATCGATTAATTGCAGTGCATACATCTAATCTACTCCCTCCATTCGGAATTACTTGTCGCAGAAATGGATGTATCTAGACATATTTTAGTTCTAGATACGTCCATTTTCGAGACAAGTAATTCCGAACGGAGGGAGTAGTATTCTTAAGTGTGTATACTCCAACATGTATGGTCTCCATCCTAAAATCTGCTGACCCCCAATCTCTGGAGGGAGGAAATCCCAGTCCCGTCTTCTTGCGTTCGACTATGCATACGCTTCAATCGCCTACTCGTCCTACCCAAACCCTTGCACCGAGCCTAAATCAAGGAAAACCTTGACGAATCGCGCCCCGAAACAAAGGAATCTTCCTCTTTCTAGACGCAGCGACCCCTCTAAATCCTAGGGCGGAAACGCGAGCTCGAAATAGGACTGGGAAGGAGGGATCCCCGTACCTGGAACTCGTTCTCCATGGCGGCAGCCTCTTGCAGTCCCCCGCGCCCTGCTCTGCTCTCTCTGCCTTCCTTTCTCTCGCTGGAATACCTCGAAGCTGGAGAAACAGGGGAGGCAGATGTGCGTTTCTTATGAACCGCTTTGGATTAACGCGACTCGAGGCTTTTACCGATAAGGACACTGAGATTTGCTCAATTTCGATATAGGCCCCTGCCATGTATTTTTTCTCTGCGGTCAATATTTTCGGCCTTATTATTTCGGGTGTTGTTCCGGTGAAGAAAAGTGAAACGCGGCTTCTTGTTCTAGGTCTTGGTCGATTTTTCTGTCTGTGTGTGTAGTAAACTTCTTGTAGCCATCTTCAACGATTGATGATTCATTGTGGTTCTTTTGTCAAGAAATGGAAAGGTTGTCTGCATGATTCTTCTTCAAAATATCCGGCTTGCAAGGATTTTTCCCTGTTCAAGGTTGTAATTCTCGGCTACTGGTGGGTTAGATGCGAAATTTGCCATGTCCCCGTAAAATATTCCCCCGCTGCATGAAACGTGATGGCATGGGCAGTGGGCTGGCCTATTGTCCGGTTCGATGCACGTGGACATTTGTTTTATTTCCCTTTGGAGAGGATGAACGGGCTGAACCGCTCAAGGGTACACGTCATCTAGCCGCATGCATGGACGCCATGCTGCATGCCTCCTTGTACTTGTACTCGTGCGGTGGTGCCTCGTGCTCATGTAGTCATTTCTCAATAATTCAATTCGGTGTCGGGCTTATCTACACCGGTAATAGTAAAAATAAAATAAAATAGCAGAAAAGGAAAAAAAAACTGATGATTTTTTTACGCAAGATGCTCTAATGTGTGATGTTTTTGCAGATTTTTGGAGTGTTTGGACATTCGAAGTGCTGGTGACAGAAAAGATAAAATTGGGTGTGAACAACGATGTTTTCAAAATTTCCCAGACATCCAAAAAATAACTTTTTTTTGCCACAAGGTCCTCGAATGTCCAAATTTTGCATGGGCATCACACACATGAACATCTTGCACCACAAAATAATTTGGATTTTTTTGATACTTTTTGCTATTTAAAATGGATTTACTATTCACACTCGGGCTCATTTGAGCCCGGTGTTGAATAGCCGCATCTGTCATGTCTTCCCTTTTGCACATCTGTATTTCGTTGTATACGCTTTGTGGTGTTTGCAGAGGCGGATAGAGGAGGGGCCCGCCCAATAATTTTCATCAACACTTGTGGTTAGAGTTTCTTGATTTGAAGCAACCGAATGGCTTATGCGGATTTTTATACATCTGGCATCGACCAAACAATATACATTACTACATAAGGTCTAAATATCATACACATAAAATACTGGTATACTAACTCATATACACAATCAAGTAAAGATAATAAAAGAAAATACATATACTACAGCGAATTATAGGCTAAGGAGTTTCTAATGTAATTAATGGAAGTTAAAGTGCAAATGGCCGGTCAAAAGTAACCCTCTGGCCTCATATTGTTGAAATAAATAAAATGATGGGCTTATCGCCTCGATACGACCGGCTACAGTCGTAAGTGCTCAGTGTCGCCCTCCACTACGAGCGAGGGTACGAGCAAGGATGCTCATACCACACCCCGTCTTCTCTCCTGGTAAGTTTGAGTTGCGCAGCTGAGTTCTGGTGCGAGCACAGCTACGAGCATGGATGCTCGTACTACATCTCGTCTTCTCTTATGTGAGGGTTGCTCTTTTGTGTGGCATCCTTTGGTATGAGCTAGAATGCGCATACCGTATCAAGTCTTCTCTTCTGCAAGGGTTGCTCTTTGTGCGGCCTCCTTTGGTACGACCTCATGTGGTTGTTTTGCACCACATCTTTCCTTCGGAAAGTGCAGAACTTCATGAAAACAATTGTGCTTCCTCCTCATGTCAAGTAGATGATATATTTTGCAACAAAAATACAAGGAGGTGTGCAGCAAAATCGAGGCAACTAATACGTTAAAATTTCAGGTTTGAAGGTTAGTCCAAAACCTTATCTAATAGACTAATACCAACTCGTGCAAAAATAAAAGGTGTCAATGCAATCATGAACGCAACTAAACTCAAAAACATAAAATTAAGAAAGACATTTACTGGCATCTGAGTTGCCTCCCAGGCACCGCTTTCTTTATAGCCATGTAGATAGGCTTCGATGCTCATTTGTCCACCCAGGTCCCCAAGGGATATTGACCCCAGGAGTAATTGGTATCACCTCCGATCGAAGTTTGGAGCACTTCATAGGAAGTTCAGTCGGAGTCCCCGGGGGGCGATTTGATGAATGCGGGTTTAAAAAGGGCTCCACTTTTACTTGGCAAAGCATTATGGCTAGTGTTAACTCTCCGAAAAATGATTATATTCGGCGAGTTGGAAATGGACAAACTATCGATATTTGGAGAGATGCATGGATCCCGAACTGTGTGAATAGGAAATTTGTTACTCCTAGAAGAGGGCATCTTCTGTCTAAGGTTTCTAATCTTATCGATCTAGTCACGAATTTTTGGGGTGAAGATTTGGTGACACAAACATTGTGGCCAATTGATGCTCAAAGGATTCTCATGATTCCCATCCCTATGCATAATATGTCGGATTTCATTGCTTGGAGCTATACAAAAAATGGTTTGTTCACTGTTCAATCTGCTTATTTGGAGGAATGGAACCAACAACACGGGAGGAAATTGCAATATATAAATGGTATGGCTAGAATCAATGTCAATCCTATTTGGTGTAAGATTTGGAAATTATCTTGTTCGACAAAAGGTAAAAAAATTCATTTGGTGTACATTGCATGAAACCCTCACGTGTCGTGTTACGCTTACCAATAGACACATGAAAGTTTCGCCCACCTTGCCATCATGCTCGAATGGACCAGAAGATACAACACACGTGTTGTTTCTTTGTCAGGAGTAGAAATAGGGTTGGGATAAGTTGGGGATGTACGAGGTGATTAATAAAGCTTGTGCTATTGATCGTGCGGGAGAGGCGGTACTTGAATTCTTACTTCTTATGCCAAATCAGGAACTATTTATATTGGGCCTACAGAATGCATGTGAATTGATTATTATAACCGCTTGGTATTTATGGTGGATAGATGTAAGCTAGTTCATGAAGGAAAGGTTCAAGATGCGTACCAAACTTCAATAGGGGTTCGTGCTATAACGACAAATTATGTCAATGCCCACTCCCCTAGTGCAACTAGTAAAACATGGGGATGGAGGAGATCTCCTATGGGTCTTGTTAAGTTGAATGTTGATGCTTCTTTTGATCATGGTATGCTTAGGGACACAGTTTGGTCTGTCCTCATAGATGACAAAGGATGATTCATTGTTGGCAGAAATTGGAAGATTGGTTGGTGTGCTGATGTATTGACAGCAAAAGCATTGGCTCTAAGGTTTGGCTTATTTCTTGCATAGAAGGCGGGATGCAATCATCTTATTATTAAATCTGATAATATGGAACTCATTAATACAACGAAGAATGGGGGACAATCTGCGGGGAGCGGCGACTACAGTATTCGATGGTTGTTATTTTTTATGACGTGTGATTTTCCTCTTACTAGGTTTGAACATTGTAATAGGGAAGCAAATAAGGTTTTTCATAAACTTGGTAAGTTAGCAAAAAAATCGTGGCAAGGGATTGGTCTAAGGAGCCTATGGATGAAAAATTTAATGTTCTTACAAAAAAAGGTCGAAGTCGTACCCGCTTATGGTGCATCGACATCACATAAGTAAATAGGTCCCCCGCTCTTAAGAGAGATCCGATGCATCGAGCGTGGTGAGCATGTCTCCTCATATATATATGCAGCAAGAAAGTTAGAGAGTTGTATATAAACTTTAAAAGCTTACCTTGGCTACCAGAAAAGCATTTAATCGATCGGAGGGGTTAATGGGACATTTTCAAGAAAATCTTTGAAAGACGCTAATTATTAGAAAAAGATCAAACTAAACAACAAGGAACTTATAAAAGACTGAAGAAAACTAACTTGAGCATGCATTCAAAGTCTCCTGGATAGAGGAAAGCATGCAAGTGATGAATGAAACAAGTAAACTAGACAAATACATGATACATACATTTCATCTCAACAACATTGAAGTAAAACACGGCATTGGTAAACATGGCGAAAATAGCAAAGTCTTCGAAATGGGAAGGATGAAATTCTTCAGAGCATGCAAATTACTCAAAGTAAATTGAAGTGGGGAATATGGAACCAGTTGCTAGGAGAAGACAATCGATTTGTTGCACCAGTTCAAGTTGTTGTAAAAACTCTACGTCTAGTTGGAGGGGTTGAGATTTAACTCTGAATACCAAGTTAAGATTAGCTACAGATCCAAAGTAAGTGGAATTTGAGATCCTTTTGCTTTAGCAGCCTAGTGTTGCCTATTTGCAACAATTGCATCCAGGGTGTCAGTCTTCACCATCAATTTTTTTCGAGAATGGTCTTGCGTGCCAGGCAGATTTCCTCAAAGAGCAGCCTTTTGACATTCTAATGAGGAGAAGTAATAGGTGTGTTGGTGGATTCATTTTCGATTTGTGCACCGGTTTTAGGAGGTGCACTAGTTGTAGCTTTAGATGTTGTACACTTGGCCATAAAAGCCTTTGGAGTAGAAGACTTAGGGACTGAAGTTCTTGGTACTGAAGACTTTGAGACAGTAGCAATTTGTAATAATGCTTTTGGATTAGAGATAGGCTTCTTTTGCTTATGTTTTGGTTCTGAAGAACTTGCAACATGATTTTATTCAGGTAGAGAAGACAATTTGGCATCTCCTTCAGCTACGGTTTTCTCAGCTTTCCTCTTCAGCCTAGCTTGATACTTTACCCATTCAACTAGAAATTCTTCTTCGTGCCTAACGCTTGAGGCACGTGGTTCATTACCTGCTTTGGGAGGGTGATGTTTCTTGATGTTCGAATCCTTCAAGGGTGCTTTCACAACAAAGTTGATCATGTACTTCTTCATGAAGAATCTATAATTTAGCCACTCTCTAGCCCAATAACGCTTGATTCTTTGAAAAGAATGTTTACATTTAGTTAAAGTTCTTCATATGGGACGCATTTGGTAGCCTACATTAGGCCCAGCCAGGCCCGCACAGGATGTTTTTGGGCTGTTTGGATGCATGTGTTTACTATTTCGCCCGCATAGAACGAACCTCAAAGCACCCCTCAGCCTGGCCCGCTAGGAATGGCCCAATCGGCCGTTTCTAGTGAGCCAGTCTCGAGCGATGCAGGGGAGGGGAACGCCGCGGCGCGCCACGCAGGAGAGGGAAGCATCTATGAAAAAGCGGCGGGACGAATTCGACTCACCGCCCGTCGATTTGATCGCCCTATATATCTAGGGTCATCGCCACGGCAAAACTCCCGTCACCATTTCCCCCCTCTCGAGCTTTCCCTCCGGCACTGATCCACTTCAACGACGAGGTAATCGACGCACATCTGTTGGGGAACGTAGTAATTTCAAAAAAAAAATCCTACGCACACGCAAGATCATGGTGATGCATAGCAACGACAGGGGAGAGTGTTGTCCACGTACCCTCGTAGACCGAAAGCGGAAGCGTTAGAACAACACGGTTGATGTAGTCGTACGTCTTCACGGCCCGACCGATCAAGCACCGAAACTACGGCACCTCCGAGTTCTAGCACACGTTCAGCTCGATGACGATCCCCGGACTCTGATCCAGCAGAATGTCGGGGAAGAGTTCCGTCAGCACGACGGTGTGGTGACGATCTTGATGTTCTACTGTCGCAGGGCTTCGCCTAAGCACCGCTACAATATTATCGAGGACTATGGTGGAGGGGGGCACCGCACACGGCTAAGAGATCAATTGTTGTGTCTATAGGTGCCCCCTGCCCCCGTATATAAAGGAGCCAAGGGGGAGGGGTGGTCGGCCAAGGAGGGGGCGCGCCATGCGGAGTCCTACTCCCACCGGGAGTAGGACTCCCTCCTTCCTTGTTGGACTAGGAGAGGGGAAGGAAAGGGAGAGGAGGAGAAGGAAAGAGGGGGGGCCGGCCCCCTTGCCCTAAACCAATTCGGTTTGGGCCTTGGGGGGTGCGCCCCACACCCCCTTGCTGCCCTCTATTTCCACTAAGGCCCATATAGGACGATTAAGCTCCCGGGGGGTTCCGGTAACCTCCCGGTACTCCGGTAAAATCCCGATTTCACCCAGAACACTTCCGACATCCAAACATAAGCTTCCAATATATCAATATTCATGTCTCGACCATTTCAAGACTCCTCGTCATGTCCGTAATCTCATCCGGGACTCCGAACAAACTTCGGTACATCAAAACTCATAAACTCATAATATAACTGTCATCGAAACCTTAAGCGTGCGGACCCTACGGGTTCGAGAACTATGTAGACATGACCTAGAACTGTTTCCGGTCAATAACCAATAGCGGAACCTAGATGCTCATATTGGCTCCTACATATTCTACGAAGATCTTTATCGGTCAAACCGCATAACAACATACATTGTTCCCTATGTCATCGGTATGTTACTTGCCCGAGATTCGATCGTCGGTATCTCAATACCTAGTTCAATCTCGTTACCGGCAAGTCTCTTTACTCGTTATGTAATGCATCATTCCGTAACTAACTCATTTGCTACATTTCTTCCAAGGCTTATATTGATGTGCATTACCGAGAGGGCCCAGAGATACCTCTTCGACAATCGGAGTGACAAAACCTAATCTCGAAATACGCCAACTCAACATGTACCTTTGGAGACACCTGTAGAGCTCCTTTATAATCACCCAGTTACGTTGTGACGTTTGGTAGCACACAAAGTGTTCCTCCGGTAAACGTGAGTTGCATAATCTCATAGTTATAGGAACTTGTATAAGTCATGAAGAAAGCAATAGCAACATACTAAACGATCAAGTGCTAAGCTAACGGAATGGGTCAAGTCAATCACATTATTCTTCTAATGATGTGATCCCGTTAATCAAATGACAACACAGGTCTATGGTTAGGAAACATAACCATCTTTGATTAATGAGCTAGTCAAGTAGAGGCATACTAGTGACATTAAGTTTGTCTATGTATTCACACATGTATCATGTTTCCGGTTAATACAATTCTAGCATGAATAATAAACATTTATTCATGATATGAGGAAATAAATAATAACTTTATTATTGCCTCTAGGGCATATTTCCTTCAGTCTCCCACTTGCACTAGAGTCAATAATCTAGATTATATAGTAATGATTCTAACACCCATGGAGTCTTGGTGTTGATCATGTTTTGCTCGTGGAAGAGGTTTAGTCAACGGGTCTGCAAGATTCAGATCCGTATGTATCTTGCAAATCTCTATGTCTCCCACCTGGACTTGGTCCTAGATGGAATTGAAGCATCTCTTGATGTGCTTGGTCCTCTTGTGAAATCTGGATTCCTTTGCCAAGGCAATTGCACCAGTATTGTCACAGAAGATCTTCATTGGCCCCGATGCACTAGGTATGACACCTAGATCGAAAATGAACTCCTTAATCCAGACTCCTTCATTTGCTGCTTCCGAAGCAGCTATGTACTCCGCTTTGCATGTAGATCCGGCCACGACGCACTACTAGGGAAAACGCTATACACAGAGGTATAGCAGTAGCGTTGGTCAAAACTCGGCGCTAGCGCTACTTAGTAGTAGCGCTTGTTGCAAAAACACGCTACAACCATTATTTTAGCGAGAGAGCGTCTTCACGAAAAGCGCTACTACTAAAATTCCCTCACCGAGGCCGGTAGGCTAGGAATAGTAGTAGCGGTTCTCCCGAAGCACGCCATCGCTAAAAACATTGTAGCGGTAGCGTTTCTGTGAGAGCGCCATCGCTATGTAAAAGAAAATAAATAGAAAAATAAGTAGAAAAGTAAATGAAAATGAAAGAAATAGAAAAGGAGAAATGAAAAAGAAAATGTAAAGAAAACAAAAGAAAAGAAAAAGAAAACATAAAGGATAGTCAGAAGCGTTTCTCGAACACGCTATAGCTATCTTAGCTATAGCGCGTTTCGGCAAAATGCGCTACTGCTAGTTCGACTCAAATCCCGGCAGCCCGGGCTCAAAATTTCGCTAAGTCCTTTCCCCCCTCTCTACTCCTCCCTGTCCCCCAACTGCTCCATCGCCGCCGTTGCCCTGCCGCCTTCGACCACACCGCCACCGACCGAGGCCGCCGACCACACCGCCCGCCTGCGCCTTGACCACACCGCCGCCGAGAGGCCGCCCCCTCGACCTCACGGCCGCCGCCGAGGCCGTCGCCGACCTCACTGTCGCCTCCTCGAGCTCACCGCCGCCCTCGACCTCACCGTGTTGCCCAAGCCGAGCCTGCCCTCGCCGCCCGCCAAGTAAGGCTATGCCTCTCCTGTCCCCTACCATCCTACTTCTCTCTGCTAGGGCAATTATATATATGTTGATACTGTGTTGATGTTCATATGAACCCTAGGTGTTCATATGAACCCTAGATTTTTTTAGGAAATTAGCTAGGGCAATTTTTATGAAAATTCCTAAACAGTAATTTTATGAAAATTCCTAAACAGTAGTTCCAAATTTCATTCAAATGAAATTTGAATTTGGACTATGGACCTAAATATTTTTGAAGAAATTGGGTGTAGGTACTAAGGTCTTGCTGTGAAAATTTTGGTGAGGTCAAAAGGGTTAGAGAAAATGTAGTTCCTAGACTTTTAGCTTTAGACAAAAAAAAAGTATTTAGCTATAAATAAAAAACAGTAGCTATGGCATTTAGCTATAAACAAAAAACAGAATTGTTTTTCTTTTCAAAAACTTGGTCAAACTAATTATTGCTATGTAAACAAAAAACAAGATTGTTTTTATATGATATATGTCATTGATGTTCATTTGCATATTCCATTATTGTTGATTATATCTTTTCATTGAAGTGGCCATGTTATATGCAAATTCCTCAATAGTGTTTGCTCATATTATATCTTTTCATTGAAGTTGTTCGATTGTGCCCAAGTGGCTTTGTTGTTTCCAGGAAATGATGCTGAGTGGCCTATGTTTTGCCGGAATGTTGATTCATTTCATTAAGCAAATTTCGGTTCTCGATTTGTCCACTTTTTAGCAAAGGTCATGCCGAAATTTTCCGTGAATTTCGGCATGACTTGTGCTACAAACTAGGACATATCGAGTGCCCGGGATTTGCCGCACCAGGAAGGAGTCAACATTCTTGCAAAACAATAGTCCTTTCTTATGTCATTATTCATTTTATTAGGTCTAGAATTAATTGACTAGATTTAATCATAGGAAACATGGGTAGCAACGATGAAGGACAGGGTTCTGGTGATTGCGACGACGTCTACGGGCGGCGATTTAATTTTTAGCCTTACCGACGATCAACAGATGTTGTTGCTGGGCCCACCAGTGGCATCGGGGACTGAGACCGACACGCAGACCGGTGCTGAGACTGAGACCGACGCTGAGATTCAGACCGGCATCAAGATTGACGCTGAGACCGGTGTTGCCTCGGGGAGCGGAGCCGGTGTAGAACCGAAAGCAAAGAGGCAACGGGTTCCTAACAAATCAGGACTACTAGACTGGTGGTCACGGAGGTGGACGACGGCAATTTTGAGCCAAAGGCGCCCGAGGAAGCGCGCTGCTGCTACGGCAATCAAATAGGCTGCATCATACGGACAACCGCCACCATCAACGATGAGAAACTACAGAAGATAGAAAATATGAGGAGCTCCCTCCTAAAGAAGTTTCACCAGATATTCTTGTTCCCGGGCCGGAATGAGAAGGATTATGAAGATCCAGACGAGGACCCGGCAATGAAGAAGATAAACAAACACGCCATGACCAAGTTTAGCGGCGCGTTGGCGCTGGAAAAATCGAGTGAAAGCAAAGATCAACGACGGGAACCCTACTCCGAGATTGTAAAGGATAATCCGACAATCACGGAAGAGCAGTTTCAAATATTCAAGGAGGCTTGCGAGGCCGAAGCTGCCAAAAAACTCTAAGTACATGAAGGGGCTTCAAAGAGGAACATTGGGAGCCACCACCTCGGAAGCCGTGGTTACGGCGGAAAGAGGTCCAAATGGGCCAAGGAGGACACGGAAGCCGCGAGTCGGGCATCCTGGACCCTTGGCGGTTTTCACCGCCCCGCAGAGGCGTGGCGCCCCGAGGGCCCGCACCGTTGGGACCCAGTGAAGAAGGTTTACGAGACAACACCGGTCATTACGGAGTTCATGAGATTGCTGGTAATTTTAGTTTCTGATCAATTCGACTGCACACGTTAGTCATATTTGTAAACGATCCTTGTGCCTTTTGCAGAGAGAGCAGCACCGGATTGCGGCCGAAAGCGACTCGCCGTCTAAGGCATTGGCGAGGCCCAAGTGGGACACTCCATTCAACCGGGCGTTGAACATATTGAAACAACAACCGGTGGATACTCGACCATCGTATGGACGCGTGCACGGTGTCGGAGACGGCACCACGTGGAAGAAGTACTACCGTGAGACCACGGAGGAGAGAAAGGAAAGACGGAGGTTAACTGAAGAAAACATCGACAAGAAGGTTGAGATTGCGGTTGAGAAGAAATCATCTCAGACAGTCGCAACAGCGGTAGCTGCCGCAAAACAGGCGATTGCAGATATTGTTGGGGAAAGTAGTAATTTCAAAAAATTTCCTACGCACACGCAAGATCATGGTGATGCATAGCAACGAGAGGGGAGAGTATTGTCCATGTACCCTCGTAGACCGTAAGCGGAAGCGTTATGACAACGCGGTTGATGTAGTCGTACGTCTTCACGATCCGACCGATCCAAGTACCGAACGTACGGCACCTCCGAGTTTAGCACACGTTCAGCTCGATGACAATCCCCGGACTCCGATCTAGCAAAGTGTCGGGGATGAGTTCCGTCAGCACAACGGCGTGGTGACGATGATGATGTTCTACCGGCGCAGGGCTTCGCCTAAACTCCGCGATGATATGACCGAGGTGGAATATGGTGGAGGGGGGCACCACACACGGCTAAGGAACGATCACGTAGATCAACTTGTGTGTCATGGGGTGTCCCCTGCCCCCGTATATAAAGGAGCAAGGGGGAGGAGGCCGGCCCTAGGAGGGGGCGCGCCAAGTGTGGAGTCCTACTAGGACTCCCTAGTCCTAGTAGGATTCCACCTCCCTTGTTGGAGTAGGAGAAGGGGAAAGAGGGGGAGAGGAAGAAGGAAAGGGGGTTCGCCTTGTCCAATTCGGACCAGAGGGGGGCGCAGGCCTCCTTCCTTTTGGCCTCTCTCCTTTATTCCCGTATGGCCCAATAAGGCCCATATACTCCCCGGCGAATTCCCGTAACTCTCCGGTACTTCGAAAAATACCCGAATCACTCGGAACCTTTCCGAACTCCGAATATAGTCGTCCAATATATCGATCTTTACGTCTCGACCATTTCGAGACTCCTCGTCATGTCCCCGATCTCATCCGGGACTCCGAACTCGTATAACTGTCATCGAAACCTTAAGCGTGCGGACCCTACAGGTTCGAGAACTATGTAGACATGACCTAGAACTATTCTCGGTCAATAACCAATAGCGGAACCTGGATGCCCATATTGGCTCCTACATATTCTACAAAGATCTTTATCGGTCAAACCGCATAACAACATATGTTGTTCCCTTTGTCATCGGTATGTTAGTTGCCCGAGATTCGATTGTCGGTATCCAATACCTAGTTCAATCTCGTTACCGGCAAGTCTCTTTACTCGTTATGTAATGCATCATTCTGTAACTAACTCATTAGCTACATTGCTTGCAAGGCTTATAGTGATGTGCATTACCGAGAGGGCCTAGAGATACCTCTCTGACAATCGGAGTGACAAAACCTAATCTCAAAATACGCCAACCCAACATGTACCTTTGGAGACACCTGTAGTACTCCTTTATAATCACCCAGTTACGTTGTGACGTTTGGTAGCACCAAAGTGTTCCTCCGTAAACGGAGTTGCATAATCTCATAGTTACAGGAACATGTATAAGTCATGAAGAAAGCAATAGCAACATACTAAACGATCAAGTGCTAGGCTAACGGAATGGGTCATATCAATCACATCATTCTCTTAATGATGTGATCCCGTTAATCAAATGACAACTCATGTCTATGGTTAGGAAATTTAACCATCTTTGATTAACGAGCTAGTCAAGTAGAGGCATACTAGTGACACTATGTTTGTCTATGTATTCACACATGTATTATGTTTCCGGTTAATACAATTCTAGCATGAATAATAAATATTTATCATGAAATAAGGAAATAAATAATAACTTTATTATTGCCTCTAGGGCATATTTCCTTCAGTCTCCCACTTGCACTAGAGTCAATAATCTAGTTCACATCGCCATGTGATTCAACACCAATATTCATATCTGTATATGATTAACACCCATAGTTCACATCGTCATGTGACCAACACCCAAAGGGTTTACTAGAGTCAATAATCTAGTTCACATCGCTTATGTGATTAACACCCAAAGAGTACTAAGGTGTGATCATGTTTTGCTCGTGAGAGAAGTTTAGTCAACGGGTCTGTCACATTCAGAGACGTATGTATTTTGCAAATATTCTATGTCTACAATGCTCTGTACGGAGATACTCTAGCTAATTGCTCCCACTTTCAATATGTATCCAGATTGAGACTTAGAGTCATCTGGATCGGTGTGAAAGCTTGCACCGATGTAACTCTTTACGACGGGCTCTTTTATCACCTCCATAATCGAGAAATATTTCCTTATTCCACTAAGGATAATTTTGACCAATGTCGATGATCTACTCCCAGATCACTATTGTACTCCTTGCCAAACCAGGCGAGTATACAATAGGTCTGGTCCATAGCATGACATACTTTTATCGAACCTATGACTGATGCATAGGGAATGACTTTCATTCTCTTTCTATTTTCTGCTGTGGTCGGGATTTGAGTCTTACTCAATTTCATAACTTTGCAACACAGGCAAGAACTCTTTCTTTGACTGTTCCATTTTGAACTACTTCAAAATCTTGTCAAGGTATGTATTCATTGAAAATCTTATCAAGCGTCTTGATCTATTTCAATAGATCTTGATGCTCAATATGTAAGTAGCTTTGCCGAGGTCTTTCTTTGAAAAACTCCTTTCAAACACTCCTTTATGCTTTCCAGAAAATTCTACATCATTTCCAACTAATAATATGTCATTCACATATGCTTATCAGAAATGCTGTAGTGCTCCCACTCACTTTCTTGTAAATACAGGCTTCACGGTAAGTCTTTACAAAACTATATGCTTTGATAAACTTATCAAAGCGTATATTCCAACTCCGAGATGCTTGCACCAGTCCATTGGTGGATTGCTGGAGCTTGCACACTTTGTTAGCTCCCTTTGGATCGACAAAACCTTCTGGTTGCATCATATACAACTCTTCTTCTAGAAACCCGTTCAGGAATGCAGTTTTGACATCCATCTGCCATATTTCATATAAAATGCGGCAATTGCTAACATGATTTGGACAGACTTTTAAGCATCGATACGAGTGAGAAAAATCTCATTGTATTCAACACCTTGAACTTGTCGAAAAACTTTTTTTCGACAATTCGAGCTTTGTATATAGTAACACTACTATCAACGTCTGTCCTCTTCTTGAAGATCCATTTATTCTCAATGGCTTGCCGATCATCGGGCAAGTCAACCAAAGTCCATACTTTGTTCTCATACATGGATCCCATCTCAGATTTCATGGCTTCTAGCCATTTTGCAGAATCTGGGCTCATCATTGCTTCCTCATAGTTCATAGGTTTATCATGGTCAACTAACATGACTTTCAGAACAGGATTACCATACTACTCTGGTGCGGACTGTACTCTGGAAGACCTACGAGGTTCTGTAGTAACTTGATCTGAAGTTTCATGATCATCATCATTAGCTTCCTCACTAATTGGTGTAGGAATCACTCGAACTGATTTCACTGATGAACTATTTTCCAATTCGGGAGAAGGTACAGTTACCTTATCAAGTTCTACTTTCCTCCCACTCACTTCTTTCGAGAGAAACTGCTTCTCTAGAAAGGATCCATTTTGAGCAACAAATATCTTGCCTTCGGATCTGTGATAGAAGGTGTACCCAACAATTTCCTTTGGGTATTCTATGAAGACGCACTTCTCCGATTTGGGTTCGAGCTTATCAAGTTGAAAACCTTTTTCATATAAGCATCGCAGCCCCAAAGCTTTAAGAAACGACAACTTGGGTTTCTTGCTAAACCACAGTTCATATGGTGTCGTCTCAACGGATTTAGATGGTGCCCTTTTAACGTGAATGCAGCTGTTTCTAATGCATAACCCCAAAACGATAATGGTAAATCAATAAGAGACATCATAAATCGCACCATATCCAATAAAGTGCGGTTACGACGTTCGGACACACCATAACGTTGTGGTGTTCCAGGTGGCGTGATCTATGAAACTATTCCACATTGTTTTATATGAAGGCCAAACTCGTAACTCAAATATTCGTCTCCGTGATCAGATCGCAGAAACGTTATTTTCTTGTTACGATGATTTTTCCACTTCACTCTGAAATTCTTTGAACCATTCAACTATCTCATACTTATGTTTCATCAAGTAGATATACCCATATCTGCTCAAATCATCTTGTGAAGTTCAGAAAATAATGATACTTGCCACGAGCATCAACACTCATTGGATCGCATACATCGGTATGTATTATTTCCAACAAGTTAGTAGCTCGTTCCATTGTTCCGGAGAACGGAGTTTTAGTCATCTTGCCCAAAAGGCACGGTTCGCAAGCATCAAATGATTCATAACCAAGTGATTCCGAAAATCCATCTTTATGGAGTTTCTTCATGCGTTACACCGATATGACCCAAACGGCAGTGCCACAAATAAGTTGCACTATCATTATTAACTTTGCATCTTCTGGCATCAATATTATGAATATGTGTATCACTACGATCGAGATCCAACAAACTATTTTATTGGGTGTATGACCATTGAAGGTATTATTCATGTAAACAGAAAAACAATTATTCTCTGACTTTAAATGAATAACCGTATTGCAATAAACATGATCAAATCATATTCATGCTCAACGCAAACGCTAAATAACATTTATTTAGGTTTAACACTTATCCCAAAAGTTTAGGGAGTGTGCGATGATGATCATATCAGTCTTGGAACTACTTCCAACACTCATCGTCACTTCCCCTTCAACTAGTCTCTGTTTATTCTGTAACTCCTGTTTCGAGTTACTAATCTTAGCAACCGAACAAGTATCAAATACTCAGGGGCTACTATAAACACTAGTATGGTACACATCAATAACCTGTACATCAAAATATACCCTTGTTCACTTTTCCATCCTTCTTATCCACCAAATATTTGGAGTAGTTCCACTTCCAGTGACCATTTCCTTTGCAGTAGAAGCACTCAGTTTCAGGCTTAGGTCCATCTTTGGGCTTCTTCACGGAGTGACAACTTGCTTGTCATTCTTCTTGAAGTTCCTTTCTTTCCCTTTGCCCTTTTCTTGAAACTAGTGATCTTGTCAACCATCAACACTTGATGCTCTTTCTTGATTTCTACCTTCGTCGATTTCAACATCACGAAGAGCTCGAGAATCGTTTTCGTCATCCCTTGCATACTATAGTTCATCACGAAGTTCTAGTAACTTAGTGATGGTGACTAGAGAATTTCATCAATCACTATCTTATCGGAAGATTAACTCCCACTTGATTCAAGCAATTGAAGTACCCGGACAATCTGAGCACATGCTCACTAGTTGAGCGATTCTCCTCCATCTTTTAGCTATAGAACTTGTTGGAGACTTCATATCTCTCAACTTGGGTATTTGCTTGAAATATCAACTTCAATTTCTGGAACATCTCATATGGTCCATGACGTTCGAAACGTCTTTGAAGTCCCGATTCTAAGCCGTTAAGCATGGTGCACTAATCTATCAAGTAGTGATCATATTGAGCAAGGCAAACGTTCATAACGTCTGCATCTACTCCTGCAATAGGTCTGTCACCTAGCGGTGCATTAAGGACATAATTCTTCTGTGCAGCAATGAGGATAAACCTCAGATCACGGATCCAATCCGCATCATTGCTACTAACATCTTTCAACACAATTTTCTCTAGGAACATATCAAAATAAACATATGAAAGCAACATCGCGAGCTATTGATCTAAAACATAATTTGCAAAATACTACCAGGACTAAGTTCATGATAAATTTAAGTTCAATTAATCATATTACTTAAGAACTTCTACTTAGACAAACATCTCTCTAGTCATCTAAGTGATCACGTGATCCAAATCAACTAAACCATGTCCGATCGTCATGTGACATGGAGTAGTTTCAATGGTGAACATCACTATGTTGATCATATCTACTATATGATTCACGTTCGACCTTTCGGTCTCTGTGTTCCGAGGCCATATCTGTTATATGCTAGGCTCGTCAAGTTTAACCTGAGTATTCCGCGTGTGCAACTGTTTTTCACCCGTTGTATTTGAACGTAGAGCCTATCACACCCGATCATCACGTGGTGTCTCATCACGAAGAACTTTCGCAACGGTGCATACTCAGGGAGAACACTTCTTGATAATTAGTGAGAGATCATCTTAAAATGCTACCGTCAATCAAAACAGAATAAGATGTATACCAAATAAACATCATATGCAATCAAAATATGTGACATGATATGGCCATGATCATCGTGCGCCTTTGATCTCCATCTCCAAAGTACTGTCATGATCTCTATCGTCACCGGCACAACACCATGATCTTCATCATCTTGATCTATATCAATGTGTCGTCACATGGTCGTCTCGCCAACTATTGCTCTTGCAACTATTGCTATCGCATAGCGATAAAGTAAAGCAATTATTTGGCACTTGCATCTTATGCAACAAAGAGACAACCATAGGGCTTCTGCCAGTTGCCGATAACTTCAACAAAACATGTTCATCTCATATAACAACTTATATCTCATCACGTCTTGACCATATCACATCACAACATGCCCTGCAAAAACAAGTTAGACGTCCTCTACTTTGTTGTTGCAAGTTTTACGTGGCTGGTACAGGCTGAGCAAGAACCGTTCTTACCTACGCATCAAAACCACAACGATAGTTCGTCAAGTTGGTGCTGTTTTAACCTTCACAAGGACCGGGCGTAGCCACACTCGGTTCAACTAAAGTTGGAGAAAGCAGACACCGCTAGTCACTGTGTGCAAAGCACGACGGTAAAACCAATCTCGCGAAGCGTCTGGCGTAATGTCGGTCCGGGCCGCTTCATCCAACAATACCGCTGAACCAAAGTATGACATCTTTGGTAAGCGGTATGACTTGTATCGCCCACAACTCACTTGTGTTCTACTCGTGCATATAACATCAACACATAAAACCTAGGCTCGGATGCCACTGTTGGGAACGTAGTAATTTCAAAAAATTTCCTACGCACACGCAAGATCATGGTGATGCATAGCAACGAGAGGGAAGAGTGTTGTCCACGCCCTCGTGAGACCGAAGCGAAGCGTTATGACAACGCGGTGGATGTAGTCGTACGTCTTCACGATCCGACCGATCCAAGTACCGAACGTACGGCACCTCCGAGTTCAGCACACGTTCAGCTCGATGACGATCCCCAGAATCCGATCCAGCAAAGTGTCGGCGATGAGTTCCGTCAGCACGACGGCGTGGTGACGATGATGATGTTCTACCGGCGTAGGGCTTCGCCTAAACTCCGCGACGATATGAGCGAGGTGGAATATAGTGGAGGGGGGCATAGCACATGACTAAGGAATGATCACGTAGATCAACTTGTGTGTCATGGGGTGCCCCCTGCCCCCGTATATAAAGGAGCAAGGGGGAGGAGGCCGGCCCTAGGAGGGGGTGCGCCAAGTGTGGAGTCCTACTAGGACTCCCTAGTCCTAGTAGGATTCCACCTCCCTTGTTGGAGTAGGAGAAGGGGAAAGAGGGGGAGAGGAAGAAGGAAAGGGGGGTTGCGCCCCTTGTCCAATTCGGACCAGAGGGGGGGTGCAGGCCTCCTTCCTTTTAGCCTCTCTCCTCTATTCCCGTATGGCCCAATAAGGCCCATATACTCCCGGCGAATTCCGTAACTCTCCCAGTACTCAAAAATACCGAATCACTTGGAACCTTTCCGAACTCCGAATATAGTCGTCCAATATATCGATATTTACGTCTCGACCATTTCGAGACTCCTCGTCATGTCCCTGATCTCATCCGGGACTCCGAACTCCTTCGGTACATCAAAACTCATAAACTCATAATATAACTGTCATCGAAACCTTAAACGTGCGGACCCTACGGGTTCGAGAACTATGTAGACATGACCTAGAACTATTCTTGGTCAGTAACCAATAGCGGAACTTGGATGCCCATATTGGCTCCTACATATTCTACGAAGATCTTTATCGGTCAAACCGCATAACAACATATGTTGTTCCCTTTGTCATCGGTATGTTATTTGCCCGAGATTCGATCGTCGGTATCCAATACCTAGGTCAATCTCGTTACCGGCAAGTCCCTTTACTCGTTATGTAATGCATCATTCCGTAACTAACTCATTAGCTACATTGCTTGCAAGGCTTATAGTGATGTGCATTACCGAGAGGGCCCAGAGATACCTCTCCGACAAACGGAGTGACAAAACCTAATCTCGAAATACGCCAACCCAACATGTACCTTTGGAGACACCTGTAGTACTCCTTTATAATCACCCAGTTACGTTGTGACGTTTGGTAGCACCCAAAGTGTTCCTGCGGTGGCACGGAGTTGCATAATCTCATAGTTACATGAACATGTATAAGTCATGAAGAAAGCAATAGCAACATACTAAACGATCAAGTGCTAGGCTAACGGAATGGGTCATGTCAATCACATCATTCTCCTAATGATGTGATCCCGTTAATAAAATGACAACTCATGTCTATGGTTAGGAAACGTAACCATCTTTGATTAACGAGCTAGTCAAGTAGAGGCATACTAGTGACACTATGTTTGTCTATGTATTCACACATGTATTATGTTTCCGGTTAATACAATTCTAGCATGAATAATAAACATTTATCATGAAATAAGGAAATAAATAATAACTTTATTATTGCCTCTAGGGCATATTTCCTTCAGATATATCTACTAACTTGGTGACGGGCGTTTTCACTTGGACAAGGCAAAATCCAGAAAAAAATGCAGAGGACTTTCCCCTTGCTGACTTCTTGGGAGCACCTGCTCCCACACGGCTCCCTTTTGCTCCCTTGCGGCTCCCTTGACCGGACGTGCTCTGTGGTGCCTCCTCTTTGGCTGAGCTCGGCGCCCTCACGATGTCATCACACCGCCCCTTCAATATAAATGTATAATCTCCGTTTTCGTTGCCTTTCGGATGTCTCACGTCGCAGACTTTTCTTTGTAGGTGGCGAAACCCGTGCACCATATTGTACACCATCGGCGAGCGAAGGTGGGCGTGGGGAAAGCGACGATAATGGAGCCGAAGGAACCATTGTTCCACACCGGCCGATCCCCGAACGTCTTCAAGGTTTCCGTGGCGATGTCAAGCCGGGCCACGAGAATTTCCTCCTCTAGTACTAGTGGGGATGACGACGAGACCATGGTGCTTGGTGATTGTTGCAATGGGTGGGTCTGTTGTGGTCAAAGAGTGCGCTTTGTGCGAGGCGGCGGGAGCACACCCACGAGCACGCAGCCTCGGCAAGGTATGAACATCAACACCCCACCTACCCAATAAGCGTCGGGTGTCGGGTTGGGTGATAGCGGACGGTAGTAGCGGTGGCTCCATTAGTCGCCGATAGCGTTGCCATGGATGAGGATGAGCATGACGATGGCGCTGAACGGTATGTCTATCTGGCGCCTCCTCGTGGTTTGAGCGTCATGAGTCGATGCACAGATTCTTGTCTCAATGTATTATTGACGACCTTCCGGTAGTAAAGAAGTCTAGGAAGAGAGCGAGGAAAGGCAAAAAGCTGATTCTATGATCTAGCCGCCTCAAGAGCCTCGGCTTTAGGGTGTGTAGATATCCCCAATGCGGATAAATGGCATATCCCTAGTCAACCAATCCTACGAAACAGCGCTACGGGCGATTCGGCGATCTAAGGAGACTTCATGACGATGTCTTTGCGGGTAGAGAAAGGCCTCATCGCCTCGAAGATCCGGGATACCCACTCTCACGTGGTTAACGTTCATGACAAATGTAAATGCGTCGGCGGCTTCCCCATGGATAAGTTCTCACTACTAGGAAAACGGTTTTTAACGATGACAAATGTGGTCGTTAAAGATTGAATTGTGGTCGTTAAAGGTCATTAACGACCACAATCTGCTGGTCGTTGTAGGCTCCGTCGTTAAAAGTATAACGACCACATACCTTTTGTGGTCGTTATTCTTCTAACGACGGGATGGTGTGCGGTCGTCAATCCCAAGGTAATAACGACCATAATTGTAGTATTAACAACCACTTTTGTCATCGTTAATAATGTTATTACCAACCACTCTTCAAAATTTGATATTCTTCAGAACAACCTACATATAGTATAATTTTCCGTTCAACAATCACTTTATGTAGCATCCAGCATTTGAATATTAACATCCACATTAATATAGAAACAAAAGAATCTGAATTCAAAAGATCATAGCCCCTTTTATTAATAGACATACCAATATTCCGACATACAATTCTGAAATTAAAATATCATTTAAGAAATGGAGTCAAAATCATTCCTTATATAACCAATGTACTTGATAATATCTATCTGGAAAATGAGACAGCTAGAAAAGAAAATATTATTAATCTTCACTTGAGGAACACCACCATTGTTTGAATGGATATCATTCTTCATCAGCTATCCCTCTTGTTGCTTCTATATATTATGGTGGACCATCAGTCCTACAAAATGTTGAGTAGTTTATGAAAGTCAGTCTTCTAAATAAATTGACACAAAGTATAACAGTATATAAAATGAATGTATGAACTTCGTCATATCATTTCCCATGTCACCGTCATTGCTGGCATCAACTTCATCATTCATAGTTGCAATATATTATGAGTGACTAGAAGACAATAAAGCATAGAAACAATTATTGGTAAAATATATGATTCTTAGAAACGAACTTTTGGAATCATCTGCATCCCATTTTGTACTAAACAAGATTGGTGTTTTTGTTGGCGCATCATTTCCATCTAAGAAAAAAAGCAACCACATTATATCATCCCGTAGAAGATACTTGAATAATATTTTTATGTTTGTGTAGTACCTTTTGTAGCTAACTTGTGCTTCTTCCCGGGTTCCTCATATTGCATATGAGGCCTGTGAGTAACCCTTGTCCTGCTGAAATCTGCTAATTTACTTGATTGCTCTGGCAAGGTCCACCTAGCAATACCTTGTATCAGTCCAGACTTGTTCAACTGCGAGTAGAAAGCATCTTTCCCGAGCTAATGCTGTCAAGTTTCCATACCTGTGATGACTCATCGTGATATCCTATACAAATATAGTTAGAAGTGTGCACAAAGGCTATACAAAGTACAATTAAATTAACTAAGTGAATGTTGATGTACTGAAAATGAATAACTGAATGCTAAATCAAATAAAGTACGTACAGAAGTACTTGTGTCACTGTTTATTAATAAGGTAAAAATTAAAACACGAAGCAAGTCGATTACTACAGATTAAGACTTGCATTAACTAGTGGCATCATGTTGTTAGTACGATGAGTCAGTCCTTCCTGTGAATTACAACAACCAAAAATTGTTGGCACCTATGTATATATGGCCAAAAAAAGGGTGCGGCACTGTTAATGTATTCCTTCTAATGAGCCACTTGATCAGGTGCTGTTAGCTCATACCCTCGTAGAGCTCAGGTTATATGCTTCCCGTAATCATGCATGTGACCCTGTTGCATGGAGAACCAAATTAATGTATTAAGGAAACAGAACAAGTATGCTTCCCGTAATCAGCTCAGGTTGTTCTGAATATTTTATTGCCACAATTTAGCAATATGACATCTCACAGTTAACTTCTATTTATCGAAGCACATGATGAATCGTTCAGATTGACAAAGCAGATTGCATTAGTAGTCATCAAAATGCAACACAACAACACTGCAGCTTGCTGCTGCAACCCGTGTGATATATTCCTTGATAGTCTCCCTAACATAGTAATAATAAAATTCATTAGCAGATGGACTTATGAAGTTTCAGATTACGCGGCTGCACTCAAGGTATTATCTTCTTAATAATCTCCTGTGACGACTGTACGCTTACCTCTGAAAGAAAAAAGGAAAGAAAAAATAGACTCGCCAATGTCTCAGATCTCCAGCTAACCTCACCTGCGCCGCCATCGATTTGCCGCCCTCCCTCGTGCGCCCGTCGATTCATGGTCTCGCCCGCGCCTCCATCGCCCCCTCACCATCGTTGTCTCTGGTTCTTTGAAAGGAAGATGCAGGTTGGCGGCTCAGAGGTAAGTAGAAATCTGCTAATTCTACTGGCCAGCGACGAAGGGGATGAACAAGAGCACCAAGATGCCGAACCTGGTCGATTCCATTGCAGTAAGATGGATGGATCTAATTTCTTTGGTCCGTATACGTGCAAGGGCCAGCAATTGGCTTGTTGCGGCTGCCTCGTGCCTCGTCGACCCGAGCCGCAAGTGCAGGCTCGAAGGCGCCTTCCACGCCTCCAATACGGCGATGAATGCCATGTATCATCGGCCACAAGACAGGCAACTTCCAGATGTGAGGTCGATGAAGAGGAAAATCAAAATAAACAGAAAATTTGGGACAAACCTTCTATGAACTTAGGGAGAGGATCTTGTCTGTTGCTACGATGTTCCGCTGTTCACACCCCATGCCTACGATCTATGGGATGGGGTTGCGCCGCCATGGTTCTCATGGACACGAGTCCTGGATAAGGAATAAACCTAACTTGTAGATTGCCATATATCCTTCTTTCCTGAGATAAAAGATATAATCGTTAATTACTCCAAAAATAAGGTGACTAATCAACAACGACCACTGGGATACCTTAAATTAACAACGGGCAGACTGCTGGTCGTCGTAAAGGTTGAGCAGGCCAAAGTTGGACGTGTGGCTAGCCTGTTGTACTGCTAACGACCAAGCATTATCTTTTGACGGTTGTTGATGGCCTAATTTCTAGTAGTGTCTTCCTCCGATTCGATTACATATTCGACATGTTTCACGTGCAGAAGTTGGATTTTACGTTTGTCCGCCTTTATGCCTTGTACATGAACTACATCATTGGGGTTGGCGGATCGTCATATACGTGTCATTGACCCGTACTACATGCACGAGGGCTTCTTGGGAGTCTGTGCGAGCAGCGTTGAGGAGTCTGGACTAGGGGTGTCGGACAACGGACTATCATCGTCGCGGACTCCAAGACTACGAAGATACAAGATTGAAGACTCCGTCCGTGTCCGGATGGGACTTTCCTTGGCGTGGAAGGCAAGCTTGGCGATATGGATATGTAGATCTCCTACCATTGTAACCGACTACGTGTAACCCTAGCCTCCTCCGGTGTCTATATAAACCGGAGGGCTTTAGTCCGTGGGACATAACATACATTACAACAATCATACCATAGGCTAGCTTTAGGGTTTAGCCTCCTTGATCTCGTGGTAGATCCACTCTTGTACTACCCATATCATCAATATTAATCAAGCGGGGCGTAGGGTTTTACCTCCATCGAGAGGGCCGAACACAGGTAAAACATCGTGTCCTCGTCTCTGTTACCATCCGCCTAGGCGCACATTCGGGACCCCTACGAGATCCGCCGGTTTTGACACCGACATTGGTGCTTTCATTGAGAGTTCCTCTGTGTCGTCACCGATAGGAAGGATGCCTCCACCCGTCTTCAAAGATGGTGTTTTCGCCAAAGGGGCCTTGGCCGCCGGCCAGACTATCCGGCTAGGTGGTTTTCTTATGACCGCCTGTCCGGCCACCGCTTCGACAATGACTTCTCAAGTCGTCAGAAGCAATCTTCGCGTCACTCGAAATTTCTTTGAGCAGTTTGATCCAATAGAGCTCTCATACGTTAACGAGCTCTTGGATCGTGATCGCTTCAGGAGTCGCTTCTGACTACAATCAGATTGGGCTTAAAACCGATCCGAGAGAGATTAACTCTCCCGGGCCACCCACCACGTCGCGGTGGTAGAGGAAGCGATCGGCAACTCTTCGCCTATATTGAAAACTAGTCGCGTCCGGATTCTGGACCCTCCATGCCGGATTTCAGCGGAGGGACGGACTTCGATCGAGCATTGAACTTAAAACCATGCATCGCTCGGACTCATTGGATCGTGTCCAAAGAACCCAAGCTTCGAATTTGGAAACTCTTGACCTTTAAGCCCCAAGATGGGCGAGGATCCGGATTTTAGTCCACCCACCCGCCCGGACATATGCGATCTATCTCTAATCGGCAAGAGCCGCTGAAACGATACATCACTCTTGGGCGATTCCTCCTGGTTATGGACAAGATAAAGGACTGCCGAGAGGAAAACGCAATCTCAATCTTCTGCAATAATTGCACGGACAAGGGAATATTGCCGAGAGGAAATTACACGCTTCACCGATCTAGCGTCCATAGTACGAAAGTACTGTGCGATGAAGAGTTTCTGGAAAACCGAAAATCAATTTTGGGATAATCCGCCCCAACCCGATCCGAAACAAAGGGTGCCTCACACTCGGGCCCCGGATGCAAAAACAAAAAGCAAAAACCCAATAAGGGCGCGGAACCGTCTTTGGAGGGATGGCTCAATGGACCTGTAAGCTTCATAATCTGAGAGGAGCCGTCCCAACACATAGCCTTGAGCATGTTGGATATTACGGCGGTGGCCAAAAGTGGCGAGGAGCTTCTAGCCCATAAAACCACTCCAACGATACCGATGCACGGTATCAACAATCTTGAGACCTTCGCATCAAACAATATGCGAAAACGAACAATCAGCGGACTCGCGAAGTCTACCAAGTAGCAACAGCAAATCCATGGAGCGACACGGCTATTACCTTCAACATCGGCGACGAGCCTAAATTCGAACAGCGAGCACCACCCGACCGGTGCTTAGTCCCATAGTGGGCGGCTTTCGGTGACAAAAGTCCTCATGGATGGCGGCGTGATTAAACCTCATTTACGAGGAAACTTTGCGAAAAATGGAAATTGATTGGAGCCGTATTGAAGCGAAGCGGCACAACCTTCAGAGGAATAATCCCTAGCCGGAAGCACGCTGACCGGAAAAATCACACTCGATGTGGTGTTTGGCTCGCCGGACAATTCAGATCCGAAGAAGTCACGTTCCAAGTGGCCTGTTCAACAGCGGATATCACGCTATATTAGGGCGAGAGGCATTCACAATTTTTCAGCGTTACCTCACTACGGGTACATGAAGCTCAAAATCGTGGGCCGCGGAATAATCACTCGCTAGTGATCCGGACATAGCACTCCGCTACGAAAACAAGACAGCCGCACTAGCCACGGAGGCACTATCCAAGCCTTAGCGGCAGAAGAACTCACCGCTGCGCTCTACGGTGAACAGGGACGATGTGATACTCGATAAAAGATCCAAGTCCACCTCCTTCAAACCAGCGAGATGAAATAGTAAAATTCCAAGTCCATCCAGCGGACCCAACAAAGACGGCCTCCATCGGGCACAATTGAACCCGAAGTAGGCGCGCATTCTTGCCAATTCGCCGGGAAAATTGGGACATTTTACTTTGGCATCCTTCGGATATGCCCGGAATCCCACGCGAGTTGGCGAACACAGCCTAAACATCCTAAAAGTTTAAGCCGGTCAAACAGGCTCTTGACGATTTTCCGAACCCAAAAGGCAGCAATGGGAGAAGAGCTAGCCAAACTATTGGAAGCGGATTTATCGGAGATATCAAACATCCGGATTGGCTAGCAAATCTGGTAATGGTACCAAGAAGGACAAATCCAGGCGCCTGCGTAGCCGATTTTAAAGACCTCAATAAGGCTTGCCCAAAGGATCCCTTCCCTCTCCCCCGCATCGACCAAATCATCGATGCTACCGCAGGACACGATTCATTGTGTTTCCTCGACGCATACTCTGGCTACCACCAAATCAAGATGGCGGAAGCGAACCAAGCCGCAGCGGCATTCATCACTCCTACGGACCATTACGCTTCAACACGATGCCCTTCGGACTTAAAGCGCCCGGCGCAACATATCGGCGCATGATTCAAACATGTCGGCTACCCGGATCGGCAAAGCGATCGAGGCATCGTGAGCGGCGTAGTCGTCAAAACAAAACACGTCGAAACTCTAGTAGGCGATTTAAGGCTCACGTTCGACAACCTCGAGCATATGACATCAAGCTGAATCCGGAAAAATGTGTTTTGGTGTACCGGTAGGAAAGGCGATGGGCTTCATCGTTATCCGGTAGAGGAATCGAAGCAAACCCAGCTAAAATCCGAGCTCATCACGCAGTTGGACATTCAAAGACCTCAAACAAATACAAAATTAACGGGATGTGTGGCAGCTCTAAGCCGCTTCATCTCCGTCTAGGAGAAAAGGCGTTGCCCTCTATCGCCTCCTCGGCGCACCAAACACTTCGAGTGGGCGGATCTTGCCGCTGCCGGACTCGAAGAAATAAAGGCCACATTGGCAACAAATCCGGTCTGGCTGCGCCCAATGGGCGAACCAATGTTGTTATACATCGCAGCAACGCATCAAGTTGTAAGCGCGATACTCGTCGTCGAGCGAGAGGCGAAGGGCACAAATTCCCTCTTCAAAACCGATGTATTATGTATCCTTTGTGTTAACCCCTGCAAGTCCGTTACCCACACTATCGAGAAGATAGCGTGTCACGGTGTTCATGGCATCACGGAAGCTCGACACTACTTTCAAGAGTGTTCGATAACGATGGCCTCTGAAGTACCACTCAATGACATTGTAAATAACCATGACCTTAGCAGGCGGGATTGCAAAATGGGCCATTGAGCTCTTACCATTCGATATAACACAAACCTCGTGAGCTATAAAGTCACAAGTTTTGGCTGACTTTGTGCGAATGGACCAAAGCCGAACTCCCTAAAAAGTACGACACATACTCAATTGGACTATGCATTTCGACGGCTCTAAAATGTTGGCGGATGGGGGCTGGCGTCGTCTTGGCGTCCCCAACCGGGGACCTGATCCGATATGTACATCAAATAATGTACACGGACTCCAACAACGCAATTGAATCTGAGGCCTGTTACATGGTCTCCGGATAGCGATCTCCATGGGCATTCGGCGCCTAGAGGTGCGCGATTCAAACCTTGCAATATCCCAAATAAGCGGAGACTTTGACGCCAAGGATCCAAAATGGCAGCATATCGCAACGCTGTCCTAAAATGCCACTCGGTTTGAAGGACTCGAATTCCATCACATAGCCGAGATAATAACCAAGCGGCCGACGTCTTGCACGCATCGGTGCGTAAACGCGATGATCTGTCCCTCAAATATCTTCTGGAGCGGCTCTTCAAGCCATCCGTACTATGGGAAGAGGAGCACGGAAGTGACAAACCGGAAAAAACGCGTCAATCGGCGATTGACCGATGACATAACGCCTTCATTACGTCATAATGGCGATAATCGCCCGTGGACAGAACCATTCCTAGCCTACTTGCTTGGCGGGAACTTCGAAGACCAAAATGAGGCCCATTGCATAGTCCGGCGATCGAAAGCCTACAAAGTCCATGAGGGAGGCTGTATAAGAAAAGTACAACCGGAGTCCTTCAAAGATGTATCTCTGAAGAAGAAGGGCGAAACCTCCTGGCTGAAATTCATGCCGGACTAGGCGGACACCACGCAGCAGCCCGGGCCCTTGTAGGAAAGGCATTCCGTACAGGGTTTTATTGGCCGACGGCCCGAGCAGCTGCCCAGGACTTAGTCGAGAGATGCGTTGGTTGTCAGCTCTTTGCTAATCAGAGCCACATGCCGCCCACCGCCCTCAAAACTATACCCATTACTTGTCCGTTCGCGGTCTGGGGGCTTGATATGGTTGGACCCCTTAAAGGGGGAACCCACAAGCAAAGGTACCTATTGGTCATGGTCGATAAATTCACCAAATGGATAGAGGCCAAACCGGTCAAAACGGTAGAGTCCGGACCAGTGATAGACTTTATATCCGGGGTAGTACACCGCTATGGAGTCCCCCACAGCATCATCACCGACAACGACATGAACTTCACAGCCGACGAGGTTAAGTCATGGTGCAAAAATATGGGCATCAAGCTCGACTACGCCTCAGTCTATCACCCTCAAACCAACGGTCAAGTGGAGCGAGCAAGCGGTCTAATAATGGCGGCATTAAACCCGGACTAGTGCGGTCACTTACTAAATCGACACGCCTTTGGGTAGAGGAGCTCGACTCCGTACTGGGGCTGCGGACAACGCCTAACCGTACTACGGATTCACACCATTTTTATGGTATACGCGCGAGGCAGTCCTGCCTGCGACATAATTCATGACTCACCTCGAGTGCGCATGTGCGAAGAAAGAGAAGCCGAGCTGGATCGGCGGGACAGCTTAGACACATTGGAGGAAAAACGCGGCGTCGCCAAGGCTCGTTCCGCATTTTATCGCAGCAGGCCGAAGATATCAAAGCAGAGATGCGGGCCAAGACTTACAGCGTTGGCGAACTAGTTCTACGCCTGTCGGACAAGAAAAAGGACAAGCTCAAGCCCAAATGGGAGGGCCCCTTCATTATCGATCAAGTCCTGACCGGCAGAGCGTACCATCTTCGAAATGCATCGGATAACCGACTCGAGCCGAACCCATGGAACGCAGCCCCGCCTCCGAAGATTCTATGCCTAGCGCCGGACTAAGAGTTCGTCCCCTTCCTCCGTTCAAATTTTTACTCTTCGGCTGCCTTTTGTTTCTCTTTCCTCTCCTAACCTTTTTACTAAAAAGCCCCTAAGGGCCTACATTCGCATTATTCGCATACACTTGAGGTGCCATCCGCACTCATTATACCTGGGGGCTTCTTTTCCAGAAGCTCAATTATAAGGGTTTCATGCCCAGCACATGTGTCAAGATTCCACATGTACCTTTTACTCACCATTATATACATCAATATGACTTAAGTTTTGGCCAATTTGGGTTGCACGGCTCTGTGCTTACCCTCGTTCCCGATTGTTCGGCTAGGAGGTAAAGGAGCACCTCTGCGATTATTCTTGCCGGGTCACCGGATGTGTACCTCGGTGGGTGAAGCCGAAAGCTAAGCGTTCTTAAGGGAATATTCGATTGGTGACTTAAAGATGATTTTTACCTACTCATTTATCCGCCCCAGATGTTTTTACGCTTTCTTGTGATCAGGACATGCACTTTAGGGCATGCCTCGAGAGAAAGGAACCCTTAACGGAACTATTCTCCTTGGAAGATGTTTCTTACTAACCATGTAATATAACATAACTAGTTGGGCACTTATGCGATAAAGCACTAATGACCCCTATGCGGTCTCCATGCATACCATGGTTGTTTCTTAACCAAAAAGGTATTCGGACACACTCAGGACTCTAGGGTCCCGAGGTTGAAGCGAAAAGGTCAGCAAAGACAAGCGATCCACAATCCGGCTAGAAGGCATTTCACATGTCACTTTAAAGGAAACATACATTGTCAAACTTCTTGATTGTATTCCTCCTCAATCTGTCTAACAGCTGTCTAACTTCTGATCCGTTGGGAAAATTTAGCAGCCAACTCTACTTATTTGTATACTAAACTCACGGGATCTCCTTCCCATCGGGCCCCACGGTCCAACCGACCATGTGGTTAGGATCCGCCTTCTTGTAGCGTCTTCACCATGGCCCAAGCCTCCACGGCACCTTGACGGCAAGCGAAATCTTCCACAAGCAGGAAGCGCGCACTCACAAGCTTCTCCATAAGCTCCCCAAGGCCCTCGGGTAGGAAGAGGGCTGGCCATAAAGCAGACGGCGCTGCTCATTGCTGCCGAACTCGTTCGGCGATTTGCAAACTTCGATAAGTTGATCACCCGTTGATATGGGCATCTCCTCCATGAGGCGACACTGTGAGTATACCTACAAGACATATTATGTCAATTTACTTCCTCGCCGAACTCTTCTTTTCAAAAGAGTCCGCTCAAGCACTTACTATAAATGCAGCGGCAAGCGCTGATTCTCCTAGCGGAGCTAGACAGCCCGGCTTGGCGCCTTCGGCTCTTCTACGAGCTTGGCGTTGGCATCTGGAGCTTGTTCCTTTCTTGCTGCACCCTATTCGGCACCCTCTCGCTTGACCTTTAGTGGCGCGATGATCTTACTGTCCGGATCTTGTCGCGGCACTCGCAATGTCACTATTAGACTTGCGCGCCGCATAAGCGCTTATATTTATTAATAAAAATGTGTTACGGGAGGGTCTCTGCGTCTCCCCTGCGGCGACAAGTGCGGCCTCAAGTTGGGCCTTGCATTCTTGCAGCTCACTGAGACATTTGGGCATTCTTCTCGGTAGAGCACGCATTTCAAATGATCCTTAAATCAGTTAACATAACTTCTTTAAGTCTCGGGGCTCTTGGTATATATAACCATTAAAATTCCCTTACCCTATGTCTTTCACATCTTGCTCCGTGGCTCTGGTAAAACCATCTTGAGCGGCACGGAGGTGCGCGTCCCCTGTGTTAAAGGCGTCCAATGCCTCAGGGGAGAAGCACGCTTCACGAAATACTGTCCGGCAGCGCCTATGGTTCATGGTGCTCTCCACCTCAGACTTGGCGGCGGACAGTCTGTTGGTGTCCTCCGTTGGAGAAGGATCCGGCCCGCGTCTTGCGCTCGCCTCCCCTCCGGGGCCGGCTGGAGCACAGCGTATAGGTCGGATCGGCGACTTCGCGCCCTTGATCCGGCAGCGCTTTTCTCCTATAAAGATCATGAGCACTCGGGCGCTTCCTAGGAGCGTTGCTCGAAAATTTAAATCTGAGCTATACCTTTGCGGCGGCGTTTGATCCGTCTTTGCGCTCCTTTTCCGCTGCTGGTCGAGACTAACCTTTGTTGGTCGGCCGCGTGAGCTCGGCTTCCCGCCTTGAAGGCGCTTCTGTAAAACACCATCGTTCGCGAAAGTCAAAATGGACAAGGAAGAGATAATGGTGTGGGACCTCGGTCACATCACTGGGAAGCGGATCTGATCAGGGGTAGTCGGCTGTAATGGCGACCAAAGCATTGTCCATCTTGGTGGTGAAACACCCGTCGATCAGCTCCACCTTGATGTCCGGATCCTCTTGGAGGCGAGATCCGAGGATCTTCACGGATCCTCGGGTTGCGGGCGGGACTTACCATGTCCTCCACGATCCGCCGTAGATCCTGCGCGAAGACATAATATAAAAGCCTAAACTTGAAAACATGGATTGAGCCCTTAAAGTGTTCGCTTACCCGGCCTCTAGGGTTGTTCATGGAAAACCCATTCAAAGGGTTCGTTCGAAGGAAGTCCTCCTTCTCCCCTTATACAGCTGGGCGGGATCCGCACAGATCCTCGGTCAAATCTGGCCCTTAGCGGCCATGGCGGGTAGCATCATCTTCCCGTTGAAATCCCACATGGGGTGGCCTCTGTATTGCAATGGCTGTACCCCCGCATGATGCATGTCGCCATGACTCCAATCATGGTCAACCGGAATGGGCGATAATCTTATTGGCCCATCAAGTAATGGGCGCTCTTGTCTTCCTCAATCGGGGCTCCGTGGGCGCCCGGTGGCGTTTCTTGGAGGAGCACACTAAACTCAGGAGGCCAATCCGGATGGGTCCCGGCAACGGAGCGTCTCCTATGTAAAACCACTCTGAAGGCCAGTCTTCGGACGCCTTCTTGGGATGTCACAACCCTAGATTATTGCTTGTATTAGTTGCATCATAGAGCACTCATGCATCATGTCTAAATTTCTGAAACCTGGAATTGAGGAAAGTGGAAGCCTCATAAACTTGAATAAAAGAAGGGCAAAGAACCCTGGAAATCTCATTCTTTGTTTCCAAGATGTCCTTTTGCAATGTTTGAGAATTTTGGCAAGAGCTATATATCAAACCAGAATTTAGGAACATTTTAAGGATTTATTTTGGGACTCGAATTTAAATCAATAGCTATTTGAATTTGAGTTATATTCATATACCGAATATAATTTCAAATATCTTTGAAACATTTTACGTGCAATTGGAAATGTCCATTCCGCAACATAATATTATTCAAAGGGTTTTGTCCTTTTTTGAAATTGTTTTGAATTTTGAGCAGTGGCAGAATATTAAACAAAAGAAAACATAAGAGAAAAAATAAAATAGAAACAACAGAGAGAGAGATAGTACAGGCCACTTACATGCGGCCAGAGGCAGCCTAGCCCACCTAGCCGTTGCAGTCGTCTCCCACCTCGCCGGTGAGGAGAGACAACGCCTGGTAGTGAGCGCCACGCCACCGAGCTGCCGCACTGCGTCCAGAGGACAATGACGCCGCGAATCTCCTCCTCGGTGCCGTCCCAATCCGTCCGAATCGCCCCCTCGCTCCTCTCCCTCACTCTCTGCTCTCTCCCTCGTCCTCCAGTCCCTTCCTCGAGCGCGACCGAACGAAGCCGTCGCCGCCGCCGACGATCAGCGTAGCCATCGTGCACCCTAGGCCTCGCCCCGTGTCCAGCTGCTGAGAGAAGGTCGTCCTCATTGCGCGCTCAAGATCAGAAGCCCGGGGCGCACTGCATCGCCGTCAGCATCATCGTCTTCCTCGACGGCAACCGTGGATCCCCGCCGTCGATTCGCGCCAAAGAGGGCCTCCCCGAGCCGTCCGAGCTGCTCAACGACTCATTGTGAGGACTCGCCGTTTCCCCTCCTCTCTGCTTTCGTTCCGTGCGTAGCCGCCATCCTCGCAAGCACCAAGCTCCGGCCATCGCCATTGCTGGCGAACCTCGCGCCTCGGAGCTCTTCCGCTCACTTTAGTAGCTCCCGCGTGCTCGCCCAGTCCCCAGGATCCCGATGCGCCCTCTGCTTTCTGGCTAATGCGCTGCAGCCCTCGCGCCCGTGCAGCCGTAGCTCCGGCAGCCGCCCGGCTTGTCACCACCGCCGCTACACGCTGCCCCAGCACACACCGCAGCCACCACCAGATGCGCCGCATCGCGGGCTTTCTAAGCCTTGACCGCTCGTCGGTACCGAGCCGGAGATGGCCGGACGAGGTGCGCCGCCGCGTCTGCCTACCGCCGGCGATTAGTCGCCGGATTAGATGACGTGGCGCAGGCTTAATTAGTGCTAACCACCGATTAGCTAACCCCTAGCTTCATTGACAGACGGGCCCCACCCGTTAATTAACTACAGGGTTATTCCCTGTTTAATTTAAGCTAATGCCGTGGTCCCACCGATCTGTTGACCTTGCCACCTCAGCGTTCTACATCCCTTGGTGCGACCTCTGCTTCTTGTATTTGTAACAGCTTGACATGCGGGACCCACTGGTCAAGGTTGACCTGGGTCAGCGCTGTTGACCTGCTGACGCAGGCATGACATAGTGCTGATGCAGTAATTGACTTTTGGGTTTTAAAATAAATCAGGAAATTTCAGAAAATAGTCAAAACTTCTAAAATTCATATAAATTCAACCGTAGCTCAGATTGAAAAGAGTTATATATGAAAAATGATCAGAAAAATCCAATCTATCCATCTGTACTGGTTTCATGCATGTTTAAACAAGTTAAGCTTGCTGTTTAGTGCAAAACATGATAAGGCACTATTTAAGATCACAAAATGAGTTTGGGGTTGAACCTTTAGTTCAAAATGACTCAAACCCATCTGGTTGTAGTTGCATTAGGCCAACACACTCATATTGCCATGTCATGAGCATGCATCATATTGTGCATTGCATTGATTGTGTTTCTTCCTTGTTTGTCGGTGTTTGTCCCCTCTCGATAGACGTGGTTCCGGCGATGTGATCGATGACACCGATGAAGATCTATACTATCTTCAGAAGTGCCAGGCAAGCAAAACCCCCTTGTTCATTCCGATACAATCCCACTCTCTTGCTCCTGCTCTCTTTTACTGCATTAGGACAACAACGATTCGTCTGTTACTTGCTGCGGTAGTTGAACCCCTTATCCTCTGCATGACTGTCATTGCCACGATAAATAGATGAAACCCACTAGCATGAGTAGGATTTGTTTGAGCCCTGATGTGCCTACTCATTCATGCTTGTTTGTCATGCCTGCTACTGCTTAGAGTTGTGTCAGGTCTGATTCATCGGGAATGAATTGGAATGTGGTGAACATGTCATATTGTTGAGAGCTAAGTGTGTGAACACGATTTGGTAAAGGTAGCGGTGAGAGGCCATGTAGGAGTACATGGTGGGTTGTCTCATTGCAGCCGTCCTCAGGAACTGAGTTATGTGTTTGTGATCCATGAACAGCTACTACCACTCATTGGGATCCTTAATTGACCCTCTCGGCTTCTTAATCACCCTTGTTCTCTGTCCAGGAGTTGCAACTAGTTTCTGGTGTTTGTAGGTAGTGTTAGTAGTCTACCAAGTGGCACCCGGTACAGGTGGGCTTGGGACAGACTAAACCTGATGTACGGTGTACCAAGTGGCACCGGATGGTGGGCTTGGGAACCTGCTCACATCGTTTGGGGCCGTGGCGACACCCGACCGGATCTCCTTGCGGATGGAACCGAATAGGCGATAAACACGGACGAGAGACTTGAGTGTTTAGGTAGGCGTGGCCGACTCCTCGCCCGGCTTCCGCTTGAAGGTTGCGAGGTACATGATGTGTCTGGCGATAAGTGGCGAGGCGTGTGTGAAGAAGTACACCCTGCGGGGTTATCATTATCTATTGAATAGCGGATTCCTCGGATATGGAAACTTGGACCCCTTGCATAGTTCATAGACAAGTGAAAGTGGATACTCTAAAATCGCAAGATAAGCTGAGTGCTATGGATGGCGTTCTCGTGAGGGAGGCGGGGCGGATCCATAGTGGTGTATTGATATGGTGAATATGTGGACTCGTGCGCCACCTCAAAAGAGTTACTTGCGATCGTAGTTCGGGATAGCCACCGAGTCAAAGCTGGCTTCTGCAGTTAAACCCCACCATCCCTTTGTTGATAATGATGCATATGTAGATAGTTACGATGTAAGTCTTCTTTGGATACATTTGTACTCACGTTTGCCTATTTTATGTTTTTGCGAGAGAGACTTGATCTCGCTAGTAGTTCAGTGGACTTGACGTTTAGCTTGTTACCTCAGCTACGATCTTGTGCCCTCGGCAGATCTGGTAGATAGTCGGGCCTTCAAGCCTTTTCCATTTGTAGATGTCGTACTCGGACATGTTAGCTTCGCTTGTGCTTTGATTTGCATGCTCACGAATGTTGGGTCATGAGACCCTGTTTGTAATATCTCGCTCCTCGGGCCTAATGAATAAATACTTGAGTCGTAGAGTCATGTTGTGATGTCATGTTGTATTTGCACATATCGAGCATATTGTGTGTATGTTATTGAAATGCTTGGTATGTGTGGGATCTGACTATCTAGTTGTTTATCTTTAGTAGCCTCTCTTACCGGGAAATGTCTCCTAGTGTTTCCACCGAGCTAGGGTAGCTTGCTACTGCTCCGGAACATTTAGGCTAGCCGGCATGTGTCCTTCTTCGTTCTTGTGTCTGTCCCTTCGGGGAAATGTCACGCGTTGAGTCTGGAGTCTGTTAGCCCGCTTCTGCCCGGTTTACGAGTCTGCTAGCCCGATGCTACAGCCGGAACTTACTCGCTGATGACCGACACGTTCGATCTTTGGGTCATGGATGCTGTCCACTGTAAGTCTGTGCCACTTTGGGTTTACAACTAGCCATGTCAGCCGGGCTCCTTTTCATATGGATGCTAGCGACACTATCATATATGTGTGCCAAAAGGCTAAAGCGGTCCCGGGCAAAGGTAAGGCGACACCGTGGGAATACCGTGCGTGAGGCGCAAAGTGATATGAGGTGTTACTGAGCTAGATCGATGTGACTTTGAGTCGGGTCTGACAGTTTTGGGATCGAGCTTATTTGCTGTAGGATTACCGAGCCAAACCGGTGAAGTTGAGTCTAGAAATGCTTTAGTTATATGTAGGGAATTGATTGTGGGATGGGAGCGTAAGGCTCTTTTTACTCCTTTACCTCATGCCCTTCTGATCTGAGTCATCCTCTTCTCTTCTACGGGGTTAAGAACTAGGCTTTCTCTTCTTCCTATTAGGATCACGTGTTACTAATCCGTAGGCTTATAGGATTGTTGGTTTCAAGCCTCGGTTAAGTTCCTACTACTTCCGTATGTCAATTGTTGATCTCGAAACCTTGATATTGTGCTTCTGAGTGGCGATGCCACCATTTTTGTAGCATGTCTAAAATTCTTTTGAGCATTTACAGCCGTTATGCTGTCCGAGTCATCCCAGGTTTCTAAATAGTCTGAAGCATTTGCAAAATCCCTTCCTCCCATTCCGATGTTCCTTTGGGCCAGATTAACCACACTAATCGGTGAGTTGAGGTACTCTGTTGCCTTAACATATATGTTGGAGTTATTATTATGACCCTACGTGTCTTAGGGGATCATCTAGTAATCTAGCCATGATTTGTGCCCCAGTGTGATGATTCTGGCCTTTATTCCCGAAAGCATCCCGTGATGCCACTTAGTAGTAGGTATTCTACTCCCTGGGTTTTGAACCCGAGATTCACCCTACCTCATGTTGTTAGTATTTGCTAGTACCTTTAGGATATTAGTAACCTTGCATTAGTTCTCGAGGTCCGTGGTATTTCCTTCTTCCAAATACCATGAACCATCAAAGGCGAAGTTATTTGAATCAAAAGATCACAACGAGTACTCTTGTGGAGTCCTCCATTCTTAATTATGATTACGCGGTTCTACCTCTCTGCATGGGTTATCCGGAAGAAACATGTTGAACTTGGTTCAACATACTAATCTATGCATCCACAACTCAGAAAATCATATGTTCCTTTGAGTTGTCCCTCTGTAGTTGTATTCCGATCCTTGTCTATCAGTTGATAGCCATGTTTATGTCGTGCATTCGTGTTATCGATGCCTATTATTCTTGTGGTCCATCGAGCTATTCTATTCCGGAATGACTAGGAGAAACGAACTCCAGTACCTCTTCCATATCCGGGATTGGGTCAAAGTAGTTGTATTCCGCAGATCAAAATGCCAATCCAGCTTTTGATCTGTTCCACCTTGGAGTGTTACCATCTTTATGTCAAGAGTGTCATGAGAATTGCACCACCTCATATAAATTCTTGACACAGTAATACTTCTTGCCATCATTGTTCATTCCTCGGTACCCGTGTTATTGTAACCAGAATGCCGACAAGTGTACTGTGATGTGTGAATTTAATACTTCGAGCAACTCGTTGCTTGGTAGTAAATGGACAATATTCTCATTCTTAGCGTGTTGGTTATTAAATCGTCATCCTAAGATTGATCGTGCCACCTAGTCCTTATTTCTGGTGCACTCTTCGATCAATGAGTTAGGATTGTGTCAACCCCTCACTCTTTTGATCATATCATCTTGCCCTCAAAAGCAAGATTGTTCTCGAGCTTAGTAACATACCGGTGGTTCGTGATGTCCGAATATCTTCTCGGAAACATTACCAGGTTGTCACCTGACCGCTACGTTGAGTTCGTGATCAAGTTGGTTTTCTTTTAAACCACCCTTTCTCCAAGAATCTGTGTTGGATACCCCTGAGCTAGTTGGTTAAGCTCAACAACAATTTGGAGAGTTGGAAGATAAAAGCTTACCTAACTTAGATTCGTTTCAAGGGATATCACGGTGTTGGTGTGTTAGTTGAAGAAAGATGATATCTTCATCGATTGGTCCCTGTGATCAGTTGTTGGACCTATTGTCTTATAGAAACTTTGATTTGAGTATGGGCTATCGTCAAATCAAATCAGAACCAACGATGTTCATAATGTTATCTTACTCGTGGTTGATCCCTCGAGCATACACCATTACATCTTTTGGATCTGACCAATGCTATCACCTATTCACATAATTATGGAATTCCATCTTCATGGAAACCTGGATGAACTGTTGTTGAGCCCATCGACAACATCCTTATCTCCTCCATGATTTTTGTGGAACATTAAGCTAGTGTTGGAAACTTTTGAAAGCATTTCCTTCATACTATCTCATGAAGGATATGTTTGGATGAAAGAAGTGACTTTCTTTAATTCACGTGCACTTGATGTAAGTTGTTGCCGTGGATCCGAGAAAGATTGTTTTTGCTTCCTCTGGAATCATCCCAAGTCGATCATGCATCGTGCGAAGTATTACGTAGTGCGGAGATTTGCAACCTTCATTCTATATGCACTCCTAGCACACCAAGCCGCTGATTGATTTGTTCAAGGAAGAGAAGTCTATGCTTGGGATCTAATCCATGGACTTGCGTAAAGACTTCGAAATCCTTGTTGATGGTTCCCCACCTGAACTCGGTAGTGTTTTATTTATAAGACTACTACGTGGTCATGCTTGTCTTGGACAACGTGGTCACATGTTGTAGCAGAACCGGCTCATGTTTTGGAGTTACTACCATAGTTCATTTCCCGAGAATCTCGCAATGTCATCTCGTCGATTTGTGTTGCAAACTTTCATTTTTCTTTCCAGACCCAATGAGTCTGGATTATTCTGACACCAACCAGATCTGAATCTCAGGCAGATATGATGGTTGGAACCCTTCTAAGAGCTATGATGTAGGTCCCGACAAGGTTGATGTTCTGGCCGACACACCTAGCCGGAAGATCTATCATTGTAGTATCTTGATTGAGCAAGTCCACCATTTTCTCCATGAGGATTTCGATTGACTTATTATAGAAGTTGCTCCTTATGGATCCTTTGTATTCCGAAGTCCGACCTTTACTTGGTGGCCATGTTGATGCTTTTAAGCATGATCGTGGTACCTAGATCGTCAAGGAGAACATTAGAAGCAGAGTGCTAAATGTCCCTCGGTCGATCATCCAGATTTTGTTTCCTTGGCCTCGCTAAGGTGAAATCTGAGAAGGTGTTATCTTCCTTGCATCTACATCGTCCATCACTATTCATCATAGTAGTATGTTGTGTTGCCAGGATCCTTGACACGGATATTGGTAAAACCTTGATGAATATGGAAATGCTCAAGTTCTTGAAGGCATGCTCAGGCGCTAGGTTACATCCTCGGTATCAATTGGAATGTGCCTTCCATTTTCTGAATTGCCCTATAACCGTAGTTTCCTTTCCAAACTGAGTATGCCATTTCTTCGAATTCCTTCAAACGATCGTTTGTGAATTGCCATTAGCCTGGTATGAAGAGCTTCAATAATCCTTTTCGATAGAGTTTACATGCGTATCGTAAGTAGGTGTTAGATGAAGATCTCGAAAGCAAAGATGTCAAGATCAATTTGGAGCAATGAATCAATATCAGCGATGAGGCGGTTGGATCATGAAGATCGTGATAGCTTTGTATCCCCTCGTCTTCTTACCTCCGTCTTGAATCTCGGGACGAGATTCTTGTTTAGTGGGGTGAGTTATCACAACCCTAGATTATTGCTTGTATTAGTTGCATCATAGAGCACTCATGCATCATGTCTAAATTTCTGAAACACGGAATTGAGGAAAGTGGAAGCCTCATAAACTTGAATAAAGAAGGGCAAAGAACCACGGAAATCTCATTCTTTGTTTCCAAGATGTCCTTTTGCAATGTTTGAGAATTTTGGCAAGAGCTATATATCAAACCAGAATTTAGGAACATTTTTAGGATTTATTTTGGGACTCTGAATTTAAATCAATAGCTATTTGAATTTGAGTTATATTCATATACGAATATAATTTCAAATATCTTTGAAACATTTTCGTGCAATTGGAAATGTCCATTCCATAACATAAAATTATTCAAAGGGTTTTGCCCTTGTTTTGAAATTGTTTTGAATTTTGAGCAGTGGCAGAATATTAAACAAAAGAAAACATATGAGAAAAAATAAAATAGAAACAACAGAGAGAGATAGTACAGGCCACTTACTTGTGCGGCCGGGGCAACCTAACCCACTGGCCGTTGCCGATCGTCTCCCACCTCTGCCCAGTGGCGAGAGACAACGCCTGGCAGGCTGGCAGCTCGCCACCAGCTGCTGCACTGCGTCCAGAGAGACAATGTGACGCCGCGAATCTCCTCCTCGGTGCCGTCCCAATCCGTCCGAATCGCCCCCTCGCTCCTCTCCCTCTCTCTGCTCTCTCCCTCGTCCTCCGGTCCCTTCCTCGGCGCGCCGAGCAAGCCGTCGCCGCCGCCCGGCGATCGGCGTAGCCATCGTGCACCCTAGGCCTCGCCCGTGTCCATTCTTTGAGAGAAGGTCGTCCTCATTCGCGCTCAAGATCGAAGCCGGGCGCCTTTGCGCCGCCGTCGGCATCATCGTCTTCCTCGGCGGCAACCGTGGATCCCGCCGTCGATTCGCGCTAAAGAGGGCCTCCCGAGCCGTCCGAAGCTGCTCAAGCGACTCATTGTGAGGACTCGCCGTTTCCCCTCCTCTCTGCTCGTTCCGTGCGTAGCCGCCATCCCGCAAGCACCGAGCTCCGGCCATCGCCATTGCCGGCGAACCTCGCGCCTCGGAGCTCTTCCGCTCACTTTAGTAGCTCCCGCGTGCTCGCCCAGTCCCTAGGATCCCGATGCGCCCTCTGCTTTCTGGCTAATGCGCTGCAGCCCTCGCGCCCGTGCAGCCGTAGCTCCGGCAGCCGCCCGGCTTGTCACCACCGCCGCTACACGCTGCCCCAGCACACACCGCAGCCACCACCGGATGCGCCGCATCGCGGGCTTTCTAGCGCGCCCAGCCGCTCGTCCGGTAAGCCTTAGGAGATGGCGGACGAGTGCGCCGCCAGCGTCGCCTACCGCCCGGCGATTAGTCGCCGGATTAGATGGCGTGGCGCGAGCTTAGTAGTGCTAACCACGATTAGCTAACCCTAGCTTCATTGTGAGACGGGCCCCACCCGTTAATTAACTACAGGGTTATTCCCTGTTTAATTTAAGCTAATGCCGTGGTCCCACCGATCTGTTGACCTTGCCACCTCAGCGTTGCTGACCCCACTGGTCAGCCTCTGCTGCTGACGCTGTAACACTGACATGCGGGACCCACTGGTCAAGGTTGACCTGGGTCAGCGCTGTTGACCTGCTGACGCAGGCATGACATAGTGCTGATGCAGTAATTGACTTTTGGGTTTTAAAATAAATCAGGAAATTTCAGAAAATAGTCAAAACTTCTAAAATTCATATAAATTCAACCGTAGCTCAGATTGAAAAGAGTTATATATGAAAAATGATCAGAAAAATCCAATCTATCCATCTGTACTGGTTTCATGCATGTTTAAACAAGTTAAGCTTGCTGTTTAGTGCAAAACATGATAAGGCACTATTTAAGATCACAAAATGAGTTTGGGGTTGAACCTTTAGTTCAAAATGACTCAAACCCATCTGGTTGTAGTTGCATTAGGCCAACACACTCATATTGCCATGTCATGAGCATGCATCATATTGTGCATTGCATTGATTGTGTTTCTTCCTTGTTTGTCGGTGTTTGTCCCTCTCGATAGGCGTGGTTTCGTGATGTGATCGATGACACCGATGAAGATCTATACTATCTTGAAGTGCCGAGCAAGCAAAACCCCTTGTTCATTCGATACAATCCCACTCTCTTGCTCCTGCTCTCTTTTCTGCATTAGGACAACAACGATTAAATGCATTACTTGCTGCGGTAGTTGAACCCTTATCCTCTGCATGACTGTCATTGCCACGATAAATAGATGAAACCCACTAGCATGAGTAGGATTTGTTTGAGCCACGATGTGCCTACTCATTCATGCTTGTTTGTCATGCACTGCTCTGCTTAGAGTTGTGTCGGTCGATTCATCGGGAATGAATTGGAATGTGGTGAACATGTCATATTGTTGAGAGCTAAGTGTGTGAACACGATTTGGTAAAAGGTAGCGGTGAGAGGCCATGTAGGAGTACATGGTGGGTTGTCTCATTGCAGGCCGTCCTCGAGGAACTGAGTTACGTGTTTGTGATCCATGAACAGCTACTACCACTCATTGGGATCCTTAATTGACCCTCTCGGCTTCTTAATCACCCTTGTTCTCTGTCCGGGAGTTGCAACTAGTTTACGGTGTTTGTAGGTAGTGTTAGTAGTCTACCAAGTGGCACCGATGCAGGTGGGCTTGGGACAGACTAAACCTGATGTACGGTGTACCAAGTGGCACCGGATGGTGGGCTTGGAACCTGCTCACATCGTTTGGGGCCGTGGCGACACCGGCGGATCTCCTTGCGGATGGAACCCGAATAGGCGATAAACACGGACGAGAGACTTGAGTGTTTAGGTAGGCGTGGCCGACTCCTCGCCGCTTCCGCTTGAAGGTTGCGAGGTACATGATGTGTCTGAGGCGATAAGTGGCGAGGCGTGTGTGAAGAAGTACACCCTGCGGGGTTATCATTATCTATTGAATAGCAGTTCCTCGGATATGGAAACTTGGACCTTGCATAGTTCATAGACAAGTGAAAGTGGATACTCTAAAATCACGCAAGATAGCGTGAGTGCTATGGATGGCGTTCTCGTGAGGGAGGCGGGGCGGATCCATAGTGGTGTATTGATATGGTGAATATGTGGACTCGTGTGCGCCACCTCAAAAGAGTTACTTGCGTTCGTAGTTCGGGATAGCCACCGAGTCAAAGCTGGCTTCTGCAGTTAAACCCACCATCCCTTTGTTGATAATGATGCATATGTAGATAGTTACGATGTAAGTCTTCTTTGGGTACATTTGTACTCACGTTTGCCTATTTTATGTTTTTGCAGAGAGACTTTAGTCTCGCTAGTAGTTCCAGGTGGACTTCGACGTTTAGCTTGTTACCTCAGCTACGATCTTGTGCCCTCGGCAGGATCTGGTAGATAGTCAGGCCTTCAAGCCTTTTCCATTTGTAGATGTCTGTACTCAGACATGTTAGCTTCCGCTTGTGCTTTGATTTGCATGCTCTGAATGTTGGGTCATGAGACCCCTGTTTGTAATATCTCGCTCCTCGGAGCCTAATGAATAAATACTTGAGTCGTAGAGTCATGTTGTGATGTCATGTTGTATTTGCACATATCGAGCATATTGTGTGTATGTTATTGAAATGCTTGGTATGTGTGGGATCTGACTATCTAGTTGTTTATCTTTAGTAGCCTCTCTTACGGAAATGTCTCCTAGTGTTTCCACGAGCTAGGGTAGCTTGCTCTTGCTCGGAACATTTAGGCTGGCGGCATGTGTCCTTCTTCGTTCTGTATACATCCCTTGAAATGTCGCGTTAGTCTGGAGTCTGTTAGCCCTTCTGACTGGTTTACGGAGTCTGCTAGCCAGTGCTACAGCCGGAACTTACTACGTTGATGGCCGACACGTTCGATCTTTGGGTCATGGATGCTGTCCTGTAAGTCTGTGCCACTTTGGGTTTACAACTAGCCATGTCAGCCGGGCTCCTTTTCATATGGATGCTAGCGACACTATCATATCGTGTGCCAAAAGGCATAAGCGGTCCGGGCAAAGGTAAGGCGACACCGGTAGGAATACCGTGCGTGAGGCCGCAAAGTGATATGAGGTGTTACAGGCTAGATCGATGTGACCTTTGAGTCGGGGTCTGACATGGGAGTGCCGGATGGGTATCCGGTCCGGCAATCGCCATATTTGGCGCCGCCCACTTGATATATGGACCCTCGTGAGAGCGGGGTACAAAGCGAACAACCTCTTCCACAATGCAAAATGGGGCTCAATGCCGGGAATAGCTCGCAAAGAGCTCGTAGCCGCGATATGCGGGGCAGATCTTGGGCGTGAGGTGGTGGAGCTGGAGTCAGTAGAACTCCGAGGAGCCAGCGGAGGAGCGGATGTATTGGGAATCCGGTCCCTTATCGGATAAGGGGCCGAAGCATACTCGTTCCCCTTTATTGGGGCTTGGGGTGGCCTCCGCTTGCCTTCCACCTTGATAAGTGACCAGCCGGCTCGAGCAGGGACCATGAAGGCGGAGGAGATATCCCCGCTTGGAGCTTCACTAGCTCGTTGTGCGAGCAGAGCACCTCCTCCAATCCCTGGCGGTGGGCTGGGAGTGCGTGAAGAAGAGCGCGTCGGCGGTCCATGATGGAATGGATTTTTAGGTCAAAGCGCTCCGATGAAGTATTCGCGGGAGGAAGATGGTGTGGTTTGGATCTGGATTTTGCCTCTTTTGTAGGCGGACGACTCGCACCACTGGGGTGAAGCGTAAAAGACACCACTGGCTTTTCGCATTCATGCGACAGCGTGGAAAAAGGCCATTATTAGGCGTAAAGCCGAGAAACACAGTATTTATGATGAAGCTGGACCTTTGTTGGCGGTACATGGAACTTGAAGGAGAACCCGCCTTGCAACGCCGAAGACTATATCTGTATTTGGACTTATCGTCATTGAAGCCTGGTTAAGAGACTCTTGAGGAGTCTGGACTAGGGGTGTCCGGACAGCGGACTATCATCGTCGCCGGACTCCAAGACTCTGAGATACAAGATTGAAGACTCCTCCGTGTCCGGATGGGACTTTCCTTGGCGTGAAAGGCAAGCTTGGCGTCTGGATATGTAGATCTCCTACCATTGTAACCGACTACGTGTAACCCTAGCCTCCTCCGGTGTCTATATAAACCGGAGGGCTTTAATCCATAGGACATAACATACATTACAACAATCATACCATAGGCTAGCTTTAGGGTTTAGCCTCCTTGACCTCGTGGTAGATCCACTCTTGTACTACCCATATCATCAATATTAATCAAGCGGGACGTGAGGGTTTTACCTCCATCGAGAGGGCCCGAACACAGGTAAAACATCGTGTCCCTCGTCTCTGTTACCATCCGCCTAGGCACTGATTCGGGACCCCCTACCGAGATCCGCGGTTTGACACCGACAAGCGTGAATCTGTGAGGGATTACATCGTCGGTTTCATGCTGCGCCAATAAGGACAAGGAGGCGATTCTCGTGCCTTATCATCCGTGTAAGTCATCCGCGCTGCTATCCTTCCTTCGATTTCAATAATTCATTTGCGCGGTGGAGGCTAATTAATTTGAGGTGTACTTATTTTGCTTGGCGGTGGTGCGCCGTCCTCATCATCCTCTACCCCGATTCTCCCACGCTCTTTACTTGGACTCGTCGAAGAACATTCACAAAAGGATTACACCCACATCAAAGATGTTCTCGGCGATGCTATGTTTTACTACCAAGCAAGGGGTGGAGAGGTTAGGGACAAGAAGAGAAGTGGCGGTAGGGCCGCCTTGACCATAAGACCGACCTGCTGCATCCGACAGCGAGCGATTCTCTTAATGATGGATTCTATGTCCTACACCACATCTTTGGAGTCTGAGCGGGATCACTAGAACCTTCACATGTCACCTAGATCTGGCGATGTCCATATTCGCAATGGGCAAAGGAAATAGGAGATATCGAGGATCATCGACTTGAGCTGAGTTCTATGGCATCCGGTAGCGAACTTGCCCAAATCATCATGAATGAGGTCGTCGGGAAAAGCAGGGATGTTCTCTGTGATGAGGACAAATGTTGCGGGAAGACATCCAAACATGGATAGCCTCTCAGCGTCTCGGTATGAAGCCTTTCACTAAGCTCGATAACTATCTCCCTGACATGGATGGATGGCGCAACATGATGGAGTGATTGCCGATATATGACAATGTGTCCGTTTAGTCCATACTTTCTTTTATGACAAAACTTTGAGTTATGCACGGTGAAACTTTATTTGTGATGTAATTAAACCGTCCTCCTCCTCGACTAGCGAAAATCACTCTATTTAGGGCATTTTGGGTACGATGAACTTGGTTATTTATGCTTATGATATGTTGTTTCTATTTTTGCCAAGTCTGTCTCTGTTGCTCAACTATATATGTTGCATATCATCGACTCATGTGACGATGCAGGTGCATAGATCATAGATGGCAAAGAAGTGCTACTCCAGGAGTATATATCGACAAGTGGCGAGTGTCGAGCCTAGGTGTACGGTTTTAGGTTTCGAAGCGGCAGCGATGGTTAGTTTAGGTTCCGCTAATGCGAGAGGGATCTGAACTCATGTACTCAAAGTGATAGCTATTCTCGCGTATATCATTGTTTAGATGGATGACGATGTATTTGCAAGTAATCGAGACTTGTATCGCTATTTTCGAGAGACCACTTTGTGTTGGATGATGATTATGATGATGACATGATTTGATGAGAGTAATTGTATGTATATGCTATGATTACATTTGTATGTGGATGATATGCTAAAGATTATTGTATAAAGCCTATTCAAATACAAAACAAATATGCAGGAAAAAAAGCTAATAAAACTAGTAGTAGCAAGGGGGAAATTTAGCGATGGCGCCGCCTTACGATGGCGCTTCCACGTAAACAAGCTGCGAGATAATATCGATGGCGCCCTTTTCTAAAAAGCTGCGGCTATTCATGTGTAGCGATGGCGTGGGTCAACAGGCGCTCTTGTTGGGGAGCGTAGTAATTTCAAAAATTTTCCTCGCACACGCATAAGATCATGGTGATGCATAGCAGCGAGAGGGAGAGTGTTGCTCGTACCCTCGTGAACAAAGCGGGCGATCAAAACATAGAGGAAGTAGTCGTCGTTCTCCTCGCGATCCGACCGATCGGCGCCGTTACTCGGCACCCCGAGTTCTTGACACACGTACAGCTCGATGGCGCTCCTCGGGCTCCAATCCGGTGAGAGCCGGGGAGGAGAGTTTCGTCGACCTGACGGCGTGGTGATGATCTTGATGTACTACCGCGCGAGGCCGCCTAAGCTTTGCGGCGATATGATCGAGGTGGAATATGGTGGAAGGGGCACCGCACACGGCTAAGGCGATCCGTAGATCAAACTTGTGTCTTGTGCCTAGAGGTGCCCCCTGCCCCGTATATAAAGGAGCAGGGGAGGGTTCGGCCGGCCGGAGGCGGCGCCGGGAGGAGTCCTCCTCCCGGGAGTAGGACTCCCCCTTCCTTGTTGGAGTAGGAGAGAAGGAAGAGGGGGAGAGGAGGAAGGAAAGGGGCTGCACCCCTGTCCAATTCGGACTAGAGGGGCTGCGCCCTTCTTCCTTTAGCCTCTCTCCTCTATTCCCGTATGGCCCAATAAGGCCCATATACTCCCGGCGAATTCCGTAACTCTCCGGTACTCGAAAAATACCGAATGACTCGGAACCTTTCCAAACTCGAATATAGTTGTCAATATATCGATCTTTACGTCTCGACCATTTGAGACTCCTCGTCATGTCCCGATCTCATCGGGACTCCGAACTCCTTGGTACATCAAAACTCATAAACTCATAATATAACCGTCATTGAAACCTTAAGCGTGCGGACCCTACGGTTCGAGAACAATGTAGACATGACCGAGACACGTCTCGGTCAATAACCAATAAGCGGGACCTGGATGCCCATATTGGTTCCTACATATTCTCTGAAGATCTTTATCGGTCGAGACCGCATAACAACATCGTTGTTCCTTTGTCATCGGTATGTTACTTGCCGAGATTGATCGTCGGTATCAATACCTAGTTCAATCTCGTTACCGGCAAGTCTCTTTACTCGTTCCGTAATACATCATCTCACAGCTAACTCATTAGTTGTAATGCTTGCAAGGCTTAAGTGATGTGTATTACCGAGAGGGCCGAGAGATACCTCTCCAGAGCAATCGGAGTGACAAATCCTAATCTCGAAATCGCCAACCCAACATCGCCTTTGGAGACACTGTAGTACTCCTTTATAATCACCCGATTCGTTGTGACGTTTGGTAGTACCAAAGTGTTCCTCCGTAAGCAGGAGTTGCATAATCTCATAGTTATAGGAACATGTATAAGTCATGGATAAAAGCAATAGCAACATACTAAGCGATCGGGTGCTAGGCTAATGGAATGGGTCATGTCAATCAGATCATTCAACTAATGATGTGACCTTGTTAATCAAATAACAACTCCTTGTTCATGGTTAGGAAACATAACCATCTTTGATTAACAAGCTAGTCAAGTAGAGGCATACTAGTGACACTATGTTTGTCTATGTATTCACACATGTATTATGTTTCCGGTTAATACAATTCTAGCATGAATAATAAACATTTATCATGAAATAAGGAAATAAATAATAACTTTATTATTGCCTCTAGGGCATATTTCCTTGATCTCCCACTTGCACTAGAGTCAATAATCTAGATCACATCACCATGTGATTAACATCGATAGTTCACATCATCATGTGATTAACACCCATAGTTCACATCGCCATGTGACCAACACCCAAAGGGTTTACTAGATTCATAATCTAGTTCACATCGCTATGTGATTAACACCCAAAGAGTACTAAGGTGTGATCATGTTTTGCTTGTGAGAGAATCTTAGTCAGCGGGTCTTTCACATTCAGATCCGTTATGTATTTTGCAATTTTCTATGTCTACAATGCTCGCTTGCGGAGCTACTCTAGCTAATTGCTCCCACTTTCAATATGTATCTAGATAGAGACTTAGAGTCATCGGATCGGTGTCAAAACTTGCATCGACGTAACCCTTCTGACGAACCCTTTTGTCACCTCCATAATCGAGAAACATATCCTTATTCCACTAAGGATAATTTTGACCGCTGTCGATGATCTACTCCTAGATCACTATTGTACTTCCTTGCCAAACTCGGTGTAGGGTATACAATAGATCGGTACACAGACATGGCATACTTTATAGAACCTATGGCCAAGGCATAGGGAATGACTTTCATTCTCTTTCCATCTTCTGCCGTGGTCGGGTTTTGAGTCTTACTCAATTTCACACCTTGCAACACGAGGCAAGAACTCCTTCTTTATTGTTCCATTTTGAACTACTTCAAAATCTTGTCAAGGTATGTACTCATTGAAAAAACTTATCAAGCGTCTTGATCTATCTCTATAGATCTTGATGCTCAATATATAAGCAGCTTCACGAGGTCTTTCTTTGAAAACTCCTTTCAAACACTCCTTTATGCTTTCTGAGAATAATTCTATATTATTTCGATCCACAATATGTCATACATATACTTATCGAAATCTTGTAGTGCTCCCACTCACTTTCTTGTAAATCTGAGGCTTCACCGTAAGTGCGTATAAAACTATATGCTTTGATCAACTTATCAAAGCGTGTATTCTAACTCGAGATGCTTGCAGTCCATAGATGGATCATTTGGAGTCTCGCATTTTGTTAGCACCTTTAGGATTGACAAAACCTTTTGGTTGCATCATATACAACTCTTCTTTAATAAATCCATTAAGGATTGCAGTTTTGGTATCCATTTGCCAGATTTCATAAAGTGTGGCAATTGCTAACATGATTCGGACAGACTTAAGCATAGATACGAGTGAGAAACTCTTATCGTAGTCAACACCTTGAACTTGTCAAAAACCTTTTTGCGACAAGTCGAGCTTTGTAGATAGTAACACTACTATCAGCGTCCGTCTTCCTCTTGAAGATCCATTTATTTTCTATGGCTTGCCAATCATGAGGCAGCGCCACCAAAGTCCACACTTTGTTCTCATACATGGATCTCATCTCAGATTTCATGGCCTCAAGCCATTTCGCGGAATCTGGGCTCACCATCGCTTCTTCATAGTTCGTAGGTTCATCATGATCTAGTAGCATGACTTCCAGAACAGGATTACCGTACCACTCTGGTGCGGATCTTACTCTGGTTGATCTCTCGAGGTTACGTAGTAACTTGATCTGAAGTTTCATGATCAACATCATCAACTTCCTCACTATTTGGTGTAGATGTCTCGAAACCGGTTTCTGCGATGAACTACTTTCAAGTAAGGGAGAAGGTACAATTACCTCATCAAGTTCTACTTTCCTCCCACTCACTTCTTTCGAGAGAAACTCCTTCTCTAGAAAGGATCCATCTTAAGCAACGAATATCTTGCCTTCGGATCTGTGATAGAAGGTGTACCCAACAATTTCCTTTGGGTATTCTATGAAGCGCACTTCTCGATTTGGGTTCGAGCTTATCGGGATGAAACTTTTCACATAAGCATCGCAACTCCAAACTTTAAGAAAGCGACAACTTGGGTTTCTTGCTAAACCACAGTTCATATAGTGTCGTCTCAGCAGTTTAGATGGTGCCCAATTTAACGTGAATGCAGCTGTCTCTAATGCATGATCCCAAAAGCGATATTGGTAAATCGGTAAGAAACATCATAGATTGCACTTTATCCAATAAAGTGCGGTTACGATGTTTGGACACACCATAACATTGTGGTGTTCGGTGGCGTGAGCTGTGAAACTATTCCACATTGTTTTAATTGAAGACCAAACTCGTAACTCAAATATTCGTCTCCGCGATCAGATCGCAGAAACTTTATTTTCTTGTTACGATGATTTTCCACTTCACTCTGAAATTCTTTGAACCTTTCAACTATTTGGACTTATGTTTCATCAAGTAGATATACCCATATCTGCTCAAATCATCTTGTGAAGGTCGAAAATAACGATACTTGCCACGAGCATCAACACTCATTGGATCGCATACATCGGTATGTATTATTTCCAATAAGTCGGTAGCTTGTTCCATTGTTACGGAAGCGGAGTTTTAGTCATCTTGCCCAAAAGGCACGGTTCGCAAGCATCAAGTGATTCATAATCAAGTGATTCCAAAATCCCATCGGCATGGAGTTTCTTCATCGCTTTACATAATATGACCTAAGCGGCGATTGCCACAAATAAGTTGCACTATCATTATTAACTTTGCATCTTTTGGTTTCAATATTATGAATATGTGTATCACTACGATCGAGATCCAATGAACCATTTTCATTGGGTGTGTAACCATATAAGGTTTTATTCATGTAAGCAGAACAACAGTTTATTCTCTTACTTAAATGAATAACCATTTTGCAATAAACACGATCAAATCATATTCATGCTCAGCGCAAACACCAAATAACATTTATTTAGGTTCAACACTAATCCCGAAAGTATAGGGAGTGTGCGATGATGATCATATCAATCTTGAAACTATTTTCAACACACATCATCACTTCACCCTTAACTAGTTTACATTTATTACGCAACTCCGTTTGAGTTACTACTCTTAGCAACCTGAACCAGTACCAAATACCGAGGGGTTGCTATAAACACTAGTAAAGCACACATCAAACACTGTATATCAAATATACCCTTTTCACTTTGCCATCCTTCTTATCCACCAAATATTTAGGGCAGTTCCGCTTCGGTGACCATTTCCTTTGCGATGTAAGCACTTTCGGTTTCAGGCTTTGGTTCAGCTTTGGGCTTCTTCGTGGGAGTGACAACTTGCTTGTCAATCTACTTGAAGTTCCCTTTCTTTCCCTTTGCCCTTTTCTTGAAACTAGTGATCTTGTCAACCATCAACACTTGATGCTCTTTCTTGATTTCTACCTTAAATCGATCACGAAGAGCTCGGGAATCATTTTCGTCATCCCTTGCATACTATAGTTCATCACGAAGTTCTACTAACTTGGTGATGGTGACTAGAAAATTCATCAATCACTATCTTATCGGAAGATTAACTTCCACTTGATTCAAGCGATTGAAGTACCCGGACAATCTGAGCACATGCTCACTAGTTGAGCGATTCTCCTCCATCTTTTAGCTATAGAACTTGTTGGAGACTTCATATCTCTCAACTCGGGTATTTGCTTGAAATATTAACTTCAATTCTGGAACATCTCATATGGTCCATGATGTTCAAAACATCTTTGAAGTCGATTCTAAGCCATAAAGCATGGTGCACAAAACTATCAAGTAGTCATCATCTTGAGCTAAAGCGTTCATAACGTCGCATACGCTCTGCAATAGGTCATCACCTAGCGGTGCATTAAGGACATAATTCTTACGTGCAGCAATGAGGATAAACCTCGGATCACGGATCAAATCCGCATCATTGCTACTAACATTTTCAACACAATTTTCTCTAGGAACATATCAAAATAAACATATGAAAGCAACAACACAAGCTATTGATCTTACAACATAATTTGCAAAATACTACGGGACTAAGTTCATGATAAATTTAAGTTCAATTAATCATATTACTTAAGAACTCCCACTTAGATAGACATCTCTCTAGTCATCTAAGTGATCACGTGATCCAAATCAACTAAACCATAACCGATCATCACGTGAGATGGAGTAGTTTTCAATGGTGAACATCTTATGTTGATCATATCTACTATATGATTCACGCTCGACCTTTCGGTCTCCGTGTTCGAGGCCATATCTGCATATGCTAGGCTCGTCAAGTATAACCTGAGTATTCTGCGTGTGCAAAACTGGCTTGCACCCGTTGTAGATGGACGTAGAGCTTATCACACCCGATCATCACGTGGTGTCTCGGCACGACGAACTTTGGCAACGGTGCATACTCAGGGAGAACACTACTTGATAATTTTAGTGAGAGATCATCTTAAAATGCTACCGTCAATCAAAGCAAGATAAGATGCATAAAGGATAAACATCACATGCAATCAATATAAGTGATATGATATGGCCATCATCATCTTGTGCTTGTGATCTCCATCTCAAGCACCGTCGTGATCACCATCGTCACCGGTAGCGACACCTTGATCTCCATCGTAGCATCGTTGTCGTCTCGCCACCTATTGCTTCTCGACTATCGCTACCGCTTAGTGATAAAGTAAAGCAATTACTGAGCGTTGCATTTCATACAATAAGCGACAACCATATGGCTCCAGCCGATTGCCGATAACTTTGGTTACAAAACATGATCATCTCATACAATAAAATATAGCATCACGTCTTGACCATATCACATCACAACATGCCTGCAAAAACAAGTTAGGCGTCCTCTACTTTGTTGTTGCAAATTTTACGTGGCTGCTACGGGCTTAAGCAAGAACCAATCTCACCTCGCATCAAAACCACAGCGATACTTCGTCAAATAGACTCCGTTTAACCTTCTCAAGGACCGGCGTAGCCACTCGGTTCAACTAAAGTGAGAGAGCAGACACCGCCCGGTCACCTTTAAGCAGCGAGTGCTCGTGGCGGTGAAACCAGTCTCGCGTAAGCGTCTGGCGTAATGTCGGTCCGGGCGCTTCATCTCACAATACTGCTGAACCAAAGTATGACATGCTGGTAGGTAGTATGACTTGTATCGCCCACAACTCACTTGTGTTCTACTCGTGCAAAACATCAAACCATAAAACCTAGGCTCGGATGCCCTTTGTTGGGGAGCGTAGTAATTTCAAAAATTTTCCTACGCACACGCAAGATCATGGTGATGCATAGCAACGAGAGGGAGAGTGTTGTCTACCTACCCTCGTGACCGAAGCGGAAGCGATCTGGCGTAGAGGAAGTAGTCGACGTTCTCCTCGCGATCCGACCGATCCGGCGCCGTTACTCTGGCGCCCCGAGTTCTTGACACACGTACAGCTCGATGGCGCTCCTCGGGCTCCAATCCGGTGAGAGCCGGGGAGGAGAGTTTCGTCGAGCCGACGGCGTGGTGATGATCTTGATGTACTACCGGCGCAGGGCTTCGCCTAAGCTTTGCGACGATATGATCGAGGTGGAATATGGTGGAAGGGGGCACCGCACACGGCTAAGGAACGATCCGTAGATCAAACTTGTGTCTTGTGCCTAGAGGTGCCCCCCTGCCCCCGTATATAAAGGAGCAGGGGGAGGGTTGGCCGCCAAGAGGGCGCGCCGGGAGGAGTCCTCCTCCCAGGGAGTAGGACTCCCCCCCTTCCTTGTTGGAGTAGGAGAGAAGGAAAGAGGGGGAGAGGAGGAAGGAAAAGGGGGCTGCACCCCCTGTCCAATTCGGACTAGAGGGGGCTGCGCCCTTCTTCCTTTGGCCTCTCTCCTCTATTCCCGTATGGCCCAATAAGGCCCATATACTCCCCGGCGAATTCCGTAACTCTCGGTACTCGAAAAATACCGAATGACTCGGAACCTTTCCGAACTCGAATATGGTTGTCCAATATATCGATCTTTACGTCTCGACCATTTGAGACTCCTCGTCATGTCCCGATCTCATCGGGACTCGAACTCCTTGGTACATCAAAACTCATAAACTCATAATATAACCGTCATCGAAACCTTAAGCGTGCGGACCCTACGGTTCGAGAACAATGTAGACATGACCGAGACCGTCTCGGTCAATAACCAATAGCGGGACCTGGATGCCCATATTGGTTCCTACATATTCTCGAAGATCTTTATCGGTCGGACCGCGTAACAACATCGTTGTTCCCTTTGTCATCGGTATGTTACTTGCGAGATTCGATCGTCGGTATCAATACCTAGTTCAATCTCGTTACGGCAAGTCTCTTTACTCGTTCGTAATACATCATCTCACAGCTAACTCATTAGTTGTAATGCTTGCAAGGCTTAAGTGATGTGTATTACCGAGAGGGCCAGAGATACCTCTCCGACAATCGGAGTGACAAATCCTAATCTCGAAATCGCCAACCCAACATCGCCTTTGGAGACACTGTAGTACTCCTTTATAATCACCCGATTCGTTGTGACGTTTGGTAGTACCAAAGTGTTCCTCCGTAGCAGGAGTTGCATAATCTCATAGTTATAGGAACATGTATAAGTCATGGATAAAAGCAATAGCAACATACTAAGCGATCGGGTGCTAGGCTAATGGAATGGGTCATGTCAATCAGATCATTCAACTAATGATGTGACCTTGTTAATCAAATAACAACTCCTTGTTCATGGTTAGGAAACATAACCATCTTTGATTAACAAGCTAGTCAAATAGAGGCATACTAGTGACACTATGTTTGTCTATGTATTCACACATGTATTATGTTTCGGTTAATACAATTCTAGCATGAATAATAAACATTTATCATGAAATAAGGAAATAAATAATAACTTTATTATTGCCTCTAGGGCATATTTCCTTCAGCTACTGCTATCGTTAGCTGTAGCGCCTTATTAGTAGCGCCGGTACCCGCGCTACTGAGAGGGCCAAAACCCGCGCTGCTGCTAGGCTTTTCCCTAGTAGTGACGCTTTGTTAAGAACTGCACCAACTGACAGCTCCACCGTTCAATATAAACACGTATCCGGTTTGCGATTTAGAATCGTACGGATCAGTGTCAAAGCTTGCATCGACATAACCATTTACGACTAGCTCTTTGTCACCTCCATAAACAAGACATATCCTTAGTCCTTTTCAGGTATTTCAGGATATTCTTGACCGCTGTCTAGTGATCCACTCCTGGATTACTTTGGTACCTCCCTGCCAAACTTATTGCTAAGCATACATCAGGTCTGGTACACAGCATTGCATACATGATAGAGCCTATGGCTGAAGCATAGGAACATCTTTCATTTTCTCTCTATCTTTTCTTTGTTGTCGGGCATTGAGTCGACTCAACTTCACACCTTATGTCTGAGCAAGAATCCTTTCTTTGCACGATCCATTTTGAACTTTTTCAAAACTTTATCAAGGTATGTGCTTTGTGAAAGTCAATCAAGCGTCTTGATCTATCTCTATAGATCTTGATGCCCAATATATAAGCAACTTCACGAGGTCTTTCATCGAAAAACTTTTATTCAAGTATCCCTTTATGCTATCCGAAATTCTATATCATTTCCAATTAACAATATGTCATCTACATATAATATCGAAATGCTCTGAGCTCCCACTCACTTTCTTGTAAATCTGAGGCTTCTCCAAAAGTCTGTATAAAACCATATCTTTGATTACACTATCAAGCGTTTATTCTAACTCGAGATGCTTGCACCAGTTCATAAATGGATCGCTGGAGCTTGCACACTTTGTTAGCACCTTTTGGATCGACAAAACCTTCCGGCTACATCATATACAACTCTTCTTCCAGAAATCCATTCAGGAATGCAGTTTTGACATCCATTTGCAAATTTCATAATCATAAAATGCGGCAATTGCTAACATGATTCGGACAGGCTTAAGCATCGCTACGGGTGAGAAAGTCTCATCATAGTCAACCGTTTGAACTTGTCGAAAACCTTTCGCAACAAGTCGAGCTTTGTAGATAGTTACATTACCATCAGCGTCGGTCTTCTTCTTGAAGATCCATTTATTCTCGATGGCTTGCCGATCATCGGGCAAGTCAACCCAAGTCCATACTTTGTTTTCATACATGGATCCCATCTCAGATTTCTTGGCCTCAAGCCATTTTGCGGAATCTGGGCTCATCATCGCTTCCTCATAGTTCGTAGGTTCGCCATGGTCAAGTAACATGACTTCCAGAATAGGATTACCGTACCACTCTGGTGCGGATCTTACTCTGGTAGACCTATGAGGTTCGGTAGTAACTTGATCTGAAGTTTCATGATCATTATCATTAGCTTCCTCACTAATTGGTGTAGTTGTCACATGAACCGGTTCTTGTGATGAACTACTTTCCAATAAGGGAGCGAGTCTGATTACCTCATCAAGTTCTACTTTCCTCCCACTCACTTCTTTCGAGAGAAACTCCTTCTCTAGAAAGGATCCGAATTAGCAACAAAATCTTGCCCTCGGATCTGTGATAGAAGGTGTACCCAATAGTCTCTTTTGGGTATCCTATGAAGACACATTTCTCTGATTTGGGTTCGAGCTTATCTGGTTGAAGTTTCTTCACATAAGCATCGCAGCCCCAAACTTTAAGAAATGACAACTTTGGTTTCTTGCCAAACCACAGTTTATAAGGCGTCGTCTCAATGGATTTTGATGGTGCCCTATTTAACATGAATGCGGCCGTCTCTAAAGCATAACCCCAAAACGATAGCGATAAATCAGTAAGAGACATCATAGATCGCACCATATCTAGTAAAGTACGATTACGATGTTCGGACACACCATTTCGCTGTGGTGTTCTGGGTGGCGTGAGTTGCGAAACTATTCCGCATTGCTTCATATGCAAAGCAAACTCATAACTCAAATATTCTCCTCCACGATCAGATCGTAGAAATTTTATTTTCTTGTTATGATGATTTTCCACTTCACTCTGAAATTCTTTGAACTTTTCAAATGTTTCAGACTTGTGTTTCATCAAGTAGATATACCCATATCTGCTCAAATCATCTGTGAAGGTGAGAAATAACGATACCCGCCGCGAGCCTCAATATTCATTGGACCACATACATCAGTATGTATGATTTCCAACAAATCAGTTGCTCGCTCCATAGTTTCGGAGAACGGCGTTTTGGTCATCTTGCCCATGAGGCACGGTTCGCAAGTACCAAGTGATTCCAGAAGTCCATCAGTATGGAGTTTCTTCATGCGCTTTACACCAATATGACCCAAACGGCAGTGCCACAAATAAGTTGCACTATCATTATCAACTCTTCATCTTTTGGCTTCAACATTATGAATATGTGTATCACTACTACCGAGATTTAATAAAAATAGACCACTCTTCAAGGGTCAACCTAGCAGTCGGGTCGGGTTTGCCCGGGTCGAGGTCTACCAAACCCATGCCCGATTGCTAAATGGGTCTACCCAGTCGCCCACGATCCTGCCCATGGACGAAGGATCAGACCCACGCCTGAACCCGATGGGTAACCCGACCCGATGTGTTACCCATCGGGCTGCTGTATAGTGTTCTTGTACAGTGTACAACAGAGTAGTGGCAAAATTCATATAACAAATATTGGTTCACACAGTGGCAAAAATGCACAAATAGCTTTAGTTACTAACCATCAATGTGAATATATAGTAGAACAGCTAGAAAACACAATATCAGGAAGGCAAATACAAGGTTCAAGAGCACAAATAGCATCACAAATACATGGTGCAGGTCTTCAGAAGCACAAATACAAGGTTCAGGAGCAGAGATACAAGGTTCAGGTGCACAAATAGCAGCAGAAATACAAGGTTCAGCAGCAGCACAAATACAAGGTTCAGATTGAGTAGTTGTGTGCAAACAAGCTAGCAGTAGGAAGTAGTAGTGTAGCAGCCATGGATAAATGTAAATAACAACAGGTAGTAGTGTAGCACGCCGGGTCGTCCGCCTTCTCGTCGCAACCAAGCAGCAGCAGCAACATCATACAATCATGTTTCAGGCTTCAGTTAGGATGGATTGATCATCAACCTCCTGAAACACAAGAAAATAGAAGCATTCAAAGTAAAGAACAAGATTTGCATTAAAATCTAATGGTATTTCTTGAGACAACCTTGAACAAAGGTTGCATTGAAGCACAAAAGATTGAGAAAATAGAATGATCAACCATCAATAAAGGATATTCATGAACACAGATCATTAAGGCAAGATTTTTCCTAGCTACACCTTGGTCAAAAACCCCATTGTTATCGAGTTCAACTTTCCCACCACTAGCAGCCGCCAACCTTAACTTCTGTTACTTTAGGCCTACAGGAGCACTCTTGGCACAACAAGTTTTCAAATGGTTGTTCAAATGTGTGGTGCCACCTGTGCTTGCTGCACTAAGCCATTTTTTACAATACATGCATTGAGCTTGCCATCTCCCACCAATAAATTCTTTATGAAACTCATTCCATACTTCAGATGTAAGTTTCCTCCTTTTAGGTTGTCCAGGTTCTATACTAGTACCTTGGGTCGTCTCAGCCTCGATGCCATATGTACCTTCTGGATTGGATGACTTGTCATGTTGAGTTCCATGCACAGCTGAGCTTTCCACTCCCGGCGCTGAGAAACTATCCACTGGTGAACTCATCTATACAAGACCACACAAAATTACTTAGTTGAACTCATCTCTCATTTATTATACTGATGTAAAGTGAATAGAAAAGGTTGGGAATTGTTCTACTGTTGCAAACCTTGGTGAGACAGAAGGAGGGCGCGGTGATGGCCTCGGTGCTGCTCCGGCGCGATGATGGCCTCGGTGCTGGTCCGGTGCGGCGATGCCTTGGAGGAAGAATGAGGATGGCGGCAGTGTTGCTCCGGTTGGACCGGATCGATGCAGAGCTGGCGGTGTTGCTGCTCCGGTGCGGTGAGCCTGCTGCTCGAGGGATGGAGGCGGAGGTGGTGCTTGGCCGTAGATCTAGCAAGGATGGAGGTGGCCTGCAGGGGGGATCCTACGTCCCCGCGAGGATCGAGGCAATGGGGATCCTATGGCCCAGGAGGATGGCGGCCGCAGGGATCCGGCAGCCTGCGATGGTGTTGGACAATGGGCGGCGGCGGCGGCTTGCCGATGGGACTGGGAGAGGGCGAGAGGAGTGGGGCGGCTAGGTTTGTGCGTTGGCTGCACGAGGAGGAGTGGAGGACAGGGTTGGCAGCATTGGCTTCTCTGCCTCGTAAAACCTAGGTGCTGACTTACTGGACTGGGCCGGGGACTGTGGGTTGGACTGCGGGAGACTACCCTACTACTACTATTTAGATATAAATGGCCCACATGTCAGCTAATTGGGCGACCCATCGGGTGACCCATGGGCAGGACCTCGTACCCATGCCCTACCCATGACTAATCGGGCTACCCATCGGGCTTACCCATGGGTGAATATGCCGACCCATACCCTACCCATTCGGGTCGGGTGCCCATGGGTGCGGCCACCCATGGGTCGAATTGCCGGGTTGATTCAAGGGTGCTTGACCATAAAAGATATTACTCATATAAATGGAACAACCATTATTCTCTGATTTAAATGAATAACCGTCTTGCATCAAACAAGATCCAGATATAATGTTCATGCTTAACGCTGGCACCAAATAACAATTATTCAGGTCTAAAACTAATCCCGATGGTAGATGTAGAGGTAGCATGCCATTGCGATCACATCGACTTTGGAACCATTTCCCCGCGCGCATCGTCACCTCGTCCTTAGCCAATCTTGGCAATCCGTAGTCCACTGTTTGAGTTGCAAATATTAGCAGCAGAACCGTATCAAATACCCAAGTGCTCTGCGAGCATTAGTAAGGTACACATCAATAACATGTATATCACATATACCTTTGTTCACTTTGCCATCCTTCTTATCGCCAAATACTTGGGGCAGTTCCGCTTCGATGTCTGATGCGCTTGCGGTAGAAGCACTCGATCTCGAGCTTAGGTCCAGACTTGGGTTTCTTCTCTTGAGCGACAACTTGTTTCTTTGTTCTTCTTAAGTTCCTTCTTCTTCCCTTTGCCCTTTTTCTTGAAACAGGTGGTCTTATTGACCATCAACACTTGATGCTCCTTCTTAATTTCTACCTCCGCAGCTTTTAGCATTGCGAAGAGCTCGGGTATAGTCTTGTCCATCCCTTGCATATTATAGTTCATCACGAAGCTCTTGTAGCTTGGTGGCGATGATTGAAGAATTACATCAATGACACTATCATCGGGAAGATTAACTCCCAGTTGAATCAAGTGATTATTATACCCAGACATTTTGAGTATATGTTCCTTGAGAACTATTCTCCTCCATCTTACAGCTATAGAGCTTATTGGAGACTTCATATCTCTCAATTCGGGCATTTGCTTGAAATATTAACTTCAACTCTGGAACATCTCATATGCTCCATAGCGTTCAAAAGCGTCGTTGAAGACCGGTTCCAAGCCGTAAAGCATGGCACACTTGAACTATCGAGTAGTCATCAGCTTTGCTCTGCGGATGTTCTTAATGTCGTCGATTGCATCTGCGGCAGGCACTGGCACCCAGCGGTGCTTCGGGATGTACTTCTTTTGTGCAGCAATGAGGATAATCCTCAAATTCTGAACCCGATCCGTGTAATTGCTACCATCATCTTTCAACTTAGCTTTCTCAAGGAACGCATTAAAATTCAACGGAACAACAGACGAGCCATCTATCTACAACAAACATAGACAAGCAAAATACTACCGGTACTAAGTTCATGATAAATTTAAGTTCAATTAATCATATTACTTAGAACCCCCACTTGAGCAGACATCTCTCTAGTCATCTAAGTGATCCGTGATCCAAATCAACTAAAGCATGTCCGATCATCACGTGAGATGGAGTAGTTTAAATGGTGAACATCACTATGTTGATCATATCTACTATATGATTCACGTTCGACCTTCGGTCTCCGTGTTAGAGGCCATATCTGTATATGCTAGGCTCGTCAAGTATAACTGAGTATTCTCCGTGTGCTGTTTTGCACCCGTTGTATTTGAGCGTAGAGCCTATCACACCCGATCATCACGTGGTGTCTCGGCACGAAGAACTTTCTAGCGGTGCATACTCGGGAGAACACTTCTTGATAATTTAGTGAGAGATCATCTTAAAATGCTCTGTCGATTGTCAAAACCGGCGGATCTCGGGTAGGGGTCCCGAGCTGTGCGTCTAGGCGGATGGTAACGAGGAGACAAGGGACACGATGTTTTTACCCAGTTCGGGCCCTCTCGATGGAGGTAAAACCCTACTCTGCTTGATTGATATTGATGATATGGGTAGTACAAGAGTGGATCTACCACGAGATCAAGGAGGCTAAACCCTAGAAGCTAGCCTATGGTATGATTGTTGTAATGGTTGTTGTCCTCTGGACTTAAACCCTCCGGTTTATATAGACAGGGGAGGGCTAGGGTTACAGAGTCGGTTACAATGGTAGGAGATCTACATATCCGTATTGCCAAGCTTGCCTTCCACGCCAAGGAAAGTCCCATCCGGACACGGGACGAAGTCTTCAATCTTGTATCTTCATAGTCTTGGAGTCCGGCCGATGATGATAGTCCGGCTATCCGGACAACCCCTAGTCCAGGACTCCCTCAGTAGCCCCTGAACCAGGCTTCAATGACGACGAGTCCGGCGCGCATATTGTTCGGCATTGCAAGGCGAGTTCCTCCTCCGAATAATTCATAGAAGATTGCGAACACCAGGATAGTGTCCGGCTCTGCAAAATAATTACCACATTCCATCGTAGAGAGAATATTATGTACACAAGTTCAATCTGCTGACGTATCTTGTAGCATGACGTCACGCCACTACCAAGCCTTTACTTGAATCGTTTTTATTATACCACCTCGGTAGCGTTTAGGAAGCGGTTTCCTTGTACGTCTTGTCGAAGCGGAGATCGTGTTCCCCTTATTCCAGGATTCTCATCAATACGAACGTGGGTAACCCAACCGCGCCATTGATGGTGGCGCTTGGGAGATAAGCGAGTTTTACCAGGCCGGTGGGGACGCATAGTTTCCGTCCGCCCATATATAAGGGGATAAGGATCCACCTTTTCACCTACGCCTTCTTCCTCCTTTGCTTATCCACCTCCGCGCACTCGAGCTCCAGCGCCCAAGTCCGCGCATCTCGTCTCGACCTTCTCCGACCATGTCCGGAGCGGGAGGCAAATGTTTGGCCTCCTCCGTTACGGAGGAGCACATCATAAACTGCGCGGCGCGGATACCTTTCGGCGACATCGTCGCACCGGCTGCCCGACAAGGGTAGCTCATCCCCACCCCAGGCCCCATGAGAGGTCGTATTCCTTCCCACTTCCTCCATGATTTGGGCTTCCGTTGCATCCCTTTGTCAGGGGCTCATGTACTATTACGCTGGATTTCCATGATCGGCGCCAAACTTCATCCTCAACATTTTGGCGTTTATCGTGGGTATGCGAGCCTTCCTCGCATCCAGCCCCACCGACTTGTGGCTCAAGACCTTCAACGTCAAGCGAAGGTGGTGAAAGGGCACTCAAGCGGAGTCGGAGGCGCCATGTTGGGCAAGATGCCCAACGTCATCGCTCGAAGGGCCTTCGTGGAGTCCGTCAAGGGTGGCAATCGGGGTGGTTCTATATCACCGAGCCGCGCGACCCTAAGTGGGCGGCGGCCCCCGAGTTCAGATCTGGTATCCCTATGCAGCTCACCTCCTGGAAAGAGAAGGGCTTGCTATGGGGTAGTTTGGAGGAGCTGATAGGACTCCAGTCATGTCTTCAGACCCTGGTGAACAAGAAGCTTAGGCTTGTCAATGTGATCCAGGTCATGCTCATCCGCCGGATCCTCCCCTGCCAACAGCGGGCCTTCAACCTGTGGGAGTTCGATCCGGCACAACACGGACTCTAAGCGGGCTCTTGACCACGGCGTATGAAGCCGTCTGGAGGTCTTGTTCAAAGGCGGAGAAGCCCAGCGTCCATGCGAGATCGCGCATTCAGCACCAAGCGCTTCGGCGGTGAGGTAAGCCGTTATCCTCTATGGGACAGTTGTTTTCTTTCATAGTTTGACTCTATGTGGGATCTAAAACTCCCAATGCCTTTTACAGACTGGCGGAGGGCGTCCGGACGGGTAGACTGTCGGCTCCCTTCCGAAGACCCAGCGGATGCCGCTTAGCGGGGCTGCTGGTCCGGCCTCTATGTAGTGCGGAGAAGAAAACCAAGAAGAAGGCCACGGGAACTCAAAGAAGTTCCCGGCGCCAGGTGATATCGGACTCATCATCCGATGGCTCCAAGGCGGACTCCTCCCCCGAAGACGAGGAGGAAGAGGACTCTCTCCCAGAGGAGGAGAGAGGAAGAGGAAGGCCTCCCAGCAGGGGAGGCCGAAGAATCAAGAGGGAAGGACTATTCCCCCGGACAGCCCCACCAACGCCAACGTTGGCGACGAAGAGTGGCCCTCAAGGGCCAGGCCTCCGGAAAGATCGTAAGTATCTGGATTCCTAAATGATTATAATTTCTCTTTTGTGTCACATAGCGTCCTTCTAATGCCGCCCGCTGCCTGTAGTCCGGCTGATGATGATCTCCCCGCTTCATCGAGCGGGTCGTTGGCTCCGTCGGATGTAGATTCCATCCCGACTACCTCCACCCCTCGCGACGCTGAGGACGCCGAGGTGGGATCCCAGGAAGGGACCCATAAGGAGGAGGCTCCGGAGGCGCCACAAGGCAGCCTCCCGGACTTTGCGCCGGACTCCACGCCGGAACCCGTAGTGGTTCCGGAGTCTGGCAGGCGGCCCCTTCGTAAGAAGGGCAAGACCGTGACGCCAACAGCCCCCATCCAACCGGAGGTGCCGGACAACTTGTTGGAGGCGCTCAAAGGCGCTTCCATCAAGGAAGAACACCACACTATCATGAGTGCGGTGATTCAGAAGGTTTAGCTTGCCAAGAGCGGGCTGACCGAAGCCTGCAGTAGCCTTCTAACAGGCTTTGAGGTAAGAAGTTAAAAATATGCAATGTAATACTGCATAGATAGTAGCCCCTGATGCTCAGTTCGGTGTTCGGAAAGAAAAGCCGGACTGAGGATCTAAAAGATATCTGTGAGGTTGCTAAAAATTATGTCAATATGGGTTTGCAGGCTGCGCTGCTTGACCTCTGCCGCCTTGACCGCTGCGGAGTCGATGCTTTGAAGCAGGACCTCGGCGGTCGAGCAAGAGCTCGGCCGTGCCAAGAAGCAGCTCGAGGACAAAGAAGGTGAGTAACACCACTTTGAATAGTTACCTTCTGAGAAAAGGATTTAGGTTGTGACAAAATAATAAGGATAACGTGGAGTGCTGCGGGGGCCACGAGCGAGGTGGCAACCACGAAGGAGGCTGTGTCCGCATGGCCGAGGCATAATCTTGACATGAGCAGGCAGAGCGAGAAAAGCAGGAGGCGTGGGTGGCGGAAGTGCGGCAAGAGCTCTAGGCTCTCATGGAAAAGCATGAGAGTTTGAGCGCGACTCAAAGACTCGAGAGTCCGAGCTTGCCTCGGCTCTCGAAAGTGCCAAAGCCGCCAAGGCCGAGGCCCATAAGTCCCTCCGGAGATTGAGGCGGTGAAGAAAATAGCGGGCGTAAGGCATTTTTCATGCAAAGCAAGCATGTTAATGTGAACTACGACACTTACCGGTCGGAGCTCTCCGAGGCGTTTGCGGATCTGCCTCGCGGTGTGTCCGATGCCGCCGCATTCTACCGAGCCAGGAGGGAGCTCAGCGGAGAAGGTCTTACGGTCTCGATCTGCTGAGGCCGGCCATCAGATGCCTCTGGCGACCAGTGAAGCAGCTGGTCGAGCTCCTAAGGTAGCCGAGCAGGCCATGAAGGGCCTCATAGTCCGGTGTGGCTGGAGAGGCCATGCACAGGAGCTACTTGACCTCGTCTGGCGGCTGGTGGATCGTGCCCCTAGGTGGAAGTCATCAAGCGCTCTGCACTGTATTGAAGGTGCTCGTCGGGCCCTTGCCCGCGCAAAAGGTGCTAGGGCAGGCTGGATGCGGAGAGGCTTATCAGCGGCCACCGCTAGCGGGCAAGGAGTATCCTCGCCGAGATGTACTATAAGACTGTCTGAAGGGTGCCGCTAGATTGCGGATAAGTTCCCCAGAGATGTAATTATTGAGTAAACTCGCTATGTGTTATCCTGTGCGCTGAAAACTTTGTTCATATCGCTAAGCAACGCTTGTTTGATTTAAAATATTACCTTACATGCGGCCGTTTATAAAATCGAGAGATGGCAAGTCGTCGGCTTCAGCCCCCATGCCACTAGTCTTTGGGGTGTTTGGATAAACTTGAGCACTCTTGTTCCCATTTTGAGTCCATCTAGGGAGGCGCTCAACACAACGAACAAGGCATCCGGACTTATAATGCTTGAACACTCTCACTTAGCCATAGAATTCTATAATTTTAAATTTCGTGAAGCCCCTAGTATTCGGAAGACCGAGTCCGGGCGCTATCACGCATTGGCGGACATTATCCGGTTCTTCGCTCGAAGCGGCGTAAGTCTTTAGGGACTCGAAAAGACCTCTCGAACAGCGACCGGTTTCTCGCCTTATCATGATGATCAATTTTAGCTTTCTCCATCGAGGCGCTCGCCCGGCTCAACCGAGGCGCAATCGCGATGGTTCTCCAGTCTACCTTAGCCGACGAGCGGGCGTAAGGTATCAAAACATGGGAGCTGGGCCAACCCAACTATTGACCCAAGACATGATTCGGAGCCGATTCATATAATGCTATAAGTTCGGGGTGCCGCACTTGTGAAAGTGTTCGGACTTATCACACCATAATGCGGGGAACATAAGCCCCTGGTGTATTCGGCCGTACCAAATTGTACGGATGCAAGATGTCATTAATGAACATATATGTATAGTAATGCAATTATAGGCGAAAAGTGCTGCATTATTTATTCAAGGAATTCTGCTATGAGTGCGGAATGATACAAATAGTGCGGTAAGCAAGGGATTGGACTAATTAGACGTGTCTCCCTCCAGGGATAGGCTGCGGAATGGTGTATTTGAAAATTTTAATGCTCGTAATGGAGACCACCTAAGTGTTCGGCGCATCCTTTGTCCCTCCCTGGCTGTTGCATCGTGAGTTCGGCAGGTTCGCCGCCGGACAGGGCCTCTGGTGAACGGAGTCCTGTGTATAAAAAGAAGGAAAATAAAAATAAAAAAGCTGACACACTTGGGAGCCCTGGTGTGGTCGAGCCGCACTCTAGGTCGATTGTGGTCGTGCCCTCCCCTATGCCCATGGTATCTCGAGCGTAATGATGTCGCGGAGAGCTGGTCTTGCAATCATGCGAGGGCTGGGGTTGGGGCGCATTGCTCTGGCGTGCTCGGAGCGTGCGGTGGTCTTGATTGATGTTGCTCCGGCGCGTTGGCGTGTCCGGTCGTTTAACGGCGGACTCGAAAATGCCTTAGAATGCTGCTCTGTGCGCCGCTGCGAGCATTGTATGTTCCTCCGTTCGGAGGGGGCGTTCCGTATTTCCATTGACCGTGATGACTCCACGAGGGCTGGCATCTTGAGCTTGAGGTATGCATAATGCGGCACGCGTTGAACTTTGCGAACACGGTTCGTCCGGCGAGCGTGATAGCGGCCATGAGCGGGACTATGTCGAAGATTAACTCCTCGCCGAAATTAACCGGGATCCGAAGACCACTTCGGTGTGGTGAGCCTGTACAATTGGCCTCAACACCTGGTATGGCGCCTTTGAAGGTCGTCTTTGTAGGTTTAATCCGTGAGGGGTCTATGCCCATCTTGCGCACTGTATCCTGATAAGGCAGGTTCAGGCTATTGCCGCCGTCCATAGAGACTCTCGTGAGGTGAAATCCATCGACGATTGGGTCTAAAACCAATGCGGCGAATCTGCCATGGCGGATACTGGTTGGATGGTCTCTTCGATCGAAAGTGATCGGGCAAGAGGACCATGGATTGAACTTCAGGGCGACTGGCTCCATCGCATATACGTCCCTTAGTGCACGCTTCCGCTCCCTCTTGGCTATATGGGTTGCATATATCATGTTTACCGTCCGCACTTGTGGGGGGAAGCCCTTCTGTCCCCTATTGTTCAGCGGCCGGGTCTCTTCCTTGTCATCACTGTGCAGTCCCTTGTCATTGTTTTCGGCAACTAATTTGCCTGCCTGCTTGAATACCCAACAATCTCTGTTGGTGCGGTTAGTGGCTTTTGAAGTGCCATGTATCGGCAAGAAGCGATCGAGTATTCGGTCCAAATTGGGCCGGACCGGAGTGGTTCTTTTGAATGGCTTCTTCGTGACCAGGTTTAGAGCCTCGGAATCCGGCGTTGATTGCCGTATCCTCATTGTTGTCGCTGTTAACGCGGCGTTTGTTTTTAACCGGCGCGACCTGCCGTTGTGGTCCTTAGTATCCGGACTGCCGGCATTTTCTTGAGGTTGTTGCTGCGAGCTAGCCAGCTATCCTCTCCGCATAAAGCGGGTCATTAATGATGTGAGGGCTGCCATGGATTTCGGCTTTTCCCGTCCTAGGTGCCGGGCCAGCCATTCGTCGCGGATGTTATGTTTGAAGGCTGCGAGGGCCTCTGCATCCGGACAGTCGATGATTTGATTTTGCTTTGTTAAGAACCGTGTCCAGAATTGCCTGGCCGATTCGTCTGGCTGCTAAATTATGTGGCTTAGGTCATCGGCGTCTGGTGGTCGCACATATGTGCCCTAGAAGTTGTCGAGGAATGCGGCTTCCAGGTCCTCCCAACACCCAATTGACTCTGCGGGCAGGCTGTTAAGCCAATGCCGAGCTGGTCCTCTAAGCTTGAGCGGGAGATATTTGATGGCGTGGAGATCGTCGCCGCGGGCCATATGGATATGAAGGAGATAATCTTCGATGCAAACCGCGGGGTCTGTTGTGCCATCGTAGGATTCAATGTTTACGGGTGTAAACCCTTCAGGGATTTGATGATCCATTACTTCGTCAGTGAAGCGTAGCGGTTGTGCGGCGCCTCTGTATTGAGCAATATCACGACGTAGCTCAAGGGGCGTTATGCTGCTGTGTTGGCCCGGCGGAGTTGTTGTATCGGCGACGGTATTCGTGCGTGGGTCGTGGCATACGTGATCAATAGATAGATCTGGATTGTCTTGCCTTGTCCTCAATATATCCCATAAGTCCGCGCGTTCCCCGTAACCGTACTTTTGGCGGTGCGAGTGCAGTTACGGTGGGGGCCTAGATGCCTCTTTGTCGCGGCCACGAGTTGGTCGGTCTGCCGTATTGTGCGCTGGTGATGAAGGTATGTATGCTTCCTCCTCTAATCAGGGGAGCAACTTGCGTTTTGGGTAGCTCTTGGAGGGGCGTTCGAGTTCATACTCTTCGGCCACGAGGACCTCGGTCCATCTGTCGGCCAGCAGGTCTTGATCAGCTTGAAGCTGCTGCTGCTTTTTCTTTAGGCTATTTGCTATGGCCATTAGCCTGCGTCTGAAAAGCTCTTGTTCGACGGGATCCTTAGGCACTACAAATTTGCCGTCGTCGAGGCTTGCCTCGTCTCCGGAGGGAGGTATGTAATTATCATCCTCGACCTCTTCGTCTGCCGGTCTCTCGTGAGGGCTTGCTTCTGCATCATCTTGCTCTGAATCTTCTTTGGAGGGTTGTCTTGGCACTCTACGGGGTGTTATTATCTCTGTGCGGAATCTCCATTCTTCTGTGGCGGGATTTAAGCGGCGCCATCGACATCGGCGCTTGGGCTGTTTCTTTAAGGAATCGCCTCCGCTGCTTCTTCGCCGTCCCCATCTTTTGGGGTGTCCACCATGTATATGTCGTATGGCGAGGTGGTCTTCGGTGCCACTGTGGCGCTGGTTCTTGATCGTCTCCGGCATCGTCGTCCATACCATCGATGTCTACGGAGTCGTAGTTTAGCATGTCGGTTAAATCGTCGACAGTGGCTACAAAGTGGGTGGTGGGTGGGCTTTGAATTTCTTCGTCGTCCGCATCCCAACCGTCCTGGCCGTAGCCCGGCCAGGGCTCTCCAAATAGCGAGAGATGCTTTAGCGAATTTAGGATGTCACCAAAGGGTGAGTGCTGAAAGATGTCCGCGGCGGTGAACTCCATGATCGGCGCCCAATCAGATTCGATTGGCAGGGGCGCAGGAGGTTCGGAGTCCGGCAGGGAGTCTGGCACATTAGAGTCACGAGCTTTATAAGGGACAAGGTCAGTGTTCGGCTCTATCACCGTAGAAGTTGCAGCCCCCGAGGCGGTGTCTAGCCACCCGTCCTCGATCTGCACGATCGGCTCCGAACTATGGGTCGGAGCGAATTCATGTGCGACCTCCAAAGTACTGTCCGGCAGCAGAGCTAGATCATACCCATCGTGACAGTGCGGCACGCTCAGCTGCGGCTTGGATCCATCGAAGATCAAGTCTCCGCGGATATCCGCCGTGAAGTTTAGGCTTCCAAATCGACTGATGGCGGGCGTAGCTTCGATCTGCTCGGATGGCCAAGTGAATTAGCCCGATCGCGAAGCCCGCCGAATCTGAAGATCTGTCCGGGAGAAAAGTCTCACCTTGGACGGTGTTGTTGATTGATGAAGCCATCAAGCCTATCGGTGACGACACAGAGGAACTCTCAATGAAAGCACCAATGTCGGTGTCAAAACCGGCGGATCTCGGGTAGGGGGTCCCAAACTGTGCGTCTAGGCGGATGGTAACAGGAGACAAGGGACACGATGTTTTTACCCAGGTTCGGGCCCTCTCGATGGAGGTAAAACCCTACTCCTGCTTGATTGATATTGATGATATGGGTAGTACAAGATTGGATCTACCACGAGATCAAGGAGGCTAAACCCTAGAATCTAGCCTATGGTATGATTGTTGTAATGGTTGTTGTCCTATGGACTAAAACCCTCCGGTTTATATAGACACCGGGGAGGGCTAGGGTTACACAGAGTCGGTTACAATGGTAGGAGATCTACATATCCGTATTGCCAAGCTTGCCTTCCACGCCAAGGAAAGTCCCATCCGAACACGGGACGAAGTCTTCAATCTTGTATCTTCATAGTCTTGGAGTCCGGCCGATGATGATAGTCCGGCTATCCGGACACCCCCTAGTCCAGGACTCCCTCAGCTACCGTCAATCAAAGCAAGATAAGATGCATAAAGGATAAACATCACATGCAATCAATATAAGTGATATGATATGGCCATCATCATCTTGTGCTTGTGATCTCCATCTCCAAAGCACCGTCATGATCACCATCGTCACCGGCGCGACACCTTGATCTCCATCGTAGCATCGTTGTCGTTTACGCCATCTATTGCTCCTACGACTATCGCTACCGCTTAGTGATAAAGTAAAGCAATTACTGAGGCGTTGCATTTCATACAATAAGCGACAACCATATGGCTCCTGCCGATTGCCGATAACTTCGGTTACAAAACATGATCATCTCATACAATAAAATATAGCATCACATCTTGACCATATCACATCACAACATGCCCTGCAAAAACAAGTTAGACATCCTCTACTTTGTTATTACAAATTTTACGTGGCTGCTACGGGCTGAGCAAGAACCGTTCTTACCTACGCATCAAAACCACAACGATAGTTCATCAAGTTAGTGCTGTTTTAACCTTCGCAAGGACCGGGCGTAGCCACACTCCGTTCAACTAAAGTTGGAGAAACAGACACCCGCCACCACTGTGTGCAAAGCACATCGATAGAACCGATCTCGCGTAAAATGCAGCGTAATGTCGGTCGGGCGCTTCATCCAACAATACCGCCGAACCAAAGTATGACATGCTGGTAAGCTGTATGACTTGTATCACCCACAACTCACTTGTGTTCTACTCGTGCATATAACATCTACGCATAAAACCAGGCTCGGATGCCACTGTTGGGGAATGTAGTAATTTCAAAAAAAAATCCTATGCACACGCAAGATCATGGTGATGCATAGCAACGAGAGGGGAGAGTGTTGTCCACGTACCCTCGTAGACCGAAAGCGGAAGCGTTAGAACAACGCGGTTGATGTAGTCGTACATCTTCACGGCCCGACCGATCAAGCACCAAAACTATGGCACCTCCGAGTTCTAGCACATGTTCAGCTCGATGACGATCCCCGGACTCCGATCCAGCAGAATGTCAGGGAAGAGTTCCGTCAGCACGATGACATGTTGATGATCTTGATGTTCTACCATCACAGGGCTTCGCCTAAGCACCGCTACAATATTATCGAGGACTATGGTGGAGGGGGCACCGCATACGGCTAGGAGATCAAGAGATTAATTGTTGTGTCTATAGGTGCCCCCCCTTTAGTATATAAAGAGCCAAGGGGAGGGTGGCCGGCCAAGGAGGGGCACGCCATGCAGTCCTACTCCCAGGAGTAGGACTCCCTCCTTCCTTGTTGGACTAGGAGAGGGGAAGGAAAGGGAGAGGAGGAGAAGGAAAGAGGGGGGCCGGCCCCCTTTCCCTAAACCAATTCGGTTTAAGCCTTGGGGAGCGCGCCCCACACCCCCTTGCTGCCCTCTATTTCCACTAAGGCCAATATAGGCCGATTAAGCTCCCGGGGGGTTCCGGTAACCTCCCGGTACTCCGGTAAAATCCCGATTTCACCCGGAACACTTCCGACATCGAAACATAGGCTTCCAATATATCAATATTCATGTCTCGACCATTTCGAGACTCCTCGTCATGTCCGTAATCTCATCCGGAACTCCGAACAAACTTCGGTACATCAAAACTCATAAACTCATAATATAACTGTCATCGAAACCTTAAGCGTGCGGACCCTACGGGTTCAAGAACTATGTAGACATGACCTAGAACTGTTTCCGGTCAATAACCAATAGCGGAACCTAGATGCTCATATTGGCTCCTACATATTCTACGAAGATCTTTATCGGTCAAACCGCATAACAACATACGTTGTTCCCTTTGTCATCGGTATATTACTTGCCCGAGATTCGATCATCGATATCTCAATACCTAGTTCAATCTCGTTACCGGCAAGTCTCTTTACTCATTACGTAATGCATCATTCTGTAACTAACTCATTAGCTACATTGCTTGCAAGGCTTATATTGATGTTCATTACCGAGAGGGCCCAGAGATACCTCTCCGACAATCGGAGTGACAAAACCTAATCTTGAAATACGCCAACTCAACATGTACCTTTGGAGACACCTGTAGAGCTCCTTTATAATCACCCAGTTACGTTGTGACGTTTGGTAGCACACAAAGTGTTCCTACGATAAACTGGAGTTTCATAATCTCATAGTTATAGGAACTTGTATAAGTCATGAAGAAAGCAATAGCAACATACTAAACGATCAAGTGCTAAGCTAACTGAATGGGTCAAGTCAATCACATTATTCTCCTAATGATGTGATCCCGTTAATCAAATGACAACACATGTCTATGGTTAGGAAACATAACCATCTTTGATTAATGAGCTAGTCAAGTAGAGGCATACTAGTGACATTAAGTTTGTCTATGTATTCACACATGTATCATGTTTCCGGTTAATACAATTCTAGCATGAATAATAAACATTTATCATGATATGAGGAAATAAATAATAACTTTATTATTGCCTCTATGGCATATTTCCTTCAACATCTACTCTGGCGACCGGTTGAGTGCGATGGCGGGTCGACTCCTCCTCTCCGACGTGCCAGGGACCTCCTCCGCGGTCGTTCCAATGGCCTTTGTAAGTTCAATCACCACCTCCTCTCTTCTAGTTCTAGCTAGATCTGTCCATGTGCTAAGGTTAGGCTGTCCGATCTGTTTGACTGTGATGGTGTAATAGCTAGTTGTGATGGACTTGGAACATGCTAGGGGTTGTTTCCATGTGGGCAAGTGTTGGTAGTTACTGGTCATGGATGAATTAGTGGTATGCTAGTGCGTAAGTGTTGAACAAGATCATCCATGTGTCCATGATTAGTGCTATGTTATGTTGTGGTATGCTTCAGCTGTGGTATGCTTGTGCATGTGTTACTGCTAGTTTGATCTGTCCAAGATGTAATGCTAGTTCGATCTGTCCCAGATGTACCGCTAGTTTGATCTGCCCCAGATGTACTGCTAGTTCGATTTGTCCATGTTGTACTGCTAGTTCATACTATCCATGTGTAGTATCTTGTGGTGTTGATGACACTTACGTTTGTAGGACATGACCACGCAAGAGTTTAGTCAAGCCCTCGTGCTGTCCGAGAGCCAGTTCCCGCCGTCGTACGTCGAGGACTCCCAGCCTACTATGGAACAAATGCCTCTTGGTTCAGAGGTTTTTGAGGTGCCGCCTTGGTACGTCCATTTTGCATCATGCTTTTATATCAATATTTATTGCATTATGGGTTGTTATTTCACGTTATGTCACAATACTTATGGCTATTCTATCTTATTTTACAAGGTTTACATGAAGAGGGAGAATGCCGGCAGCTGGAATTTTGGGCGGGAAAAGGCGCAAATATTGGAGACCTATTCTGCGCAACTCCAAAAGTCCTGAAACTCCATGGAATATCTTAGAATAAATAAAGAAAAATCATCGCCAAAGATGAAGGCCAGGGGGCCCACACCCTGCTCACGAGGGTGGGGGGCGCCCCCCCGGGGCACCCCCCCTACCTCATGGGCCCCCTGGTGGCTCTCCGACGCCCATCTTCTCCTATATGAAGTCTTTCGATGAGAAAAAAATAGAAGGCAACCTTTCGGGACGAGACTCGCCGCCACAGGCGGAACCTTGGCGGAACCAATCTAGGGCTCCGTGAGCTGTTTCTTGGGGACACTTCCCTCCGGGAGGAAATCATCACCATCGTCATCACCAACGCTCCTCTCATCGGTAGAGGGCAATCTCGATCAACATCTTCACCAGCACCATCTCATCTCCAAACCCTAGTTCATCTCTTGTGTCCAATTCTTGTCTCTAAGTCCGGGATTGGTGCTAGTAGGTTGCTAGTAGTGTTGATTACTCCTTGTAGTTGATGCTAGTTGGTTTATTTGGTGGAAGATCATATGTTCAAATCCTTTATGCATATTATTACCCCTCTGATTATGAACATGAATATGCTTTGTGAGTAATACGTTTGTTCCTGAGGACTAGGGAGAAGTCTTGCTATTAGTAGTCATGTGAATTTGGTATTCGTTCGATATTTTGATAAGATGTATGTTGTCTAGCCTCTAGTGGTGTTATGCGAACGTCGACTATATAACACTTCACCATTATTTGTGCCTAGAGGAAGGCATTGGGAAGTAATAAGTAGATGATGGGTTGCTAGAGTGACAGAAGCTTAAACCCTAGTTTATGCGTTGCTTCGTAAGGGGCTGATTTGGATCCATATGTCTCATGCTATGGTTAGATTTACCTTAATACTTTTGTTGTAGTTGCGGATGCTTGCAATAGAGGTTAATCATAAGTGGGATGCTTGTTCAAGTAAGAACAGCACCCAAGCACCGGTCCACCCACATATCAAATTATCAAAGTACCGAACGCGAATCATATGAGCGTGATGAAAACTAGCTTGACGATATTCCCATGTGTCCTTGGGACGCTTTTCCTATTATAAGAGTTTGTCCAGGCTTGTCCTTTCTACAAAAGGGATTGTGCCACCTTACTGCACTTTATTTACTTTGTTACTTGTTACTCGTTACAATTTATCTTATCACAAAACTATCTGTTACCACTTATTTTAGTACCTGCAGAGAATACCTTGCTGAAAACCGCTTATCATTTCCTTCTGCTCCTCGTTGGGTTCGACACTCTTACTTATCGAAAGGACTACAATAGATCCCCTATACTTGTGGGTCCTAAAGACTCTTTTCTGGCGCCGTTGCTGGGGAGTGTAGCGCCTTTGGTAGGTGGAATTTGGTAAGGAAAATTTTATATAGTGTGCTGAAATTTTCTGTCACTTGTTACTATGGAAAGCAATTCTCCTAGGGGCTTGTTCGGGATATCTTCACCCCGTACAGTAGAGCAAAGAGTTGCTCCTCAACCTACTGAACCTATTGAAAATGAAACTCCTTTTAAAATCCCTTCGGGTATGATGGAAAAACTGCTAGCTAACACTTTTACAGGAGATGGAACAAAGCATCGTGATGAACATCTACTCTATGTGGATGAAGTATGTGGACTATTTAAGCTTGCAGGTATACCCGATGATGTTGTTAAGAAGAAGGCCTTCCCTTTATATTTGAAGGGAGACGCATTGACATGGTATAGGCTATGTGATGATATGAGATCATGGAACTATAAACGATTGAAATTGGAATTTCATCAAAAGTATTACCCTATGCATCTTGTTCATCGTGATCGCAATTATATATATAATTTTTGGCCTCGCGAAGGAAAAAGCATTGCTCAAGCTTGGGGGAGACTTAAATCAATGTTATATTCATGCCCCAATCATGAGCTCCCAAGAGAAGTAATTATGCAAAGTTTTTATGCTCGGCTTTCTGATAACAATCGCACCATGCTTGATACTTCTTGTGCTAGCTCTTTTATGATGAAGACTATTGAATTTAAATGGAATTTATTGGATAGAATTAAACACAACTATGAAGATTGGGACCTCGACGAAGGTAAGGAGTCAGGTATGACACCTAAGTTTTATTGTGTTAAATCTTTTATGGATACCGATATTTTCCGTAAGTTTAGCACTAAATATGGACTTGACTCTGAGATAGTAGCTTCTTTCTGTGAATCTTTTGCTACCTATGTTGATCTCCCCAAGGAGAAGTGGTTTAAATATCATCTTCCCATAGAAGTAAAAGTAGCTGCACCTATTAAAGTTGAAGAAAAGACTGTCACTTATAATGATCCTATTGTTCCCACTTCTTATGTTGAAAAACCACCTTTCCCTGTTAGAATGAAGGATCATGCTAAAGCTTCAACTGTTGTTCGTAAAAGCAATATTAGAACTTATACACCTCCTGAGCAAGTTAAAGTAGAACCTAATATTGCTATTGATAAAGATCTCTTGTCTGATAATATTGATGGGCATGTTATTCAATTCTGTGGTGACACTGCTAGAATTGCTAAACCTCGTGTTAGAGATAAACATAGACCTGTGGTAGGTGTGCCTGTTATTTGTGTTAAAATAGGAGATCATTGTTATCATGGCTTATGTGATATGGGTGCTAGTGCTAGTGTAATACCCATTGACTTATACTAAGAAATTATGCATGATATTGCACCTGCTGAGTTAGAAGATATTGATGTTACAATTAAACTTGCCAATAGAGATACTACATCTGCAATGGGAATTGTTAGAGATGTTGAAGTCTTGTGTGGAAAAACCAAATATCCCGCTGATTTACTTGTTCTTGGTTCTCCACAAGATAGCTTTTGTCCCATTATATTTGGTAGACCCTTCTTGAATCTTTATTAATGCTAAGATAGACTGCGAAAAGAATGTTGTTACTATTGGCTTGGATGATATGATTCATGAGTTTAATTTCTCTAAATTTAGTAAACAACATCGTGAGGAAGAATTGCCTAGTAAAGATGAAATTATTGGTCTTGCTTCTATTGCCGTACCTCCTAGTGATCCTTTAGAACACTATTTGCTAGACCATGAAAATGATATGTTCATGAATGAAAGAAGGGAAATAGATGAAGTATTCTTTAAACATGAACCTATTCTGCAACACAATTTGCCTGTTGAAATCCTAGGGGATCCTCCTCCACCCAAGGGTGATCCCGTGTTTGAGCTTAAACCGTTGCCTGATAATCTTAAATATGCTTATCTTGATGACAAAAAATATATCCTGTCATTATTAGTGCTAACCTTTTAGAGCATGAAGAAGAAAGATTATTGAAAACTCTGAAGAAGCACCGTGCCGCTATTGGATATACTCTTGATGATCTTAAGGGCATCAGTCCCACTCTATGTCAACATAAAATAAATTTGGAAGCGGATGCCAAACCAGTTCGTGATCCTCAACGACGTTTGAATCCCAAAATGAAATAAGTGGTAAGAAAAGAAATACTCAAGCTTCTGGAGGTAGGTATAATTTATACCGTTGCTGATAGTCAGTGGGTAAGTCCTGTCCATTGTGTCCTTAAGAAGGGAGGTATTACTGTTGTCCCTAATGATAAAGATGAATTGATTTTGCAAAGAATTATCATAGGTTATAGGATGGTAATTGATTTCCGCAAATTAAATTAGGCTACTAAGAAAGATCATTACCCCTTACCTTTTATTGATCAAATGCTAGAAAGATTATGCAAACATACACATTATTGCTTTCTAGATGGTTATTCTGGTTTCTCTCAAATACCTGTGTCGCCTAGAGATCAATCAAAGACTACTTTTACATGCCCTTTTGGTACTTTTGCTTATAGATGTATGCCTTTCGGTTTATGTAATGCACCTGCTACCTTTCAAAGATGCATGATGGCTATATTCTCTGATTTTTGTGAAAAAATTTGTGAGGTTTTCATGGACGATTTTTCCGTCTATGGTTCCTCTTTTGATGATTGCTTGAGCAATCTTGATCGAGTTTTGCAGAGATGTGAAGAAACTAATCTTGTCTTGAATTGGGAAAAGTGCCACTTTATGGTTAATGAAGGTATTGTCTTGGGGCACAAAGTTTTTGAAAGAGGTATTGAAGTTGATAAAGCCAAGGTTGATGCTATTGAAAAGATGCCATGTACCAAGGACATCAAAGGTATAAGAAGTTTCCTTGGTCACGCCGGATTTTATAGGAGGTTCATTAAGGACTTCTCAAAAATTTCTCGGCCTCTGACTAATTTACTACAAAAAGATGTACCATTTGCCTTTGATGATGATTGTGTAGAAGCATTTGAAATACTTAAGAAAGTATTAGTCTCTGCACCTGTTGTTCAGCCACCTGATTGGAATTTACCCTTTGAAATTATGTGTGATGCTAGTGATTATGTTGTAGGTGCTGTTCTAGGGCAAAGAGTTGATAAGAAATTAGATGTTATCCATTATGCTAGTAAGACTCTAGACAATGCTCAAAGAAATTATGCTACCACCGAAAAGGAACTTTTAGCAATTGTATTTGCTTGTGATAAATTCAGACCCTATATTGTTGATTCTAAAGTAACTATTCACACTGATCATGCTGCTATTAAATATCTTATGGAAAAGAAAGATGCAAAACCTAGACTTATTAGATGGGTTCTCTTGCTGCAAGAATTTGATTTGCATATTGTTGATAGGAAAGGAGCTGAGAACCCCGTTGCAGACAACTTATCTAGGTTAGAGAATGTTCTTGATGACCCACTACCTATTGATGATAGCTTTCCTAATGAACAATTAAATGTCATAAGCACTTCTCATTGCACTCCATGGTATGCTGATTATGCTAATTATATTGTCGCTAAATTTATACCACCTAGCTTCACATACCAACAAAAGAAAAAGTTTTTCTATGATTTGCGACATTACTTTTGGGATGACCCACATCTTTATAAAGAAGGAGTAGATGGTGTTATTAGACGTTGTGTACCTGAGCATGAACAGGAACAGATCCTACGCAAGTGTCACTCCGAAGCTTATGGAGGACACCACGCTGGAGATAGAACTGCACATAAGGTATTGCAATCCGGCTTTTATTGGCTCACTCTCTTCAAGGATGCCCGTAAGTTTGTTTTGTCTTGCGATGAATGTCAAAGAATTGGTAATATTAGTAGATATCAAGAAATGACTATGAATTATTCACTTGTTATTGAACCATTTGATGTTTAGAGCTTTGATTATATGGGACCTTTTCCTGCCTCTAATGGATATACACATATTTTAGTTGCTGTTGATTATGTAACTAAGTGGGTAGAAGCTATTCCAACTAGTAGTGCTCATCATAACACCTCTATTAAAATGCTTAAGGAAGTTAGTTTTCCGAGGTTTGGAGTCCCTAGATATTTAATGACTGATGGTGGTTCACACTTTATTCATGGTGCTTTCTGTAAAATGCTTGCTAAATATGACGTTAATCATAGAATTGCATCTCCATATCACCCGCAGTCTAGTGGTCAAGTAGAATTGAGCAATAGAGAGCTCAAATTAATTTTGCAAAAGACTGTTAATAGATCTAGAAAGAATTGGTCCAAGAAACTGGATGACGCATTATGGGCCTATAGAACTGCATATAAGAATCCTATGGGTATATCTCCGTATAAAATGGTTTATGGAAAAGCATGTCACTTACCTCTCGAACTAGAACATAAGGCATATTGGGCTATTAAAGAGCTCAACTATGATTTCAAACTTGCCGGTGAGAAGAGGTTATTTGATATTAGCTCACTTGATGAATGGAGAACCCAAGCTTATGAAAATGCCAAGTTGTTTAACGAAAAAGTTAAAAGATGGCATGACAAAAGGATACAAAAGCGTGAGTTTAATGTAGGTGATTATGTGTTGCTATACAACTCTCGTTTAAGATTTTTTGCAGGAAAACTTCTCTCTAAATGGGAAGGTCCCTACGTTATCGAGGAGGTCTATCGTTATGGTGCCATAAAAATCAATAACTTTGAAGGCACAAATCCGAAGGTGGTAAACGGTCAAAGGATCAAACATTATATCTCACGTAATCCCATAGATGTTGAAACCAATATTATTGAAACCATAACCCCAGAGGAATACATAAGGGACACTTTCCAACCCGTTTCAGACTCCAAAAAGGAATAGGTATGTGGTACGGTAAGTAAACCGACTCCAAAACAATTTTTAAGGCAATACTTCTCCGTTTTGGAATATTTAGAAAAATAGAAAAATAAGTGGCAGTCCGGGAAGGACACGAGGCCTCCACGAAGGTGGAGGGCGCGCCCCCTACCTCGTGAGCACCTCGTGTGCCCTCCGGACTCCGTTTTCTTGCACGATACGTATTTTGGTCGGTAAAAATTCATTATATAATCTCCCGAAGGTTTTGACCACCGTATCACGCAAATATCCTCTGTTTTCTTTTCGAGCTGTTTCCGTTGCACATTTAGAGCACCATGACTTCTCCCTCCTCCAAGAACGAAGACAAGGATGCTTGGCTATTGAAGATAGAGTTGAAAAGAGAGGAACCAGAAGAGATCAAGAAGGCCGTTGAAGCTCAAGCTCCGGTGGTGAAAGAGGAAGACACTCCTCAACCTTTACCTAACCTTTTCACTCCAACAGAGATTGACGCTTTCGAGATGATTGAGTTAGCCCGTATACAGAACAAGTATCTCACAAAGGAGAATATTTTGTTGAAGGATCATATTGCTGGGCTCAAGGGCATTATCCGCAAGTTGGAGGAGCTTTTACGCTCGATGTGCGATTATCCACCGTCATCATCACCACCTCCATCACCAAAGAGGGAGACATAATCACATGGGTATGGGCACTCCCCCTGGCAACTGCCAAGCTTGGGGGAGGTGCCCTGGTATCGTATCACCATCACAACTCCTATCTTTACTGTTTTTCTTAGTTCGATCCTATTAGTAGTATCTTGATTGAGTAGAATAAAGTCATGGCATGATCTAGTTTTGAGTTTTGCTTTATGATCCTTCTTTGTAATCGAGTCCTTGAGCTATATAATAAAGTTTAGTGTTGAGTCAAGGGCTTGATTATTTTGCCATGATCTTGGGTGAATAGAAGAAAAAGAATAAAAAGAATCAAAGAGTTCATATTGATCTTATTGAAAGTAATGACTTCACATAGAAAGAGTATGATTAAAAGTTGTTGGGAGTTGGCAAATATAGCTTTGGTCATTGTTGCAATTAATAGGAAGTAATAAGGAAAGAGAGGTTTCACATATAGATATATTATCATTGACATCTTTTATGATTGGGAGCACTCATTAAAATATGACATGCTAAAGAGTTGAGGTTGGACAAGGAAGACAACATAATGAGTTATGTTTTCTTACATCTGAGATAAAGTATGTTGTCATGGATCCTCTAACGTGTTGAGTTTGCCTTTCCCCCTCATGCTAGCAAAATTTTCAGCACCAAGTAGAAATAACTTGTGCTTCCAAATACCCTTAAACCAGTTCAGCCATGAGAGTCCACCATATCTACCTATGGATTGAGTAAGATCCTTCAAGTAAGTTGTCATAGGTGGAAGCAATAAAAATTGCTCTCTAAATATGCATGACTTATTAGTGTAGAGAAAATAAGCTTTGTACGAACTTGTTGTGGACGTTATAAAAGCGACGGACTGCATAATAAAGGTCCACATACAAGGGGCAATATAAAGTGACGTTCTTTTGCATTAAGATTTTGTGCATCAACCCTAAATGTGCATGACAACCTCCGCTTCCCTCTGCGAAGGGCCTATCTTTTATTATTATCCTCTACCTTATGCAAGAGTCACGGTGATCGTCACCTTTCCTTTTTCATTTTATCCTTTGACAAGCTCAGCATGTTGGAAAGAACATGATATACATATCTAATTGGATGTAGGGGAGCATGAATTATTATTGTTGACATTACCCTTGAGGTAAAAGGTTGTGGGGCAAAAATATAAGCCCCTATCTTTCTCTGTGTCCGATTAAAACTCCGTAACCACAAGTATTGCGTGAGTGTTAGCAATTATGAAGGACTAAGTGATAGTTGAGTATGTGGACTTGTTTTTAAGCTCTAACATAGACTCTTTCCGATGTTATGATAAATTGCAATTGCTTTAATGACTGAGGTTATAATTTGTTGGTGCTCAATAAGGTTTCCGATTCATACTTTTGCATTGTGAAAAGATCATCACTTGAACATAAGTAATCATATGACAAAATCTATATATGTTGCTGTTTTGGAAATAATCATGATGCCTTCATGTCCGTATTTTATTATTATCGACGCCTCTACCTCTAAATATGAGGACAAATTTATTGTTATTGGCTTTTCGCTTGAGGACAAGCGAGGTCTAAGCTTGGGGGAGTTGATACGTCCATTTTGCATCATGCTTTTATATCAATATTTATTGCATTATGGGCTGTTATTTCATGTTATCTCACAATACTTATGGCTACTCTCTCTTATTTTACAAGGTTTACATGAAGAGGGAGAATGCCGGCAGCTGGAATTTTGGGCTGGAAAAGGAGCAAATATAGGAGACCTATTCTGCGCAACTCCAAAGTCCTGAAACTCCACGGAATATCTTAAAATAAATAAAGAAAAATCGTCGCCAAAGATGAAGGCCAGGGGCCCACACCCTGCTCACGAGGGTGGCCCCCCTAGGGCGCGCCCCCTACCTCGTGGGCCCCCTGGTGGCTCTTCGACGCCCATCTTCTCCTATATGAAGTCTTTCGATGAGAAAAAAATAGAAGGCAACCTTTCGGGACGAGACTCCGCCGCCACGAGGCGGAACCTTGGCGGAACCAATCTAGGGCTCCGGCAGAGCTGTTCTGCCGGGGACACTTCCCTTCGGGAGGGGGAAATCATCACCATCGTCATCACCAACGCTCCTCTCATCGGGAGAGGGCAATCTCCATCAACATCTTCACCAGCACCATCTCATCTCCAAACCCTAGTTCATCTCTTGTATCCAATTCTTGTCTCCAAGTCGGGGATTGATGCTAGTAGGTTGCTAGTAGTGTTGATTACTCCTTGTAGTTGATGCTAGTTGGTTTATTTGGTGGAAGATCATATGTTCAGATCCTTTATGCATATTATTACCCCTCTGATTATGAACATGAATATGCTTTGTGAGTAATTACATTTGTTCACGAGGACAAGGAGAAGTCTTGCTATTAGTAGTCATGTGCATTTGGCATTAGATTCGATATTTTGATAAGATGTATGTTGTCTAGCCTCTAGTGGTGTTATGTGAGCGTCAACTACATAACACTTCACCATTATTGGGCCTAGAGGAAGGCATTGGGAAGTAATAAGTAGATGATGGGTTGCTAGAGTGATGAAGTTTAAACCCTAGTTTATGCGTTGCTTCGTAAGGGGCTGATTTGGATCCATATGTCTCATGCTATGGTTAGGTTTACCTTAATACTTTTGTTGTATTCGCGGATGCTTGCAATAGAGGTTAACCATAAGTGGGATGCTTGTTAAAGTAAGAACATCACCCAAGCACCGTCCACCCACATATCAAATTATCAAAGTACCGAACGCGAATCATATGGCGTGATGAAAACTAACAGCGATATTCCCATGTGTCCTCGGGAGCGCTTTTCCTATTATAAGAGTTTGTCCAGGCTTGTCCTTTGCTACAAAAGGGATTGGGCCACCTTGCTGCACTTTATTTACTTTGTTACTTGTTGCTCGTTACAATTTATCTTATCACAAAACTATCTGTTACCACTTATTTCAGTATTTGCAGAGAATACCTTGCTGAAAACCGCTTATCATTTCCTTCTGCTCCTCGTTGGATTTGACACTCTTACTTATCGAAAGGACTACAATAGATCCCCTATACTTGTGGGTCATCACGCCTACGGTTCCTCGATTTGTGCTGGCTCAACCCAATGTTGTTGCTCATGTTGATGCTCTAAAGGTAGCAACAAAGGAGAAGAAGGATGGCAGGGGGAACAACATGAAATGGAAGCCGTTCCTCTCCACTTTTGTGCATAACAAGATGTGTGAGATCATAGCTAGTGGGGTGAGGACTAACAAGGGCTTCAAGGAGGTGCACTTGAACCTTGTTGCAAAGCAGGTGTTCGGCTTCTGTGGGTAGGAGGTCACCTCAACCCAGGTGTACAACCACCTGAGGAAGTGGAGAGCTCAATGGATCCAAGTGTCCAAGCTCAGAGACCTTAGCGGTGCTTCATGGGATGAGGACACCTACTCGATCCTTCTGGAGTCAGAGCACTACCAAGGCCATGTCGCGGTTAGCTCACAAACCATGCCATTCTAACAGACCAGCAGTTGAAGCCTATGAACCATTGCCATACTAACTAACTAACCTATCTGCCCTATTTCTTCTTAGGCTCATCCCAAGAACACTGAGTTCGTCAACACCCCTATCCAGAACTACCACCAGATGCAGCAGATCTTCTCCTTCGGGCTGGCAACCGACAAGCATGCCATGGGCTCTGGTCCATCGCGCTTGGCTCGCCGATGCCGGAGTATCCAGACACCATCAACGTTGATGCTCCTAAGAAGGATGTTGAGCCACGTTCTTGTGCTTGATAGGAAGAGGAAGCGCGCAGGATTCATGGAGGAGGAGATGAGCGTCTTCACCAGCATGACTGAGGCAGTGAAGGAGGTGGCCATCGCCATCAGGGAGAGCAAGAGTGTGGACGTCCACCCTAAGCTCTACAGCGCCGTCATGGATCAGATTGGCTTCAGCCCAGAGGCTCTCATGGTGGCTCTCAGCCACTTGCTGGACAATAAAGCCCAGTGTGTTGGTTTTATTGCCATGGGAGAAGACCACAGGTGCTCTGGCCGAGGACCTGGTTGGGCAAGCACTACTACTAGTGTTGCTTCTGATGGTGGCGACGGCGTGCATGATCCTCGACGGCGATGGCGACAAGGATGACGACGATGATGACAATGTATATTTTATGTAGTTAGGGCTTGTAAACAATCTTATGGTGTGTATATTTTGGTGAGGTGGTATATACTAACCCCTCAAGGTGATCCTGAAAGTGCGTTATATCGACTAGAGGGGGGTGAATAGGCGATTTTTACAAAATCATCACTGAGGAATTTCTAGGTGAAGAAATTCCTAAGCAACGACACACTAGCAGCGGAATAAGTACTCAGGTAAACACATAACAGAGCAAAAGCATAGTCATCATGATGAATTGAAAGACAAGCACAGAGTATAGGTAGCGTGAAAACATGATAAGCAGGATGAAGACTATGTGACTGAAGAAATAGGATGAGGAAATAGAACCAATCTTTAGTCAAAGTCTTCAAACAGTAATGATAAGGTTCATCAACACATGAATGAGGAAATGAAAGGGTTGAGGAAATAGAACCAGTTGGCTTGGTGAAGATAACGATTTGGTAGACCAGTTCCAACTGCTATGACAGTTTTACGTCTGGTTGGAGCGGCTGGGTATTTAAACCTGAGGACACACAGTCCTCACAGTATTCTCCTTGAGCTAAAGTCACACAGACCTCGCCCAATCACTCATGGTAAGTCTTCAGGTGACTTCAAACCTTCACAGACTTGGTCACTCAGCGATCCACAATTCTCTCTTGGATGATCAGACCATGACGCCTAATCGTCTGAGGATACACAGTCCTCAAAGGTAACAAGCATCGGTTCCACACAGGAACAATCTCTTCAGTGATGCTCAATCACTTTGGGTTGTAGGTGTTTGGATTTTGGGTTTTCCTCACTTGATGATTTTCGCTCAAAGTCCTCGGAGGATGGGATGCTATCAATGACAAGTGTTAGTTTCTCTCGGAGTAGCCAACCAGCTAGTGGTTGTAGGGGGCGGCTATTTATAGCCTAGGGAGCAGCCCGACATGATAAGACACAAATGCCCTTCAATGATATGACCGTTAGGTGGGTAGATATTTTGGGACAGCCGGCGCATAGCACAGCAATGGTCGGATATTTGAGGTTCAAAGTCCTCAGGGCTATCATGTTCCTCACTGTGTAGGCAATTTACACTGGCGAATTCCCAACTCCTCAGTCAGAACAAATTCCTCAGAGACTTGAAGATCTTTGTCTCTATCACTGAAGAAATTGACTGAACTGATATGAGATTTCCAATGGCTTCACTTGAAAGGATTGGGTAGGTGTAGTATTTTGAGATGAGCATCACTTGGAAATCATTTTCCTTAGTATTACCTTGACCCCCTTTAACAGTACGGTGTTTCCTATGACTCAAGAAAGAGAAAACAAAACTACGAAAACAAAAGTCTTCACGCTTCATAATCCTTGCATGAATATCGAAGTCTTCAAGGTCACACCAATTTCTTCACTTTTCAAAATCTTCAGGAGAACCAAAGTCTTCAGCTAAAGACATACAATTTTAGGGGTCGACTTTTGAAAGTGCAACTATCCCTGGGTGGTTTTGGTAATTATTAACAACACATAGCTCATTGAACTAATGCTATTTCAAGATGAATATTTCAGGAAAGTTAAATGATTGGCATGGCATGGATTAGGAATGTGGACCCCTCAAAATGCTAAGGACAAAGGATTGGCTCAAGCTCTAAAGCTCAAGACTCTACATTTTACTTTTTGTGATCCAACATCACATTGAGTCCATAGGAAAAGCCAATACTATTAAAAGGGGATGAGGTGTTGCTTAATGGCTTGCTTGCTCAAGATTCTTAGTGATATGCTCCAAAAACCCTCAACCACTTTCTCATATCCACATATGTCCCAAACCAAGAGTCAAACTCGGCCCCACCAATTTGATCTATCCGGCGCCACCAAGTTTATTTGACATAGCCACTGCCAGAAACCCTAGTCACTTCGGTCTCACCGATAGGGATCTTGGTCTCGCTGAGATGGGATTGCAAACTCTCTGTTTCCCTTCGTAACATTTCGGTCTAACCAAGATGAGTGATCAGTCCCACCGAATCTGCAATGCAAACTCTCTGTTTCCCCTTCGTAATATTTTGGTCTCACCGAGATGAGCGAATCGGTCCCACAAAGTTTTCCTGACCAACTCTCCGATTAGCTTATTACCAAAGTTGGTCCCACCGAGTTTGTGTAATCGGTCTCACCGAGATTACGTTATGCCCTAACCCTAAAGAAATTGGTCCCACCGAGTTGACATGTCGGTCCCACCGAAATGCCTAACGGTCACATTTAAATCGGTCTGACCGAGTTTTCTGACTCGATCTCACCGAGTTTGGTAAATTGTGTGTAACGGTTAGATTTTGTGTGGAGGCTATATATACCCCTCCACCCTGTCTTCATTCGTAGAGAAAGCCATCAGAACATGCCTACACTTCCAGCATTCATTTTCTAAGAGAGAACCACCTACTCATGTGTTGAGGTCAAGATTCCATTCCAACCACTTAAATCTTGATCTCTAGCCTTCCCCAAGTTGCTTTCCACTCAAATCATCTTTCCACCAAATCCAATCCTACGAGAGAGTTGAGTGTTGGGAGACTATCATTTGAAGCACAAGAGCAAGGAGTTCATCATCAACAGACCATCTATTACCTTTTGGAGAGTGGTGTCTCCTAGATTGGTTAGGTGTCACTTGGGAGCCTCCGTTAAGATTGTGGAGTTGAACCAAGGAGTTTGTACGGGCAAGGAGATCACCTACTTTGTGAAGATCTACCCTAGTGAGGCAAGTCCTTCATGGGCGATGGCCATGGTGGGATAGACAAGGTTGCTTCTTCGTGGACCCTTCATGGGTGGAGCCCTCCGTGGACTCGCGCAGCCGTTACCCTTTGTGGGTTAAAGGCTCCATCAACGTGGATGTGCGATAGCATATCGAAACCACGCCAAAAATCTCCGTGTCTACATTGCGTTTGCTCCCTCAAAGTCCTCCCTTTACCTTCATGTGCAATGTTTTACATTCCACTGCTATACTCTTAGAATTCCATGTGTAGGTCGATTGCTTGACTTGTGTAAAGTTGCTAAAATCTGCGAAGACTTAAAATTGGGAAAAGGCTAGATTTTTATTTGGCCAAGTAGTCTAATCACCCCCCTCTAGACATACTTTTGATTCTACAAGTGGTATCAGAGCTATGGTCTCCATTTGCCTTGATTTCCATAGCTCTTGGTGATCATAGCCTTGGTTTCACAACCTAGGAGAGTATGGCGTCTAGTGAGGGAAATTACCACCGTAGAGGTCCTTACTTTGATGGTACTTATTTTGCTAGTTGGAAGCATAAGATGAAAATGCATATTCTTGGACATAAGCCCGCCGTTTGGGCTATTGTGTGTATTGGCTTGCAAGGTGAGTTCTTCGACGGGAGAGAACTGAACCGTGAAGCTACCGCGGAAGAGTTGAAGATGTTGCAATACAATGCTCAAGCTTGTGATATTCTCTTCAACGGATTGTGCCCCGAAGAATTCAACAAAATAAGTCGTCTTGAGAATGCAAAGGAAATTTGGGATACTGTGATTGATATGCACGAGGGTACTGACTCCATCAAGGAATCCAAATTGGATGTGCTTCAAAGTCAGCTTGACAAGTTCAAAATGAAGGATGGTGAAGGCGTCGCTGAAATGTACTCTAGGCTTGCTCTCATCACAAATGAGATTGCCGGCTTAGGAAGTGAAGAGATGACTGATAGATTCGTCATCAAGAAGATCCTAAGAGCCTTGGATGGAAAATATGATACCATGTGCACATTGATCCAAATGATGCCCAATTACAAAGATCTCAAGCCAACAGAAGTCATTGGAAGAATTGTTGCTCATGAGATGTCACTCAAGGATAAAAAAGAGCTTCACAACAAGTCAAGTGGTGCTTACAAAGCCTCATGTGATGCTCCTACATCATCAAGTGAGAAACAAGCCTTGAATGAAGATTGAGCCTAATGGTGAAGAACTTCAACAAGTTCTACAAGAGTAGAAGCAAGGAAAGAAGTTCCAAGTCAAGGTCCTACAATGACAAAAGATCTTCGAGTCATGAACGTAATTGCTACAATTGTGGAATAACCGGACACTACTCCAATGAGTGTACGACTCCCTACAAAAGAAGAGAAGATTCACCTAAAAGAAGAAGTAGAAGATAAGAATCACCACCAAAAGAGATAAGGAGTAGAGATGATCGTTATGAACGAAGAACCTCCCGGAGAAGCAAGGATTCGGAAAGGAAGGACAAATCATCAAAGAGCTACACAAATGAAGACATCAAGCTCACGTTGGTGAATGGGTATCCGGCTCCGATTCCAACCATCACTCCGAAAGAAGTTATCACTCCAACTCCGAATATACTCAAGATGAAGGTGTTGCCGGTCTAGCACTTGTGTCAACCAACTCCTATGACATATTTGACTCACCACATGAAGGAATTGGAAGATGCTTCATGTCTAAAGTCCCAAAGGTATCACACCCCGAGTATGTTGATTTCAATAGTGATGAAGATGATTTTCTAGGTGATGATGATTTACTTGTTGATAACTCTATTTATGAAAACTATGATGAATTTGCTATTAATCATGCTAATCAAGATAGAACGAATGATGATGATAAGAAGGAGATTGATCTTCTAACTAAAGAACTAAATACTCTTAAGTTAGCTCATGAAACTACCTTGGAAGATCATCTAGAACTTTTAAAGACTCATGACAAGCTATGCTTTGAAAAGCTCAACCTAGAGCAAGAGCATGAGTTTTTAAAGGCAATCAATAATGATCTTCACAAGAAAAGTTCTTCTTACATTGCCAAGTGTTTACTCTTGTCTACTTACAGGCCACAAGTTAAATCTAGCAACAAAAGTAAGAAAGATTCTTCCTCTAGTAGTAATAATAATCATGCTAAATCCAATGTTGTTGCTTCTAGTAGTTATCTTGATTCCACTAATGATTCTCTTAGCCAAGTTACACTTGAGCAAGAAAATAGCTCATTGAAGGGAATTATATATAAAGGTGTTTACAAGAGACTTGCCGGAAGTAAGCAATTTGAGGAAATTGTACGCAAGCAAGGAAGGCACCGGAAGAACCAAGGTTTTGGTTTTGAACGAAAGTTCAATGCCAATGGAGTTGAGTGGGAAGGAGATCAATACCCCAAGACAAAGTTTGTTCCTCAACAAGAGAAGTATGATCCTACTTCTTTCCAAGGGACACAAGCTCAAGATGATCTTCCAGCACAAGACCACAAGCAAAAAGGCAAGGATAAGCTTCAAGAGGAGATTGATGCATTTGAAGAAGCTCCCAAGGCCTTGGTCAAGTGGGTTCCCAAGCACTACAAAAAAAATACACTTCCGTGATGATACGTGTTTGCCACAATAGGTCGCGTTTTTTGTCACGCATGTACATCCATGACGATTTTATGACAGAATCAAGATAGTCATACCTGTGCTGTCGTAGAAGTGTTCCATGACATTATCAAAATTATCATCACGAAAGTGTCCACTTCCATGACGATAAATCGCACGTCACAGAAGTGCTTTCGTCAAGGGTGACCGACACGTGTCATCCACCATAACGGAACGCCATTAAGCTATCGGGTAGGGTTTTGGATCCGATAACCCATTAACAGTCCGGACCAATGGGAAATGTCCACGTGTAATATTCTGATTGGCCAGAGGGAACACCTGCAGCTCGTCAGTGGGCCAGATGTCGCCCGACCATTGGACGAGACATGCCTATGATACGTCGACACGTGGCTGGGCCCAACAGAGGCCCATATAGGTTAAAAAGGCCGGCCCAGTCAAATGCCCATAGTACCTAATCAGGTACTAGTGGGCCAGCCCAATAATGGCCTGCTTAATAAAGTCCCATTTATGGCCCGAAGCCAGATCTGGCCCGTTAATTGTTCGCCGAATATTTGGGCCCATTTACGGCCCAAAGCCAGATCTGGCCCGTTAATTGTTCGCCGAATATTTGGGCCCAACTACAACCCAATGACTTTAGGCCTGTTAGAGGCCCGATGTAGACATGGGCCCATTTCAGCCCGGTGTGACTTTCGGCGTGGGAATGGCCCGTGCTGCCCATGGGCCATATATCGTCTGACGGGACATCGGGCCCACTAACGGCCCGTGCTAAAGGTGGCAACAGTTAAGCCCAACGTGACTTTGGGCTTGTTAAAGGCCTGTTGCATAATTCGGCCCGTTGATGCCTGTACTAAGCTTTCGGCCTCTTAAAGGCCCATGATATCAGTGGGCCAACTAAGGCCCGAGATATGTTTCGGCCTGGTAACGGCCCGTGAGCTAACTGGGCCCAAAAATGCCCGGATTTCAGCCTGTTGAAGGCCCGTCGACGACTAGTGAAAATTGAGGCCCAACATGCATTTCGGCCTGCTAAAGGCCCATAGTTTCATCTGGGCCGTAACAGGCCAGTACAATATTCAACCCGTTGATTGCCCAACGCTACCTGGGCCAAACTAAGCGTTGGGTCGACAAAAGGCCCAACTAAAATATAGGCCGGTGTAAGTTGTGGGCCTGGCGCAAAGTGTGAAGGCCCCAATCATTTGGGCCCAAGAAAGACGCAGGCCGGCCCAATTGTGGCCCGCTAAAAACCAGGCCTGTTAGAGTCAAATGTTTTGGCCCGGTCGACTACATCTGATTCTTTTTTCAGATAGTGATTTATGGCATAGTAACTAAGAATAAGCCTACACTATACAATAAAGGATTTAAGGTATATTACATCTACTGGCATCGAAGTTCACCACCAGTGATCATAAAGCGCAACGAAAAAGCAGATTACAAAAACTGGGCACCATTGCAGCGTAACAAAATAATACTGAACCGAGACCACTTCCAAGACAGTTCGAGAAAGGTTAGCCTTGTAGGGGAACTGCTACGCAAACTGCTGAGCAAGGCTGTGAGACCGGCCTAGCATGTCGGTCATAGCTTCCAGGTGTAGCTGTTTAGCGATGAGGTTCTCATTGGTGTTCTCTGGAATCTTTCTTAGAGATAGGACTTCAAGTTGAAGTTGAGTTGCAGAATGCCTTTCTGCTAGAACTTGGGACTGAAGAAGTCGAACTGATTGAGACAACGAATTCTGTGAGCTTGTCTGACTTCTATTCTCAAGTAACTTGAACACTGGATCAAGACAAGACTTTGGGGTTGTCTTGCTATCTTCAAGATGTTTTGCCTTCTTTGCTGCAATATATGTTGGGTTTGTCTCACAGCCTTCAGCAGACTTGTGCATGCTATCAGGCATATCACCCTGAAACAAAGCAGAGAGATGACGGAGTTCTTACACGTGTATAAACAAAGATGATAATTGTCTTTGTCAATTCCATCCAATTTCAAATTAGAAAATAAAGAGTGAGTTCAAAATATCAATAGCATAATTTGGCATTGTTCATAATGCGGGGAGCTTCACCACACTACTGGATTACCATGTCAACATAACAAGCATAGATGAAGGGCAAATAAAATCATTGTATCTATTTTGGTTAATGTGCATCGCATGTTGTTCATATCATCAGCCACATCAGTAAGATAAAACATGAGATGACAAGGTGCAAACTGCTACGTCTTGAGCTTGCGTTGGTTTTCCTTGAAGAGGAAAGGGTGATGCAGCAATAGAAGCGTAAGTATTTCCCTCAGTTTTTGAGAACCAAGGTATCAATCCAGTAGGAGGATCCTCAAAAGTCCCACGCAACTACACAAACAAACAAAGAACTCAGAACCAACGCAATAAAAGGGTTGTCAATCCCTTCACGGCCACTTGCAAAAGTGAGATCTGATAGAGATAGTATGATAAGATAAATATATTTTTTGTATTTTATAATATAGATGCAAAAATTAAAGATGCAAATAAAAGTAGATTGAAAGCAAATACGATAAGAGATAGACCCGGGGGCCATAGGTTTCACTAGAGGCTTCACTCAAGATAGCATAAGTATTACGATGGGTGAACAAATTACTGTCGAGCAATTGATAGAAAAGCGAATAATTATGAGATTATCTAGGCATGATCATGTATATAGGCATCACGTCCGCAACAAGTAGACCGACTCCTGCCTGTATCTACTACTATTACTCCACACATCGACCGACTCCTGCCTGCATCTAGAGTATTAATTCCATATAGAACAGAGTAACGCATTAAGCAAGATGACATGATGTAGAGGGATAAACTCATGCAATATGATATAAACCCCATCTCTTTATCCTCGATGGCAACAATACAATACGTGCCTTGCAACCCTTTACATCATCGGGTAAGGACACCGCAAGATTGAACCCAAAGCTAAGCACTTCTCCCATGGCAAGAAAGATCAATCTAGTAGGCCAAATCAAACTGATAATTCGAAGAGACTTGCAAAGATAACTCAATCATACATCAAAGAATCCAGAGGAGATTCAAATACTTCTCATAGATAAACTTGATCATAAACCCACAATTCATCGGATCTCGACAAACACACCGCAAAAAGAGTTTACATCGAATAGATCTCCACAAGAGAGGAGGAGAACATTGTATTGAGATCCAAAAATAGAGAAGAAGCCATCTAGCTAATAACTATGGACCCGAATGTCTGTGGTAAACTACTCACAACTCATCGGAGGGGCTATGGTGTTGATGTAGAAGCCCTCCATGGTCGATTCCCCCTCCGGCAGAGCGCCGACGAAGGCTTCAAGATGGGATCTCGCAGATACAGAAGGTTACAGCGGTGGAAGTTGTGTTTCGTTGGCTCCCTAGATGTTTTCGGGGTACGTAGGCTTATATAGGAGGAAGAAGTATGTCGGTGGCCAGCCGAGGGGGCGTGCCCTGTAGGGGGGCGCACCCTACCCTCTCGTGGCCGCCTCGGCTACTTCTTGACTTGCACTCCCAGTCCTCTAGATCACATTTGTTCCAAAAATCACGCTCCCGAAGGTTTCATTCCGTTTGGACTCCGTTTGATATTCCTTTTCTTTGAAATACTAAAATAGGCAAAAAAACAGCAATACGGGCTGGGCCTCCGGTTAGTAGGTTAGTCCTAAAAATGATATAAATGTGTAAAATAAAGCCCATAAACATCCAAAAAGGGTAATATAATAGCTTGGAGCAATCAAAAATTATAGATACGTTGGAGACGTATCAAGCATCCCCAAGCTTAATTCCTGCTCGTCCTCGAGTAGGTAAATGATAAAAACAGAATTTTTGATGTGGAATGCTACCTAGCATAATTCTCAATGTAAGTTTCTTTATTGTGGCATGAATGTTCAGATCCAAATGATTCAAAATAAAATTTCATATTGATAAAAGAAATAGTAACAGTTCAAGCATACTAATCAAAGTAATCATGTCTTCTCAAAATAACATGGCAAAAGAAAGTTCATCCCTACAAAATCATATAGTTAGGCTATGCCTTATTTTCGTCACACAAAGATGTTCCCAACTTATATACCCCCGATGACAAGCCAAGCAATTGTTTCATACTTAAATAATCTCAAACTTTTTCAACCTTCACGCAATACATGAGCGTGAGCCATGGATATAGCACTATGGGTGGAATAGAATATGATGATGGGGATTGTGTGGAGAAGACAAAAAAGGAGAAAGTCTCACATTGATGAGGATAATCAACGGGCTATGGAGATGCCCATCAATTGATGTCAACATGAGGAGTAGGGATTGCCATGCAACAGATGCACTAGAGCTATAAATGAATGCTCAACAAAGGAAAACTAGTGGGTGTGCATCCAACTTGCTTGCTCACGAAGACCTAGGGCATTTGAGGAAGCCCATTGTAGGAATATACAAGCCAAGTTCTATAATGAAAAATTCCCACTAGTATGAAAAAGACAACTTATGAGACTCACTATATGAAAAACATGGTGCTACTTTGAAGCACAATATATGAGACTCACTACATGAAGAACAAGGTGCTACTTTGAAGCACAAGTGTGGAAAAAGAGATAGTAACATTGCCCTTTTTATTTATTTTTTTCTTTTTTTCTTTTCCTTTTTTTGGGCGTTTCTTTTTTTGGCCTTTCTTTTTTTCTTTTTTTCTTTTTTCTTTTTGGGCAATGCTCTAACAATGATGATCATCACACTTTCATTGATTACAACATATGAATTACAACTCGAAACTAGAACAAGATATGACTCTATATGAATGCCTCCGGCGGTGTACCGGGATGGTGCAATGAATCAAGAGTGACATGTATGAAAATTTATGCATGGTGGCTTTGCCACAAATACGGTGTCAACTACATGATCATGCAATGGCAATATGACAAAAGTAAAGTATGTCATGATGATGATGAACGGAACGGTGGAAAGTTGCATGGTAATATATCTCGGAATGGCTATCGAAATGCCATAATAGGTAGGTATGGTGGATGTTTTGAGGAAGATATAAGGAGGATTATGTGTGATAGAGCGTATCATATCACGGGGTTTGGATGCACCGGCGAAGTTTGCACCAACTCTCAAGGTGAGAAAGGGCAATGCACGGTACCGAAGAGGCTAGCAATGGCGGAAAGGTAAAAGTGCGTATAATCCGTGGACTCAACATTAGTCAAGAGAACTCATATACTTATTGCAAAAATTTAGAAGTCATCAAAAATCAAGTACTACGCGCATGCTCCTAGGGGAATAGATTGGTAGGAAAAGACCATCGCTCGTCCCCGACCGCCACTCATAAGGATGCACAAGCCAGGTACACTTCATGTTTAAAATTTGTTACACAACTTTAACCATACATGCATGCTACGGGACTTGCTAAATTCAACACAAGCATTCTTTAAATTCATACTCACCCAACTAGCATGACTTTAAAATCACTACCTCCATATCTCAAAACAATTATCAAGTATCAAATTGATCATAGCATCCAATTCACTTCCTATGATAGTTTTTATTATACCCAACTTGGATGTCTACCATTCTAGGACCAATTTTATAACCATAGCAAATACCATGCTGTTCCAAAAGGCTCTCAAAATAATATAAGTGAAGCATGAGAGACTAGCAATTTCTACAAAAATAAGTCACCACCGTGCTCTAAAAGATATAAGTGAAGCACTAGAGCAAAAACTATCAAGCTCAAAAGATATAAGTGAAGCACATAGAGTATTCTAGCAAATTCTAATCAAGTAGGCTTCTCCCAAAAAGGTGTGTACAGCAAGGATGATTGTGGTAAACTAAAAATCAAAGACTAATATAATGCACGACGCTCCAAGCAAAACACATATCATGTGGCGAACAAAAATATAGCTCCAAGTAAAGTTACCAATGAACAAAGACGAAAGAGGGGATGCCTTCCCGGGGCAATCCCAAGCTTAGGCTTTTGGCTATTCTTGAATATCTTGGGGTGCCATGGGCATCCCCAAGTTTAGGCTTTTGCCACTCCTTATTCCATAGTCCATCAAAGCTTTACCCAAAACTTGAAAACTTCACAACACAAAACTCAACAGGAAATCTTATAAGCTCCGTTAGTGAAAGAAAACAAAACCACCACATAAGGTACTGTAATGAACTCATTCTTTATTTATTTTGGTGTTAAACCTACTGTATTCCAACTTCTCTATGGTTTATAAACTATTTTATTAGCCATAGATGCATCAAAATAAGCAAACAACACACGAAAAACAGAATCTGTCAAAAACAGAACAGTCTGTAGCAATCTGTAACTAACGCAAACTTCTGGAACTCTAAAAATCCTTAAAAATAGGAAGTCCTGTAAAATTTGTCTATTGATCAGCAACAAAAAGAATCAACGCAAAATCACGTTTCTGTGATTTAACAAAACTAAATTCGTGCGCGCAAAGTTTCTGTTTTTCAGCAGAATCAAATCAACTATCATCATAGGTTATCCTATAGGTTCTATTTGGCACAAACACTAATTAAAAGATAAAAACACATCTAAACAGAAGGTAGACGCAAGATTTATTACTAAACAGGAACAAAAACAAAAAATACAAATAAAATTGGGTTGCCTCCCAACTAGCGCTATGTTTAATGCCCCTAGCTAGGCATAAAAGCGAAGATAGATATAAGTAGTGCCATAATAATAAGATAGATCTTGAAAGATCATCTCATATTATCTATGTTCGGCAGCAAGTTCTCTTTGAGGCAAGCAAAAGTAATCAAAAGGGCTAAATTTAGCGGGACAAAAGTCCCCAAGATCAATCTCAGGAGGAACGGGTTCCTCCTTTGGCCCTTCATAATGCACAACTAATTCATCACTAAAAGCATTCTTTTGGAAAAATCTCGTGAGCCTATACTCAAGAGAGTATCCTAGCTCATTGTTTCAAAGGGCAAAATCATTATTAAGTTCGGTAATTCTATCAACCAAGACATTGGTAGGAACCTTTTTTCTAAGTTTTCAATGAAAGCAACATAGTCCGAAGATTGAAAATGCCTAATTTCCTCTTGATCAAAGAGGACCGCCTCTATGGGAGGACGACCGGCGTCCACCCTATAGTGCTTATAAAGATTTCTTTGGCCTCTTATTATAAATCTAAACTCATGAGCCAAAAAGATAGTAACAAAGACGTTTAATGTAAGAATCCTCAATATTGGAAAATTCTAGAAAAAATCTTTGTATGCAAGGATGCATATGCATAAATTGTCTTTCAAGTTCAACTACAAGCATAGCAATGGCATCCGAAAGACTACTAGTTCTGTGAAGAATAGAACCACCCATGGAAGTTAAAGCACCGACACAAGTAAAGAAATCTTGAATAACACCTTTTCCAATAATGTTACCACTACCGATTTGAAACTTTTTAGTATGCAAGATAGGGGGTTCTTCAGCCGGAGCCTCGGAATTTTCCATGTTATCATTATTGTCCATAACGACGATAATCTCCCCAATTTCAGACATAACGACAAACAAAAGCAAGGAGGAAGAAAGCGATCAAAAGAGAGAGGAAGAGATTGGGAAAGAGAGGGCGAATAAAACGGCAAGGGTGAAGTGGGGGAGAAGAAAACGAAAGGCAAATGGCAAATAATGTAAATGCGAGGGAGATGAGTTTGTGATGGGTACTTGGTATGTCTTGACTTGAGTGAAGACCTCCCCGACAACGGCGCCAGAAATCCTTCTTGCTACGTCTTGAGCTTGCGTTGGTTTTCCTTGAAGAGGAAAGGGTGATGCAGCAATACTAGCATAAGTATTTCCCTCAGTTTTTGAGAACCAAGGTATCAATCCAGTAGGAGGCTCCTCAAAAGTCCCACGCACCTACACAAACAAACAAAGAAATCACAACCAACACAATAAAGGGGTTGTCAACCCCTTCACAACCACTTGTGAAAGTGAGATCTGATAGAGATAGTATGATAAGATAAATATGTTTTTGGTATTTTATAATATAGATGCAAAAAGTAAAGATGCAAATAAAAGTAGATTGAAAGCAAATACGATAAGAGATAGACCAGGGGCCATAGGTTTCACTAGTGGCTTCTCTCAAGATAGCATAAGTATTACGGTGGGTGAACAAATTATTGTTGAGCAATTGATAGAAAAGCGAATAATTATGAGATTATCTAGGCATGATCATGTATATAGGCATCACGTCCGCCACAAGTAGACCGACTCCTACCTGCATCTACTACTATTACTCCACACATCGACCGACTCCTGCCTGCATCTAGAGTATTAAGTCCATAAAGAACAGAGTAACGCATTAAGCAAGATGACATGATGTAGAGGGCTAAAATCATGCAATATGATATAAACCCCATCTTTTTATCCTCGATGGCTACAATACAATACGTGCCTTGCAACCCTTTCTGTCACTGGGTAAGGACACTGCAAGATTGAGCCCAAAGCTAAGCACTTCTCCCATGGCAAGAAAGATCAATCTAGTAGGCCAAACCAAACTGATAATTCTAAGAGACTTGCAAAGATAACTCAATCATACATAAAAGAATTCAGAGGAGATTCAAATATTTCTCATAGATAAACTTGATCATAAACCCACAATTCATCGGATCTCGACAAACACACCGCAAAAAGAGTTTACATCGAATAGATCTCCATAAGAGAGGGGGAGACCATTGTATTGAGATCCAAAAAGAGAGAAGAAGCCATCTAGCTAATAACTATGGACCCAAAGGTCTGTGGTAAACTACTCACAACTCATCGGAGGGGCTATGGTGTTGATGTAGAAGCCCTCCGTGGCCGATTCCCCCTCCGGCAGAGCACCGGCGAAGGCTCCAAGATGGGATCTCGCGGATACAGAAGGTTACGGCAGTGGAAAATGTGTTTCGTTGGCTCCCTGGATGTTTTCGGGGTACGTAGGCTTATATAGGAGGAAGAAGTACATCGGTGGCCGCCCGAGGGGCCCACGAGACGGGGGGCGCGCCATATAGGGGGGGCGCCCTACCCTCTCGTGGCCGCCTCGGCTGCTTCTTGACTTGCACTCCAAGTCCTTTGGATCATGTTTGTTCCAAAAATCACGCTCCCGGAGGTTTCATTCTGTTTGATATTCCTTTTCTTTGAAATACTGAAATAGGCAAAAAAAAACAATACGGGCTGGGCCTCCGGTTAGTAGGTTAGTCCCAAAAATGATATAAATGTGTAAAATAAAGCCCATAAACATCCAAAAATTGTAATATAATAGCATGGAGCAATAAAAAATTATAGATACGTTGGAGACGTATCACAAACGTGGGCTGCTTCACCACATACTGGATTATAGATCCACAAAAACAAGCATACATGTAGGGAGTATTAAGTAATGTGCATGGTATGAATAAGTAATTTGGTTTTACAAGTAAAACTTAGAACTTACGGTTCTTGCGAACATGCATTTTTGTAGAAACAGCAAACTAAATAGCAGTAAACGATAGGGAGTATGAGCAAATTAAACAGCAGTTGAGGATAAAGGATTTAGAAGGACTGACTTACATTAACAGTTAACACCGGCTTTATAATGCCCTTCTCCATGTCAAGGGAAGGATAACTCAAGAATTTCAGCACAAAATCTTCTTCATAAGCATTGCCTGTACTCTACATTTTGTAGAGAGTAATTATAGATAGGATAATACTGGAAGGGATAGAGGATAATGAAGATAAGATGCAGATTGATGCTACATAATCAACTACCAATCCCTGGAAGTACAAGCGTTACAGGACTAAATGTACTGACAAGAGCAATGGGCTACACTTCTGCACTAGCATTGTCTGTGTATTCTACTTGTTGGTAAGATTAAATATAGATCTGATCTTTTTTAGTAAATGGTGGGCGAGGAAGATAAGATGCAGAATGCTACACAATGAACCAATCCCTCTTCCCATAATACAAGAGTGTTTTGAACACTAGTGTACTGTACAAAACATTCTTATATTATGGGACGGAGGGAGTAGTTGTTAATGTAAGTACAGTTATAGACCACGTTCAGTCCTTACAAGAGGACTGCAGAGCAAAACCTCTTCAAAAGCATTGGGTTGATTCTAAATTTATGTAAGACTCCATACGGATCTTATAATGTCCACCAAATGGACGGTTACTAGGCTAACATGTGCAGTGATGCTACATAATCAAACAACTATGAAAGTAAGTATGGTCATACAGGGCAAGAGGTACTCACAAGAGCAATGCAATTATGCAAGTATAGTTGCGAGATTCTGTTTTCCCTTGAGAACGAATGTTCTTACGCTACTTGAGCCAGACAAGCAAGACATTAAGGCAAATGCGAAATGTAGTTCAAATTGTAATGTGATATCATAGACAGTACCTTACACTGCAGCCGAGACCAATGTGTAACAAGATTATTCCAGTCACCGTCGGATAAATGTAGCACCGAAGACTTTTACAGAAATTTCGTTCAGAGGCTTGCCATCGAAGTGCGCTTGCCTCAGGTAGGAACGATACTTCATCAACGAGTGCTTGAAAAGCGCAACCAACCCTTGCTCGTCTTCACAATCCTGTTTGCTCCTCGCCTATTTAAAAGAATGAAATCCTGTGTCCTCTGTCAGCAGAAACGTATGCAGTAATGACCATGAATAACATTAGTACATTACTTATGCGTAAGTTGCGGAGGAAGACTGGAAATTGTTCTGTGTCTGCAGTATAATCTTTCCATGAAGGAAAGATGCGCAAAAAGTTCCTGAGAACAATATAAGCTTCATCTTCTAAACTGGGAAGAAATGGAACAGGGGTCCTATTTGCTGCAATTGGGCTCTCTCTGGTTCGAAAATGGATTCGGCAACTAGATTTGGTGTACTCTTTGCTAGAATGGGGGTTTTGCGTCGTAGAGCTGGTGCTATGTCAACTGGCATAATCATACTGTTTGCTGCAGTTGGGGTCTGCTAAGTTGGGGCATCAGAAATGACCAGTGTAGTAGGGCTAGAGTCTGCTAGAGTTGGGGTGTTTTGTGGGTCAGGTGATATTGCAACTACACCTAATGGGCTATTTGATTTATCAGGTGCCACTACCTTTTCCAAATAATTTGCTTGTGCTCCTCCACGATCAGCAATCGCCCTCTTCCTTTTGAACGTCTGATACACAAGAACAACATTTGAATGGATAAATATAGTATGATGACAGATGGAATATGTACTGAAAATGGATAGGCAGGGTGTATTCACATACACGATGTGTAAACTAAGCTAATGGTAGTTCAACAAAGTAGAAGCAATGCAAAGTATCAATTGCAAGATATGTGTGACCAATGTAACCTTGGAAAGTTAGATCAAGCACCTTGATGGGTGAATAAGATAGGGCATCTTCCTCTGACTCCTCCATTAGGGAGCTACATTGACTTAGGTCTCCCTCTAGCTCAGAATCACTGTTAGGATCATATTCATGAATCTGTAGGTGGAGAGCGTTTGCATTGCATTGCATCTAGACTTGATTTCAGTCCCTTAATGCCAAGTTTGACAGCCATGGCATTGTTCTGCTTTATTCTTTTCATGCGTGCAAGCTCATAATCATTATGATGATGTTCAGAATCCGAGATTCATGAAAACATAAAAAGTAGTCAGATTATCTATGGAATGCATTGCGGATTCAACTCGAAGAGTGTCTCTCTATAAACCCCTGCATATGAAAAGTTCACCCCCCAACCGTGCTGACCAGACCACACACAGAAATACAAACCCCTTATGTCTCTATAACAGGCAGACACACATTTCAAAACTGAAGTAGGAACATTAGAATCATATGAAATTCGTATTTGAACAAATAAACTAAGGAATTATGAGCGGGATAATGTTTAGCTTCAAGGGTGGAGTGTTGGTAGTGTGACACAAAGCAAGTAGGCAGATTGTATTCCATGTAAAAGATCGAAACCTATGTAAAAGCTGGAAATGACACTTTCTTTCTATACAATGCAGTGTTTGTTGCCCACCAGCTACATCTTCGCATGCAAGGAAGTGTCTGACAGTCGGGACCCACCTGGTCGAAGCGTACGTAGCATTGTCATTCTGGTCGCGAACATGTACGTACATATTGGTCGATGTAGAGGCGCGCACGTGTCGTAGTAGAGGCACGCACATGTCATAGTAGAGGCGTGCACGTAGCATGCACACGTACATACAACGGCCAGGGTGCAAGAAAGTAAATACGGCCACGTACGTACATACGGGCGGGGTCTCGAACGCCTACTCGCGCATACGTATGGCCAGGGCTCGTGTACATGGCTGGGTCGGAATGGAGAAACAGCGTCGTCATCGTGTTCATGGGGAGCCAACCGGCTGGGTCGGAACGAAATGCGTCGTCATGTTCATCGGGAGGGCTTGGACAGAACAGACGATGGAAACGAGGCCTCGTGTACCGCAGAACGGAGAAAACGGCCTTGTGTTCGACCGGCCACATTCGAAACGGGATCCTGTTCATTGGGAGGGGTCAGGCGTACCGCAAAATGGAGGAAACGGACTTGTGTTGGACCTCCTACAGTCGAAACAGGGTCTTTTTGATCGGGAGGGGTGTGGCGTACTGCAAAACGGACGAAACAGACTTGTTTTGGAGCGCTACGGTCAAAACGGGGGTCCTATTCATCGGGAGGGGTGTGGTGTACCGCAACGGGACTCCACGAGATACTGTTCATCTCCACCGTCGACCTCCTCCAGCCTCCACGGGCTACTGTTCATCCACCGTCGACCTCCTCCAGCCTCCACCTGTGACTGTTCATCCACGGGCTCATGTTCATCCAGCCTCCACCGCGCGCTACTCCACCGGCTCTCGCTCAACCACCCTCTCCATGGGCTCTGCTCAACCACCCTCCACGGGCTCATTGCTCATCCACCGTCGACCTCCTCCGGCCTCCACTGCGGATCTGTTCATCCACGGGCTCATGTTCATCCAGCCTCCACCACGCTTACTCCACCGCCATTGCTCAACCACCCCTCTCCATGGGCTCTGTTCAACCACCCCTCCACGGGCTCTCGCTCATCCACCCCTCCACCATCTATCGCTCATCCAGCCCTCCACGGGTCGCCCTGCTCATCCAGCCTCCACGGGTCCTGTTCATCCAGCCCCAACCGCTCGTCGATCGGGTACTATTCATCCAGAGGCAACACCACGGGGTAGTGTTCATCCACCCCCACTGCTGACTGTTCATCCAACCCTCCCCTCTCGCAACGCTCACTGTTCATCCAGAGGCAGCATCGATCGGCTTCAGTTAGTAATAGTAGCGAAGGAATCGCTCGATCGGGTTCAGTTAATAGCCATCGATCGATTGCTCGGGTTCAGTAACTCGTAGCCTGCAGTGCAATCGCTCGGGTTCAGTTAGAGCCCAACGCCTCGCTCCGGTTCAGTTAGAGCCAACGCCTCGCACACACGCGCGCATATGTGTACGAGAGAAATGTGCATCACTCGGCCCACGACCATCCACCATAACCGGGAACTCCCTGAAATTTTCCTCGCCCTCGCTTCTACCATGGTTTTTTCCGTCATGGACGGCCCAAAGAATGTCATGCAACTGCGTCTCCGGCCCGCCCAGGACGAAAAGCTCATTTTCTGTCAAGATTTTTTGTCATAGAAGTAGGTTCCCACCACATCTATGATGATACCGGGTTTTGTCACAATTATCGTCATAAAAGTGTCATAAGTATGACAGAAAAAATTTTCTTTCGGCCCAAAATGTCCCGGATGTGTCTTTTGTTTTGTAGTGAAGACTACATCAAGTTCTACTTCATCAAGTACGACTACAACCCCAAGGATTCCCATCAAGATGATGTGGATTCCGAAGAAGAAGAACTAGAGAGTTCTTGAGGGTGACTTCGCCAACACACTTCACTCATATCATTTTGGCAAGAACAAGTGCAAACAACTTCCATATCTTGCACTAGTTCAAGGAGTCACAAACCCTCTTGTTGGTAAGACAAGGGACAAGGTAACCTAATGCTTTCATGGACATCATCTTGTGTGTACATCATTCTATGTCTATGGATTTCCTTGCTTGTTCCTTGTGGGACTAACCCGTGTAGGTATTGAAAGTGCAACTCTCTCCAATGGATTGCTCCGAATGATCTACATCAACATTGAGGGTCCACATCTTCAACACCTACATTAAGTCATCATCGAAAAAACCGAAGGTTAGTTCATCCCTCTTAGGGGGGATATCACATCTAGGGGGAGCTTTACTCTAAGAATTGAGCTAAAGCAACTCTAACGGTGTGAACACAACAATACTTTATGTAAAAGTGGTAACCCCACTTGTGCTTAAACGATGAGTATGACCTATGATCAAATGTTCTCATTTGACTCCTAAGTCAATATACTCATATAAAGATGACCTAGTCATCGCAAATTGCTTGATAGATGCTAGAGTGTTTGTGCATGCTTTGCCACATATTTTATTTGCCATTTTATTGTGTGAGCATGTTGGTTGCATATTTTACTCATTCGAGGACATCCACTTGTTGCTTTGATTGTTTGGCTCTTCCTCGTTTGCCAAGTGGATGGACAAGAATGCCTAAGAACCTTCTCTAGCTATCTATGCTTTTCTCGTCTCAAACTCTATTCATGCTACATCACAAAGTTTGATCAAGTCAGATTCGAACCACTCTGTGTGAGGAGCACTTGGAGTCCCCGATTCATCATAGACTTAAACTTCCAAAACCTCTTTGTGCATTTCGGTATGACCGAGTCATCCATTTCAGTCACACCGAGTTCACTAAGTTGATCTAGGTTTTCATCTCGGTGCAACCGATTTGAACATTTCGGTCACACCGAGTTACAGTAACCGCTTGCGATTCTGCCTCTCGGTGCCACCGAGTTGTTCCACTCGGTCACACCGACACGATCGGGATATATATATATAATATCCACATGTGAGATTTTGGAAATTTCCTCAAAAGCCCTCAGCCCGCGCATATCCTGCTCTGCCTCCTCGGGTCTCTGGAATGTCTCCTTGCTGCCAGCGACCTCCCGCTACTGGTTTCTGTCGCCGTCAACGGGAATCTGCTCCGCCATAACGAACTCCCGCCGAACTAGGGTATGAGTTCGACTCCTTGTGCTCTCTTTTTTACCTCTGATTCTAAGCACAAGGTCAATGCCATGATCTTTGCCACGTATGAAATCAATCTATCCAGAGAAAACTTCCTTTAGGTTAAATTTGATTCGAAAATTTAGGGTTAGGTCTCCACTGAACTCATCTCGGACCGACCGAATTGTAGAAATCAGTCACACCGATTTGGCTTAGGCCATTGCACATGCGCTTTTAGGTCCTACAGAAAACTACAAATCGGTGTGACCGAGTTCAATTCTCTGTGAAACCCTAGCAATCTCGGTGCCACCGAACTGTGACTCGGTCTGACCAAGTCCACTAGTTTAGGTTCCAAATGTTGCTTCGGTATCACCGAGTTTATCAATTTGGTAGCTCCGAAATCATTTCAGTAGAGAACTAAAACTAAGTTTTTGAATAATTTGTTTTGCAAAAATCTCTGCACTTTGTGATGCTCATCTACTCTACCTCATCTATATCTATTCACAGGGTTTTGTAACGCCCCGAGACCGATGCTCCAGACGACTTCCAGTTATTCCAAGTTTTGCCGTGTGATTTATTTTTTGTTTGTTGCATTTCTTCATGTCATATCTTGCATTGCATCATGTCATCATGCCAGCATGTCATTTAATTTTTAAAACATCAACTAAATAAATTGCATAGATCATTGATCTATTTAAATCGAGGGAATTCACTTGTGATTTCTCTTTATAACATATGAAAGCCTCTCAATATTATTAGGGCGCTATATTAAATATTCCACTAATTTGGAATTCACCATAACACACTTGCAAAAATCCCAATGCCTTTGTTATCTTAATTCTTGGTCTTCAAACCTTGCCCATAATTTCTTTCATCATTTTCCGGAGCTCCACCAAAAATCCGAACATTTTTGGACCTTCCAAACTCCCACTTCCTATTTAAACTCTTTTGAATGTAATTCAAATGAGGTTGTATTCAAACCCTTTGACACGTATCTTTGCAATTTTTCTGGATCAAGACCATTTTGGTGAGCCCAGGAAAATTAACTCCATTCCCAAATTGCTTCTCTAACATCTTCTTTTCTCTCTTTTTCTTTCCTTCTATTTTTTCCTTCTGTTTTTGGAAGAGAGAGCAACCTTCCAACTCTAGCCAGCAGCCCAGCCGGCCTCTTGGGCCTGTCTAACCAGGCCGGCCCACTGAACCTCCAAGGCCCAGCCGCCTCTAACCGAACCCTAGCCGGATCCCCCGATCCAATCTCTCCCTCCCGTTTCTCCTCAGCGCCGTCACCGCCCCTCGCTCAGCCCGATCCCCATCTCCCTCGATCCCCTCCTGCTTCCCTCGCGTCGCCACTCTTCTCGTTCTCCATGCCCAGCTCCATCCCCGCAGCCCTCCTCACTCGACCCCAACACTAGCGCCGCCACCCCTCGTCCTTCCCGATCCCCTCATCTTCCCCATCTCTCCCTCTCGTCCTTCTGGCGCCTCTGCATCTTCCAGCCGAACGCCCGTCTCCCTTGCGTGTTCGCTCCTCCGCCATGGCCGCCTCCCTCTGCTGCCAGTCCAACCACGTCCGTGGCGTGGGCCGCTTGGCCTGCTCGTCGCCGCTGCTCCACCACGACGGCCTCCCTCGACTTCCTCGACCTCCTCTGCAAGGTGAAGCCACCGCCACGCCACCAACCGCTGCTGCAGCCTCCCCTCCTCCGCGTCGTCGCCTCCCCATGGCGTCGCGCCCGGCCTCCCGCGTCCGCCATCGGCTCCTCTGCGTCGCCCGTCCTTTGCTCCGCCTCCATCGCCGGCGACCACGACCAACCACCGCCTCCTTGAGCTCCCATGGCCGCCGTGCCTGTTCCGGTCGCCTCCACTCGATCCGCTCCACCTCGCCTCGCCGCTTCCCTCGGCCTCCCACGGCGGCTCTGTTGCTGCCCGCGTTTCTCCTCTGCTGCACCTCCAACGATGGGCCTCGGGAACGAGCAGCTTGCTCGGCCTTCTCTCGTGCCGCCTCCTTGCCGCTGCTGGACCAGTGCCCGCCCCCTGCTCGGCCAAGTTCCGTCGCCTCCAAGCGCTGCTCGCTTCTCGAGTTGCCGCTCGAGGCTGTAACCCTGTGTGTGCGACAATTGTTGGACTCAAGGACCATCAAGACCAAGACCCGTTCGTGGATTTCGTCAAGTTTGAGCACCGCTAAACGAGGGTTTTTGCCTTGCTCATTTTGGATGCGCCAAGTTCCTGTTCGAAAGTACGTCTACATGGACAAGTACCGTGGCACCAAAGACTTTTGATGCGTCAAGTCCCTCTCCGAAAATTGTTGGACTACCATCCTGTGCATTGCACCAAGTACCACGACACCGTCGACCCTCGAAGACCCTGTGGACCCCGATTCATCTACGGGACATGAACAACTGCTACCACTACCGTCGCCGTGAACCACTACTTCCACTATGGCATGTGTACGACTACTTCCCACGAAGACACGTGAACAACTACTTCCTCTACGACCGCTACGAGAACGTCTACTTCCTCTACATCGTACCGAACGCGTTCCGCCCCGAATGCACGCTTCGAAGGTATAACCCGAAACGACCGCCGTAGAAGGAATGCATGTGTTTGCACCGTGTCCGAGAGAGGTCTTTGCACGTTCCTCGTTTACCATGCCGTCCAACCGTGGGAACCCGGAAGCCGGGATCACCCCACCATCTTGCATGACTCGCTCCGCACGCCTTCTTTTGCACGGTATCACGTGAGCTACGAAACCGATATGTTGCCGTGGCATCATTTTCGGATATGTTGCTGTGGCATCATTTTCGGATATGTTGCCGTGGCACCATTTTTGTTTCGCCGCCGTGGCACCCTTTTCGTTCCGCCATGGTGACCAAATGCTCCTTATCATGCTCATGTCAACATTTTCATAAATATTGCATAAAACTTGCATATGTCATCTGCATCATGATAACAACAATTAAAATGTTTATATTTGCTGTTTCCATTAATTTGCTAAATGCACATGAGGATTTTCCGGAATTGTTGTTTGTTATTTCCGGCCTCATTTAAACTTGCCTAAATAGTTAGTTTACTTATGCTTCACCACTTGCCATGTTAACCAACATTTAATATTGTTGTGTTCATAACCGAGAGAGAACTAAATAATTGATGTGGTGTTTCGTCAATATGCAACTCGTTGCATATTGGGCTCCATTTAACTTGTACTTTTGTTTGTGCATATTGCCATGCCATGCTATTTAAACTGGACATGCATCATACTTGGTTGTGCATCATGCCATGTTTGTGCTTGTTGGTTTACTATGTTGTTTGTTTCTTTCCGGGTTCCTTCTCTCGTTAGCTTCGGTTTTGTTCCGGAGTTGTGAGGATTCGTTCGTCTACGTCCGTTTGTCTTCTTCATGGACTCGTTCTTCTTCCTTGCGGGATTTCAGGCAAGATGATGATACCCTCGAAATCACTACTATCTTTGCTATGCTAGTTTGCTCGCTCTTTTGCTATGCCAATGCTACGATGCCTACCATTTGCTTGTCAGCCTCCCAAATTGCCATGTCAAACCTCTAACCCACCATGTCCTAGCAAACCATTGTTTGTCTATGTTACCGCTTTGCTCAGCCCCTCTTATAGCATTGCTAGTTGCAGGTGAAGATTGAAGTTTGTTCCTTGTTGGAACATGGAGATGTTGTTCCTTGTTGGAACATGTTTACTTGTTGGGATATCACAATATATCTTATTTAATTAATGCATCTATATACTTGGTAAAGGGTGGAAGGCTCAGCCTTATGCCTGGTGTTTTGTTCCACTCTTGCCACCCTAGTTTCCATCATACCGGTGTTATGTTCCCGGATTTTGCGTTCCTTACGCGGTCGGGTGATTTATGGGACCCCCTTGACAGTTCGCTTTGAATAAAACTCCTCCAGCAAGGCCCAACCATGGTTTTACCATTTGCCTACCTAAGCCTTTTTCCCTTGGGTTCTGCAGACTCAAGGGTCATCTTTATTTACCCCGGGCCGTGCTCGTCGTGAGTGTTGGTCCAAACTGTCACCGCCGGTGGTCACCGGGGCAACTCTGGGCTGGCCTACGGAAGTTTGGACAATCCGTGTGCCCCGAGAACGAGATATGTGCAGCTCCTATCGGATTTGTCGGCACATTCGGGCGGCTTTGCTGGTCTTGTTTTACCATTGTCGAAATGTCTTGATGTACCGGATACCGAGTCGATCGGAGTGTCTCGGGTGAAGGTCTATTCTTCGTTGATCGCGAGAGCTTGTCATGGGCTGTTGGGACACCCTGCAGGGTTTAAACATTCGAGAGCCGTGCCGCGGTTATGTGGCAGATGGGAATTTGTTAATGTTCGGTTGTAGATAACTTGACACCAGATCCGAATTAAAACGCATCAATCGCGTGTGTAACCGTGATGGTCTCTTTCCGCGGAGTCCGGAAGTGAACACTGTGTTGGAGTTATGTTTGACGAGGTTGCTATAGGATCACTTCTTGATCATACTTTTATCGACCGTGCTTTGCCTTCTCTTCTCGCTCTCATTTGCGTATGTTAGCCATCATATATGCTAGTCGCTGCTGCAGCTCCACCTCATGCCTTTACCTTACCCATAAGCTTAAATAGTCTTGATCTCGCGGGTGTGAGATTGCTGAGTCCTCGTGACTCACAGATACTTCCAAAACCGGTTTGCGGTGCCTATGATACCGAAGCGGTGACGCAACCAAGCTCAAGGAGGAGCTCGATGAAGATCCTGCCTTTGTGTTGTTTCGTTCTAGTTGATCAAGAGTGGAGCCCGGTTGGGGTCGATCGGGGACCTTTGTCGCATTTGGGGTTCTTCTTTTATTTTGGTTCCGTAGTCGACCTTGATTGTATCTGGATGATGTAATGCTTTATTCATGTAATTGTGTGAAGTGGCGATTGTAAGCCAACTATGTATCTCTTTCCTTATGTATTACATGGGTTGTGTGAAGATTACCTCACTTGCGACATTGCTTTCAATGCGGTTATGCCTCTAAGTCGTGCTTCGACACGTGGGAGATATAGCCGCATCGAGGGCGCAAGTTGGTAATCGAGCCTTCCCGACCTTAGGAGCCCCACCGCTTGATCGTTTTAGCGGCTGAGTTGTGTCTAGAAAATGTTTTGAGTCATTTAGGATTATATATATCGGAGAGTTAGGAATTCTTTTTACTCCCCAGTCTCTTCATCGCTCTGGTAAGGCATCCTGACGTAGAGTTTTGACTCTTCTCTTCTCAAATTTCACTAAATTTTTTTAGGATCACGCGGGTATCTTGGAATCGTTCCGATGGTTTTATGACGAGAACATTGTCTTGGTGCCTCCTGTCAGGGGTTTAGTGGAAGTGTCCCGGGGAGTTGAGCTCTGAGGTGTTGTCGCCATAATTTTATCGTTGCAGTTCTGGAATACCTGAGTTTAGTACGCCGACATCGAAAATCTCTTTTATGCGCTTGTTGGTGAGATAACCCGTTAACCCAAAGATCGAGGTGAGTACGGAGTATTGCCATGACTCGTATAACGGATGCTTTTCGAAGGTTGAGGTAGACGATTTCCGAAGGTTTCTTGGTTATGTGTTGAAGGATGGATACTGTTGGATGTAGGATTTGCTAGTTTTGGGTGAGATATTATGCTTCCCCTGTATCCCCAACACCTGATTGCATAACCGGAAAATTTCGGGAGTTTCATAGGTGGGAATTCATGTAGCTCTTAGGATATCTTTCCGACGGATGTATGATATGAAATTGGGGTTCGACGTCTAGTGGTCCGCCTATTCACGGTTGGTTTTACTGATGGTCTCGTTGTGTCTTAAAGAGTCCTTGGCTATGCCGACTGGGACGCTTCCGTATGTCATGTGCCTTGCCTTGTACATGATGGTGTTGTCTGATCGAGCCGTGTAGGCCCCACCATGAAAACTTCGGACGAAATCTCTATCATATGTTTGTTCCGCTTATTCTTGCAAGCCAGTCCTTTGTTTTTGTTTTGAGTTGTGGTATTCGAGTTGCTTCAATGTCAAGTGTTGATTCCATACCTTTCCGAAATGGTGTTCTCATACTCCGATGTGAATACCAATCCTTCTCGACAATCGAGATTGTCATGTCAATCCTTTTCAACCGGCGTGCTTCTCTTCAAGTGGATCCGATCACTTCAACATCAGCAAGACCAATTATCATTTCTTCTCAACGGTGTTTGTTTCATCCGTCTCCAAGTTGCCTTTGTTTTTTTCCCGCCCACCCACCCTTTTTCCTCAAGGACTCAGATTTCTTAACCAAGTATCCATTTTATTGAGTGAAGTTTCTTCATTCTTTTCCTTTAATGTTTTATCCGGTGATTTCTCATGAAGACGCTAAGGAAGCTTCAGCCTTATCATTGTTCCATTCTAATTTTCTTCTCCGGTGGATCCAACTCAAGCTTTCGGTGTTGATCATATTCTTTTTCTCATTTCAAGTGCTTTCTTATGCCGGTGTATCTATTTATCATTCTACTTCTCGCTATTTGTTATTCCGGAGTGCTCAAGATATCTCGAAGATTCGTGTTTCCACTCTGCATTCGTTCAAGCTCTTTCGAGATTGGTATCTCATTCAAGTCATTTAATTCAACCGGTGCAACATCTCTTTTAAATCTTTTCAACGTTGTTCTTTTGAGTGGGCCCTAACCCACAGGATTTTTCCCAGGATCTTACCTGACTCTTCTAATTTATCCGGAGCGATTCCCAAAGTCTTTCGAAGTTTGACGTAAGAATGGATTCCATCAGTCACATGCCTTCTCCAAGGTCGTTTTCAAATTCTTTTCATCTTTGGCTCAACGTTTTCCTCTTTTAATTCTCCCGGAGTATCTCAACAATTCATGGTGGTTATCATCATCATTCTCAACATTTGAGGACCGAAGAAGGATTTCTCTTAAATCTTGGTCCATTCTCTTGAATATTCATGGTTCTAGCTTCATGCTATCCTCATAATTAATTTCGATTGTGAGAATTCTTTTCTACCATCCTACGCATTTCAAGGGTTGCTTCCTTTCTCGATCATCTGAAGGCCATCATGTCTTAAGTCTTCATTCTCTGCGTGTAGCTATCGTTCTCCAAATCTTACCGGTGCATCGTTCAAGTTTACTCTAGTCAGTTCTTGATCTCTTTGTTCTCATGTATCTAGTTTGTCTCAAGCACCTTCATTCATTTGCTAATTCTTACCGGTGATGCACCCCTACTTCGATCATTTTCAATTCTTACAGTGGTTCTTTCAAGATCTCTCTTCCTTGTTCATCATATCAATTCATTCGTTCTTTTCAATCCTACCGGTGGTTGTTGAAGACCTTTTTCAAGTTGGCGCTATATCTCTCTTTAATCCTTTCTACGAGAATAAGTAGTATGCCAAATCCGTTGATTGTCATCAATTTAATCGATGAAGGATACGCATAACATAATTCTTGTTCTTGTTTCATCCAAGTGATTAATTCCTTCTTTCGGAGTTTGTTCATGATGAATAAATTCTCGGTTTCAGTTGTTTCATCTTTTCTTTTCCCGGAGTTCCAAGCTCTCATCATCACAAAGATCCATCTAAATCATTGCAAGGCTTCACCTTGTGTTTTCAACTTCTCTTTCTTTCTATCACCCTTTTGTTTACCGGAGTTCTTCATGGAGGCTCTACATGGTGCATCGTCAAGGATTCTTTTCATTCTTCAATTGTTCATCAAGACTTCTCTTGAAGTTAAGACCAGCCAAGCTATACTCAAAAATTAAACATGGTGTTCAACACATGTCTTGTTTTGAGGAGTTCAAGCACTCTTCATCTTGCATTCCAAAGTGCAATTCTTTCTACCTTATCTTCTGAGGTGGTGTTAGGTCATTCTTGATAATTCCCTTCGCGTTTCATGATTCACAAGTTTTCAAGAGTCACATATTTAAATCCATCTTTTTCTCTTTGTTCAAGAGATCTTTTCAACCGTCAATCTCTTCATTGGAGTTATCTTGGTATAGATTTCACCTAAAGCCTTTCCTAAGGAATGTTGCTATTTGTGGTGCTTATTAATGACCCAAGTTATCTCTTTTCCATCTTGATGGAACAAGCTTTCATCTCTTCGTTAATCTCAAGCAAGCAATTGTTTCCGTTAGTGGCCGATTGTCACCTCATAATGTTGAGATGTTTCCATAAGCCCACTACAAACTTATTCTTTTCGTTGTTGGTCTTCCAACAACTCTATTCTAACCTTCTTGCAAGGATGCCTTCCAAATTCAATTGTGGTAGAAGTTGTCATTTTCTTCTCCATTCTGTTGTTCCAATGATCTATCTTCTATTATTTCTTTCGGAGGCATTGTGATGTTGCTCTCTTCACTATTCTTCTCGAATTGAGGATCGTGTTCTTTTCTTGCTTATCAATTTAACCGGAGTGTTGTGTTCTCATTCAAGTTCTTTCATCTTATCAAGTTTTGCCTCTCTTTTCAACCTGAGTGCTGTCTGAAATCCTTCTTACCCATTGTGCATTCTTTCAATAGTTCCGGAGGCAGTGTGTTGTTGATTTGATCAAGTATCATCCCATCTTCTCAAATTCATGTTCTATTCCTTCCATGTTCAACCGGAGTGCTGCCCGAATTCTTCCCCTCTCATCTTGTTTTAACCGGAGTGGTTTCGAATTCTATCTTGTCCATTAAACTCTTGATTCATGTCTTTGCAACCTTCAAGTTCCCATAATGTTCCTTGTTCCTTTTTTCTAATGGATTGTTTGCAATCTCGTTCATCTCTGTTGTACTCTTTCTTTTAAATTGCTCAACCTCTCAAGGTTCGTGGTTTCACTCTTTTGTCGAAGAAGCAACTTAGTTTTACCTCTTCCGTTTCTCTCCGGTGCCATCCTAGATCTCGGGACGAGATCCTCTTGTAGTGGTGGAGTGTTGTAACACACCGAGACCGATGCTCCAGACGACTTCCAGTTATTCCAAGTTTTGCCGTGTGATTTATTTTTTGTTTGTTGCATTTCTTCATTTCATCTCTTGCATTGCATCATGTCATCATGCCAGCATGTCATTTAATTTTTAAAACATCAACTAAATAAATTGCATAGATCGTTGATCTATTTAAATCGAGGGAATTAACTTGATTTGTCTTTATAACATATTAAAGCCTCTCAATATTATTAGGGAGCTATATTAAATATTCCACTAATTTGGAATTCACCATAGTACACTTGCAAAAATCCCAATGCCTTTGTTATCTTAATTCTTGGTCTTCAAACCTTTCCCATAATTTCTTTCATCATTTTCCGGAGCTCCACCAAAAATCCGAACATTTTTGGACCTTCCAAACTCCCACTTCCTATTTAAACTCTTTTGAATGTAATTCAAATGAGGTTGTATTCAAACCCTTTGACACGTATCTTTGCAATTTTTCTGGATCAAGACCATTTTGGTGAGCCCAGGAAAATTAACTCCATTCCCAAATTGCTTCTCTAACATCTTCTTTTCTCTCTTTTTCTTTCCTTCTATATTTTTCCTTCTGTTTTTGGAAGAGAGAGCAACCTTCCAACTCTAGCCAGCAGCCCAGCCGGCCACTTGGGCCTGTCTAACCAGGCTGGCCCACTAAACCTCCAAGGCCCAGCCGCCTCTAACCGAACCCTAGCCGGATCCCCCGATCCAATCTCTCCCTCCCGTTTCCCCTCAGCGCCGTCACCGCCCCTCGCTCAGCCCGATCCCCATCTCCCTCGATCCCCTCCTGCTTCCCTCGCGTCGCCACTCTTCTCGTTCTCCATGCCCAGCTCCGTCCCCGCAGCCCTCCTCGCTCGACCCCAAAACCAGCGCCGCCACCCCTTGTCCTTCCCGATCCCCTCGTCTTCCCCATCTCTCCCTCTCGTCCTTCCGGCGCCTCTGCATCTTCGAGCCGAACGCCCGTGTCCCTTGCGCGTTCGCTCCTCCGCCATGGTCGCCTCCCTCTGCTGCCAGTCCAACCACGTCTGTGGCGTGGGCCGCTTGGCCTGCTCGTCGCCGCTGCTCCACCACGACGGCCTCCCTCGACTTCCTCGACCTCCTCTGCAAGGTGAAGCCACCGCCACGCCACCAACCGCTGCTGCAGCCTCCCCTCCTCCGCGTCGTCGCCTCCCCATGGCGTCGCGCCCGGCCTCCCGCGTCCGCCATCGGCTCCTCTGCGTCGCCCGTCCTTTGCTCCGCCTCCATCGCCGGCGACCACGACCAACCACCGCCCTCCTTGGAGCTCCCATGGCCGCCGTGCCCTGTTCCGGGTCGCCTCCACCTGGATCCGCTCCACCTCGCCTCGCCGCTTCCCTCGGCCTCCCACGGCGGCTCTGTTGCTGCCCGCGTTTCTCCTCTGCTGCACCTCCAACGATGGGCCTCGGGAACGAGCAGCTTGCTCGGCCTTCTCTCGTGCCGGCCTCCTTGCCGCTGCCTGGACCAGGTGCCCCGCCTCCTGCTCCGGCCAAGTTTCCGTCGCCTCCAAGCCGCTGCTCTGCTTCTCGAGTTGCCGCTCGAGGCTGTAACCCTGTGTGTGCGACAATTGTTGGACTCAAGGACCATCAAGACCAAGACCCGTTCGTGGATTTCGTCAAGTTTGAGCACCGCTAAACAAGGGTTTTTGCCTTGCTCATTTTGGATACGCCAAGTTCTGTTCAGAAATGCGTCTACATGGACAAGTACCGTGGCACCGAAGACTTTTGATGCGTCAAGTCCCTCTCCGAAAATTGTTGGACTACCATCCCGTGCATTGCACCAAGTACCACGACACCGTCGACCCTCGAAGACCCTGTGGACCCCGATTCATCTACGGGACATGAACAACTGCTACCACTACCGTCGCCGTGAACCACTACTTCCACTACGGCATGTGTACGACTACTTCCCACGACGACACGTGAACAACTACTTCCTCTACGACCGCTACGAGAACGTCTACTTCCTCTACATCGTACCGAACGCGTTCCGCCCCGAATGCACGCTTCGAAGGTATAACCCGAAACGACCGCCGTAGAACGAATGCATGTGTTTGCACCGTGTCCGAGAGAGGTCTTTGCACGTTCCTCGTTTACCATGCCGTCCAACCGTGGGAACCCGGAAGCCGGGATCACCCCACCATCTTGCATGACTCGCTCCGCACGCCTTCTTTTGCACCGGTATCTACGTGAGCTACCGAAACCGATATGTTGCCGTGGCATCATTTTCGGATATGTTGCTGTGGCATCATTTTCGGATATGTTGCCGTGGCACCATTTTTGTTTCGCCGCCGTGGCACCCTTTTCGTTCTGCCATGGTGACCAAATGCTCCTTATCATGCTCATGTCAACATTTTCATAAATATTGCATAAAACTTGCATATGTCATCTGCATCATGATAACAGCAATTAAAATGTTTATATTTGATGTTTCCATTAATTTACTAAATGCACATGAGGATTTTCCGGAATTGTTGTTTGTTATTTCCGGCCTCATTTAAACTTGCCTAAATAGTTAGTTTACTTATGCTTCACCACTTTCCATGTTAACCAACATTTAATATTATTGTGTTCATAACCGAGAGAGAACTAAATAATTGATGTGGTGTTTCGTCAATATGCAACACGTTGCATATTGGTCTCCATTTAACTTGTACTTTTGTTTGTGCATATTGCCATGCCATGCTATTTAAACTGGACATGCATCATACTTGGTTGTGCATCATGCCATGTTTGTGCTTGTTGGTTTACTATGTTGTTTGTTTCTTTCCGGGTTGCTTCTCTCGTTAGCTTCGGTTTCGTTCCAGAGTTGTGAGGATTCGTTCGTCTACGTCCGTTTGTCTTCTTCATGGACTCATTCTTCTTCCTTGCGAGATTTCAGGCAAGATGATCATACCCTCGAAATCACTACTATCTTTGCTATGCTAGTTTGCTCGCTCTTTTGCTATGCCAATGCTACGATGCCTACCATTTGCTTGTCAGCCTCCCAAATTGCCATGTCAAACCTCTAACCCACCATGTCCTAGCAAACCGTTGTTTGTCTATGTTACCGCTTTGCTCAGCCCCTCTTATAGCGTTGCTAGTTGCAGGTGAAGATTGAAGTTTGTTCCTTGTTGGAACATGGAGATGTTGTTCCTTGTTGGAACAGGTTTACTTGTTGGGATATCACAATATATCTTATTTAATTAATGCATCTATATACTTGGTAAAGGGTGGAAGGCTCGGCCTTATGCCTGGTGTTTTGTTCCACTCTTGCCGCCCTAGTTTCCGTCATACGGTGTTATGTTCCCGGATTTTGCGTTCCTTACGCGGTCGGGTGATTTATGGGACCCCTTGACAGTTCGCTTTTGATAAAACTCCTCCCAAGAAGGCCCAACCATGGTTTTACCATTTGCCTACCTAAGCCTTTTTCCCTTGGGTTCTGCAGACTCAAGGGTCATCTTTATTTACCCCCCCCCCCCGGGCCAGTGCTCGTCATGAGTGTTGGTCCAACCTGTCAGCCGCCGGTGGTCACCAGGGGCAACTCTGGGCTGGCCTACCGGAAGTTTGGACAATCCGGTGTGCCCTGAGAACGAGATATGTGCAGCTCCTATCAGAATTTGTCGGCACATTCGGGCGGCTTTGCTGGTCTTGTTTTACCATTGTCGAAATGTCTTGATGTACCGGATACCGAGTCGATCGGAGTGTCTCGGGTGAAGGTCTATTCCTTCGTTGATCGCGAGAGCTTGTCATGGGCTAAGTTGGGACACCCCTGCAGGGTTTAAACTTTCGAGAGCCGTGCCCGCGGTTATGTGGCAGATGGGAATTTGTTAATGTCCGGTTGTAGATAACTTGACACCAGATCCGAATTAAAACGCATCAACCGCGTGTGTAACCGTGATGGTCTCTTTCCAGCGGAGTCCGGGAAGTGAACACGGTGTTGGAGTTATGTTTGATGTAGGTTGCTATAGGATCACTTCTTGATCATACTTTTATCGACCGTGCTTTGCCTTCTCTTCTCGCTCTCATTTGCGTATGTTAGCCACCATATATGCTAGTCGCTTGCTGCAGCTCCACCTCATGCCTTTACCTTACCCATAAGCTTAAATAGTCTTGATCTCGCGGGTGTGAGATTGCTGAGTCCTCGTGACTCACAGATACTTCCAAAACCAGTTTGCGGTGCCTATGATACCGAAAGCGGTGGCGCAACCAAGCTCAAGGAGGAGCTCGATGAAGATCCCGCCCTTTGTGTTGTTTCGTTCTAGTTGATCAAGAGTGGAGCCCAGTTGGGGTCGATCGGGGACCTTTGTCGCATTTGGGGTTCTTCTTTTATTTTGGTTCCGTAGTCAGACCTTGATTGTATCTGGATGATGTAATGCTTTATTCATGTAATTGTGTGAAGTGGCGATTGTAAGCCAACTATGTATCTATTTCCCTTATGTATTACATGGGTTGTGTGAAGATTACCTCACTTGCGACATTGCTTTCAATGCGGTTATGCCTCTAAGTCGTGCTTCGACACGTGGGAGATATAGCCGCATCGAGGGCGTTCTGAGTTTCTTTGTCGGTTTGCTCGCCAAGATGTCGACTGAGTGATAGCCAGAATAAATCTGAAGAGCAAGTGCAAATGAGTGAGGGCACTAGTCCCTCAAGCAGCTGTGATGATGGCAGCAGGAGCACTCCAAGAAACTTGCCAAAGGCAGACACCAGGACAAGAAAGAAGAGAACCTCAGACTCTGAGGATGAGGACTATGTGGTTGTTGAGGATGAGGCCACCTCAGAGAAGAAAGTGCTGAAGAAAGAGTATGGCACTACTGCTGCAACTAAGCCAGGGTTGCATAAGAAGGCACCAGCAAAGAGAGTCCCAATGTCAAAGCCAAGGAAAGTTCCAACATGAGAAACCATGAAATTCATAATAGAATCAGATGATGGTGAGGCAGTTGGAGATGGCAAGAAGAAGAAGAGGGCAAGAACCACATTTGCAAAAGTTCTTGGAAAGTCAACTATGGTAAGAGATTCAGAAGAAGAGGAAGAGGAAGAGGATGCTGCACTAGCACCCAAGTCACAAAAGCTTATGGGAGATGCAATCAAGTCAGGGGCTGCTACTTCTAAGCCCAAACCTGCTACTCAAGCCACCAAGTTTGCACCCAAGAGAAGCACCAGAAACATTCCTGCTGAGGAGAAGAACAAGGCCCCAGTGCCTGAAATGGATGAAAAAGAAGATGCTGAAGCCTAAGTGCTCAGGAAGCTTAAACCAAAGATTCCACACCACAATGACACATCCAGCGGCAGAGGACATGAACATCAAAAAGGATGCAGGATTGAGACTTTGAAGACAGTCTGATCCATATGCTGTGAGAAGGAGAACTGCTGTGGACTATAGGTTCCACACCAAAGAACGACAAGATTTCTATGAGACCATTCTTCTTGACAAGAAGCCAATTGTCTGTGATATGATATGGGTTGATTGGGAATATATTAAAGAGAATGAAGTTCACTTTCCAGGTGTACATGACAGCTTCAAAGCTTGTGGAGTTGACAAGTTCGTTGGACAGAAGCTCACCAAATGGAATGATGAGCTAATCGTGCAATTCTACTCCACTGCTCATTTCTATCCAGATGGAAGGATAGTGTGGATGTCTGAAGGTACAAGGTACCAGTCAACTGTTGAAGAATGGGCAAAGTTGATTAATGCCCCAGAAGACCATGAGGATGATTTGTATGTCTATGCCAAGAAGAAGAAAGACCACAACTCCATGGCAAATATGTATAAGGAAATTCCTGATGAAGCCCTGGAAACTCATAAGTTGGGCTCAGTGAAATATTTGTTGTCTAGTCTGCCTACTATCAACACCATCTTAAGGCATACTCTGTTGCCCAAATCTGGAGATCATAGGATGATAAGAGGACATTCAATCAACTTGCTGCACATTTTTGATGTGCCTCAGAAATTCAAGGTCATGAGTCTAATTGTAGAGACAATCAAGAGGACAGCTGCTGACCAGAAAAGATCTTGTGGGTATGCTCCACACGTTTAGGTGCTCATCATCTCAAGATGGGCACAAGCACTTACTTGTTGGACAAGGAGCATTTACCTCTCTACCCAGAATTTGAAGACAACCCAGTTGTAATGAATGAGAATGAACCTTCATCAGTGCAAGCACAAGAGAAGAGAGCTAAGACAAAGACAGAAAAAGCTGCAAAGATGCCAAGTGCTGAAGAGGCATCTCAAGTGTTCTTGAAGAGAAAACAAGATCAACTTGGATATCTGATCCAATCAACTTTGAGGATTGAGAAGGGCTTGGCCACCTTGACTCAAAATCAAGAGAGCTTGGAGAGGATCATTGAACAAAAATTCTATGATCTTGATCTGAAAGTGACTGAGATGCAGACAGCAGTTGAGCAGCTCCAGGAGGAAGCAGAAGAGAAGAAATGGAAGGCAACTACAGATGCTTTTCAGCGAGTGCCAAGAGGTCAGAGGTCAGCTGCAGTGCCAGTACCAGATACTAGAGCAACCACATCAGCACCAGTAGCTACAGCTTTAGTGCCACCTCTAGCAACCACTCCACCAACTCCAGCTAAATCGACTGATGCCTTCATCCTTGGAGTTCTCTCTACACCACCTCCCGAAGACCAAGCCTGAGAGACGCATAACACTATGCATATTTGAACTTTTGGTAACTTGTTGCCAAAGGGGGAGAAATATGTATAGATCATAGGCTTCGAGAGAGAGTGTTGCCTTTTGTCTCTCTTGCTATTTGTGAAAGCACATTTGCTCCCTGGGTGGTTTTGGTAATTAATGACAACATTCTTTGTGGTTGGACTAATGCTTTTATCAAGTATGTTTCAGAAATTCAATCACATTGGCATGGCAAAAGGATGAAGAGGTGGACCCTCAAAATGCTAAGGCAAGCATTGGCAAAGCTCAAGACTCCATTTTGGTTTAGTGATCCAAGATCATATTGAGTCTATAGGAAAGCCAATACTATTAAAAGGGGATGAGGTTATGATAATGATCTGGTTGCTCAAAGTGCTTAGTGATACATCTCCTAAACTATCAGCAACTCTCACTTCCATAATACACTCATAAGTAATCTCGGTCCCACCGATTTCCTAAACCCAGTCACACCGAGATGAACCACCTCAGCCATATAGCCAAACCCTAGGAATCTCGGATTTTCCGATTCTGAACCCGGTCTCACCGAAATTTGAGTTGCCAAGCTTCTGTAACCTTCTGTCATCAAATCGGTGTCACCGAGATGATGAAGTCGGTCCCACCGAGATTGGCAAGCTCATGTCTTTGGACGAATCGGACTCACCGAGATTGTATTTTCGGTCCCACCGAAAATCCCAACGTTCACATGATTTGAACTTTCGGTCTCACCGAGTTGTCAACTTCGGTCTGACCGAGATTGGTCAAATGTGTGTAACGGTTGGATTTTGTGTGGAGGCTATAAATACCCTCCACCCCTCTTCACTCGTGGAGAGAGCCATCAGAAAATACTACCACTCCTACCTTACATTTCTGAGAAGAAAACTACCTACCCTTGTGTTGAGATCAAGTTGCTCCACTCCCACCATATGAAGCTTGATCTCTAGCCTTCCCAAGTTGCTTTCCACTCAATCCTTTCTTACACCACAGCCAAATCAGTGAGGAGAGTTGAGTGTTGGGGAGATTATCAGTTGAAGCACAAGAGCAAGGAGTTCATCATCATCAACACCATCTATTACCTTTTGGAGGGTGGTGCCTCCTAGATTGGTTAGGTGTCGCTTGGGAGCCTCCGTCGAGATGTGGAGTTGAACCAAGAAGTTTGTAAGGGCAAGGAGATCGCCTACTTCGTGAAGATCTACCCCGAGTAAGGCTAGCCCTCCGTGGGCGTATGCCATGATGGCATAGACAAGGTTGCTTCTTCGTGGACCCTTCGTGGGTGGAGCCCTCCGTGGACTCTCGCAGCCGTTACCCTCCGTGGGTTGAAGTCTCCATCAACGTGGATTGACGATAGCACCACCTATCGGAACCACGAGAAAAATCTCCGTGTCTCCAAATTGCGTTTGATCTTCTCCACTTCTCTTTACTACTTGTGCAATTTACTTTCCGCTGCCCATACTCTAGAATTGCATGTGTAGTATGCTACTTGACTTGTGTGTTATGCAAAATCTGCCAAAATCTTGTCTTTGTCAAAAGACATAATTTTTATCTTGTTGAGTAGTCTAATCACCCCCCCTCTAGACACTCTCACCTTCTTCGATCCTACAATTGGTATCAGAGCTTTGGTCTCCATTGCTTTGGTTTACACACCATTGGAGGAAGATGGACGTGTCTACGTTTGGGAGTGTTAGCCATAGAGTGCCTATTCTTGATGGAGTGTCCTATAACTCGTGGAGGATTGAAATGCTTATTATCTTTAAGATGTATAACTTGCGCAAATATGTTGAAACCCCATATGTGTCTCCATTTGACCCCTTGCACCCTACCATGGATGAAGAGCTTGATTTGCTTCGTAACCTTAGAACTGTAAATCTTATCATTAGAGGGTTACCCAATAATTTGCTTAAGCTCGTTACAAACTTTGAGTGTGCCTATGCCATGTGGAAGTTCTTGGAAGAACTTTATCGGACTACTCTTTGAGAGGTCTTGATGAAATTCTATACAAGACTATTGAATTTGATATGATGCGCCCAATGATCCCAACTTTGATAAATGCTTCTTTGAGCTTCGTGATCTCATGAAAAAGAAGGGTGATCCTTGTCTTATTAATGCTCTAATTAGAAATGCTCTTGTATTGCATTCCGATGATTATTGTCACATTGACAAAACTAATGCAAGTAGTTGTCAAATTGACCTAGGTGTTGATGATGAACTATCTATGGGTCAATATGATGATGAGCATGAGCATGATGATGATTACTCCGATTCGAACACCGAGCTAGACAAGATCATGAAGAGTCTCAATCTTATGGCAAATCTGAGAGATTACATATCCGGTGGAAAAGAGTGGATTCTTGATAGTGGATGCACCGATCACATGACCGGAGATGAAGACATGTTTCGAGAGCTTGCAAAGAACGATGGTCCACGCAAGTATGTGACTTTTGGAGACAACTCCAAGGGTAAGGTACTTGGCCTTGGTAAGGTGGCCATATCTCATGATAGCTCTATTCAAAATGTCATGCTTGTTGAATCACTTGGATACAATTTACTTTCCGTGTCTAGATTAGCTGACTTTGGATTCAATGTGCTATTCACCGAAGTAGATTGCCAAGTTTTTCGTCGTGACAATCATAACATGGTATTTACCGGTATCCGTAGAGGTGATCTATATATTGTCGATTTCACTAAGAAAGCCCAACCTAGAACTTGCTTCATTGCTAAATCTGCTAAAGGATGGTTATGGCATAGAAGGCTTGGACATGTTGGTATGCGTAATCTAGACAAGCTAATCAAAGGTGATCATATTCTTGGTGTTAAAGATGTTTTCTTTGACAAAGATAGACTTTGTAGTGCTTGTCAGGCAAGAAAACAAGTAGGTGGAAGTCATCCCGTGAAGAACATCATGACCACAAGGAGACCGCTTGAGCTTCTCCATATGGATCTCTTCGGTCCCAATGCTTACAAAAGCCTTGGTGGTAACTCTTTTGGTCTAGTTATAGTTGATGATTATTCCAGATTTACGTGGGTATGTTTCCTTGATGACAAATCACTGGTTCAGAGGATCTTCAAAACCTTTGCTAGAAAGGCCCAAAATCAATTTGAGGTGAAGATCAAGAAAGTTCGGAGTGACAATGGAACGGAGTTCAAGAACGCCCATGTAGACTCTTTTCTCGATGAGGAAGGGATTCTACATGAGTTCTCGGCTACGTACACTCCTCAACAAAATGGAGTTGTTGAGAGGAAGAACCGAACGCTCATAGAGATGGCGAGAACGATGCTTGATGAATACAAGACACCGAAGCACTTTTGGGGTGAAGCCGTCGAGACAGCTTGTCATGCTATCAACAGACTTTATCTTCACAAGCTCCTCGGAAAGACTTCATACGAGCTCCTCACCGGCTTTTTCCTTGGTTATGGATCAAACTCCCACACCTACCGTGTCTACAATAATTTCACCCGAAAGGTTGAAGAGACGGTAGATGTGAAGTTTGATGAATCTAATGGCTCGCAAGTAGAGCAAAAGCCTATTGATGTAGGAGACAAGGACCCATCAGAAGCCATTCAAGATTTATCTATTGGAAAGATTCGTCCCATGGAAGTGAAGGAGAGTACCTCATCTACATATGTGGAGCCCCCTACCTCACGGCAAGATGAACCTCAAGGCAACATGGAGGCCTCCACAAGTGGAACTCACCAAGATGAGGAAGTGCGACAAGAAGATCCACCACAACCTCCTTCTCCACCGCCTCAAGACAACACCAACAACAATGAAGAAGAAGAAGAGGAAGATGAGGATGATGAGGAAGCTCAGCCTCAACCACAACAAAAGCTATCCCGAGTCCGAGCAAGAGTCAAGAAAAATCATCCCGTGGAACAAATGATGAACGACATCGACTCCGGGAGAATTACTCGCTCTAAAACTCGCTTAGCTAACTTTTGTGAGCATTACTCATTTATCTCTAGTCTTGAACCTATGAAGGTAGAAGAAGCACTTGAAGACCCGAATTGGGTGAACGCTATGCACGAAGAGCTACACAACTTCGAGAGGAACAATGTATGGACTTTGGTAGAGAAGCCCAAGGATGATCAAAACGTCATTGGAACCAAATGGGTGTTTCGGAACAAGCAAGATGAAGATGGACAAGTCATCCGCAACAAGGCTCGTCTCGTAGCTCAAGGTTACACGCAAGTCGAAGGTATGGACTATGGTGAGACCTATGCCCCCGTTGCTAGACTTGAGTCCATTCGCATTCTTCTTGCTTATGCCAATCACCATGACATTACTCTCTATCAAATGGACATTAAAAGTGCTTTCCTAAATGGTGAAATAGAGGAGGAAGTATTTGTGAAACAACCTCCCGGATTTGTGAATCCTAAAAAGCCTAATCATGTTTACAAGTTGCACAAAGCTCTTTATGGTCTTAAACAAGCTCCTAGAGCTTGGTACAAATGCTTAACTAGCTTTCTTCTTGAAAAAGGATTTGAGATTGGTAAAATAGACTCAACGCTATTCACGAAAAGGGTTGATGGTGAACTATTTGTGTGCCAAATATATGTTGATGATATTATCTTTGGTTCAACTAACCCTCATTTTAGTGAGAAGTTTGGAAAGCTCATGTCGGAGAAGTATGAGATGTCCATGATGAGTGAACTCAAATTCTTCCTTGGGTTGCAAATCAAGCAATCTAAGGAGGGTACTTTTGTCTCACAAACAAAGTACACCAAGGATCTCTTCAAGAAGTTCAACATGCAAGAAAGCAAAGGTATGAGAACCCCCATGCCTACAAGTGGACATAATGACTTGACAAAAGATGGAGAACCTGTTGATCAAAAGGTTTACCGATCTATGATTGGTTCTCTACTATATCTCGTGCTTCTCGTCCCGACATAATGTTGAGTGTATGCATGTGTGCTCGATATCAAGCAGCCCCTAAAGAATGTCATCTTAAAGCTGTTAAAAGAATTGTGAGATATTTGATACACACACCTAACTTTGGCATTTGGTATCCTAAGAGGGCCTCTTTCGATCTTGTTGGCTATTCCGACTCGGACTATGCCGGAGACAGGGTTGATAGAAAGTCAACTTCGGGTACGTGTCAATTCCTTGGTCGATCCCTTGTATCTTGGTCCTCCAAGAAACAAAATTCGGTATCATTATCTACTGCCGAAGCAGAATATATTGCTGCTGGTTCATGTTGTGCTCAATTACTATGGATGACACAAACGCTTAAGGATTATGGGATACATGTGAGACATGTTCCTTTGCTTTGTGACAATGAGAGTGCGATTAAGATTGGACACAATCCAGTGCAACACTCTCGCACGAAACATATTGAAGTTCGTCACCATTTTATTCGTGATCACATTGCCAAGGGTGACATCAATCTTAAGCATGTTCGTACTGACAAACAACTTGCAGATATCTTTACAAAACCTCTTGATGAGAAAGTGTTTTGTCGCTTAAGGAGTGAGTTGAACATCATTGATGCCTCAAACTTGGAGTGAAAACTCCATTGATGCATGCAAGGCATGAGCCTAATTGACTAATCCTTGATATTTCTCTTATGATGATGATCATATGTCTTGGACACATTTGCCCCCTTGTATTGCATCTAACTCCTTGCAGGTACTTGGATGATCTACATTCCACAAGATTACCACACACTCAAATTATGAGTAATCTTGTCATAGACCAAGTATCTAGCCCTTTGGGATGTTGAGTTCAAGGAACAAAATTCCACATATCCTTTTTGACACCTTATACACCTAGTATTTCACTCTTGTCATCTTGGATATCCTAGAGTATTTCCTTGCTTGCCTAACCCATGTAGGAAGATGTACTACACAAGTTGAAATGGTGCTCCAACTTCACATTCTACGAGCACCTACATCAAGTTCACCTACATGAACAAAGCAACAACAAGCCCAAGGTATGTTCTTCACATCTTCAAGGAGCTTTGCTCAAAGTCATGAGTATAAGCAGCTTCATAAGGTGTGATCACATCAAATGCTTAATCGAAAAATGGCAATCCCATTTTGAGCTTAAACGATGAGTATGACCTATGATCAAATGTCCTCATTTGACTCCTAAGTCAATATACTCAAACATAGGTGACCTTGTCGCCGACCCCTATCTAGATGAAGTACATATGTTTTGGAGTCTTTCTATTTTCTCTTATGTTCTCTCATTGAGTTTTCTTTAAAAAAAACTTCATCTAGGAATCTCTTTCATTTCTATTTTTTCTGTTTTTGTGAATATACTTTTGGCTCTGATCAATTCCTTGAAAATCATTTACAAATTCATTGCAAATCCTTTGAAACATTCCTTGCAAAGTGAGCTGAATTATTTCTGAATTTCCTTGGAATTAAACTCGGCGTCACCGACTTACATACTTCGGTCTGACCGAAAAGGATCTGCCCTAAGTCCATGACTTTCGGACACACCGATCCATCTTACTTCGGTGCCACCGATTTTTCCTTGATATTTTCTTCTGCAGCTCCATTCAATGATTCTCTATGCATGCTTCTTATTACCCTGTTGTGATTCTTAAGGATCCCATTTCTTTCCTTTCGTCTTTCCTGACCTTCCTAGTTTGCTGTCCTTTTCGGCACTTGATGTCAAAGGGGGAGAAGATTTAGGGGGAGAAGAGAAGACTTAAGGGGAGAAGAGAAGATTTAGGGGGAGAAGAAGAGCAATCTTATCTTAAGGGGGAGAGAATCACATCAAAGCTTTGCCGTGTTCCACATTGGTTATTATATTTGGCATCATTCTTTTGATTTTGCTTTCACAATTGATATCTTATGGGAAGCAAAATATCTCAGAGTTCATTGAAAAATCTTTTTAGTTTCAGGAGACATGTTTGCTGATTCAAGCTTGTGCTCAATATGAGACACTCATTGTACATGTCATCCCTGGCTTGGTACTCTTGATATTCTTGCAGTTGGTTGAAGAAATGCTCTTGTGTTATCTAACCTTGTTTTCCCAAGTTTATTTCTTCAGGTACAATGCCAAGGAACCTCAAGGTAAGTATATGCACCTTGCAGAATGTGCATGATGGTGACTTGCTTGTGAATACTTGTTTGCAAGAAATCACCATGCACATATGTAATATCACTCACTTCTTTTCATCTTCTCTGATGCATATAGCCAAGCTGCATGTAGCACATCTTGCCTTTCTCTCTTGTGTGCTTGTGGTAGTCCAAAACCATAATCTATGAAAATCTTGCACACTTGTAGGGGGAGCCTGTGTACTACATGTTTGTCAAAGCTTTCGTGATTATTCTGTCTTTCTTTCAATAATCTTTGATGTCTTATTTTGTGTGTTGCCATCAATTACCAAAAAGGGGGAGATTGAAAGCACATTTGCTCCCTGGGTGGTTTTGGTAATTAATGACAACATACTTTGTGGTTGGACTAATGCTTTTATCAAGTATGTTTCAGGAAATTCAATCACATTGGCATGGCAAAAGGACTGAAGAGGTGGACCCCTCAAAATGCTAAGGCAAGCATTGGCGAAAGCTCAAGACTCCATTTTTGGTTTAGTGATCCAAGATCATATTGAGTCTATAGGAAAGCCAATACTATTAAAAGGGGATGAGGTTATGATAATGATCTGGTTGCTCAAAGTGCTTAGTGATACATCTCCTAAACTATCAGCAACTCTCACTTCCATAATACACTCATAAGTAATCTCGGTCCCACCGATTTCCTAAACCCAGTCACACCGAGATGAACCACCTCAGCCATATAGCCAAACCCTAGGAATCTCGGATTTTCCGATTCTGAACCCGGTCTCACCGAAATTTGAGTTGCCAAGCTTCTGTAACCTTCTGTCATCAAATCGGTGTCACCGAGATGATGAAGTCGGTCCCACCGAGATTGGCAAGCTCATGTCTTTGGACGAATCGGACTCACCGAGATTGTATTTTCGGTCCCACCGAAAATCCCAACGCTCACATGATTTGAACTTTCGGTCTCACCGAGTTGTCAACTTCGGTCCGACCGAGATTGGTCAAATGTGTGTAACAGTTGGATTTTGTGTGGAGGCTATAAATACCCTCCACCCCTCTTCACTCGTGGAGAGAGCCATCGAAAATACTACCACTCCTACCTTACATTTCGAGAAGAAAACTACCTACCCTTGTGTTGAGATCAAGTTGCTCCACTCCCACCATATGAAGCTTGATCTCTAGCCTTCCCAAGTTGCTTTCCACTCAATCCTTTCTTCCACCACAGCCAAATCAGTGAGGAGAGTTGAGTGTTGGGGAGATTATCATTTGAAGCACAAGAGCAAGGAGTTCATCATCATCAACACCATCTATTACCTTTTGGAGGGTGGTGCCTCCTAGATTGGTTAGGTGTCGCTTGGGAGCCTCCACGAGATGTGGAGTTGAACCAAGAAGTTTGTAAGGGCAAGGAGATCGCCTACTTCGTGAAGATCTACCCCGAGTAAGGCTAGCCCTCCGTGGGCGTATGCCATGATGGCATAGACAAGGTTGCTTCTTCGTGGACCCTTCGTGGGTGGAGCCCTCCGTGGACTCTCGCAGCCGTTACCCTCCGTGGGTTGAAGTCTCGATCAACGTGGATTGACGATAGCACCACCTATCGGAACCACGAGAAAAATCTCCGTGTCTCCAAATTGCGTTTGATCTTCTCCACTTCTCTTTACTACTTGTGCAATTTACTTTCCGCTGCCCATACTCTAGAATTGCATGTGTAGTATGCTACTTGACTTGTGTGTTATGCAAAATCTGCCAAAATCTTATCTTTGTCAAAAGGCATAATTTTTATCTTGTCGAGTAGTCTAATCACCCCCCCCCTCTAGACACTCTCACCTTCTTCGATCCTACAATTTGTTTGGTTGAACTTTATTGTGTGCTTGTTTGATACCTTATGTCCTTGTGTGAGATACTTGTATGATCATGTGTGTTTGCTTGGATCATATTATCTCTTATATCCATATATGATCATTCACTTTTCTTGGTGATGAGTGCATGCTTTTAATTGCTATCATTTTGAGCGATCCACCAAGATGTATGTGACATGGAAGGGTAACCCATGATAATAATCGATTGTGCATTTGCATTCAAAAGCAAGTCTTAAATAATGCACAAATTTAGGGGGAGCTCTTGCTTATCACATACTTCTCAAAGTGACGATGTATTTCAATCTTATTATGATTTGTCGAAGCTTTGATCTATATGTTGCCATCAATTACCAAAAAGGGGGAGATTGAAAGTGCAACTATCCCTGGGTAGTTTTGGTAATTATTAACAACATATAGCTCACTGAACTAATGCTATTTCAAGTTGAATATATCAGGAAAGTTCAATTATTGGCATGGCATGGATTAGTAATGTGGACCCTTCAAAATGCTAAGGACAAACGATTGGCTCAAGCTATAAAGATCAAGACTCTACATTTTACTTTTAGTGATCCAACATCACATTGAGTCCATAGGAAAAGCCAATACTATTAAAAGGGGATGAGGTGTTGTTTAATGGCTTGCTTGCTCAAGATGCTTAGTGATATGTTCCAAAAACCCTCAACCACTTTATCATATCCACATATGTCCCAAACCAAAAGTCAAACTGGGCCCCACTGATTTGATCTGTCCGGCGCCACCAAGTTCATTTGACATAGCCACTGCCAGAAACCCTAGTCACTTTGGTCTCACCTATAGGGATCTCGGTCTCACCGAGATAGGATTGCAAGCTCTCTGTTTCCCTTCGTAACGTTTCGGTCTAACCGAGATGAGCGATCGGTCCCACCGAGTTTGCAATGCAAACTCTCTATTTCCCCGTCGTAACATTTAGGTCTCACCGAGATGAGAGAATCGGTCCCACCGAGTTTGCCTGACGAACTCTCTGGTTAGCTTATTACCAAAGTCGGTCCCACCGAGTTTGTGTAATTGGTCTCACCTAGATTACGTTATGCCCTAATCCTAAAGAAATCGGTCCCACCGAGTTGACATGTCGGTCCCACCGAAATGCCTAACGGTCACATTATGAACTAAATCGGTCTGACCGAGTTTTCTGATTCGGTCTCACCGAGTTTGGTAAATTGTGTGTAACGGTTAGATTTTGTGTGGAGGCTATATATACCCCTCCACCCTCTCTTCATTCGTGGAGAAAGCCATCATAACATGCCTACACTTCCAACATTCATTTTCTGAGAGAGAACCACCTACTCATGTGTTCAGGTCAAGGTATTTCATTCCAACCATATAAATCTTGATCTCTAGCCTTACCCAAGTTGCTTTGCACTCAAATTATCTTTCCACCAAATCCAATCCTATGAGAGAGAGTTGAGTGTTGGGGAGACTATCATTTGAAGCACAAGGGCAAGGAGTTCATCATCAACAGACCATCTATTACCTTTTGGAGAGTGGTGTCTCCTAGATTGGTTAGGTGTCACTTGGGAGCCTCCGTCAAGATTGTGGAGTTGAACCAAGGAGTTTGTACAGGCAAGGAGATCGCCTAGTTTGTGAAGATCTACCCTAGTGAGGCAAGCGCTTCATGGGCGATGGCCATGGTGGGATAGACAAGGTTGCTTCTTCGTGGACCCTTCGTGGGTGGAGCCCTCCGTGGACTCGCGCAGCCATTACCCTTCGTGGGTTGAAGTCTCCATCAACGTGGATGTATGATAGCACCACCTATCAGAACCACGCCAAAAATCTCCGTGTCTACATTGCGTTTGCTCCCTCAAACTCCTCCCTTTACCTTCATGCGCAATGTTTTACATTTCGCTCCTATACTCTTAGAATTGCATGTGTAGGTTGATTGCTTGACTTGTGTAAAGTTGCTAAAATCTGCCAAGACTTAAAATTGGGAAAAGGCTAGATTTTTATTGGGTCAAGTAGTCTAATCACCCCCTCCCCCTAGGCATACTTTCGATCCTACAAGTTTCATCATAAATATCAAACTCGTCATCGACTTATAGAGCATGTGTACACTCAAAAACATATTAGTCCCCTAACCTATAAGTCTTCAATACACCAAAATCACTAAGGGGCACTAGATGCACTTACAATCTCCCCCTTTTTGGTGATTGATGACAAATAGGTTAAGTTTTCAACGAGGATAAACATATGAAGTGTAAATGCTAATATTGAGGAATTTGATTGCAAGATATAGAAGAACTCCCCCTGAAGATGTGCATGTTTGAGGAATTTGCTTTGGGCAGCAAATGCACATTGTAGAGTAATATCATGGAGATCTCCCCCTATATCTTGTAATTCATACACGCATTTGACATATCATATGAAGAATTTGAAATGCATGATGAAATATGGTGTCTGACGAAATTCAACATGCGTGTATTTAAGTACTTGAGGAAATAAGCATGCAGAAATTAGTGAAAAGTATCAGACCACCATAGGACTTATATAAGTTTACAACTCGGTAAAGCAAACACTTGAGAAGAACAAGAGTTGTAACTTAATAAAAAACACGCCCATATAATAGACCCGCTTGAAGACTAACTCAAATTTCTCCCCCTTTGTCATCAAATGACCAGAAGGGTCGAAAAATGAGGTCTAACGCCCCTAAAGAATATCATCATGATGTCGATGGAGGAGCGCCAGCGTTGTTGGGGTCATCCTTTGAAGTAGGGCCTGCTGTAGTGCCGTCCAAATCTTCAGCTTCGTCTGTCTTGCTTGATGAAGAGTATGAACTGGCAACCAGCTGAGGAACTTTGACCTTCTTGAATTTCTTCGATGGTGGCTGAGACTAGTCAAAGTCCTGTCGGAAGTCAATCTCCTTGAGTTCATCATCAGTGTATAGATGTGAAATAATAGCCCAGGTGAGGTCAAAGACTTGATGCAGATAATGGTGATTCTTGTTCATAGTGTTTTGAGTAACGGTCATGTTTTGAAGAATTGCACCAAACTGATGCTTGACCCACTTGTGATCTCTATCCATTTTCTGATGAAGACCAAGGAGAAGCTGATGATTAGTCGTCACACACGAAGCAGTGGCTTAAGGATTTTGCTTTGAAGCTTTGGCGGCAGAATCTTGCGTTGCATAGTCATCATTGGTTGAATAGGATGTAGCCTTGCAAAATTGACCATCTAGAGGACGAGTGCCTTCATCAATGACTGCTGCTTTGCCCTTCTCATCAGCTAAGGAAAAAGTTCGTTTGAGGACTTCAATTGGGGACAAATAGCTGAGATGATTTTGAAAGTCAGCCTTGTAATGAATTGAAGACCGTGATCTGATGAATTTCATGATATAGGGAGCGTTAGGCTTCAACTCAAAAGGTGACAGAGCATCATTGGCCAAAATCCTCATGAAGAAATTGTGATAGTTGATGGGAATACCATGCATGACGTTAAAGAGCGGATTCTTCATGATGCCAACAACTTCTTCTTCATCAGAGTTGTGGCCCTTGATTGGACTGAGGGTTTTGGTCAAGATGTGGAATACTGTCCGCGGCACATAAAGCAATTCCTTCACGAGGAATGTGGTCCTTGGAGCTTGGCCAGCCTTCAAAGGCTTCATCAATACTTGCATCAGATGATTTGACAATTCAGGTTCCTCATAAAGTTTCAGTGCACCTTCAGCGAGAGGACTGACTGGGACGGCATGAAGCAATTCAGAGGCCGGAGCTTTATAGTGAGTATTTTCAGTCATCCAGTCCAGTACCCATGAATTCACATCATCCACATTTCCTGTGAGGTGCAAAGTAGCATAGAATTGAAGAATCAGTTCTTCATTCCAGTCGCAAATCTTAGAACAAAAGTTCAGCAAGCCAGCATCATGAAGAACACTGAGAACAGGCTGAAAATAGGGCAGCAATTCCATGTACACATGAGGAGTTTGCTGATGTTCAAACACCTTGTCCTTGTCAAATAGAATTGTTGAGTAGTAATTCATCTGACTTGCTGTGCAGAAGCGCTTGTAGCGAAGTCTTGCAGAGTCATAGGCATTGAAATCCGTGAAGAAAGGATGCTCAGGAAAGAAATCATCAACTTTGAATTTCTACTTCTTGGAATGAGGATTCTTTTGTTCGGGCTGAAGATTTTCAGCTGAAATCTTCACAACCTCTTGATGCACAATTTCTGGAGCCACGGACTGAGGAGTATCAACAGCAGTTTCTTTAGCAATCTTGGCCTCCATTTCTTCAGCATTAGCAGCTGGAGCTTCTTCTGGAATGGAGTGAAGAGAATGATGTCCTTCAGAACCCGTATGAATTTCTTCAATTTGAGAAGGGGACAGTGGAATTTGTTGTAGAGGAGTGGTCAGAGGAGAATTGGGATGATGTCTTTCCCAATAATAATCATTCAGCACAGGAGTGGTAGACCCAATGTCCACATCCTCTTCTTCAGCGTCAATTTCTTCAACGTCTGCCTCTTCAGCAATGAACTGTGGCACGGGCGATGAAATCAGTATTGGTGAAGGGATTGCGTCCACTTCAATTTCTTCATCCAACTCCTCTGACGTAGCAGCATAGGGATTCTCTTCATCACAGTCATTAGGTGTGACATATTCCTCACCAAAGGGGACAATCTCCATTGATGGCATGCTTGAGAGAGGAACAACATCGATGGGGTTTGTGTATGAACTTGTCAAAGTCTTCACTTTCTTGGGCGCTGAAGACTCTGAAGTTGCAGATGCTTTCCTTTTCTTCATACCTTCCCTTTCCGCGGCCTTAGTTTTCTTCACTGCTGATGCAGAAGGAAGGTTGATGCTTTTCATCTGAGATGACTTTGTACGAGGAGCAGATGAAATAGGCACAACTTCTTCAGGCGCAACTGACGCAGTTGCCCTGGCAGGTTCAGTTTCTTATGGCGCAGTAGCAGATTCTTCAGCTAGCCTGGGTTGATCTTCAGACACAACATTAATGGTTGCCCTGGCAGTTTCATCGGGAGCTGGAATTTCTTCAGCAGCCCTGGCACTCTTAGTATCATCAACAGCCTGATTTTCATCAGCTGTGCTATCATGTTCTTCAGTGGGCTGAGCAGATGCTTCACCCTGAGGAAATTCTTGTTGCGCTTCAGCAGCAACATTGGTCTTGAAACCTTTTGCCAGTCTGACGAATTTGACTTTGGCGCCTAGCCAATCAGCACGGTATGCGTCAAATTCATCACTGGGAGCTTTGATCTCATTCTGAAGAGTCACAAGTTCTTCAGGAGACATGTTCACAACATTTCTCTTCAGAAAATGCTCCTTCTTGTACTGATCTTTCTTCACTTGCCTGGCGTTATAAAATTTCCATCTTTCTTCAGTGATAAAGGTAGTCCGCATGTGACTTTCTCCAGGTGAGAGATTCAGATCAGGCAGAGGTGTGTTGGGATCTTTGTGCCATAGATCTATGAAATCCAGGGTCTTCTTCGGATCCAGCAGAAGTGGCACAGCACTGCCTTTGGCACTAGTGGCCCGGTGTTGGCGGTCTTTGATGATCTCAGCAAGTTCATCATCATCATCAGCTTCATCGTTAGTTGACGGAATTTCAAAAGCAACCTGCTTCTTGTGAGGACTTGGCCTCGTGCTGCGTCCAGCAGCAGCCTTTTTCTTCAACAATATTGGAGCTGTTGAGGACTGAGGCTGAGCCGAGGAACTAGTTGAGGCTCCTGAAGCAATTGAGATGCCAGCAGTCCTTTGGCACATGGCTAGATGCACAGGTGCTAAGGACTTTGCAGGTGCAGATGAGGATTTTGCTTGAGCAGTAGGCCATGAGGGCTTTGATGAGCTAGGTCGTGAGGGCATTGCAGTTGAAGAAGGTGGTTTTACAGCAGACTTCTTCGGCATAGCCTTCTTGGGCTTGCTAGCAGAGGCCTCAGCAGCAGCAGCAGCAACAGAGTCTTCATTGAATTTCTTCACTTCTTCTTTTGCTACCTTGTTCAATTTTCTTTGGCGCTTGGCCCACTCCTTGGGAAATTCCTCACCTCTTCTGATGCTTGTGAGATCATCTTCTTGGCCTGGAGCCAATGGAGGTCTTGGGAATGGAGGATTGACAACGAATTTCTTCATGTATTTGGGAGCGACATAACGATACTTCCTCCATTCTCCTTGCCATGCTTGGCTTCATCAGGAGTACAGTATTCTTCATATATTTCTTCAGGGGTTTCGAAGGCAATGTTTGTCTCAGGCCTATTTCCTCCCTTCTGAGGACTCTTACCATCAGCCATTTTCTTCACCTGAGGATTCTGAACAATAGAGGTCTCTGAAGAGGTATGCAGTTTTTCTTCGAGGAACGCTGCAAATGAGTTAAGTTGATGAGAACCTAGTGATTCAGCAGCAGACATGTGTACCTATGAACTGAGTATAGGTCCGAAGAATTTGGAGAGGTCATATGCGTTCTTAGAATTTTGTTATTAAAAGGAATCAAGTTTGAGGAATTTGACCAGAGGAGTCTTGAGGATTTTCACTAAGAGTTCTTATCTTAGGTTCCAGAGTTGTATAGATTGGAAATCCACACAATTGAGGAATCTTGAAGAAAAACACATCTTAGGGAAACAAATCAAGAACAGAAGCAACTTTGGTGTTTAAGGATATGGACGTTGAAGAATAATAAACACCTTTTGAAAATTTTGTGGAAATCATCAGAATCAACAAGGGCAGTAAAAGAAACTTTTATTTACCCTTAACGAAGAACAAGACTAACTGATAGGTGAGCTGTAAAAGTTCATCTGTTCAGATCTTCCACGCCTTAACTTGGCGGAGGAAGACAACTATGGCGGCGGCGGAGGTGAAGATTTCCGCGGCCGGTGCGAGTACGACGGCGACGAGGTTGAGGCAGCTAAGCTCTTCCTCATTGGCGATGATGGAGTGTAGCAGCGGTGCTAGGTCAGAGAGCTCGAGCAAGGGAGAGAGATCGAGCGGAGTTAATGAGCTCAGAGGAAGGAGGGGTATTTATAGCTAAAGTGAAAAACCACTCGTCCGAGGAAATTGGACGAACATGCCCCTGACCCTTGCTATCCTAGCAACATGTGTCACCCATGTACTAAGAGGTGGAGATCGTGTTAGATCGTGGGTGAATAGATAAATCATGTCGTGGGATGCGGAAGGATTGGAAATTTTAATGTTTCGTTCACAAATTCTTCAGCTGTCAAGGACACAGTGAAGATTTGCTACGTATTGAGCTTGCATTAGTTTTCCTTGAAGAGGAAAGGGTGATGCAGCAATAGTAGCGTAAGTATTTCCCTCAGTTTTTGAGAACCAAGGTATCAATCTAGTAGGAGGCTCCTCAAAAGTCCCACGCACCTACACAAACAAACAAAGAACTCGCAACCAACGCAATAAAGGGGTTGTCAATCCTTCACGGCCACTTCATGAAAGTGAGATCTGATAGAGATAGTATGATAAGATAAATATATTTTTGGTATTTTATAATATAGATGCAAAAAGTAAAGATGCAAATAAAAGTAAATTGGAAGCAAATATGATAAAAGATAGACCCGAGGGCCATAGGTTTCACTAGAGGCTTCTCTCAAGATAGCATAAGTATTACGGTGGGTGAACAAATTACTGTCGAGCAATTGATAGAAAAGCGAATAATTATGAGATTATCTAGGCATGATCATGTATATAGGCATCACGTCCGCGACAAGTAGACCGTCTCTTGCCTGCATCTACTACTATTACTCCACACATCGACCGAATCCTGCATGCATCTAGAGTATTAAGTCCATAAAGAACAGAGTAACGCATTAAGCAAGATGACATGATGTAGAGGGATAAAATCATGCAATATGATATAAACCCCATCTTTTTATCCTCGATGGCAACAATACAGTATGTGCCTTGCAGCCCTTTTTGTCACTGGGTAAGGACACCGCAAGATTGAACCCAAAGCTAAGCACTTCTTCCATGGCAAGAAAGATCAATCTAGTAGGCCAAACCAAACTGATAATTCGAGGAGACTTGCGAAGATAACTCAATCATACATAAAACAATTAAGAGGAGATTCAAATACTTATCATAGATAAACTTGATCATAAACCCACAATTCATCGGATCTCGACAAACACACCGCAAAAAGAGTTTACATTGGATAGATCTCCACAAGAGAGGGGGAGAACATTGTATTGAGATCCAAAAAGAGAGGAGAAGCCATCTAGATAATAACTATGGACCCAAAGGTCTGTGGTAAACTACTCACAACTCATTGGAGGGGCTATGGTGTTGATGTAGAAGCCCTCCATGGTCGATTCCCCCTCCAGCAGAGCACCGGCGAAGGCTCCAAGATGGGATCTCGCGGATACAGAAGGTTACGGTGGCGGAAATTGTGTTTCGTTGGCTCCCAGGATGTTTTCAGGGTATGTAGGCTTATATAGGAGGAAGAAGTACGCCGGTGGCCGCCTGAGGGGCCCACAAGACAGGGGGAGCGCCCTATATGGGGGGCGCCCTACCCTCTCGTGGCCGCCTCGTCTGCTTCTTGACTTGCACTCCAAGTCCTCTGCATCACGTTCGTTCCAAAAATCACGCTCCCGAAGGTTTCATTCCGTTTGGACTCCGTTTGATATTCTTTTTCTTCGAAATACTGAAATAGGCAAAAAAACAGCAATACGGGCTGGGCCTCCGGTTAGTAGGTTAGTCCCAAAAATGATATAAATGTGTAAAATAAAGCCCATAAACATCCAAAAGGGGTAATATAATAGCATGGAACAATCAAAAATTATAGATACGTTGGAGACGTATCAAGCATCCCCAAGCTTAATTCCTGCTCGTCCTCGAGTAGGTAAATGATAAAAACAAAAATTTTGATGTGGAATGCTACCTAGCATAATTCTCAATGTAATTTGCTTTATTGGGGCATGAATGTTCAGATCCAAATGATTCAAAATAAAAGTTCATATTGACATAAGAAATAGTGATACTTCAAGCATACTAATCAAAGTAATCATGTCTTCTCAAAGTAACATGGCCAAAGAAAGTTATCCCTACAAAATCATATAGTCTGGTTGTTGCTCTATCTTCATCGCACAATGTATTTAATCATGCACAACCCCGATGACAAGCCAAGCAATTGTTTCATACTTTAATAATCTCAAACTTTTTCAACTTTCATGCAATACATGAGCGTGAGCCATGGACATAGCACTATATGTGGAATAGAATGGTGGTTGTGGAGAAGACAAAAAGGAGAAGATAGTCTCACATCAACTAGGCGTATCAATGGGCTATGGAGATGCCCATTAATAGATATCAATGTGAGTGAGTAGGGATTGCCATGCAACAGATGCACTAGAGCTATAAATATATGAAAGCTCAACAAAAGAAACTAAGTGGGTGTGCATCCAACTTGCTTGCTCACGAAGACCTAGGGCATTTTGAGGAAGCCCATCATTGGAATATACAAGCCAAGTTCTATAATGAAAAATTCCCACTAGTATATGAAAGTGACAACATATGAGACTCTCTATCATGAAGATCATGGTGCTACTTTGAAGCACAAATGTGGAAAAAGAGATAGTAGCATTGTCCCTTCTCTCTTTTTCTCTCATTTTTTTCTTTTTTTTGGCCTTTCCCTTTTTTTCTCTCTTTTTTTTCTTTTTGTAAAGTCCGAAGTCTCATCCCGACTTGTGGGGGAATCATAGTCTTCATCATCCTTTCCTCACTGAGACAATGCTCTAATAATGGAGATCATCACACTTTTATGGATTTACAACTCAAGAATTACAACTCAAAGCTAGAACAAGATATGACTCTATATGAATGCCTCCGGTGGTGTACCGGGATATAAAGTGAATCAAGAGCGACATGTATGAAAGTTATGAAGGTGTCCTTGCAACAAATACAATGTCAACTACATGATAATGCAAAGAGCAATATGACAAAAGTAATGCGTCATATGAACGGAACGGCGGAAAGTTGCATGGCAATATATATCGGAATGGCTATGGAAATGCCATAATAGGTAGGTATGGTGGCTGTTTTGAGGAAGGTATATGGTGGGTGTATGGTACCGGCGAAAGTTGCGCGGCACAAGAGAGGCTAGCAATGGTGGAAGGGTGAGAGTGCGTATAATCCATGGACTCAACATTAGTCAAAAGAACTCATATACTTATTGCAAAAATCTAGAAGTCATCAAAAACAAAGTACTACGTGCATGCTCCTAGGGGGATAGATTGGTAGGAAAATACCATCGCTCGTCCCCGACCGCCACTCATAAGGAAGACAATCAACAAATAAAATTGTGCTCCAACTTCATCACAAAGCGGTTCACCATACGTGCATGCTACGGGAATCACAAACCTCAACACAATCATTTTTCATAATCACCTCAACTAGCATGACTTTAATATCACTACCTCCATATCTCAAAACATTTATCAAGCATCAAATTGATCATAGCATCCAATTCACTTTCTACGATAGTTTTTATTATACCCAACTTGGATGCTCATCATTCTAGGACCAAATTTGTAACATAGAAAATACCATACTGTTCTAAAAGACTCTCAAAATAATATAAGTGAAGCATGAGAGACTAGCAATTTCTTCAAAATTAAGCCACCGCCGTGCTCTAAAAGATATAAGTGAAGCACTAGAGCAAAAACAATCTATCTCAAAAGATATAAGTGAAGCACATAGAGTATTCTAGCAAATTCTAATCAAATAGGCTTCTCCCAAAAGGTGTGTTCAGCAAGGATGATTGTGGTAAACTAAAAACCAAAGACTAATATAATACACGGCGCTGCAAGCAAAACACATATCATGTGGCGAATAAAAATATAGCTCCAAGTAAAGTTACCAATGAACAAAGATGAAAGAGGGGATGCCTTCCCGGGGCATCCCCAAGCTTAATCTTTTGGCTACCCTTGAATATCTTGGGGTGCCATGGGCATCCCCAATCTTAGGCTCTTGCCACTCCTTATTCCATAGTCCATAAAAGCTTTACCCAAAACTTGAAAACTTCACAACACAAAACTCAACAGGAAATCTTATAAGCTCCATTAGTGAAAGAAAACAAAATCACCACATAAGGTACTGTAATGAACTCATTCTTTATTTATTTTGGTGTTAAACCTACTGTATTCCAACTTCTCTATGGTTTATAAACTATTTTACTAGCCATAGGTGCATCAAAATAAGCAAACAACACACGAAAAACAGAATCTGTCAAAAACAGAACAGTCTGTAGCAATATGTAACTAACGCAAACTTGTGGAACTCTAAAAATCTTACCACAATAGGAAGTCCTGGAAAGTTTGTTTATTGATCATAAGCAAAAAGAATCAACGCAAAAGCACATTTATGTGATTTAACAAAACTAAATTCGTGCGTGAAAAGTTTCTGTTTTTCAGCAGAATAAAATTAACTATCATCGTAGGTTATCCTATAGGTTCTACTTGGCACAAACACTAATTAAAAGATAAAAACACACCTAAAAAGAAGGTAGATGCAAGATTTATTAGTAAGCAGGAACAAAATCAAAAAACACAAAGAAAATTGGGTTGCCTCCCAACTAGCGCTATCGTTTAACGCCCCTAGCTAGGCATAAAAGCGAAGATAGATCAAAGTAGTACCATCTTTGGCACTCAACTTTTTAATGGAGTTATGCTCAAGCCCGGTAGGCTCTTTGCATTTCCCTTCATGCTCAGAGATCCTTTGATATAGGGCATCCAACCGCTTATTGTAAAGTGTGACCAAATTATTCATGCGGTTGATACTCCCAACAATATTCTTAAAAGGTTCAACAAGTTTTTGCAATTCAAGTAATTTCTCTAAAATTTGGGTTCCTTCAAGAGAGAAGGGTGATCCTTCTTGTCGGGGAAGTACTCCTACTATCCCCTCTAAAATTTCATATGAGGGACTAGGATCAATTTCAATAAATTCCCCTTTTGCAGCAATATCAAGGAGTTGTTTGTGGGGTAAGGTTAAACCAATGTAAAAATTGCGAATTAAAATCTTGAAATCTCCCTCTAAAGCACAACTATGATAAGATGCTAACATCCTAAACCAAGCATATTTTAACTTTTCTCCTTGTCTTTGCTTGAAGTGGAGAACTTCAAAGTCAGGAGACGAAGGTATAAAGACTGAGCTAGCCGTAACGACAAGGTAAAAGATCTAACACACGAACAAGCAGAAAAAGGCAAGCGAAAGAGAGAGGAGGAGATTGGGAAAGAGAGGGCGAATAAAACGGCAAGGGTGTAGTGGGGGAGAGGAAAACGAGAGGCAAATGGCAAATAATGTAAATGCGAGGGAGATGAGTTTGTGATGGGTACTTGGTATGTCTTGACTTGAGCGAAGACCTCCCAAAGAACGGCGCCAGAAATCCTTCTTGCTACGCCTTGAGCTTGCGTTGGTTTTCCTTGAAGAGGAAAGGGTGATGCAGCAATAGTAGCGTAAGTATTTCCCTCAGCTTTTGAGAACCAAGGTATCAATCCGAAGAGGAGACTCCTCAAAAGTCGTGCACCTACACAAACAAACAAAGAACTCGCAACCAACGCAATAAAGGGGTTGTCAATCCCTTCACGGCCACTTCATGTAAAGTGAGATCGATAGAGATAGTATGATAAGACAAATATATTTTTGGTATTTTATAATATAGATGCAAAAAGTAAAGATGCAAATAAAATTAAATTGGAAGCAAATATGATAAAAGATAGACCAGGGGGCCATGGGTTTCACTAGAGGCTTCTCTCAAGATAGCATAAGTATTACGATGGGTGAACAAATTACTGTCGAGCAATTGATAGCAAAGCGAATAATTATGAGTATCTAGGCATGATCACGTATATAGGCATCACGTCCGCGACAAGTAGACCGACTCCTGCCTGCATCTACTACTATTACTCCACACATCGACCGACTCCTGCCTGCATCTAGAGTATTAAGTTCATAAGAACAGAGTAACGCCTTAAGCAAGATGACATGATGTAGAGGGATAAACTCATGCAATATGATATAAACCCCATCTTTTTACCCTCGATGGCAACAATCACTACTGGAATCAGCTACTTTGCCATCTGCCAGCTCTTTGCCGTCCGCTAGCGGATGGCAAATAAGCTCTTTGCCATCAGCTACCCAAAAGCAGACGGCAAAGAACTGGCTGATGGCAAAGAAAGTCTTTGCCATCAGCCAGTTCTTTGCCGTCCACTAGCTGACGGCAAAGATTCTTCCCCGTCGGCCAGCAGACGGCAAAGAGGGAGGGGGTCCCACTGAGGAGCTGTTTAAAAATACTGGCCCTTTCTTTGCGTCGCTAGCGACGCAAAGAGCAAAAAAGCGGAGGGCAAACATTCAACATATCTAACGGCGTGCCCCACCCCGCCCTCTCTCTCTGTTTCTCTCCTGCTCCCACACGCGCCGCCGCCCAAAGACTCGCCGCCGCCCGTCGCCGCCCGCCGCCCACCGCCTCGCCCCCCCCTCCCCATCCCCCCCCGCCTGCCGTCTCGGCCCCTGCAACCCAGCCCCGGCGCCAGGCCCCGCCCCAGCCAGGCCGCCCTTCGCTGACCGCCCGCCCCCTCCTCCACGCCCCCTCCTCATCGCTGCCCTTGCCGCCTCATGCCCCCCCACCGCCGCCCTGCCTGCCTCGTCTCGGCCCTTGCCCTCGCCCCCCGCCGCCCAGGCAGGCGCCCGCCTCCAACCGCCCGCCCCCTCCTCCCCGCCACCTCCTCCACCAGCCCAGTGAGCTCTACCTCCTCTGTTTTTCCTTTTTTCTGTTTTTTAGTTTTAGTTTTATGTTTAGTTTAGATTTAGTTTTAGTTTTAGTTTTAGGTTTAGTTTTAGGTTTAGGTTTAGTTTTAGTTTAGTTTTAGGTTTAGATTTAGTTTTTTCCTTTTTTTTCTTTTTTTTAGTTTTAGGTTTATGTTTAGTTTAGATTTAGTTTTAGTTTTAGTTTTAGTTTTAGTTTTAGATTTAGGTTTAGTTCAGTTTTAGGAAAGAAAAAGAAGAAGAAGAAGAAAACAGGAGAGGAGGAGAAGAAGAAGAGGAAAAAGGAAAGGAAGAAGAAGAGGAGGAGGAGGAGAAGAAAAAAGAAGAAGAGGAAGAAGATGAAGAAAAAAGAGGAGAGGAGGAGAAGAAGAAGAGGAAAAAGGAAAGGAAGAAGAAGAAGAGGAGGAGGAGAAGAAAAAAGAAGAAGAGGAAGAAGAAGAAGAAGAAAGAGGAGAGGAGGAGAAGAAGAAGAGGAAAAAGGAAAGGAGGAGGAAGAAGAAGAAGAAGAAGAAGAAGAAGGAAAAAGGAAGAAAAGGAAGAAGAGGAAGAAGAAGAAAAGGAAAAACGAGGAAAAAAACCCGACCCGACACGGCACCCCGACCCCGAACCGGCACCCCGACATGACACCCCGACCCCGAGACCCCGACCCCGACACCCGGACCCCGACCCCGACATCGACACCCCGACCCCGAGCCTGACCCGACACCCCGACCCCGACACCGACACGGCACCCCAACCCCGACCCGGCACCCGACCCGACACCCGACCCCGAGACCCGACCCGACCCCGACACCCCGACCCCAACCCGACACCGACACCCGATCCCGAGCTGACCCAACACCCGACCCGACACCGACATGGCACTTGACCCGACCAAAGCACCCGACCCGACACCGACACCCGACCCGACACCGACACGACACCCCGACCCGACCAAGCACTCGACCCGACACCCCGACCCCGAGACCCTAACCCGACCCGACCCCGACACCCCGACCCCGAGCCTAACCCAACACCCGACCCGACACCGACACGGCACCCGACCCGACCCGGCACCCGACCCGACACCTCGACCCGAGACCCGACCCGACCCGACACGGCACTCGACATCGACGACGACACCCCGACCCCCGACACCTCCCGAAAAGGTGTTCTTTGGCCTTCCAGAGGCCGACGGGGTCATATATTTGTGAATTATTAGTTAGGTCATATATTTTTCGATTTTGTTATGAAAAACATCATATATAATTGTGTTGATCGGGTAGTTTTAAATGTGCAGTTGTTTATGTTGTACTTGATGATGATACACTTAAGTGATATACATATTATTATTCATGTCGGTACTTTTTTTCATGTTGTACTAATTTCGTTTATTCTTTGTCATGGCAGGTGTTGAAAGATGGTGGGCGCTGGTTGGGAGCGCGCCGAGGCCCCTTCTTCGTTGGCGCGTAGTGTGAGGTCTTACATTCCACACGCACCTCTTCGCCGAGCGTTGCTGGACAGTATGGCGACACCGCCGGGCCCTTCTTCGTCGACCACGGTGCCCAGCAGGGGACGAGGTAAGAAGAAGAGAGGAGGTGGAGCACGTGGTCGCGGGAGAGGAGGTAGGGTGACTCTTACGGCGCCTTCCTCGCCGCCGCCCCCAGCTGTTTCACCCGAGCACGTGACTGCTAGGGTGGACTCGTCTAAGGAGGAGGCTACACGGACTCCGGTCCACGAGCCTCCGGTCCACGGGTCTTCGGCCCATGAGCCTCGGGTCGATGGGCCTTCGACCCACGAGACCCCGGAGGAGCACACGTCTGGATGGGGTACTTGGTCGGGTCAGCCTGAGGAGCCGAGTGGCCATGCTGATGATGGCGGGGAGCCGAGTGGCCATGCTGATGATGGCGGGGAGCCGACTGATTTTGAGGAGGAGGGGGAGGAGGGGGGCAACGTCTACCAGCGTGGTGCACACGGCTCCCGTCCGTGCCGGCAGCGCGCGAGCAGAGGTGGTTGATTTTCCCTGATGGGGAGAGGTAAGTGCATTTAATCTTTTTGTACCTTCTGCATTCACGTTTCTTCAAATAACTAATGCGTTGGCCTTGTCATGCTGCAGGGGTTGGGACCACCATGAAAGTGTCCGTCGGCCCAACTCCGTCCTTGGAGTTCTGATTCGGCAAAACTTTCTGGGGTTTGTCACGTTGCCTGGTGAGGGTCGGCTTCCAGAGGTTGGATTGAGTTGGGAGCACTACTTGGCTGCCCCGGCCCTGCCGGGTGAGATTATCGACGGTGTCTTGTGCAAGACGAGGGCAGACATGGTGATCAGAAAGTTCTGGGTAATTTCTCCTTTACACAATTAAAAATCTTCAACTAGCTAGTTATTAATTGTACTAATCAATATTGTCTCATTTGATTGCAGACATTCTACAGGTGTGAGGAGGGATACGAGGAGGAGGCGGCAGATGTTATCCACAAGAAGTGCAAGCGCCTACTTCATAACTTACGGCATGAGGCTCGAGTGCAGTCTGTTCGAGACTACTACGCCGATCGTGGTATCAAGAAGACCAAGCAGGAGTGCCGCAATAAGTTCTTGAGTAAGGAGCAGTACATGTAGGTAATTCTTAAGGCCTTGTACTTAATTCCTTCATTTAGTAATTCATAGCCGTAGCGCTGAAGTTTCTATTTGCTAATTTAGGCCCCTCAGAGATGGTGTGCGGATCGGATGGATTGTTGGGAGGTGTTGGTCGATGGGTGGTGCTCAAAAGAATGGTGGGCCACCCACAACGAGGCCAAGGACAAACGTGCCCAAATGGAAGGTGTGCCACACCACCAAGGCAGCTCCAACTTATTTTAGTACGGGCGGAACTGGGTATGTGGTTTGCTTCATGATTCATGCAATTCATTCATCATGATAGCTTTAGCCCTTTAATTACTAATTTACTTTGTTTCTCTCTTTCGGGCACGCTACAATAAGGCGGATAAGGTGCCAGAGGTGTACGACTTGTATGCCATGGCCCACACTGGCTCTTACAAGAAAGTCAAGGCATTCTCTGCGTCTGACCTCGATGATCCAAAGAACTTCACCAACATCTCCGCCCACGACAAGCTCGTGCAATATAGAGATCAGGGGAAGGCGAGGAAAGGGGAGGACTTTAACCCGAGCCAGGGTCCCATTGATACAGAGTCGCTGATGATATCTGGTGGCGGGAGGTCCCATGGCTCCATAGCCATGGGAGATGGACTTATCCGTTGTCCTAGCACTCTTCCGGAGATCAAGGCACGCCAGTCGAGCTCCGCTCCTGAGATAAGGCCTCGTGAACGGCCAGTCCAACTCGCCATCAAGGTTAGTTATACGTACTCAGCTATCTTTCTCCATTACATTGTGTGCGCTTCCATCAATGATTACAAATGGTCATGTGAGTGGTGTTGCAGGCTGCTATATAGAGTGAGAGAGATAGAACGGAGAAACTTCTGGCGGAGGCGGCGGAGAGGCAGCAGGAGTTGGAGGAGAGGACGACAAAGATGTTGGAGGAGGAGAGGGCACGGAATGACATGCAGGCAAGGGCCATGTATGAGCTCCTTGTGGTAAGTTTCTTCTGCAGATTACTTGCTAGTCTTAACATTTGAGTCTCATTACTAACTAGTATGACTCTGTTGTGAAAACCAACTGTGCAGTCTGTGTGCGAGAAGTCCGGTCAGACCGCTCCGCCGATGCCAGTGATTGCTCCTGGGAGCACGGTGAGTTTAATTTGAATGGACATTACTTGCTTGTCTTAACATTTCAATGTCATAATGCTAACGAGACATTGGAAATGATCTTTGGTGCAGCTTAACTCCAGAAACGCATCGCACGATCCTTCTCCAGCTACTGGCACGAGCCAGCCCGCTCCTACACCTCCCTGATCACGGTAAGTTTCTCTAGACTTAGACTTAGCTTTATTTCCTCCAATATGCTTACCATAATGACCTAGAGTTAGCTTCTTTTCCTTCAAAATGACTTAATAAGCTTACTTATGTCAAAAATTGCATAATTAACTTAGTTAGCTCATAAACGATCCATTTTACCTAAGTTAGCTCTAATATGACTCAATTTACCTTAGTTAGCTTACAAGTGATCCAATTTATCCAAATTAGCTCTAAAATGACCCATTTTAGTAGATTAGCTCGTAAATGATCCATTTTACCTATGTTAGCTTTAAAATGACCCATTTCACCTAGGTTAGCTCCAAAATGACCCATTTCACCTAGGTTAGCTCCAAAATGACCCATTTCACGTAGGTTAGCTCCAAAATGACCCATTTCACCTAGATTTGCTCCTAAACGATCAATTTCACCTAAGTTGGCTAAAAACGATCCATTTCACCTAAATTAGCTCTTAAATGATCCATTTCACCTAAGTTAGGTCATAAACGACCCATTTCAACTAAGTTAGCTCATAAAAGCTCATAAATGATCCATTTCACCTAAGTTAGCTAAAAACAATCCATTTCACCTTACTTAGCTCAAAAACGATGCCCTTCACCTTAGTTAGCTCATAAACGACCCATTTCAACTAAGTTAGCTCATAAATGATCCATTTCAACTAAGTTAGCTCATAAACAACCCATTTCAACTTTGTTAGCTCATATATGATCCATTTCACCTAAGTTAGCTCATAAATGACATATACTTCTTGTTCTAGTCATCTTCTTGTTCTAGTCACCTATTTCTAACTTTCTTATTTACCATTTTGCAGATTTCATTCACTTCATGGAAGCTAGCTTGCTATGATGGAGTGCTTGCTTTTCCTTTGATGAAATTTTGCATTGTATCTAGCTTGCTATGATAGAACTTGCTATCTTGACGAAACTTTGCATTGTAATATGTATATGGATGGAACTTGCTTATGTATGAACAATGTGTATGGATGGAACTTGCTTATGTATGAACAATGTGTATGGATGAAACTGATGTGATATGTGATATGTGATATGAAACTTATGTGCTGGATATGTGATATGGAAATATATCTATATATGTCATATATATTTGCTGTGAAAATTGTTGGATTAAAAAACAGAAAAAAAGAGACAATATGCAGGCTCTTTGCCGTCTGCCACCGACGGCAAAGGGCTCTTTGCCATCAGCAGCGGACGGCAAAGAGGCCACGTGGCAGGCAACTGTGCCTCCTGGGAGGCTGACCAATTTGGTTAGTTTGCCCATAGTGGCTGACGGCAAAGGCTTTGCCGTCCGCAGCGGACGGCAAAGGCCTGCCGTTAACCACCTAATGGAGTAACAGCGCATTTATTGCCGTCCGTCTTCTTTGCCGTCCGTTGCTGATGGCAAAGGCCCCTTTGCCGTCAGCTGCCCGAAGCAGACGGCAACGCAGCTCTTTGCCGTCCCCTACTTTGCCGTCACCTTTTGCCGTCCGCCATCCATGCCTTTGCCGTCCGCCGTCGCAGATGGCAAAGTAGCAGATTCCTGTAGTGAATACAATACGTGCCTTGCAACCCTTTCTGTCACTGGGTAAGGACACCGCAAGATTGAACCCAAAGCTAAGCACTTCTCCCATGGCAAGAAAGATCAATCTAGTAGGCCAAACCAAACTGATAATTCGAAGAGACTTGCAAAGATAACTCAATCATACATAAAAGAATTCAGAGGAGATTCAAATACTTCTCATAGATAAACTTGATCATAAACCCACAATTCACCAGATCTCGACAAACACACCGCAAAAAGAGTTTACATCAAATAGATCTCCATAAGAGAGGGTGAGAACATTGTATTGAGATCCAAAAAGAGAGAAGAAGCCATCTAGCTAATAACTATGGACCCGAAGGTCTGTGGTAAACTACTCACAACTCATCGGAGGGGCTATGGTGTTGTTGTAGAAGCTCTCAGTGGTCGATTCCCCCTCCGGCAGAGCGCCGGCGAAGGCTCCAAGATGGGATCTTGCGGATACAGAAGGTTACGGTGGTGGAAATTGTGTTTTGTTGGCTCCCTGGATGTTTTCGGGGTGTCGGTGTCAAAACCGGCGGATCTCGGGTAGGGGTCCCGATCTGTGCGTCAAGGCTGATGGTAACAGGAAGCATGGGACACCGTTGTTTACCCAGGTTCGGGCCCTCTCGATGGAGGTAAAACCCTACTTCCTGCTTGATTAATATTGATGATATGGCTAGTACAAGAGTAGATCTACCACGAGATCATAGAGGCTAAACCCTAAGAGCTAGCCTATGATGGTATGATTGTAATTGTGATCGGCCTTCTAAGGACCAACCTCTCCGGTTTATATAGACACCAGAGAGGGCTAGGATTTACTTGGAGTCGGTTACAAGGAAGGAAATACAATATCCGGATCGCCAAGCTTGCCTTCCACGCAAAGGAGAGTCCCATCCGGACACGGGTCGAAGTCTTGAGTCTTGTATCTTCACGCTTCAATAGTCCGGACGTTGTACACAGTCCGGCTGTCCGGATACCCCCTAATCCAGGACTCCCTTAGTATCCCCTGAACCAGGCTTCAATGACGATGAGTCCGGCGTGCAGTATTGTCTTTGGCATTGGAAGGCGGGTTCCTCCTCCGAATACTCCAAAGTAATCATCGAACACTTAGACCGTGTCCGGATCTGCGAGATGATCTTCATATGCCACCGTAGAGAGAATGATATTTCACAAATGCAATTTGCTGACAACTTTTTCTGATGACGTGACATGTTATTACGGTCGGATCATTATTCGATCCGTTTTCCCACAGCCAGCTACATCGCATATTGCGAGGCGGTTTCTTTGACACGTCTTGTTAAAGCAAAGATTGTGTCCCCTTATCACGGGATTCTCATCAATACGGGTATGGGTATTCTCACCACGCCATTAATCGTGGCGCTTGGGAAACAAGCAATTCTCAACGGGCAAGTGGGGAGGCGTACCGCTTTTGGCTCCCCTATAAAGGGATAAGATTCCCCATTTCACCCACGCCTTCTTCCTCCTTTCCCCACTCTTGCCCCCTCGAGCTCCAGCGCCCATGTAACGCCCCGGACACACCCGCCGGTGGTCGTTACTCCTGGCGGGATCTAGACTGGCCCCACAGATCAATACTAGTCTTTTCTGCACACTTTGTCCTCACTCGTGCGCACCGGAGCAACTTCGGTCGGTCACCCATCCTGAAACTACTCCAAGCTGAGCACGCTTAACTTTGGAGTTACATGCGAATGGGATCCCGGAAAAGAAGGAATTCCTTATTGATATGAGTAGTCTATCATCCCTAATAAGCCGTGCTATTACATACACCCCCACTCGGAGGAACCGACGTCCTCGTCGGGCCACAGAACGCTCCTCTTGGCACAACCGTCATGCATCCAGTCCGTACATGTGCCATGCTGTGTGCCACGACGGGTCACAAACGTCATGAACAACATGACCGCGCACCTGTCCGCAACCATCCGTGTAACCGCGAGGGTCGGCTCTGATACCAACTTGTAACGCCCTCGATGCGGCTATAGCTCCCACGTGTCGAAGCACGACTTAGAGGCATAACCGCATTGAAAGCAATGTCGCAAGTGAGGTAATCTTCGCACAATCCATGTAATACATAAGGGAAAAGGTACATAGTTGGCTTACGATCGCCACTTCACACAATTACATGAATAAAGCATTACATCATCCAGATACAATCAAGGTCCGACTCGGAACCAAAATAAAGAAGAACAACCCCACATGCGACACGGATCCCCGATCGCCTAACTGGGCTCCACTACTAATCATCCGAAAGGAAACATAGTAACGACCAAGGGCCTCATCATATTCCCACTTCAGCTCGGGTTCGCCATCTGCTGTTGGCATCACCGTACTGCATCTGTTTTGGTAGAATCAGGAGCCACGGGGACTCAACAATCTCACACCGCGAGATCAAGACTATTTAAGCTTCAGGAAGGCTGGTGTCAAAAGGAGGAGCTCTGCAGCGACTAGCATATATGGTGGCTACATCGCAAAAGAGAGCGAGAAGAGAAGCAAGGCGCGGTCGTGAAGCTATTAGCGATCAAGAAGTGATCCCGACTACTTACGTCAAGCATAACTCCAACATCGTGTTCACTTCCGGACTCCGCGAGAAGAGACCATCACGGTTACATACACGGTTGATGTATTTTAATTAAGGTCAACTTCGGGTTTTCTACAACCGGACATTAACAAATTCCCATCTGCCTCATAACCGCATGGGCACGGCTTTGAAAGATTATACCTGCAGGGTGTCCCAACTTAGCCCATAACAAGCTCTCACGGTCAACGAAGGAATAAACCTTCACCCAAGACACTCCGATCAGACTCGGTATCCCGGTACATCAAGACATTTCGACAATGGTAAAACTAAACCAGCAAGACCACCCGACTGTGCCGACAAATCCCGATAGGAGCTGCACATATCTCGTTCTCAGGGCACAACGGATGGGTCAGCCTACGAGTAAAACCAGCCCTCGAGTTGCCCCGTGGTGGCCCCGCAGTCTGCCCGGTTCGGACCAACACTCGAAGGAGCACCGCCGGGGGCTAAAATAAAGATGACCCTCGGCTCGCGAAAACCCAAGGGAAAAAAAGGGTGTAGGTGGCAAATGGTAAAACCAAGGTTGGGCCTTGCTGGAGGAGTTTTATTCAAAGCGAACTGTCAAGGGGGTCCCATAAATCACCCGACCGCGTAAGGAACGCAAAATCAAGGAACATAACACCGGTATGACGGAAACTAGGTTGGCAAGAGTGGAACAAAACACCGGGCATAAGGCTGAGCCTTCCACCCTTTACCAAGTATATAGATGCATTAATTAAAACAATAGATATTGTGATATCCCAAAATATCCGTGTTCCAACAAGGAACAAACTTCATCTTCACCTGCAACTAACAACGCTATAAGAGGGGCTGAGCAAAGCGGTAACATAGCCAAACAACGGTTTGCTAGGACGTGGATGGTTAGAGGTTGACATGGCAATATGGGTGGCATGATATAGCAAGTGGTAGGTATCGCAGCATAGGCATAGCAAAAGAGCGAGCATCTAGCAAGCAAAAATAGAAGTGATATCGAAGGTATGGTCATCTTGCTCGTAAGGTTCTCGAGTTGTCGAAGGCTTGATCTTCGAGGCGTTCTCAACAGGCTCCTCGCTCACGCACTCGTCTCCGGCTCTACCCAAAGCAAGAACACAAGCAACGGAACCACAATCAAACAAGGTACAATGCACAAGCAATATGATGCAATACATGACATGCTATGCGAGATGTGACATGCTATGCATATGTATGCTCGGAAGGAAAATGATGAACCGGGCATCAACTTGGCAAACCAAGTATGCCGCTGAAAGATGAGATGATTTCGTTGAAATCGATATAAAGATCACCGAATCGGATGCACGGTTTGCAAATGACAAGCAAGACAAGAATGCGCAAATCTGCTTAACAGCCCGATGCTACTTAGCACGCAACACTAAACTATGCTACAGCACCCCAACATAAAAACAAAGCATATGGCAGCAAACTACAGGAGATGCTTAACAATAGAGGAACACTGAGCTACGGCTAAATCACATCATAACATGTTCAAACAAGCATGGTGAAAGTGCTCAAAATATTAGGTTCACAGACTTAGTGAAAATGCTAACATGGCAGGAATTAACATCAGGAAGGCATGTTTAGAGCAAGCAAACAACATGCTACAGGAACTTATAATAGCAAAGCAAGGCATGACATGATTCTACTCAAAGCATATTTCAATAGTCCCTTACTGACCATAAGCCAAAAAGGACTCTAAGAAATGATGGCACCCATGTAAACATTGCAAGTTTTATTACAGATTTCAGACTTAGTGAAATATCAGGACATGGCAAAAACAGATTCAACATGGCATGTTCGTGAGCTCGATGCACTCACTACAGAGCACCTCATGATAAACTAAGCATACACCCATTAAGAAGACATGGCATAGGAGCTATACATGGCAAGAACAACATCATAGCATGCACGGATCAACTACAACGACCTCGTGAAAATTGAATCTCACGCAAACAGTCTGCCAGGAAACATTTTCAAGCAAAAGTAGAGCACGAAAATGACATGCTAGACTACTCCATAAATGCCAACAAAGACATGGATGGATAGAGAACATCCATATGTCCAAAACACCCTTACTGATCATGCTCAAAAAGGGCATAGATCTCTCTGTAACAACATGAACATATGGCATAAAATTATCAGCAGGACATGACTTAGTGAAATCACTAAGTTCCTGAAATCAGCAACATCATCATCCCTACTTTGCATGCTTGTCCTAGTCAACACATAGCTCACAAAAATAAATGGAAAATACCCCTAGAAAGATGGCATGGCAATGTTCAACTCACATGTAGGACTCAAATTCATAGGGTGCACACATAATTCATGGCAAAAATGACAAAAGAGCTCGAACTGATAAGATTCTGAAACTAACGATCTGAAGCCATCTTCCAACAGCATTTCGGGCATCAAGATGAGCTCAAATTCAAATGACGCAATGGAATGAAATGATTTACTCTTTGAGACGAACATTTTTACATATTATACGCCCAAAACGGAGCCACGGTTGCGGAGACGTAATGCATTGAAAATGCCACGAAATTACTCACAGACAAAATACTTAGAGAAAATAACGAGGGGGGAGAGGGTCAACCTGCCCGATCCAGATCGGATCTCGCCGGGCGTTAGCGACGGCGGCCGGAGAAGGAGGTCGCTGGTGGTGCTTTGCCTGGGCGGAAGGACGACGCGGGGGCCGGCGGCGGCGTGTTCGGCGTGGGCATGCATGGCGGCGCGGCATGCAGTAAATGCATGTGTGGCAGGAAGGCGGCGGGCGGCGGCGGGCGGGCGGGCATGGGAGGCGGGCGCGGCGGCGGCGGCGGGGCGGCGGCATGTGGGCGGCGGTGAGGCGGCGGCCAGGCGGCGGGCGGAGGGGCGGCATGTGCGGCGCGGGCGCGGAGGCTGGCGGCGGGGTTTTGGTGGGCGGGTGGCGCATGTGTGGCGGGTGCCACGTGTCGCGCTGGTTCGCTGGGCGGCGGCGGCGCGGACGTGTCCGTGCCGGGCGGACGGTCCCGCTGGAGAGGAAGAGGGCTAGGGTTTCATCCGAATTTCGGAGGGTCTTTAAATAGGCATAGAGGAGCTAGGAGAGTCCAAATGGGGTGTAGTTTTACCACACGATCGTGATCGAACGACCGAGGGCATGGAAGTGACTTAGATGGGTTATTGGGCTGTTTTGAAGGGGTGTTGGGCTGCAACTTAAAAGAGGCCTTTGCGAGGGGACGGTTAACCGTTGGAGTACCAAACGAACTCCAAATGACCCGAAACTTGACAGGTGGTCTACCGGTGATATACCAGGGCCACTTGGCAAGGCTCGGTCCATTCCGAGAATGTTCAACACCGCTTTACGGAAAAAGAACAAGAGGGGACGCCGGGAACATAGGAGTGTCGGATTGCAAAACGGACAACGGGGAATATGTTCGGAATCATGAGACGAACACGTATGCAAATGGGATGCACATGATGACATGATATGAGATGCATGACATGAACAAAATACAAAATGAAAGCAAAACCCAACCACGGAGGGAATATCATAGCACATATCCGAAAATGGCAAGAGTTGGAGTTACAAATATGGAAAGATACATCCGGGGTGTTACAGCCCAAGCCCAAGTCTTCTCCGCACAGCTAAACATGTCCGGAGCAGGAGGCAAGTGGGTGGCTTCCACCGTGAAGGAGAAGCACATCGCAAATCTTTGGTTGGCGGATACTTGGCCGCGGACATAGCGCACCGGCTACCAGATGCCGGCCAGGTCATTCTGACCCCAGGACCCCACGAGAGGGTCGTATTCGTCGCCCACTTCGTCCATGGACTGGGATTCCCACTCCATCCCTTCGTCCGCGGGCTCATGTTCTACTACGGGCTAGATTTCCATGATCTAGCCCCAAATTTCGTCCTCAACATCTCGGCGTTCTTCGTCGTATGCGAGGCCTTCCTCCGCATCTAGCCTCACTTTGGCCTATGGCTGCAAACTTTCTACGTGAAGCCGAAGGTTGTAAGCGGCCAACAAGCGGAGTGCGGAGGGGCCATGGTGGGCAGAATGCCCAACGTCACATGGCTCGATGGCTCCTTTACGGAGACCGTAAAAGGATGGCAATCGGGGTGGTTCTACATCACCGAGCCGCGCGGCGCCAGCTGGGCGGCGGCCCCCGAATTCAGATCCGGAGCCCCCATGCGGCTCACCTCCTGGGAAAGGAAGGGCCTGTCCTGGGGCGATTCTACGGAGCTGACCAGACTCCAGACATGCATCAAAAGCATGAAGGACAAGAACATCAAGCTTGTCAACGTGATCCAGGTCATGCTCGTTCACCAGATCCTGCCCTGCCAGAGGCGGGCAGTCAATCTGTGGGAGTTCGTCCCAACCAAACACCGGACGCTCCTGAAGCTCTACGACATGACGCACAAAGGCGCATGGAAGGTGCTATTCAAGGCCTCTGAAGTACCTCCTCCCACATCCGAGGACCGCGGGCTTCACGCCGCGTGGGCTCCTAGTCAGGTGAGTTCTCAGACTGCCACCGGACCCGGTTCTTTCCAATATATTCGTGGGAGGGCCTTAAGTAATTATGCATGTTTGCTTCAGGATTAAGTGGAGACAGCGGAGCAGGTTTACTGTCCGGCTCCGCTGCCAGAAGGCCCAGTTGAGGCTCTCCTGACGGAGATGCTGGTCCCGGCACCGTACAAGGTGCCGGAGAAGAAGGCCGAGAAGAAGGCCCCGGGGATCCGAAAGGGTCTCTGGCGTAAGGTTGTGCTGGAAGCCTCGTCCGAAGACAACGAGGCGGACTCCTCCCACGAAGGGGAGGAGGAAGAAGAAGAAGACACTCCATCCGGAAAGGATGGGGGCCAGGGGAGGCGGACCAGGGGGCCGGAAAAGGCCCTTGCCGCAAGGCCGTCATACCCCTGTCGTCTGACGACGACGAGACAGATTCCTCCCGCGGAGGCGAGGGAATAAGGAAGAGATTCTACCTCCCTGATACGTCTCCAACGTATCTATAATTTTTGATTGCTCCATGCTACTTTATCTACTGTTTTGGACTATATTGGGCTTTATTTTCCACTTTTATATTACTTTTCGGACTAACCTATTAACCGGAGGCCCAGCCCAGAATTGCTGTTTTTTTGCCTTTTCCAGTATTTCGAAGAAACAGAATATCAAACAGAGTCCAAACGGAATGAAACCTTCGGGATCGTGATTTTCCAACCGAATGTGATCCAGAGACTTGGACCCTACTCCAAGCAAAGGTTCGAGGAGGTCACGAGGTGGTGGGGCGCGCCTCGGGCGCACTCCCCTACCTCGTGGGCCCCTCGAGCACCACCGACGCATTCCTTCCTCCTATATATACCCACGTATCCCGAACGATCGAACAGGAGCCAAAACCTAATTCCACCGCCGCAACCTTCTCAGATCCACGAGATCCCATTTTGGGGTGCATTCGAGTTCACGGAGGGGGCACCCACCACGGAGGGCTTCTACATCATCACCATAGCCCCTCCAATGAAGTGTGAGTAGTTTACTTCAGACCTTCGGGTCCATAGCTAGTAGCTAGATGGCTTCTTCTCTCTTTTTGGATCTCAATACAATGTTCTCCCCTCTCTCGTGGAGATCTATTCGATGTAATCTTCTTTTTGCGGTGTGTTTGTTGAGATCGATGAATTGTGGGTTTATGATCCAGTATTATCTATGGAAAATGTTTGATTCTTCTCAGAGTTCTTTTATGTATGATTGAGTTATCTTTGCAAGTCTCTTCGAATTATCCTTTTTGGTTTGGCCAACTAGATTGGTAGTTCTTGCAATGGGAGAAGTGCTTAGCTTTGGGTTCAATCTTGCGGTGTCCTTACCCAGTGAAAGAAGCGGCAGCAAGGCACGTATTGTATTGTTGCCATCGAGGATAACAAGATGGGTTTTTTATCATATTGCATGAATTTATCCCTCTACATTATGTCATCTTGCTTACGGCGTTACTCTGTTTTTAACTTAATACTCTATATGCATGCTGGATAGTGGTCGATGAGTGGAGTAATAGTAGTAGATGCATTGATCTACTTGTCTCGGACGTGATGCCTATATACATGATCATTGCCTAGATATACTCATAACTATGCTCAATTCTGTCAATTGCTCAACAATAATTTGTTCAGCCACCGTAGAATACTTATGCTCTTGAGAGAAGCCACTAGTGAAACCTATGGCCCCCGGGTCTATTCTCATCATATCAATCTCTATCACTTTATTTACTTTCTTTGTTTTTACTTTGCCTTTACTTTTTACTTTGCATCTACCTATCAAAAATACCAAAAATATTATCTCTATCAGATCTCACTCTCGTAAGTGACCGTGAAGGGATTGACAACCCCTAAGCGTTGGTTGCGAGTTGCTATCGTTTTGTGTAGGTACGAGGGACTTGTGCGTGGTTTCCTACTGGATTGATACCTTGGTTCTCAAAAACTGAGGGAAATACTTACGCTACTTTGCTACATCATCCTCTCCTCTTCGGGGAAATCCAACGCAGTGCTCAAGAGGTAGCAAGAAGAATTTCTAGCACCGTTGCCGGGGAGGCTCACGCAAGCAAGTCAACCATACCAAGTACCCATCGCAATCCCTATCTCTCGCATTACATTATTTGCCATTTGCCTCTTGTTTTCCTCTCCCCCACTTCACCCTTGCCGTTTTATTTTCCCTCTCTTTTCCAATATCCTCCTCTCTTTCCCGTTGCCTTTTTCCCTTTGCCTTTCTGTTTTCTTGTGTGTTGGATTACTTGTTGCCATGGCGCAAGATAATACCAAATTGTGTGATTTCTCGAATACCAATAATAATGATTTTCTTAGTACTCCGATTGCTCCTCTTAATAATGATGAGTCTTGTGAAATCAATACCGCTTTGTTGACTCTTATTATGAAAGATCAATTCGCCGGCCTTCCTAGTGAAGATGCCGCTACTCATCTAAAAAAATTTGTTGAGTTGTGTGATATGCAAAAGAAGAAAGATACGGATAACAATATTGTCAAATTGAAGTTATTTCCGTTTTCACTTAGAGGTCGTGCTAAAGTTTGGTTTTCGTCTTTGCCTAAAAATAGTATTGATTCTTGGAACAAGTGCAAAGATGCTTTTATCTCTAAGTATTTTCCTCCCGCTAAGATTATCACTCTTAGGAATGACATCATGAATTTTAAACAACTTGATCATGAGCATGTTGCCCAATCTTGGGAAAGAATGAAATTAATGCTTCTCAATTGCCCTACTCATCGTTTGAATTTATGGATGATCATACAAATTTTTTATGCCGGATTGAATTTTGCTTCTAGAAATCTTTTAGATTTGGCCGTGGGAGGCACTTTTATGGAAATTACGTTAGGGGATGCTACCAAATTGCTTGATAATATTATGGCTAATTATTCTCAATGGCACACCAAAAGATCTTCTAGTAAGAAAGTGCATGCTATAGAAGAAATCAATGTTTTGAGTGAAAAGATGGATGAACTTATGAAGATGTTTGCTCCTAAAAATACTCCTCTTGATCCCAATGATATGCCTTTATCTACTTTGCTTGAGAATAATAATGAATCTATGGATGTGAATTTTGTTGGTAGGAATAGTTTTGGAAACAACGCTTATAGAGGGAATTTTAATCCTAGGCCTTATCCTAGTAATCCTTCTAATAATTATGGAAATTCCTACAATAACTCTTATGGAAATTTTAATAAGATGCCCTCTGAATTTGAGAGTAGTGTTAAAGAGTTTATGAATTCACAAAATAATTTTAATGCTTTGCTTGAAGAGAAACTGCTTAAAGTTGATGATTTGGCTAGGAACGTTGATAGAATTTCTCTTGAAATTGATTCTTTAACGCTTAGATCTATTCCTCCTAAGCATGATATCAATGAGTCTCTCAAAGCCATGAGAATTTCCATTGATGAGTGCAAGGAAAGAACCGCTAGGATGCGTGCTTCCAAAGATGCCTTTATTAAAGCGTGTTCTTCCAATTCCTATGAAAATCAAGATGAAGATCTAAAAGTTATTGATGTGTCCCCCATTAAATCTTTGTTTTGCAATATGAATCTTGATGAATCTGAAGATTATCTTCCTTTACCTAGAAGGCATTCTAAGAATTCAGAGTTTCTAGATCTTGATGATGAAATTGATGAAAGTGGGATTGAAATAAATAAAAACCGTGATGTTGCTAAACCCACTATTTTTGATCTCAAGGAATTTAGTTATGAAAATTGCTCTTTGATTGGTTGTATTTCCTTGTTGCAATCCGTGCTAGATTCTTCTCATGCTTATAGTCAAAATAAGGCCTTTACCGAACATATTGTTGATGCTTTGATGCAATCTTATGAAGAAAAACTTGAGTTGAAAGTTTCTATCCCTAGAAAACTCTATGATGAGTGGGAACCTACTATTAAAATTAAAATTAAAGATTTTGAGTTTCATGCTTTGTGTGATTTGGGTGCTAGAGTCTCTACTATACCCAAAACTTTATGTGATTTGCTAGATTTCCGTGATTCTGATGATTGCTCTCTAAACTTGCATCTTGCGGATTCCACTATTAAAAAGCCTATGGGAAGAATTAATGATGTTCTTATTGTTGCAAATAGGAATTATGTGCCCGTAGATTTTATCGTTATTGATATAGATTGCAATCCTTCATGTCCTATTATTCTTGGTAGACCTTTCCTTAGAACGATTGGTGCAATTATTGATATGAAGGAAGGGTATTAGATTCCAATTTCCCTTAAAGAAGGGTATGGAACACTTCCCTAGAAAGGAAATAAAATTACCATATGAATCTATCATGAGAGCCACTTATGGATTGCCTACCAAAGATGGCAATACCTATATCTATCCTTGCTTTTATGCCTAGCTAGGGGCGTTAAACGATAGCGCTTGTTGGGAGGCAACCCAATTTTATTTTGTGTTTTTTGTTTTTGCTTCTGTTTAGGAATAAATAATCCATCTAGCTTCTGTTTTGATGTGGTTTTATCTTTTAATTAGTGTTTGTGCCCAGTAGAACCTATAGGATAACCTACGATGATAGTTGATTTGATTCTGCTGAAAAACAGAAACTTTGCGCGCACCAATTTAGTTATGATAAATCACAGGAACGTGCTTTTGCGTTGATTATTTTTGCTGATGATCAATAAGCAAATTTTCCAGGACTTCCTATTTTTGTAGAATTTTTAGAGTTCCATAAGTTTGCGTTAGTTACAGATTGCTACAGACTGTTCTGTTTTTGACAGATTCTGTTTTTCGTGTGTTGTTTGCTTATTTTGATGAATCTATGGCTAGTAAATTAGTTTATAAACCATAGAGAAGTTGGAATACAGTAGGTTTAACACCAATATAAATAAATAATGAGTTCATTACAGTACCTTGAAGTAGTATTTTGTTTTCTTTCGCTAACGGAGCTCACAAGATTTCTGTTGAGTTTTGTGTTGTGAAGTTTTTCAAGTTTTGGGTGAATTCTTTTGATGGATTATGGAACAAGGAGTGGCAAGAGCCTAAGCTTGGGGATGCCCATGGCACCCCCAAGATAATCCAAGGACACCAAAAAGTCAAAGCTTGGGGATGCCCCGGAAGGCATCCCTCTTTAAATCCACTTCCATCGGTAATTTACTTGGAGCTATATTTTTATTCACCAACATGATATGTGTTTTGCTTGGAGTGTCTTGTATTATTTGTGTCTTTGCTTGTTAGTCTACCACAATCATCCTTGATGTACAAATATTTTGAGAGAGCCATAAATGATTGGAATTTGTTAGAATACTCTATGTGCTTCACTTATATCTTTTGAGCTTGATAGTTTTGCTCATAGTACTTCACTTATATCTTTTGAGCGTGATAATTTTTGCTCTAGTGCTTCACTTAGATCTTTTAGAGCATGGTGGTGGATTTGTTTTAAAGAAACTATTGATCTCTCATGCCTCACTTAGATTATTTTGAGAGTCTTTAATAGCATGGTAATTTGCTTAATGTTAATATACTTGGTGTTCAAGATATGTGAAACTTTCTTTTGAGTGCGTTGAATACTAAGATAAGTTTGATGCTTGATAATTGTTTTGAGATATGGAGGTGATAATATCAAAGTCGTGATAGTTGGGTGATTATGAATTTGAGAAATACTTGTGTTGAAGTTTGCAAATCCCGTAGCATGCACGTATGGTTAAAGTTGTGTAACAAATTTGAAACATGAAGTGTACCTGGCTTGTGCATCCTTATGAGTGGCGGTCGGGGATGAGCGATGGTCTTTTCCTACCAATCTATCCCCCTAGGAGCATGCGCGTAGTACCTGAATTTTTTATGAATTCTAAATTTTTGCAATAAGTATATGAGTTCTTTTGACTAATGTTGATTCCATGGATTATACGCACTCTCACATTTCCACCTTTGCTAGCCTCTTCGGTACCGTGCATTGACCTTTCTCACCTTGAGAGTTGGTGCAAACTTCGCCGGTGCATCCAAACCCCGTGATACGATACGCTCTATCACACATAGACCTCCTTATATCTTCCTCAAACAGCCACCATACCTACCTATCATGGCATTTCCATAGCCATTCCGAGATATATTGCCATGCAACTTCCACCATCATCATCATGACATACATTACTTTTGTCATATTGCCATTGCATGATCTTGTAGTTGACATCATATTTGTGCCAAAGCCACCATGCATTATTTTCCATACATGTCACTCTTGATTCATTGCACCATCCCGGTACACCGCCGGAGGCATTCATATAGAGTCATATCTTGTTCTAAGTTTCGAGTTGTAATCCTTATGTTGTAATCAATAGAAGTGTAATGATCATCATTATTAAAGCATTGCCAAAAAAAGGCCAAAAGAAAAAAGGCCCAAAAAATAAAAAAATAAAAAAGGGCAATGCTACTATCTCTTTTTCCACACTTGTGCTTCAAAGTAGCACCTTGTTCTTCATGTAGTGACTCTCATATATTGTGCTTCAAAGTAGCACCTTGTTCCTCATGTAGTGAGTCTCATAAGTTGTCTTTTTATACTAGTGGGAATTTTTATTATAGAACTTGGCTTGTATATTCCTACGATGGGCTTCCTCAAATGCCCTAGGTCTTCGTGAGCAAGCGAGTTGGATGCACACCCACTAGTTTTCTTTTGTTAAGCATTCATAGCTCTAGTGCATTCGTTGCATGGCAATCCCTACTCCTCATGTTGACATCAATTGATGGGCATCTCCATAGCCCGTTGATTAGCCTCGTCAATGTGAGACTTTCTCCTTTTTTGTCTTCTCCACATAATCCCCATCATCATATTCTATTCCACCCATAGTGCTATATCCATGGCTCACGCTCATGTATTGCGTGAAGGTTGAAAAAGTTGAGATTATTTAAGTATGAAACAATTGCTTGGCTTGTCATCGGGGGTATAGAAGTTGGGAACATCTTTGTGTGACGAAAATGAAGCATAGACTAACTATATGATTTTGTAGGGATGAACTTTCTTTTGCCATGTTATTTTGAGAAGACATGATTGCTTTGATTAGTATGCTTGAAGTATTATTATTTTTGTGTCAATATGAACTTTTGTCTTGAATCTTTCGGATCTGAATATTCAGATCACAATTCAGAAGATTTACATTGAAATTATGCCAAAGTATCACTCCGCATCAAAAAATCTTTTTTATCATTTACCTACTCGAGGACGAGCAGGAATTAAGCTTGGGGATGCCTGATACGTCTCCAACGTATCTATAATTTTTGATTGCTCCATGCTACTTTATCTACTGTTTTGGACTATATTGGGCTTTATTTTCCACTTTTATATTACTTTTGGGACTAACCTATTAATCGGAGGCCCAGCCCAGAATTGCTGCTTTTTTGCCTTTTTCAGTATTTCGAAGAAACAAAATATCAAACGGAGTCCAAACGAAATGAAACCTTCGGGATCGTGATTTTCCAACCGAACGTAATCCAGGAGACTTGACCCTACTCCAAGCAGTGCTCGAGGAGGTCACGAGGGTGGAGGGTGCCCCCACCCCCCTGGGCGCGCCCCTACCTCGTGGGCCCCTCGGAGCTCCACCGATGTACTCCTTCCTCCTATATATACCTACGTATCACCGAACGATCAGAATAGGAGCCAAAAACCTAATTCCACCGCCGCAATGTTCTGTATCCATGAGATCCCATCTTGGGGCCTGTTCCAAAGCTCCGCCGGAGGGGGCATCCACCACGGAGGGCTTCTACATCATCACCATAGCCCCTCCGATGAAGTGTGAGTAGTTTACTTCAGACCTTTGGGTCCATAGCTAGTAGCTAGATGGCTTCTTCTCTCTTTTTGGATCTCAATACAATGTTCTCCCCCTCTCTCGTGGAGATCTATTCGATGTAATCTTCTTTTTATGTGTGTTTGTTGAGACCGATGAATTGTGGGTTTATGATCCAGTATTATCTATGGAAAATATTTGATTCTTCTCTGAATTCTTTTATGTATGATTGAGTTATCTTTGCAAGTCTCTTTGAATTATCCTTTTTGGTTTGGCCAACTAGATTGGTAGTTCTTGCAATGGGAGAAGTGCTTAGCTTTGGGTTCAATCTTGTGGTGTCCTTATCGAGTGACAGAAGGGGCAGCAAGGCATGCATTGTATTGTTGCCATCGAGGATAACAAGATGGGTTTTTTATCATATTGCATGAATTTATCCCTCTACATCATGTCATCTTGCTTACGGCGTTACTCTGTTTTTAACTTAATACTCTAGATGCATGCTGGATAGCGGTCGATGAGTGGAGTAATAGTAGTAGATGCGAATCGTTTGATCTACTTGTCTCGGACATGATGCCTATATACATGACCATTGCCTAGATATACTCATAACTATGCTCAATTCATCAATTGCTCAACAAGAATTTGTTCACCCATCGAGAATACTTATGCTCTTGAGAGAAGCCACTAGTGAAACCTATGGCCCCGGTCTATTCTCATCATATCAATCTCTATCACTTTATTTACTTGCTTTGTTTTTACTTTGCCTTTACTTTTTACTTTATGTCTACCTATCAAAAATACCAAAAATATTATCTCTATCAGATCTCACTCTCGTAAGTGACCGTGAAGGGATTGACAACCCCTAAGCGTTGGTTGCGAGTTGCTATCGTTTTGTGTAGGTACGAGGGACTTGTGTGTGGTCTCCTACTGGATTGATACCTTGGTTCTCAAAAACTGAGGGAAATACTTACGCTACTTTGCTGCATCATCCTCTCCTCTTCGGGGAAATCCAACGCAGTGCTCAAGAGGTAGCACTCCCCACACTGGGGGGGAAAAGAAGAGGAAAGCCGCCCCGGGAGGGGAGGCTGGGGCGTCCAAGAAGGGGAAGGTGCCCCTTCCGGACTACTCCGCCACGACCGCTCTCAGCGAGGAGGGATGGCTGCCGAGGAGGAAGCCCCCAGTGCGATCGTAACTGTCCGCACTCTGTCAATACTTCGCTCTATAGCTTTTGTTTAACGCCGAACATACGTGCAGTCCAGCTAGGGATCACCCCGAGGTATCTCCTCAACCCGCGGACGACACGGAGATGAATTCGCTTCCGACAGCCACTATTCCTCAACCCGCAGACGACACGGAGGTGTTGTCTCAAAGTCTCCCAGAGCGGGGGGAGGTGACTCTGGAGATGCCCCGAGGCGGGGTGCCAGACGTCGGACACGCGGGGTTCAAGATCCCCGCGGATCGTGTCGACGAGAGCCATGGCCAGCCGGGCTCTCAGCCGAAAACAATTCTGGAACCTTTGATGGTTCCGGACTCAGGCGGGCGACCCCTCGTTAGGGAGGGTGAGCCATCTGTATCGAGGACTTCCGTTGCGCATGAGGCGCCGGACTGTCTGCTGGAAGCGCTTCGTGGCGCTTCCATGGATGAAGAGCACCGTACTCTCATGAGTACGATGATTCGGAAGGTTTTGTCTGCCAAAAGTGGACTAA